>CM035410.1:29774969-30167469 GCA_020310875.1 Ceratopteris richardii
CACAATGGGTAATTGGTACTGTTTAACTTATCCTCAACAACCAACATATGGAATACATCACTCCTTTCAACCATGGCCACTGACTAAAATACCCAGATGCAAAAAAATGATTGTATCTGAAAAAGTTGAACAGAGATACCCTGACGAGTTTTGCTAAACATGTAGAAGACTTTGACATGCTTATACTTGCGAATCCAAACCTATATATATCTTTGGCACAAAAAGACAAAATAGCCTACACAAGCATTGCGATAGTGTGTTCGGAGGCCAAAACGAGCTCAAATCGTGATTTTGGCACCACACATCAAAGCTGTTTTGAGCTCCTAATCACCTTGAGTATGCTCAAAATTTTTTTTGTGATTCTAAGATTGTGACCGGAGGGATGTCGACGATGCCCTAGATAAAGCGACGACCTACTCTGATACCAATTGTTGGAGTTAGACATCTGCGGAAGCACGTGAACAACACAAGGAAGAAGAAGAAGCTTTGTCACTCTAGCACAATGGCAAGTACCAATGTGAGGAGCTTCACCTCATAAATGTCAATCCGTGGAGTCATGACAACCGGTATGAAGACCGTGAGCAAGTGATGGCACAAGTGCGTGAGTGAAAGCACACAAGCATGCACACACACACGCACAAGGTAAGAGCAAAGAGTGGAACAATGGAAGAGCTTCGATTACAAAAGAAATCTCTTACACGAGCTCAAATCTACAACAAGCTTACCTCTAAAATGAGCTCTCCAACCCTTTTTATAGTTTTTTGAGTGGTTTTGGCCCCATCTAGACCTAGTGTCCAGCCTAGTTAAAAAATAGGTTCCAAGGGTTATTTGGGGGCTCAAATGGAGTCTAAAAATTATGAAAATCGGTAGGATGATAGTTCTAATACTCCTCAAGCTCAAGGACTCCTCGGCTTGAACAAAATGGAGTTACAAAAATGAAAAATGGTATTTACAATGGTTTTTAGTGATGAAGTCACTATTTTTATAGGGATTTCTTCTGAAAAGTTGACATGTGCTTCTTGGAGCTCCCTACATGCTCCTTCTTCTTGTGTGTCCACTTCCTTGATGCGCTTCCATGCTTTGTCCTTAACCTTGAGTGTCAACACTCCTCCCCTTCTAGAGACTGACATCCTTGACAGACCCTTGTTGTAGTGGTTGTTCCATGTAGTACGTTGAGAGGTAGTGTCCATGTATCAATAGGAGCGGTCCATCTTCCCAATGTAGCCTGGTCAGTTGTCAGGTTCTTTATTTTTCCACTACTAGCCTATTCAAGAGTTGTGCCCAATGTATGTACTTCTTCCTTGGATTTGAGCTGGAGGGTATACTTCTTGGCTTTCAAAGGTTGTAAGTTGCTCAAAAGAGGTTGTCGATGTTGATCTTGAGCAGCTATCTACTGTGAATTACTTCCTAGGTACTGATGTTGTACCCTGGATGTCCTTGAATCTTTGAAGCATGAGTTTCATAGCATGAGGCCAAGTACTTGTGACCCATAATGATTGATGGTTAAGTGCATTAGTGCATGGGTTGGAAAAAATAGGTGCTTGTGCACAGCCTTGTAATGTAGCCCTATGCATGCATACTTAGGAAATGCATTGGAAGAATCATGGTGCAAGAAGTTGGGTCTTGAGCTTAGTGCTCAAGTGTATGCCGACGAAGAGGTTTCCTAATCGATCATGGTTATAGCGTCGTTGAAGCATACAATTCTTACCATGGTGAAAGGTCCGTTGATCTTCATCTCTTCATGTTGTACTTCCATCATGGTGATTGACCATTGGCTTGTCTTTCTTGTTGATGGATGTCCATTCTGATGGTTCACTTCATGAGATTCTTCAAGCGCACAGTCTTCTCTCTCTTTTTTTTTTGGTGCTCACGATGGCATAAAATAAGAAGAAAGAGGTTAGTATCAATAAAATTTTTTACATATTGCAAGTGTGTCTCATGTGCCTGGGATTTCTCAATGGTGTCTATGCATGGCCGTGTAATGTGGCCCTATTTTGATGCATACTTTGGAAGTGCATGAGCTCAATGGTGCAAAAGACAAGGTTATGCCAAAGGCACATGGTTGTTGCATGTCGAGGCTTTCAATGTTCTTGCAGATGTTGATGCAGCCTTTGTTGGAGGTATCCATTGGATGTCAAAGGGACAACTGATTTTAGGGACCCATTTCAGAACAGTGTTGGGCTATGTACAAGTACTTGTTGACTTCTTCATCTTTGGTTGCTTGCTTAAATTTTGTATCCGGAGTGGTTCGTTCTTTGGTGCTATGGATGCTACTGGTACCTTAGGCTTCCAAACTCATATCCTTGATGATTGTCTTCTTACTTTTGTCGAAGGGTTGAGTTTATCTTCTTTTGGTCTTTGTGCTTTGTTCTTACCCTTTTCTCTCCTTGGCTTCTTTATTGAGACCTTTTGCATGGTGGGGAGCATAGGCCGTTGTGTATGTAAGAGCTTCTTGGGTACCCACATCTGCAATCGCCCTGGTTGAGCTGCAACCAATTTCTTAGGCACCTAGATTTGTTAGAGAGCTTTTGGTTGGGGTGGTCCTAGTTGCTTGTTTCTTGTCTTCGCATGGTTGGCTTGCCTGAGTGGAAATTGTATTGGTAAGGCTGGTGGTTGCTGTCCTTTTCGTACCTAGATCTGTTTCATGCTCAGAACTACTTTCTTCTTGAAATCTCTTTGTCTATTTGATATAGCTGTTGTCTTGTACTATCTTGCTTGCCCTTGTGGTTGAGTTGTGGTCGCAGCATTAATCTTTGCATGAGAGGAGAATACCCAAAATTGAATAAGTTGACTTTTTAGGTTCAAGTTGACTCCATGGTCGTAAATCTAGTCTTGACCCAAAACAAGTGGCTCTGTGAGGTCCTCATCGTGACACACTAGCATTTTGACTTTCATTGGAACATCCTGAAGGTAGATGGGAAGTTCCACCTCACCCAAACAAGGGGTTTCCATGCCTCCCAAACCTATGAGAAAGGCTTCTATGGG
The DNA here is from genome assembly GCA_020310875.1 of Ceratopteris richardii. Classification (NCBI taxonomy): domain Eukaryota; kingdom Viridiplantae; phylum Streptophyta; class Polypodiopsida; order Polypodiales; family Pteridaceae; genus Ceratopteris; species Ceratopteris richardii. The sequence continues at coordinate 29,777,955 of CM035410.1, forward strand.
CTTGATGTTCAATTGTAGGTCTTGGCAGTATGAAAGTCTAACTGCACTAGTTGTTGCACCTGAGTCAACCAATGCTTTGACAGTCCTTACACTCTTTCCTCGTCCTACCTCCACAGTCACAAAGGGGCATCGATCGATTATGCGCAAAGTAATTATGCCCGATTTTTGGCACATGTCCATGTGATATTTTGGGTCTTTTGTGTTGACATCTAGGCCTAGTCACCTTAACTTATTTTGCCTAATGTGCTCTCTAGCCTCTTCCTGTGCTTCTTCTCTGACCCTCAACTCTTCCTCTTTTCGCTTCTTAGCAGTGTTGAGTCTCATTAATATATCCTCTGTAAGAGGTTCTTGATACAACTTGACTCGACATCCACTAATATAGTTTGGCAAGATGTCGCCTTCTAGAGTGGCCAATTGAACTGCACCACTAGTGGAGATTCTATTAATGATCATAGGTCCATATCCTTGTTTCTGAAATTTACGGGCATGTTGTTTTAGTGTCTACACGAGCACTAGATCTCCTTCTTTCAATCCTTTATCTTTGATGTGTGCATCAAACTATGCCTTTTGTCTTTTCTTTGCAGCATAGATGCCTGCTGCGCTCGTAGCCTTGTCTCACCTAAGCGTTGTAGATCAAAGATCCTAGAGGGCAATTCATGTCCATTCCACTCATGCTCTTGTGCTACTTTTAATGTTGGGATTAGGAAGTCCAATGGTAGCACAACATTCTGCCTGAAGACCATCTGAAATGGGGTAGCATTGAGTACCATTTTGTAGGCAACTCCATAAACCCAAACAGCATGATGAAGTTGTTTGTCCCAATCAGAGCATTTATTATTTACCAATTTTGTCAATACATTACATAGGATCTTATTTGTGCTCTCGGCTTGTCCATTAGCTTGTGGATGATAGGGGGCTGACTTCTTATGTATCACCAAGAATTCTTGGAGAAGGTTTTCAATGACCTCATTCAAGAAGTGTGTACCTCTATCACTTACTGACTCTATTGGTAACCCATATCTGGTGAACATGTTCTCAAATAAGAACTTCACTGTCATTTGAGCATCAATATTTGTCGTGGATTTTACATCTACCCACTTGGTACGGTAATCAGTGGCTACAATAATGTATTTCGCATGGGAGTTCCTAGCTGGGGGATTAATGGGACCAACAAAGTCTATACCCCACTTCGAGAATGCGCATCCTCCCATCATTGGCCTCAAAGGCATCTCATCTTTTCTAATTGTATATTGCGTACGTTGGCATGTGTCGCATTTCTTCACATAGGTATGTGCATCCATATGAAGAGTGGGCCACCAAAGTCCTGAGAATAGAATGATCTTGATTACTCTGTCAGGCCCAAAGCTTCCACCTGCAACCCTGCTATGTGTAGTTTCTAAGACTTTCAAATAATCTGATTCGTGAATGCATAGTCTTAACTAACCATCTTTTCCTCTTCGATAGGTTGTCTCTTACCAAGGCATAGTCTTGAGCCTCTTGTTCCATGCTTCATTTTCTTGCAAGAATAGCCTCATTGGGTAAGGTGGGTCCTACCTTTCCTAACAACCACTTCAAAATCGTATTCCATTAGTAAGAGGAACCATCTTACTAAGCGTCTAGTATTGCAAGGTTTATTGACTAAATATAATAGAGCTTGATGATCAATGAAAAACTTGAACTTGTTGGCCAATAGATAGTGTCTAAACTTCTTCACAGCATATACCATGCCTAGACCTTCTCGCTCAATTGTGGTATAATTTCGTTCAAGCACATTGGTTTATTTCAATCAGGAGTGGTCAGTATTGGTGCTGAGCACAAATGTCTTTTCAGCTCATTGAAGGATTTTTCACATTCATCGTTCCACTCAAAATTTGTCAGCAAGGCATAAAGAGGTCTTGCTATGATCGCATACATGTGGATGAACCTACGGCAATATCCACAATGGCCCATAAAGGCTTGTACCTCTTTAACATTCCTTGGCCTCGACGACTCTGCTATGGCTCTTACGTTGTCCTCATTTGTTGATATTCTGTTCTTAGAAATGATATGACCTAAGATCTTTCCTTCTCGTACCATGAACACACACTTTTCTGGGTTCAGACAAACATGATACTCTCTACACTTGTTGAAGATATGTCTGAGCTCAGGGATGTGGTACCTTCTTTCTTGGGAATGAGCACATAAATCATCCACATATACTTCTAAGCTCTTTCTCAAGAACTCTTTGAGACATGACACATGAACCTTTGGAATGTTGCACGTGCATTGGTGAGCCCAAATGGCATCACGTGGAATGCAAAGATCCCCCACTCTGTGCCAAAAGTTGTTTTATGTTGATCTTCTAAGGCAATGGCTACTTGATTGTAACCTGAAAACCCATCAAGGAAGTTATAAACTTCCTTGCCTACAACACGCTCCAATAGATGTTTAGTGATTGGAAGCGGATAACTATCTCTGATCATAGCAGCATTAACTTTTTTGAGGTTAATACACACTCACAATTTTCCATTCTTCTTGGGCACCACTACAATGGGGGACATCCACTCAGTATGCTCAATCTCATAGATAAATCTAGCTTCAATCAACCTGTCAATCTCTTCTTTTATTTTAGCTGCATAAGTGTCATTATATGTGTAGGGCTTTTGTTTAGTGGGTTTGGCATCAGCCGTCATGGGGATAGTATGGCATCAACCGTCATGGGGATAATATGAGAGAAAATTTTCGGATATACTCCCTTCAAGTCTCTATAGTGCCATGCAAACACGTCCCTATATTCCCTTAATAGAGCTACAAGCTCTGCTTCTTCTTTTGCACTTAAGTCATCTCCTATGTATGTGCATCTCTCTTCATTCTTTTCAATGGTCACTACAATCTTTTTGGTCTTCTCTTTATTATCATATGCTTCTCTTATGATGGCCTCTCTCTTAGGCATTCGCACCAAAAATTTTTATTCTTCAACTTCATATTTCTTGAAAATTTCTGGTACCTCAAACAGTGATTCCTCCTCTTCTTGTTTCACTGCTTTTCATTTCTTTTTTTTCTTTTGACCTCCTTCACTTCCTTCCTTTGAATTTACAGTTTTAATGCTTGTGAGAGGTTCTTCTTCTTTTTGGTTGAACACTCCTACATCCTCTAAATAGTGCTTTTCTGAGTTAAAGCAACTATCCATCATAATGGACTCTAGATCATCGTCGTTTTCTTCTTCTTCTATGACATCACTAGGGTCACATTCTTCCAACAAGGGATGACACATGAACACTGAAATATTATAACCCTCATCATCACAATGAGGTGTCCATTGTTCTTCATTGACTGCAATGCCCATGGTAGCTAAGATTTCTGCCCAGCCATGAGGCTCAAATTCCTCATCTGGAAAGATCATTGGTGTATAGGCTGGGTCTATAACTGGTCTTTCTCCTTGACAAGTTCCTTCTTCTCTCGCTTCTAGCCGTCTTTCCTCTTCCTCTACGACCTTGCACATCCACAAGTGATTATCTTCGTGCATCTACGATGGATCAGGTGAACTTCCAGAATGCACAGAGATAGAATCTTCTTTTGCTTTGTGGATAGGATTCCATTGTAGGGGTGGTACATCTCTAAAGGTATAATCCTTTAGATTGACCTTGCTGGTGACCCCTAAGTGCTATAAGTACAAGGAGTTGGTTCCCCAATCCTGTACAATTTGCAATTGTCATAGGAAGGGTCTTCCTAGGATCATCTCGTAGACGTTATATTTCTCAAAGTCACATATAGCACCACAAGTGGTTAGAGTTATCCCTTCCAACAATCCTAGAGGTCTTTCAAAATGACCATCTGCCATTTGAAGCTTCATTCTAGTTGGTCTTAATGTGGGTTTGCCCCATCGCTTCCACAAGGAGGTGGTCACAATAGCAACACCAGCACTTGAATCTACGATTGCTTTGTTTGTGTAACCCTTGTAGGTGATTGGAAGATAAGTATTACCTTCTTCACCTTTGCTCATGTCTCCTATTTTATCGAGAGGTATCTCTGGAACTTTTTGCTTTGAGCCTGCTTTTGGCATTTTGGAATCAAGTTCTAGAACCTGATCCTTTACATGATTCCATAGCTCAGGTTTTGCTTTGAGCAGCTCTTCTACAATGAGATGACACTGAACCTTGGTGTTCTTCACGATGTCAGTGTTTCTAGGAACCAGTGAGTCTTCATTTCTTACCAATATTGTGGGAGCTCTAATCTGAAGAGATTCAGATTCACATGGGCCTATGAATTGTGGCAACTATTGTAAAGAATTAGATTTGAAATCTAATCTTTCATCTTCTTGTTGCTCTTCTTGGTCTCCATAGATAGACCGAATGTCTTGGGGAAATCGATCATGAAGATCATCAATCTCAGGAATAGGAGGGGGATCGCCCTTCTCCTTGGCCCATTTCTCCTCTTGTATTTCCCGCAAGAACTCTTGAGAGTACTGCTGAACTGAAAGAGGTGTTCCATCATCTATGGAATCAAGAACATAAGTTTTCATTCGTGGTGAATTCTCTCTTTCAACAACCAGTTGACCCTATGGAGGTAAAGAAACTGTGGGCTTGTTTACCAATTTCTCTAATCTTTCTAATAAGACTTGGAAATGCAAATCCCATCTAACAGAGTTTGTCTGATTGAACGCTTGACTAGTCTCGAGCATAGCTTGAGCTAGTTCTACCATTTTCATGCACATTTTTGTCCATTCAATCTCTAAATGTGCTCTAGGGTAACTCTTGTCTAGGTTTGCAACTGTTTGCCCTTCTTGAAGTCGAGCGTGGTAGGCCTTGAACATCATGTCCAAGTCTTCTGGGGTTGGATCTACAAGAACATACCTTGGTTGTGGTCTATTTACAGTGACTGGTGGGATGGGATGAGGTGGAGTGGATGGAGCTTTGGCATGCGAGGGGTTTTGAGATGCGATGTCTTCCATTTTTATTTTTGTATCCTTTAATCTTTCTTCTAATTTGGATAGCTTTTTATTCCACTTGTGATTGGTTCTTTCCCTGGTATCCTTCCAAGTTCTTGTTTTCCTCTTACTAGGCTCTCCTAATTCACTTGACTCTGATTGTTCATATGGTTTTGCTTGTTCTACAGCTTGTGCCCTAGTAATTGCCTCTATAGAAGCCACATTACTACTACTTAAGCTTGAATCCGACACTAAGCCTACCACATTGATGGGTGTAACCTTGGGCACACTAGAGGGAGTCCTAGGACACTCCCTTGGAAGATGTTCTTTGCCACACTCGGGACAAAAGCCTTGTATTGAGATGTTTTGTCCTTGTCCTGGAGCTAGTGAGTGGGGACATTCATGAATGAAATGGTTGCCTTGACATCGAAAACATGGTCCTCTAGGGGCTTGTGGTCTTACTTATCTCGCTTGGGGCCTGGGGTTGGGTTTCGTATACATGAAATTGGAGTATTTTGGCTCCCAATTTTGTTCCATAGGTGGTGTTCATATTGATAGGAATAAGCCTCACTATGCTCAGGTGACTCTGTGTAATAACCATGTGGACTATCGTCATGGGAATAGTCTAAACTATGAGCATGAGAGTCATTTTCTAAGACAAAAGGGGTTAGTGGCACCAATGCTCTATTAAGTTTTTCCTCTGCCACTGCATACTTAACTAAGATCACATTGGCAGGAGTTGGTGCTTGGTTTCCTAGGACTGGTTGTGGCCTATATGGTGCCTGACATTGCTACTGCTATTGAGGTTGATATTGTTGTTGTGGCCTATGATATGGTTGTTGGTATTGGTTCTGATACCTACCCTGCTGATAAGGTTGCTAATAATTTTTTCTAACAGCCTGCCTGTTGTAGGGACAATCTTGAGCCGTGATGTTCGTGTATTTCCTCTCAATGGCATAATATACAGCATTAGGGTTTCCTTGGGCTGAGCCATCATTGGGCACACATTAGCCATGTGGTCTCCTCCACAGTTGTAACATCGCTTCAATGAGGTGACCCTTGGCATTTGTCTATTTTGGAATCCTAGCTTTTTGGCAACCGGCTCAGCTATCTCATCTATCTCAGTAGAGGTTCTTGATTTATGACTAGTAAAACTACCAGAGTCCTCATAGAGTTTGGACAGTCCTAACTCCTCACCCAAGTTGTATTCTATGTCAATGCACATCCGCACACACTCTTCTATGGATCTAGGCTCTTTCAAGTACACATATGACCTTAACTCTGTGCTCAGTAAGCTATCTAAGAACAAAGCCACTTGTTTGGTTGGTGTGGATAGCTCTGGAATAGGGCATCTTTCTAAGTACTGTCTGAACCATCTACCTGCAGGCGCACTGTTTCTTGGGGTGCTTGCTTGAAGCTGTGGATCAAGGATGATGTGTTATGCCTAATACCACTCTTGGATAATTCTACAATGAATTCTTCTAGCAATTGACCTATCTCTCGGTAGTTGCGACTATTCAGAGGTTGGAACCAAGCTAAGGAAGTACCCTTAAGAGTCAAACCAAATGCCTCAAACTTGGTGAACAAGTCCTCAACCTGTTCAGCTCTTAACACTTGTTTGAACTCAGCCACATGATCATAAGGGTCTCCGAATCCATGAAAATATTTCTTCATTGCCTTAACCACTTGAGAAGGTCTAAGGATTCTCGGGTGATCTCATGGTCTAGGCAATGGAAAATCATGTTCATCTCTTTGATGCCTATGAGCTCGATGTCTCTCTCTTTCAGGTCTTTCACCCTCATGTCCTGATCTATCTCTACCCACAGTGTGTGCAAAGCTTACCTTGGGTCTCTCTCTAGTTCTTTCCCTTTGGGTTTCATGAGCTTTGGATGATCCTGCTCCTTGGATACAATGGGAAACGCTAGATCTTAGTGGAGGGAAAATGGATTCACCCTACCAAGTGTATGCATGCCTATCCTGCTCTGTCACTAAGAACATTTTCTCCAATTTGTTATCTAGATAGACAACTTTACCTAGTATCTCAGGATCTTTGAATTCGTAGATGGAGATTATTGGGTTAGGTTGGTTTGGCTTGAATCTCCAAAAGGCTTCCTCTATTTCTCTATTCACGAATAGTTCTATGTTTTTGTTGTCTTGAGGAATCCATTCTGGAGTGAGCACTCTCGTCAAAACAGATTTCCCTCTAGGAGTCTTGGGTTCTTGTCCTAGGTCTCCTTGCTCTAGGTCTCCTAGCTCGTTCTCAGGAACGATATTTCCAAACTCATCTATCCTACCAGGTAAGCTGGTAACCACATACATTGTTCCTTCCTTGTCAATGTATGATCCCTCTTAAAACTTGACCATTGGGTGTTCAAGTCCAAAGGGTTGATTGGGATTTTTGAGTTGGACCACTGATCATCTCAAACCATCCTCATAGATGTGTGCACCTAATTGATTGGTCCTTATATACTCCAATTGGATCTTATAGGGTCCTTCTGGTCTCTGTAAATAAGCAGTACCTAAGGTACATGTGGGTCTTTCCATGCTAAAAGACATTTCTGAGTCACTTGTTTCAGAACTTAATGTGTAGGGATAACCACTAAGTTGTTGAGCCCAAGACTTGGCTATATGGTTGACATTGGCCTCAGATGATCTAATGTTTTGTCTATCCTTGCCTAGGTGTCTACTAGATCTCAGGTTCATAAGCCTTATCTTCTTGTCCCACAGTTCTCTTGTATTGCTCAGAATCCTTTGGAACTCCTTGGTTTCCTAGTTCTCCTGAGGGTCAACTTCAAAATCACAGCAAATGGATTTCGTAAGAGAAAGTTATGCCAGTTCAGGTTTATGAAGGTTAAAAGAGGGAAACAGGATCTCTCTAGGAGTACCTTAGAACAGGCAATACATAACCTCTTTTTCCACGATACACGACACCACTTCAGACAATACCACCTTAGACGATACGATACCACCAAGGCGATACCAACTTCCACGATATGATACTGCTATCCAGACGATACGATAGTGGAAGTGGCCACGATGCGATACCTCTGATTGGCACGATACGATACCACTTGAGCATACGATATGATACCACCGGGCTCACGATACGATACCACTCCAACCGCGATATGATACTAATGGTGTTATGCAATACGATACCACAAGGTGCACGATACGATACCAAAATAAGAGACGATACAATGCTAAGTGCACGATATGATACCAATCATGCTCGCGATATGATACCACTCACTCAACGATATGATACCACTTGAACTCGCAATACGATACCAAAACTGTAGGCGATACGATACCAACTTGGTCGACGATACGATATCGCTTGGTCGACGATACGATACCGAGACCAACACAATACGATACCACCGGGATGACTGCGATCGCGATACCAACACCTTATGATACGATACCAGAATGGTATCGTGATACCTCAAGTGGGTATGCACGATACGATACCTCGACAAGTATCGTGATACAGGGAGTTCTGGTATCACGATACCAAAACTCAATCGGACACGATACTTGGAGATTTTGACACCCAAATTCAAAACTTTTTGCAGATATGTGTACCTTGTGTCCTCCTTGTCACTCCTATGTGTCTGTATATGCAAAGTCACCCTTCAATCTCACAATACAACCCTCGCGATACCAGGGGTAGACCTTGTTGTGATACTGTCTTCCAGTTTTTGGGGTATTTTGAGCGTATTGCACAAGTATTCTTCAACATTTTAGCTATGAACTCCCTCTATGCTTCTTTCTCACAACCACAAGTAACGTGGTGAATGTAGAGTCGAAAATGAAAAAAATCAGAGAAGATGATGGGAGAAGATGGTGATGATGATGAAGATGGAGAAGGAGAAAAACTCAGAAACTGAATTGAAAATTGTGATTTTTTTACCTTCCAACGTCCCTATTCTACGTCTTACTGTCACACGCTCGTCCTCCAAGCTCTCTCCCCGACAACGACGCCAAATTTGGTGTCACTCTAGCACAATGGCAAGTACCAATGTGACGAGCTTCACCTCATAAATGTCAATCCGTGGAGACGTGAGGACTAGTATGAAGATCGTGAGCAAGTGATGGCACAAGTGCGTGAGTGAAAGCACACAAGCATGCACACACATACACACACACACGCATAAGGTAAGAGCAAAGAGAGGAACAATGGAAGAGCTTCGATTACAAAAGAAATCTCTTACAAGAGCTCAAATCTACAACAAGCTAACCTCTAAAATGAGCTCCCCAGCCTTTATATAGTTTTTTGAGCGGTTTAGGCCCTCTCCAGACTTAGTGTCTGGCCTAGTTAAGAAATAGGTTCCAGGGATTATTTGGGGGCTCAAATGGAGTCTAAAAATTATGAAAATTGGTAGGATGATATTTCTAATACTCCTCAAGCTCGGTCCTTGACTTGAATAAAACAGAGTTACAAAAATGGAAAATGCTATTTACAATGATTTTTTGTGATGAAAATCACTATTTTTATAGGGATTTCTTCTGAAAATTTGACATGTGCTTCTTGGAGCTCCCTACATGCTCCCTCTTCTTTGTGTGTCCACTTCTTTGATGCGCTTCCATGCTTTGTCCTTAACCTTGAGTGTCAACAAGCTTGGAGCACAACACACAATAATAAATGTATTACCACTAGAATGTACAAAGATAAGTAACTCGTGTCCCAGTTCATTGGCCTAGTGGTTGGGCCTCTCGCCTCTTCAGGCGGGGGTGTGGGTTCAATCCCTGGCAGCAACATGTAAGGGACATGTAATCTGGAAAGATGTTGCATTGTGGCTGAGTGCCACCGTTTCTCTATCCCTACGGTAGTGTTGACCACCGTTTAACCCAGTCTTGTAAAAACCCCTGTTCTTGTGGGATAAGGGGGATCCCATGGGTACTATGCCCTTCCTTGTACAGTTGCAATTTCAAAGTTAAAGTCTGGGGGAGTAGGCCTCGACCGAACCTCCATTTCAAAAAGAAAAAAAAGATAAGTAACTCGTTAGGGCAATATGCATATATACAAGCCGATAAAAAAACCTCCTAAAGAGGGAAAAAGTGCCCCAACGGTCCTAGTGTTTTCACACACATCACTACCTGAATATATCAACACTATCTTATCAAGGAAGTGTTCTTCAACAATCAAAACTTATTTTTTGCAACATTTCAAGCAGAAGTTCAAATTTTTAATCTTTCAAGATCATCCCCAACTTGAAAATGTCAAAGAAAGAAGCAATTTCATCATCTATGGCAAGTTTTTTTACATTCCTTCATGCCCATGTTCATGCCTAAGGAAGAACACTTAGATGGAAAAAATTATAATCTATGAAAAGATATCATGCATGCATATTTGTACACAAATCTTCTCCATGAAGTTGTCGATGGTTCAGAACCCGAACCAGATAGGGTCAAAGATGTACATTCTGGGAATATTTGGAATGTCAAGGAAAAATGAGCATTAGGTCAAATTCTTCTTGCATGTGATGAATTGACAAAGGATCACTCTAAGAATTCTAAAGAAGCTTGGGACACACTAACAAGTCTATATGAAGATAGAACTCCTCAAAGATTTATGCTTTAGAGGTTGAGTTTCACAATCTCACTATTTTTCCTCAAGATACCATCACAAAACTGATTGCATAGTTTGAAGAGTATCAAAGAAAGTTAACACTTTATGTACAAAAGATATTGAGTGAAGACATGGCAATTAGATTGCTTAATAAGCTTCCAAGGTCCTATGAAACATTTGTGCTCACTCTTTAAAGTAGAGGTCAAGAACTCACTTGGGAAGGAGTATGAAGACTTTTGCTTCTTCATTACTCTATGCAAAAGACTCAATCTACACAAGAAACAACTATGAAGGCCAAAGCTACTTTGTTGGCAGTAGCCAAAGGCACAGATGATGAGGAAGTATGTGAAGGCAGATTACAATGAAGTAGTGGGGAGCTAGGTGGATTATTTTTTGAAAGAAATATGTTTTATAATACTTTTTCAAAACTCTCAACAGTGATTTTCATCACTCTTGTATCATATGTAACATAGAACAACCACTTTTGTAATTAATAGCTCCATTTTCTGCAAGCCGAGGAGTCCTCGAGATTGAGGAGCTTAGGTAGAATGAGCGTAGCAATTTTGGTTATTTTTAGACCTTGTTTAGACCTCTAAATAGTACGTAAAACCTATTTTTTAACCATGCCGAACACTAGATGTGAAATCGGTCAAAACTAGTCAAAAAACTATAAAGAGAGCTAGAGAGCTCATTTTTTAGGTTGGCTAGTGTGAGCTTAGAGCTATTCTGAGCTTGTAATTGAGATCTTGAGTAATAGAGTTTATTTTACTATCTTCCATTGTCTCTTGCTTGTCTCTTACATGTGTGTGTATGTGTGTGTGCATCTCTATGCTTCTCACCTTCACTCTCTGTTGAAGCTCAAGGTCAAGGACAAGCACAAAACCGCATCAAAGAAGTGGACACACAAGAAGAGGGAGCAAGTAGGGAGCTCCAAGAAGTACATGTCAAATTTTCAGAAGAATCCCCTACAAAAACAGTTATTTTCATCACTAAAAACCATTCTAAATATCATTTTCTATTTTTCTAACTTCATTTTGTTCAAGACGAGGAGTCCTCAACCTTGAGGAGTATTTAGAAGTATCATCCTACCAGTTTTCATAATTTTTAGACTTCGTTTGAGCCCTCAAATAAGCCTGGGAACCTAATTTTTAACTAGGCTAGAAACTAGGTCTGGAGAGGGCCAAAACTAGTCAAAATACTATAAAAAGAGCTAGAAAGCTCATTTTTGAGGTTAGCTTGTTAGAGAATAGATCTTTTGTAAGATATTTCCTTTGTAATCAAAGTCCTTCCATTGTTCCTCTCTTTGATCTTGCTGTGTGCACGTGTGTGTATCTGTGTGCATGGTAGTGTGCTTTCACTCACGCACTTGTGCCTTCACTTGCTCATGTTCTTCATACCATTCCTCATGTCTCCGCAGATTGACAAGTAAAGGAGGTAGTGCTTACACTTGAGCTACACCAAATTTTGACGCCGTTGCCGGGGAGAGAGCTTCGAGGACGAGCGTTGTGATGGTAAGATCGTAGATTTGCGACGTTGGAAGGTAAAAAAAAGTGTCATTTTTGTTCATTTTCTGATTTTTCTTCTTCATCTTCATCATCATCACCATCTCCATCTTCTTTTATCTTCATCTTCATAGAAATTTCTTTTTTTTTTGTGCATTTTCACCATTTTCATACCATTTTTCATGCATTATTGTGTGAGAAGGAGTTAGGAAGTGCAAGGGAGAGCAAGCGCCTGTATTTTTCATGATTTTTTGCACATACGGAGCTCGTCATTGCTCGACGCTCAAAAATTTGAATTTCCCGTCAAAAAAACAGGATTCTGATTGAAAATCGTGATTTTCATAAAATTCATTTTTTTTCAAAAAAATACAATTTTCTATGTCCCGTCTAAAAGCTTTCTGAGAAGAACACGATTCTGAGGTCATTCTCAGAATCGCGATTCTCTAGTTGTGCTCAAAATCGCGATTCTCTAAGTTTTTCATAATTTTTAGAACACGATTCTCAAAAACATGATTTTTAGACAAAATCGCAATTTTCAGGTAAAAACACGATTTTGAGCAAAAACGATTTTCAGTCAAAATCATGATTTTCTAGTCATTCTCAAAATCACAATTTTCAGGCCAAAAACACGATTTTTCTGTCAAAATAGCATTTTTTACGATTCTCACTCAAAATCGCGTTTTACACTATTTTCATTCAAAATCGCCTTTTTCACGATTTTCGTTCAAAATTGCGTTTTTCATGATTTTCATTCAAAATCGCGTTCTTCATGATTTTCATTCAAAATCGCATTTTTCAGAATTTTCATTCAAAATCACGTTTTTCACAATTTTCATTCAAAATCGCATTTTTCACGATTTTCATTCAAAATCGCATTTTTCACGATTTTCATTCAAAATCGCGTTTTTTGGGGATTGTTCAGAATCGCGATTTTCATAAGTTCTCAGCATCGTGATTTTTAGACCCCCAAAAATCATGATTTTCATTCAAAATCGTTATTTCCAAGGTTGTTCAAGATCGTGATTTTCACACAAAATCGTGATTTTTTCAAAAGGTCATGTTTGCCTGTTTTGACCCACAGGAGCCTGATTTGACATAACTTTTTCATCAAAAGTCCATTTTTTGAGCTCTATAGCTCATTGGAAAGCTAGTTTTGAATCCCACATGGCCTCAGGTGTTTTTTATAAGAATAATACATTGATTTCCAGATAGACTAATTTGAAGTTGACCCTCAAGTGGGACTAGGAAATCAAGGGGACTCCAAAGGATTTTGAACCATACCAAGGGGAAATTTTGGACTCTTAACCAAAGCTTATGAACCTGAGATCTGGTAGACACCTAGACAAGGATAGACAAAGCAATAGATCTTCTGAGGCTAGTGTCAACCATACACCTAAGTCTTGGGCACAACAACTAAGTGGTTATCCTTACATAATAAGCTCTAACACAAGTGACTTAGAAATGTCTTTTAGCATGGGGAAACATGTAGGTGGCTCAGGCACTGCCTATCTACAAACACCAGAAGGTCCATATAAGACACAGTTGGAATATATTCGGACCAACCGATTAGGTGCTCGCATCTATGAGGATGGCCTAAGGCGATCAGTGGTCCAACTCAAAAATCTAGATCAACCCTTTGGACTTGAACACACAGTAGTCAAGTTTGAAGAAGGTTCATACATTGATAAGGAAGGAACCATGTATGTGGTCACCAACCTACCACATAGGACAGATGAGTTTGGAAATATCATTCTTGAGAGTGAGATAGGAGACCTTGAGCAAGGAGATGTAGGATGAGAACCGAAGACTCCTCGAGGTAAGTCAGTTTTGACCAAAGTGATCACTCCAGATTGGATCCCTCCAGACAACAAAAGCATAGAACTATTCTTGAATAGAGAAATAGAGGAAGCCTTTTGGAGATTCAAGCCAGATCAACCTAGCCAATTGGGCATTGTGATCATCTACGAGTTCAAGGATCCGGAGACACCAGGCAAAGTTGTTACCTGGACAACAAGTTAGAGAAAATGTTCTTGGTAATCGAACATGATAGACATGCATATACTTGGAAGAGTGAATTGGTTTTCCCTCCACCAAGATCTAACGTTTCTCATGGCCTCCATGGAGTAGGATTATCCCAGGCTCATGAAAATCAGAGGGAAAAAACTAGAGAGAGACCTGAGGTAAGCTTTACACACAACGTGGGTAGAGATAGATCAAGACGAGGAGGTGAAAGACCTGAAAGAGAAAGACATCAAGCACATAAGCATCAAAGAGATGAACAGGATTTTCCATTGCCTAGACCTCCAGAATACCAAAGAACCCTTAGACTCACTCAAGTGATCAAGGCAATGAAGAATTATTTTGACTGGACAGGAGATCCTTATGATCATGTGGCCGAGTTCAAACAAGTGTTAAGAGCTGAACAGGTTGAGGATTTGTTCACCCAGTACGAGGCATTTGGTTTGACTCTTATGGGCACTACCTTAGCTTGGTTTCAACCACTGAATAGTCGTAACTATCGAGATATAGTTCAACTGCTAGAAGCATTCATTGTAGAGATCTCCAAGAGTGGCATCAGGCATAATACGTCATCCCTCATCCATAGCTTCAAGCAAACACCCCAAGAAACAGTGCGACTTGCATGAAGAAGGTTCAGAGAGTACATAGAAAGATGCCCTGTGCCAGAATTACCCACACCGACCAAACAAGTGGCTTTGTTTTTAGATGGCTTATTGAGCGCTAAGTTAAGATCATATGTGTACTTGAAAGATCCTAGATCCATAGAAGAGTGTGTGCGCATGTGCATTGACATAGAAGACACCTCTTGAAAGTGTAGGACTTGAGGTGCGCATAGAAAGATATTGTTAATTATCTTTTGACATAAAGATAATTGAGGGCTTTAGAATCAAGACATCGCATATATTTGAGAAAAGGGGTAAAATCAAACGTGTTCGACATAGTTGGTGTGTGAGCTAATTGATATTGATTTTTCGTGAGATGATAAGCTTGAAATGTGTAGATATCATGAAACAATAGTGAAGACTCTTCTCAACGAATGAATAAACAATCATTCAAATTTGATCTCGCATTCATTTATCCTCCTCCTTTCTACGAAGCCTCGTGACATACCTAGTGAACCCGACGTGAAAGGAGGGGGTGAGTGATTTATATAGCCGAGGACCTAAGACCTAGCAAAACCAAAAATGGAAGACCTTATAGTCCGATTCGTCCGCTTTCAAGAAGAGGATAGACGACAAAAAGCTATCCAATCCCTTAATGACCGATTAATTAAGCGGTGCGGGTTTTTCAACAGAAAAAACATATCTAGATTCAAAAAAGAGTTTGAAAGACAATTTGAAGATATGTTCGAATACGACTAGCGATGCGTAATACATGAAAGGGTGTTCTTATTCCTGCAAGCAATAGATGTAAGAGCCCGAGAGGAACTAATTTCGTCTCTGCAAGACCTAGATTCCGAGTCCGGACTCACAGAGGATTGGACACTCATTCATGATGTTGTAACAAGATATATTAAAAAGCAGCAAATGATTTAGAAATTCCAAAATTATTGGAAATTGGATCTTAATGCGGATATAGCCGATGCACATGTTTCCTACATGCCAAATTTTGAGAATAATGTGCAAATTCAAAAACACTTAGAAAGTCTGGTCGAAAAAGAAAGAAGTATGACTGAAACCCACATATATAATCATATCGAGGTTCATCAAGAAGAACCAATAATAATGAATGACACAAACCCCAAACCTTTAAGATGTCATGGGACAATAGATGTCTTTGCAATAAATACATCTTTAAGTGTGCCAAAAGTACAAACCCTAATGAGGGAAGGAGTAAAGGAGCTGGGAGAAGCTAACCAAATATCAATTAATTCAAAAACAAATCAAATAAAAAATCAAGATACTCAAACAAGAAATCAATATGAAGCTTCTTCTGGTCCAACAAACTCCTCACATCTCATAGGAAGTATATAAACATTAAACCAAGATATACAATAAGCCAAAAGCCAAAGATGTCTACAATGTCTCGAGATGAACATGAAGAAATTGTCAATAGAAATGATGTCAAGATCAAGGAGATGTTAATAAGTATTTCTCAAAAAAATGATATGCATGCCAAACATGATGAGTGCGATGCTCTTCATGAGGATAAATCAATTACAGTTCAAGTTTCTAATATTCCTCTGAGTGATACTACATTAGATATATTTCCTCAGATGCAGGACAATGATCCTACTTATACGATAGAGGATAAACCACTAATTGGAGTTCTAGAGATTGATATGTACGTAGATGACGCTATACTCCACAAAGAGGGGTATAAGAATGATCATGAGAAGGATGAAAATAAGTCTTCGATTGCTCATTCATACAGTGATATGCATGCCAACAACAATCATGCTGAGCTGAGTTCCTATGAGGATGAGATTGAGCATGAAATGTCAGATGAAACACTCATAGAAATGCATGAAAAATCTGATGAAGAATCTGTACCGAGTGAGGGTCAACATGAAAAGATAGAAATTTATGACTCCACTGAAGAGGCTAAATTTAGCCACTATGAATCGAATGAAGAATTAGTTGATTTAATTGTAGCTGTAGAAGGATTTGTATGTGAGGATGCACTTGACCAAGAGTCGATGATCGATGAGATGGATGAAGAATGTAGTCTAAGCATATCCTCTAAAGAGAATAGGCAAGAGAGAACTAAAGTAGGCATAGAACACTATAATGATCTTTTGAATGAAAAATTTCAATTGACATTAGACGACATCCAAAGCCCTAAAAAGGTTTTTGAGGATGAATATAAAGTCTATAAAGATTCTTACATAAAGGCGGAGTTCAGTGATTCAGATGAACATGAATTTCTTAATTTTGATGACATTGAATCACTCCATGAGGAAGAGAGAGTGGATTTGGAAAGTGATGATGATGGCGAGTTCCTGGAAAGGTTGGAGAAAGAAGCAGACTTCATAATTTTTGGAACTCAATCAGAAGGGAATGATTTTACGATGGAGAATAAAGATGACTGTGTTTTGATGTCTAAGTATGATAAACACTTCCGTTTGAAAGTGGAATTCAAATGATTCTATTCAAAAATCTCATTTTAAAGAAGATGGAAACATGATAGAAGATAATGAGGATAAAATTCCTATAAATGATATCAAGCATGAAATAAAAGAAAATACATGCTTGAAAGAAAATTTCGATTATGAACCAAACATATGCAAATTTCAAACTTCATATACATGTGTTCCTGACTCTGCACATGATGAATTTGAAGGAATCATAAATAAAGATACTTATGCTCAGATAATTGAAACATGGATGTCCAAATTCTCTGAGAGTTACTAAGACCAGACAAACCGCCAAGAGGTAGACAAGCAAATAAGGTGGCTTGTATACAAATCTACCATATTTATGAATGTAGCTCTGATCAATGCCATTCAGAGATGGCTTGTTTTTAAACATACCTTCTTTGGAGAGCATTTATTTGTGAAAATGTATTAGAAAGGAATTTCTTGAATTTACAAGAAATTCAAAAGTGACTTTTGTAAAAATAAGTATGGAAATACTTAATATTTATGTTTTGATTTTTTTGAGATGGATAAAAGTAAATATAAAATAAATAAATAAATAGTTATATAAATGCATAAATAAATAAATAAATAATAAATACATAAATGAAATAAATAAATAAAATATAAATAAATAAATAAACAAATATATAAATATATAAATAAATAGATAAAATTATGTTAATAAATAAATAAATATATAAATAAGTAGAAGAAGTAAGTGCGTCTAGTATTCAAGTAGATGAATTTTTTTCAAATAATCTTTTTGAATATGATGCTACTGATGTGTTTTCCGAGTTTATGCGAACAGGTGCTGATATGAGGCTGATTGACGATCTAAAGATTTGACGGATTATAAGAAGAGCAATGGTTTTTTAATCCTTTATACATACCATATTAAAAATAGATATTTATGAAGTTCCTTTGTGGATTGCATGTGTACATATGAGTATTTTGATGGATTGGCATTTCTTATCACGTGTTTAGTGTTTGAATGCAGGAGAAGATCGAAGGAAGGCGATGGAAATGAGAAGTGAAGTGAAGATCAGAAAGCCTTGTTTTTTTTCTTAGTTCTCCTGTTAACCAAAATCTTTTTTCGCATCCATTTTTGAGTTGCATTGCACATAAAGTATGCATATTTTAATTTGAAAAGAGCACATGTTCTTAAATCCCATAGATGCATGTTCATTTGCACATGAAATTGATTTGCAAGTACCATGAAAGAGAGTAGGATTAAGCTATGAGTGAAAATCAGGGAAGACAATCATTGTCTTTGTGAGAAAAATTATGAGTGGTGAGGAGCTTTGTTTAGAATATGTGTCAAGCATTTCCATACTCGCACCATAATTGTGGATTGTTGCACCTAAAGTATGCATGCATAAATGAATATGTGCACAAAATTTTAAAGCCATACATGCACATCTAATTGCACATAAACTAATTTGTACATGCATGATCAAAATTCAATTTGAGTTCGAGTGGGAAAACCTCGCCATCGAAAACTTGATACCTCTCTTATTTGCACCATGCCCTTTTTTTTCATGCACCAAGAGTATGCATATGTAGGGCCCATTACATGGCCGTGCATAGGCACATTTGTTTGAAATTCCGTGCACTCAATTTCATTCACATTTGGATTCTTGAAGAATTGCAGATACCGAGATTGATGGTGGTGCATCTAGGATGCACAGGTTCAGAGGGGGTGGATGTGGTCAAGAATTGAAGTCGCACCCTACAAACCACTTGAATAAGCCCGACAAATATTCGAGGGATTACTAGTTCATGATTTGTTTCAGATTCATGCTATCATACAGTTACAGTACATTCCCCATGAGGCACGGATGCTTGTGGCCTTAGAAGTCGGGAGCTCGAATCAGATTTAAGGGTCAATGGTTTTAGCTACACATATTTTATGCAGATTATATCAAGGTTTTTCATACTTCAGATACATATATCCATATAGTAAGGCAAACAAAGGGGAGAAGCCACTTCGTGCTGCTATAGCAAAAAGAATATATTCTGATCTAAACATTAAGGAAATGGAGATTTTCGTGTCGGATGGTGCTAAATGTGACATTTTTTGGCTGCAGCTTCTGTCTAGATCTGATTTCTGTAGCTATTCAAGATCCTTCATATTCTGCATATGTTGACACAAGTGTTATGGTCGGCCAAACAGGTGGCTTTCTTACAAATTTCCAACAATATGACAAAATTGGTTACGTGGCAGAGAGGGAAATCGGAAGTTCTTCGAAACTAAACGCAGGCAGAGCAAGGGACCAGAGGTAGGCATCGAAGCTGGGGGAAAATGGGTAATACTGGATGCAAAGGCCACGCAGGGTGCTAAGGATAGTGATAAGTTGGAATATCAAGAAGAAGAAACGGTAGTTATGGAGTAGTATGCTGAGCGGGTTTAGGAGGGACAACCGATTTGTTTTTTCAGATAGGCCAACCACGTTTTTGTGTTGTTGTTGATGTACTTGCGACACTGGTCATTCAGAAGTTGTGAGAGTCCAGTATGATCCGAAGGAATGTTCCTATGATGATTTGCTTGCTTGTTTCTAGGCAGGCCATGATCCAACCACCCTCAACCGTAAGGGGAACAATGTTGGGACTCAATACAGGTTAGGCATATACTTCTACACACTTGAGCAAGAGAAAGCAGCCATTGAATCCATGGCAATGCATCAACAAAAGCTGATTTCAAGAAGATGGTCATAGAAATCTTACCTGCCAAAAAGTTCTACAGGGCAGAAGAATATCACCTGCACGTATCATGGCAAATTATTGACTTTGAGATCAGTGGTTCCCCTACAGACTAGAAGAAAGAAACTGGTGTAGGAAAATAAGGAAGGACTTATGTTGGTGCTCAAACAAAGGAGTGACGCTATTGTACCTGCAGGACAAGAATGCACTCTTCTACCAAAGTGACTCGATTGAATGCTGAAGATCAGGGACTTGAGCCAGGTGGTGAAGCAAGAAGATCAGAAAAGCAATTTCTATGTGCTCTGTTCTCGCTGGAGATTTGGAAGAAAATGAATGGGAGAAACAAACTTCCCCCAAAGTAGCTGGTGGTTGGGAGAAGTGGGTTGTCAAAGTCGAAAGGGGAGTCAACGTTCTTTTAACTAATTCTGTCATTTTTCTCTTGGATAATTTGTATGCAGATAGGCATTATGCTAGATTCTATGTCTTGGAGACCATTGCAAGAGTGCCATACTTCGCATTTGTTTCTGTACTTCATATGTGTGAAAGCTTTGGCTGGTGGCGTCGTACAGATTACTTGAAAGTTCAGTTTGCAGAGAGCTGGAATGAGCTTCATCATCTGCTTGTTTCGGAGGTCCAATTGAGGTGACATCTGGTGGTAATGCATTGAAATATTATGCATCTGTGCGGCTGAATATTCAGAGGACAGGATATGTAAAAAAAAGGAGATGAGATCATTGGAAGTGCTATGAGAGTAAAAATTGTGAAGAACAAGGTGGCTCCTCCTTTTAAGACTATAGAATTTGAAATAGAATTTGGCAAGGGCATTCCAAGGATGGGGAAATCGTTGATTTTGCTGTCAAATATGGCCTGATTGTGAAATCAGGAAACTGGTATGGGTATGGGGGTGAAAATATAGCAAATGGGAAGGAGAAGCTCAAAAAGTATCTCAATGAGCACATTGATTTGAAGGACTAAGCCTGTTCGCATAGTAGATTTTCCTGGCCATATTCTTCTGCTCCTTTCATGAGAATTGCCATGCGAGAAGATTCACAAGTGCAACTGCATCTTGAGCAAGATAGGTTCAGGTTTGGAGGCTACAAATCTTACCTTCAAATCCACTAATCCGTTAGAAAATTCAGAATCAGCTCTCAGCCAACCAACTTCTGAGATTGTCTATAATTTGGTTCGATCTCTGCTTCGGGTATGGGGAAGTTCTCTGCATAAACTACTTTAGAGGAACCGTTGTCTACTGATGTCACATCAGGATTGAGTTTTGAAGAGTGCAAAGAGGAAATACATCACATATTGAAGGTTATATTGCTGACTTCTCTGAAATTAAACTTATTTGTAAGTGTTTCCCTATGCTGAATTCAAAGTGAGTGATGGATGCATTGCTATCGCAAGTAATATCTTTTTTTATGGCTTTAGAGTACAGACAGATCTGCATTTTCCCCCTTTCCTTTTACTTGGAATTAGACATTAATGTTGAAATTTTAAGACGTTGTCTACGAGAATGAAACTTTTAGCTGAATGCATACTTCATGCTCCATAAGCATTATGTGCTTAATTTTCAAGATGATTGCCAATGATCTTAAAAGTATCCTTCCTTTCATCTGAAGATTTCGACTAGCTTCTAGAAATGTTATGAAAAGGTGGAATTGATATTGTTTTCTTTTTTTACTAACACTTCATTCATCATACTATAATTTACACTCTTCTGTCACTAGTATGTAAAGAACTTGTGTGAACATTTTTCAACGTGTTTAGATAGTCTATTCAAACATATGAAAAGACGGAAATATAAGGAACTATTGTTGCATGTAAATATCTACTCCGAGGTTATTGTGATCATCGCTATTAAGTTTATCTCTGATTCTACTTTAGGCCACTATAATTTTAGTGGAAACTCTACCCACACTCCATTTCAGGACTCGAAAATCTTTTCCACATCAGTGAATCACTGTTCTCAACACTCACATCGATTCTCATCTTAGTTTGAAGAAATATCTTTTTCTAGCTATTGGGATCTATCCTACCATGAGAACTAGATTGCAAGTTGCTATTTGCAGATCGGCTTATATACACATTGATGTAGAGACATGCATAGGCATGTGCAGAGAAGGAGAGAAGTCTATGGTTCCTACAGAACCATCTAGGGAACTATCTTGAATTAATGTGCTAAGAGTTTTGGTTTTCATAACTTATATCATCTCTCAAAAGTGTAGGACTTGAGGTGCGCATAGAAAGATATTGTTAATTATCTTTTGACATAAAGATAATTGAGTGCTTTAGAATCAAGACATCGCATATATTTGAGAAAAGGGGGAAAATCAAACGTGTTCCACATAGTTGGTGTGTGAGCTAATTGGTATTGATTTCTCGTGAGATGATAAGCTTGAAATCTGTAGATATCATGAAACAATAGTGAAGACTCTTCTCAACGAATGAATAAACAATCATTCAAATTTGATCTCGCATTCATTTATCCTCCTCCTTTCTACGAAGCTCCGCGACACCACAACTATGGAGGCAATTAGTGAGTCAACTGGAGTTAGTGCAAGAGAAGGATGAAAAGGAAAACAAGGAAAAAGAAAGTCCATCTAAAATACAAATCCAAGTTGATAAGGTGGGAGAGTTTAGTGAAGGGGACGAAGGTAATATGTGTCTACCTGTCACTTACAATGGATACATGACCAAGGCAATACTCGACACAGGAGTTGGAGTAGGAATTGCCACCAAGGAGATTTGGGAGCAATGGGGAAATCCTGCCTTACGGCCCACACGCATGAAGCTCCAATTAGCAGACGGTCATGTAGAGAAACCCTTGGGAATATTAGAAAGGATCAAATTGACCACATGTGGAGTTGAATTTGAACACACATTAGCCATCTGTAAGTTTGAAAAGGCTAACAATTACGAAATGATATTAGGTCGACCTTTCATGAGACAAATGTGGGTAGTGCAAGATTGGGGAAGAGATTCATTATACCTGCAACATCAAGGGAATATAACCAAGATAAACTTGCATACATTTGCATATCAAGATTTCTCTCCACTACAATGGAATCCCATACACAAGGAGGATGATGACCTATCAATTCATAGTGCTGGATCAAGCGATCAATCATGGATGCACGAGGACGCCCAGTTATGGATGTGTAAAGAAGCCAAGAAAGAGGATAATAAAAGATAGTTATGGCCAATAGGACATCCTAACTATAGACCTGTAGAGGACCCAAGGTATATGCCTCAAATCTTTCCTGATGAAACCTTTGAACCACATGGATGGATTGAAATCTTAGCTCTTTAGATGTGTGTGTGAATGAGGAAGTCCTAACTATGAACGAGTGCATAAACGAGGAAGGCTATGATGTAAACTTGTAGATGGTTGTCCTTTAAGAAATAGAAGCAAGAGAAATCTTGGAAAAAGAATGGAAAGAGGAATATGAGAGTATAGAAATGGAACCAGAATTCGATTAAGAAGAGAGCTATCTGGACACCATTCGAATCAAAGAAAACAAGAGCCGACAAAGATCTTGGCAATAGAAGCCACTCCCAGAGTACGAGAGCAAGAGGAAAGAATGAGTAAAATCGGACCAGATCCAGATCTGTTTGAGGTTCCTGAACATTTTAAAAGATATGAAGTAGAAGAGAGAAAGGTAGCCATTCAAATGCCTAAACGAGAGGCTTGAGACGAAGAAGCATATGACAACAAAGAACAAACAAAAAAGATCATAGTGATAGTGGAAGATGGAGAAGAAAGATGCACATACATAGACAAAGATCTGTCAGTAGAAGAGGAAGAAGAACTAATACAATTGATCCGAGAATATCGAGACGTATTTGCATGGACATATAAGGATCTCAAGGGTGTGGAACCCTCGATTTGTGCTCATAGGATACCAATGATGGCAGATGCAAAACCATCGAAACAACGCCCTTATACATAAAATGAGGTTTATGCTGCTAAAATTAAGGAAGAAATAGACAAGCTACTAGCGGCAAGATTCATATATGAAATAGAACACACCAAGTGGGTATCGCCACTAGTAGTTGTGACTAAGAAGAACGGAAAACTAAGAGTGTGCATTAACTTGAAAAAGGTCAATGCAGCCACCATATGTGACAGCTACCCATTACCCATTACGGATCATCTATTGGAAAGAGTTGCAGGAAAAGAAGTCTATAGCTTCTTATATGGATTCTCTGGATACAACCAAGTAGCTATTGCTATTGAGGATCAACATAAGACCGCATTCGCGACCGAATGGGGAGTCTATGCTTTTCGAGTGATGCCTTTTGGACTCACTAATGCGCCTGCTACTTTCCAAAGATTGATGTGTCATGTTTTCAAGGAATTCCTGAAAAAGAGCATGGAAGTGTATGTAGATGACCTATGTACATATTCCAATCAAAGAAAAGATCACATTCCTGAGTTGAGAAAAACATTTAATAAATGCGGAGAGTAGAGAGTCTGTCTCAACCCTGAGAAGTGTGTCTTGATGGTAAGACAAAGGAAGATCTTAGGACACATAGTCTCTAGAAATGGAATTTCCATGGATGAAGACAAGATTAAGGTCATTTTAGAGCTTCCTAGACCTAAGAATGTGAAAGAGATGCAAGCATTTATGGGGCATTGTGGATATTACCGTCGATTTATCCACATGTATGCCATAATCGCTAAACCCTTGTATGGACTCTTAACTCAATTCACTTGGACAAAGGAATGTGAGAAGGCTTTCAAGGAGTTAAAGAAGAGTTAGCAGAGCTCCAATTCTGAAAACACCGAATTGGAACAAGCCTTTTCATATTCATGTAGATGCTTCTAATTACGTAATAGGTTGTATCTTAGCCCAGCCTACAGACGAAGGGAATTTAGATCACCCAATTGCCTATGCGAGTAGACAGCTGAATCAAGCTGAGAGGAATTATACGACTACCGAGTGAGAAGGATTAGGAATGGTCTATGCAGTAAAGAAATTTAGACACTATCTCTTAGCCAACAAATTCAAGTTCTTCATAGACCATCAAGCATTATTGTACCTAGTCAATAAGCCTTGTAACACAGGAAGATTGGTAAGATGGTTCCTACTATTGATGGAGTTCGACTTTGAAGTGATAGTGAAAAAAGGAAACATGCATGTAAGAGCAGATCACCTTTCCAGGTACACACGGAGAACCACCAAGTGGAGTACCCGATGATCTGCCAGACACTTATTTGTTTAATCTGGAAGTTTGTCCAAAGTGGGCAGAGAAACTAATTCCTATACTTACTCATGGCCCACAACACTCAATCAATAAGGAGAGCAAAAAGGAAATTCTCCAATCAAGGAATTTGCACATTATGGCGGGTAGTGTGTACTATAAGGAACCCAATGGTGTATTGCTGAGATGTGTTGAGGAGGATGAACAATTGAAGCTGATTGAGCAAGCACATGTGAACAAATGGAGGACACACAAAGGAACTCATGAAACTATTAGGGAATTAAAGCGATTAGGAGTATACTGGCCAGACATGCCTAAGGATGTCCACGACTATGTGAGTAACTGTGCAGAATGCCAAGAGACAATCCCCGAGGATCATACATCCATACCTTTCTCAACGATAGCACCCAATTGGAGCAAAACATTGGTCAAATTCCTAAAGACAAGAGAGCACGAGGAAGGAGTCAGCTTGGCAAGAAAACGATCCCTAGAAGAAATGAGCAAGGATTATGTACTTATGGGAAGACATTTGTTTAGAAGAGGAAAAGACAACCAATTACGGCTATGTGTGCATGAAGGAGATTATTTACCCGTATTAGAGATGGCACACGCAGGTGAAGCAGGAGGTCATTTTTCAGCCAAGAGAACCGTAAAAATGATCCTCTTCGTAGGCTTGTGGTGGCCAACTTTACATATGGATGCGGACACATATGTACGAAGCTGCAAGACATGCCAAAGGGCTAAATACCTTATTCGGAGGGATGACATGCCATTGAGACCTATGGTTTGTGCTAGAGCATTCTCTAAATGGGGTATTGACTTCATAGGACCCATTAACCCACCGGCCAAAGGGTCAAATGCCGAATATATCATAGTAGCCACATATTACTTGAGAAAATGGGTAGAGGCAAAGGCTACTAGAAAGAACAATGCTCAAACCACGGATAAGTTTCTTTTTGAGCATATATTCACTTGTTTTGGATTACCAATTGAGATTGTGAGTGACCAAGGAACGCACTTCATCAATGAGGTGATAGAATCTCTAATGAATGAGTTTTTAGTGATCCACAAAAAATCAGCCCCATACAAAACACATCAAAGCAACACATGATCAATAGATGTGATGCATGTCAGATTGGGAAGGCACAAAGACAACCATTCAACCATAAAGGCTATATCCACAACAACTTATTGGACTTAGTACATACATATGTATGGGGAACAAGTCAAGAACCTTCATTGGTAGGATCAAGGTATTATGTCTCATAGTAGATGGACTATTTTGTAGTTTATCAATAGTAAAAATGAAGTGTTTGATTACTTCAAAAAGTATTTAGCACATATTATGGAGAATCATACAACTAGATCACTCAAGAAGTTTAGATCTGTTGGAGGGGGAGAATACTTCTCCAAAGAGTTTAATGCATTCTTGCATGATAAAGGTATAAAAATGGAAGTGACCACCAGATCTCTCCTCAACTAAATGGAATCGCAAAGAGGAGAAACAAGACATTGGTTGGATCGGCCATAACAATTCTTGACGAGAAGAGGTTCCCACATTATCTAGGGGTAGAGGCTATTTCAACTACTCTGCACCTTGTTAATAGAGTAACACCCAAATCACTTCAAGTTATGACTCCTTATGAAGTATGTCATGGAAGAAAACCTAGTCTTGGATATGGCAAGGTATTTGGTTGTTTAGCTTATGTTCATGTACCATCATAAATAAGAGGTATGCTAGATGAGAGGGCAACAAAGGCAGTGTTTATTGGGTATGACTCCACTCAGATGGGTTACAGATCCTATAATCCTTCAACCAAGTAATTAAATACAAGTAATAATGTTTTGTGTGAAGAATATAGTTCTTAATATGATGAAGACAAACAAAAGGTAACTCTACCATATGATCTTGATTGAGATTCTCATCAATTAAGAAGGAAGCATGAAACATAGATCCAGGATCCAAGACGTGATACAGATGATGACCAAGATGAAAGGGAAAAGGATTACAAACTATGGAAGAGATCAAGAGGCAAAGCAAAGATGCAAAAGTGTGGAGGATGATCCAAGAAAGTCCCTAGAAGATCACAAAAGAGAAGAAACAAACAAAAAGGTATGGATATGATTCCATATTTGCTACAAAGCATTCAATCTACTTGGCAAAAAACTCAATTTCAGAAGCTCAACCTATGAGGAGGCAATGGAAAACCCTAATTGGGAAAAGGCCATGAAAGAAAAAATAGATGAGTTGAAGGAGATGGACACCTGGGAAAGGAGTGGAGGCGAGAGTGTGTTGACTAGATCTTGCAGATGCATGTATGTCGAGAAAGTACAAGAAAGAAATCTCACAAAAGCATAAACAAAATAGAGGGAGACAAGTGACTAGAAACCAGATTGGGTATAATCTCCTGCCACATACTCTGATGGATGAGTGTATTAGAGTATATGTATTTATAGATATTTCTCATTATGTCTTGAATAGAAGCTACATGAGGGTGATGCTTTGAAAAGCGTACGTTTACAAAAATCTGCTTTATTTACAAAATCATCGCTTTCTAAGGGATCTACTATTTTTACAAAAATGTCACTCTCTAAAGCGATCTATTATTTTTACAAAAAATATCTAAAATATTATCTTTTAACTATCTTCAAAAATATTTGAATAAGTCCATGCACATTCATACCCTCATGATCCTTCACTTGCTAAATCAAAACACAAATCACATTAAAATCCTCAAGATTAAAATCTATATAACATTTCATTATCCCATAAAGTATAACATGCCTTCTAGTTGACGAGCAATTGACCTCAGTTGATAAGAATAAAATAGACCAGTTACATATCCCATCACTGAAAAATCATAAGCATGTTCCATGTAAAAACACATGCATGGAAATGGAAAACTAGAATTTAATGTGAGTGTGAAGGATATGCAGAAATCAAGTGTTCATAATGTGGAATTAGTGATGTCTTATGAATCCATTGCGATTCTTCAAGTGAGTGATTTTTTTATTTAACTAAATATCATTAATATTGATTACCTGTGCGTGTAGTAGTAACATCATAATCAAGTATTTTCTCTGGAATTAAAGTTTCAGTATCCTCTTCTAGCAAAGGAGGATCATCTAAAATAGGAGTGAGTGGTAAAGTTCCTTTAAAGGATTTCAGTAAACTAATATGAAAAGAATTATGTATATTCCAATGAGAAGGTATGTCTAATCTAAAAGCATTCTCATTAATTTTTTGAATATAATACGGAAAGTTCCATAATAACATGGTGGAAGTTTAACTTTTGGATGTTGTGAAATATTTTTCAAATGTTTTTCAATTATTCATAACCATACCAAGTCATTTTCATTAAATTGTTTAGCTACTTGTTTCTTATCACTATTAAGCATGTAACATTCTTGACTCTTCGTAATGTGCTCATCAAGGAAAAAATAAGATCACCCTTTCAATCAAAAGTATATAAATATGGACAAATTTGTCTAAATATATCAAATCATAATTATAAATATTTTGGCAAATTATGATGATAAATTCCATTTGAAATATAAAAATGTTGGATAATTTTGATGATATCTTCCATTTGAAATATAAACATTTTTACGAAAACTTTTGTGATAAACTCTCAGTGGAAATTTTCTTGTACTTAGTTCCTTCTATGTTTTCATTTCCTATGAGCGTCTCATGAAACCATTGAACTTCATCCAAAAAATTCTAAGGTAGTTAGTTATTTAAGAAATAACTATAGGGATACTTCAATTGCTCTTTGGTATCTATAATATATCATTTTGTAACAATTTAATATGGTCCTATGGCATGTAAGGACGAAATGTTTGGGTTTTATTTTTGCTCCAACAAGGGAACCACAAAGCAAGTAACAAGATGACTCACATGTTGAAATAACCACAAAAAGGCATATGAATCCTAGAATTGGAAATTTTTTGTTTCACTGCACTTCTTCTAAAATATATAGGAAGGAACACAATATTGTTCAAATGATAAAACCATTCTTTAATGTGATTATTATTCCTTTTATCTCAAAGGACATATTCGATGTTAAAGTAGCTTTGGAAAGCAACATAATCTATCCTTTTGCCTCAAGCAATCTGGGTGGAGGCATCTTGTTCTCTTTTTGGTATGATCATCACAAAATAGTAATTGTACATTGAATTGCTTCTCCACCGCAAGAAACACATAAGGCATGAATGTGCAAGAAGAAGTGTTTCCTAGGACATATTGGAGAGGAAAGAAAGACTTTGATAGAGAGTTGAAGGTCTTAAGTTGTTCATCATTGGAGGAATATAAGGTTTTTGGGTCATTATTTTTTATGTAAAAGGTACTCTCATGGGGAAAAGTATTGATAGAGGCATCAACAGAGGGAAAGCTCCAAGCGCAACTTCTTCATAGCTTCTTTATGGTTGGGAGGGAAACATACATGGGGCCCCATTGACCCCATCTAGACATTTATCCCCATCGACCCCTTCTTTCCACACCTTGGTTGCCATCTCTCTCAATTTTCTATAGACACTTATTTCAGATATGTGACAAAGAAGAGCTTATTCTCATAGTTGGGAAATCTAGACCTCATAGAAAAATGATTGCCTATTTGGTTTCTTTTTATATGGAAGATGATCTATTTGTTTTAAATTTGATAATGTTTAGTCATTGTTGCTTTGCTTCATTCTGGAATGCTCCAATAATACCTACATCATGCCTTCTTGTTCTCTCTACTTTATGACTTGATTGCTTCAACTCCCTTGTTTTGGAGGTCCTTCAGGAACTTTTTTTGGAGTATCTTTTTTATATGGAGATCCCAATATTGTTTTATGATTTGAATGCAAGCACATATGTGCTTATGAAAATGAGAATTCTATCGCATGTGATTTTTTTTTTTGGGAAAAAACAATTTTGCACAAAAGAATCCAACACTTATCTTTAGTGGTTTTTGTGGCTATATTTCTAGTTTATGTAATTTGAAAAAATCAAGGAATTTACATCAAATGATTTCTTTTAAGATATTTACTAGAACTTATTCCTCTAGAAGGTAGATTAGATGTTTTCCTTGAATAGTTAAATATGAAATACCTAAATGCATATGAATACTAGTATATCTACAAGATAATAGGTCTTAATGAGTGTGGATATGTGTGTCTTTAAGAGGCAATGAATTCAAATTCAACTTATTCTATTGCCATGTCCTATCATTCGAGCAGTAAGAGTAATGCTTTAATCATATTCAATACATTTGTGGCACATCCTCTCACATAATATAGTGCCGTATGTCTGCTTTGGTTTGTTCTTAAAAGCATTTTTGAAGTTAGCCCTCATATGCATGGAAGGATCACTACTATGAGGGGGATCAAGAGAGAGAGAGGTGGGAGAGAAATCCCAGAATCATTTCCATTGGTAGCAATCAAGGTGCACATATACTGTTTAAAATGAGACACATTTCTTTAATGACATATGCACACATTGTGTTCTTTCTTTCTTCGTATGAGGTTTGTTTTGATAAGCACAATTCAAAGCAAATGTTTTGATAAGCACCAATTCAAAGAAAGAAAAGATGAATATCAACTCTACTATTGTTTAATGATTGCTCTAAAGGTTAACTATGATGAAAGAGGGGTAGAAACAAAGCAGATAAGAAGGGAGCCTCTATCTATGAGGATGCATAACTATAGCAATTGAAAAGGGGAAAAGGTTGGCAACCGCTCAAGAGGAGGTGAGAGACAAAAGGTTGGCATGCTTCAGAGAGGAGAAACAAATCTTCATTGAAGTGAACCAAGGCAGTGATGAAGTTTGTATATCTCATATGCTGAAGGAATTGCAAGTGAAGTTCAATCTTGCCCTTAAAGAATACTCGAAGAGTCAAAGCACCTCAATATGTGTGTTGAAGCTGAAGGCTCATGTAATGCAAATATGGACCACATGCTACATAAGAAATGATTATTGTACTTCTTATAGCTATTAGAATATTCTTATAGTTTTTAGAATAGATGAAATACAAGAATGACCACAAGAACTTTGTTGATATGATTAAGGACAAACGTATATAGATATGGGCATGCAAAAAGGAAATCAAAACTGTTCAAGGAAGAAGGTGCATGGGATAGGCTAGACAGTTATAGGGATAACGTCTTTCAATTGTACAATATACAAGATTTCAATCAAATATCTCTCTAAAATGAAGCATGAATCACTAGCATTAAAACACTTTCCCTTTCCTTGAAGTTAAAAAACTGAATCACTAAATCAAGGAGGTAAAACATGAATATCATGAAGAATATTTTACATTACAAAAGTTCCTCAAACAAAACATTTGTCAAATGTAGTGCAAGAGATTTGAATCAAATATCTCTCTATTTTTGTAATATCATAAATAAAAATTTACAGTACAAAAGTTCCTCAAACAAAATGTTTGTCAAATGTACCGTGTGCAAGATTTGAATCAAAGACCTCTCTAAAAAAATGAAGCATGAATCACTAGCATCAAAACACTTTCCCTTGCCTTGAAGTTCAAAAATTGAATCCCTAATTAAGGAGGCAACGCGAAAACACTTCTTGTTGCATTTCAACACAAGAAGCCAAATTACTGTTCTAAATCTACTTGTATGGATTGACAAATATAGAAAATCACAATCGGATCCATCGCCCCTACCAAACATGCCACCGCTTTAAATTTGATTGAATGATCATATCTCTACATTTGTGTTTCAGATCAAAAGCCTCAATTCAGATTTTCTATTGCAGCCTTACACAATAGTTCATGAAAGAAATGCGAAGTCAATCAATCATGCAACTTTCTTTTCTGATAGAGTAGCCTCATGTGATAGCTGTAGTCTGATGGATATGTTATAGGGTGAAGGTAATTGACTACTTAGAGCGCAGGATTTGACAAAGACAAAGATGCATATCTCCCAAAAGTATGCACATACAAATTAGGGCAAACGTTTTTTAAAACATTTGCTTATAAAAATAATATATTGGGCTATTACTTTGTTTCAAGATAATAGAAAATTAGTTTTTTAGTGTCTTTTTTCCTCTAAATTCACCATTTGGGCAAAAATTTGCCCAATTACTTTTCCTAGTGCTCATGAACCTCATGAAGTGTAGAATATGATCTTGTGCAAAAGAATCAGCCATATGTGTATCAGTTTGAGTGAGAGTCATGGGAGTGGGAAGCCTTTTACCATAAACCATTTCATACGGTGCACGCCCAGTAGTGGTATGTGTTGTGTTATTATATGCACATTGTAGTAAGGGAAGTTTCTCATCTCAATTACTTCGATTATCTAAATAATAACAATGTAATAGATCTAAAATATTCATAGCTTCACTTTGCCCATTACTTTCATGATGAAATGCAAAGCTAAAGTCTATTTTAGAACCTAAATTTTGAAATAATGCAACCCAAAAGTGATTACAAAAACAAGCATCATGATATGAAAGAATAACTTTTGGAAAACCATGATACCAAAAAATACATTTAATAAATAACTTAGTAGCTTGAGGTGCAAAAAGAGTATTTTTACAAGGAATGAAATATGCTTGTTTACTAAACCTATCAACGATTGTCCAAATCATATAATTATGAGATGAAGTTGTAGGAAGATCAGTAATAAAATCCATATAAATTTGTTCCCATGGTCTATTAGGTATGGGAAGTGGCATTAATAATCCAAATGGTTTACCGTGATGTCTTTTCACATGTTGACACACAATGTAATGGGAAACATATTCTGCAATATCCTTTTCCATCCTCGACCAAAAGAAAAATTCTTTACACATAGAAATGGTACTTCATATGCCCCTATGACCCATATATAGTGGTTCTTTCATCACAAATTCTTTAAAAACTTGTGTGATGCATAACTTGTTTTGGAAATATAAGAATCCATTATGAAAAGTGTAAAGATCCTCATTAGATGGGGTTGAATTATTGAAAGCAGTCCATGTTTGTGAGAAATACAAATCAGATGCATACGTAGGGATCATGTCATGAAAAGAATGAATATGAACAACAAAATTATTATTGATTGAAACAATATTTGTTTGTGGGGATGGGAAACAACTAAGGGCATCCATTACAACATTAGCTTTTCTAGGTTGATATTGAATCATAGGCTGTAAATTTTGTATGAATGAAGCCCATTTAATGTGTCTATCAGAAATCAATGGTTGATTTAATAAATGCTTAATAGCCTATTGTTTTGTTTTGATTATAACTTCAGAACCCATAAGGTAATGTTTCCAAATTTTTAAAGCATGCACAATAGCTAAAAGTTCCTTATCATATGTGCCATAATTCTTTTCAGAAGGTTTAAGTTTTCTACTTTCAAATGCAATAGGATGATCATTTTACATTAATACAACACCTATACCTAAAAGAATAGCATTTGTAACTACATGGAAATGTTGTGCAAAGTCTGGTAATTGCAAAATAGGTGCATGAGAAAGTGCATGTTTGAGTTTTTCAAAAGATTGTTGTTGTGCTAATTCCCATGCGAATTTTAACTTTGTCTTCAATAATAATGTGAGTGGAAGTGCTAAATAAGAAAAACCTTTTACAAACTTCCTATAAAAACTAGCTAACCCTAGAAAAGAGTGCACATCATTCACAGATTGAGGTACGGGCCATTCTTCAATTACTTCGATTTTCTTTGGATATATATGAATGCCTTGACTAGAGATAATATGGTCTAAATACTCTAATTCTTTTTGGAAGAAATAACTCTTTTTAGGATTGGCATAGAGTTTTTTTTTGTGTAACAAATTAAAAACAGTTGCTAAATGATTTTCATGGTCATTATCATTCTCACTATAGACAAGTATCTCATCAAGAAAATAAGAACAAAAGCTTGGTAATCAAGAAAAATGTTCATAATACATGCAAATGTAGTAGGTGCATTGGTGAGTCCAAAAGGAATTACCATGAATTCAAAATGACCAGTCTGAGTTCTAAAGTTAGTCTTATAAATGTCATTTTGTGTAATTTGTATATGATGATAACCTGATTTAAGATCAATTTTGCTAAAGACACGTGCTCCACAAAGTTTATCTAGAAAATCATCTATCCTAGGAATAGTGATGATATATTTAGGTAGTGATATGTGTGAACACAGTAGGACTGCCAGGGCACTTTCTTCCCTCTTTAGGAGGTTTTTTCTCCCAACTTGTATATATGCCTATTGCCCTAACGAGCAACATATGTTTGTACATTCTAGTGGTAATACATTTAGGATTATGTGTTGTGCTCAAAGCTTCTTCGTCTTCCTTGTGCTATTCACATGCTTTCATAGACCTCAAACTCCAACACGTGGTATCAGAGCGGGTTGTCGCTTCATCTAGGTCATCGTTGACACCCCTCCGGTCAGTCTTAGAATCACACACAATTTGGTGTCCATACTCAAGGTGATTAAGGGATCAAAACGACTTCTCTCTATGGTGCCGAAATTGCAATGTGAGCTCGTTTTGGCCTTTGAGCACACTATCATAGTGCATGTGTAGGCTATTTGGTCTTTTTGTGCCAAAGATATATACAGGTTTTGGTTTACCAGTATAAGCATCTCAAAGTCTGCTACAGGTTTAGCAAAACTCATGAGGGTAGTTTTGTTCAACTTTTTTTAGATACAATCATTTTTTTTTGCATCAGGGTATTTTAGTCAGTGGCCATGGCTGAAAGCAGTGATGTATTTCGTATGTTGGCTGCTGAGGATAAGTTGGATGGTATGAATTACCCATTATGGGATTATATGATGCATCATATATTGGTCACAAAAGGACTATCGAATATTGTCAAGGGTGTTGAAAAACATCCTATTACACCTACAAATACAAGTAATAAAGCTGATGCAGACAACGTTGAAGATGACGATATTCTTCATGTTCTTGTTTGTGCTGCAGTTTCTGCTGTACCCCACTAGGAATGAGGCTTGTGTTGCTTACGTCTGAAAGCAATTGGAGAGTGTGCATATGAATGAAGCTGATTCTAGGATAGTTTCCTAAGAAAGATCAAAGATTTGGAGGACCAATTAATTTCTTTTCATGAATTCTTGCCTGACAATTCACTTGTGCAGGATGTTCTGAATGGTCTTCTCGATCCATACCAGAGTTTTGCTTCTACTCTTCGTTTGATGATGAAAGGCAATCCAAATGCCTTAACATTTGAGGAGTTAGTCTCTATTTTGTTGCAGGAAGATCAGTCTAGGTAGAACAAGTCCATTATGCATGTTGTAGATCAAGCTTTCTTGGCTAGTCAGAAGCACAAACGTAAATGGAGCTCTTCTACTGGTAAGCAAAAATATGCTAATTTTGCACAATAAAAAAAGGAAGATAGAGAAGAGAAGAAAACAGAAAAGCAGAAATTGTTTTGCAAGTATTGTAAAGCAAATGATCATGTCATAAATAATTGTCCAAAACTCGTTGCAAAAGAGGAAAAAAAAAAGAGGATGGAATGGTTGTTGTAGAGGCCTCTACACCAAAAATAGATTCTGCTAATCTAGTGTAGAATGACGAATGTGCGTTTACTACTGTTTGCAATTTTGACCCATCCTCTCCAGAACAGTGTATGTCTACAATAGAATCAGTTGTTTGGTACTTTGATAGTGGGGCAACCAAACATATTACCTTGCAATGCAGTTTTTTCACGTCACTCGAGCCTACCCCTACAAAGAATACTATCACATGCACCAACAACTCCTCTTATCATGTCATGGGAGTTGGCAAGATCATTTTGACTACTGCTGATGGTAGTTCTTTCACATTGTCGGATGCTCTATTTGTGTTAGGGATCAGGAAGAATTTGTTATTAGTTTTAGCTTTAGCCAAGATCGGCTTTGTTGTGAAATTTGTTGATGATAGATATACAATTCATAATCTATCAAATGGTGACGTGATTATTGTTGGTGTAGGGCAATCAACAATTGATGTTTTGATGAAGAGTTGAAGCCAAGGACTGAAGAAAAGATCAAGATATGAATGAAGGAAGTGCATATCCAGAAGATGAAGATGTGTACACATATGTACATTAATTCAGAGATAGTTTACTTATACTTTTGTATAGTCAGGAGCTTGTAAATATTTACCTATATTATACAAGGAAAAATGTCAGGGCAAAGATGAGAGAGAATGTAGAATACAAGAATCCAGAAGAATTAGAAGTAATTAGACTCTTGAGAAGCATGAAGATTAGCTCTCTCATCCAGATGTAAAAGTTCTCTAGTAATGAGGAAAAATTGCGCCCGATGTTTCTGTGTTTTCCCCTTCTGCGCTTGATCATTTCAAGAATTCCATATTTAATGAGTCTATGGTTAAAGTTTGAGAGCCTAATTGTAAACAGGCCGTGAGAATTATGAGTAGGAACATTCATATGTGAAGAAGTGTTCACTGTTTTCTGAAACAGGCGCAAAATTCGATGTTAATGTTTTGGTCAGTTCTCCTTCCACAATGTAAAGTTTTGAGCAAGCAAGTAATCAATATTTAAGTTGGAAGGTAAGCTATCTATGGCTAAAAGCTTTTGCATAAACAGGTTCTAGATTGAGAGAACCAAGTGTTAGAAGTTTCAGGTGTTTGAATCGACCTCTCAGAAGAACAATTTTAGACATAGGTGACTTGTTAAGTTCATTTCTCAAGATCTATTGAATCTTTTGAAGTGATTTAACTTGGAGGAGGTGCGAAAACTATAGACACGACACATTGTGCAAAGTTCTATAAAAAATGTTACACATTGATAAGTCAATGAGAGAGATATATGCAGCAGACTTTTTGTAGAGTCTTCTTCTTCACAGTTTATCAAAAATTTTTATTGTGCCTCGAAATTAGTGAAGGTTTTTTAGTTACTCTTGATATAGAGGTGCTCTAAATTCAAGAGTAGCTTGTTATCTTGGAGATTAACACTCTCCATCAGTGGTATCAGAGCAGGAAGTATCAAAATTGAAGGAAGGAGGACCTTGACTGCTGCAGACATAAAGAATTCAACAATTAAAGATTCAGAAGGTGAAAGCTTGAGAGCAAAGCTTGAGAAGGAGGCCATACAACATCAAGGAATACAAAAGGAGTATCATTCAAAGTAAAGGTACATCTATTACTCATAAAGTTTGAAGAATTCAATACACAGGTGAAGAAAGGATGGGAGACTCTCTTCAAATAGAGAAGTTGGATAGAGAGAACTATCCAACATGGTCAATGAGGATGGAAGCTCACCTTATGAGCAAAGATTTGATAGGATACATCACAGGTGAAGAAGAAAAGCCTGAGTTCAAAGATCCTATTGTTCCAACTAGGGAGGAATTATCAGATTTGAAGACTTGGATGAAGAAAGATGCTCAAGCCAGGAGCATTATTTACATGGCAGTTAATAATTACTTGCTACCTCACAGTAGAGGTCTTGAAAGTAAAAGTGATATATGGAATGCTTTGGAGGAGCATTTCCAAAACACCACAAAGTCAAGGAAGGCATCCTTGTGGGCATAATTTACTACATTCAAGAAGAAGGCCTCTCAATCCATCTCAGATTATGTAACAAGGATGAAGGACATTGCAGATGCATTAAGAGCAGTTGATGAAGACATTGAGGAGGATAAATTGGTAAGGAAAATCCTTACAGGTTTGAGAGGTGATGACAAATGGAAGCCATTCATTTTGTCTACTGAATTATCACTTGATCATTTCACTCCTGATCTAAATAAGTTGCATGCTAACTTCTGAGAAGGATGTCAAAGGTGAAAGTGATAAGAGTGCAGGTGCAAGCAATGTATTCAAAGGATAAGAAGAAGAATATCAAAGGAAAGCAACAACCAAATGAAGATGAAGGTACAACTAGCCAAGCCAACTTCCTAAGAGGAAGAGGAGGTGGCAAAGGTAGAGGAAGAGGCAGGAGTAATAAAGATGGAGTTAAAGCTTGCTGGATTTTTGGTAAGAAAAATCACTTAGCTAATGATTGTTGGCATAATACTTAGATTAATGGTGGATATAATCAGAATTTTAATTCAATAGGAAGAGGTGGCAGGAATCAAAGAGGTAATTTTAGAGGTAGAGGTAGTAGAGGTTACTTTGGAAGAAATGCAGGTAGTGGATTCCAAAGTCAACAATACAACAATAGCTACTATAATTATGCTTCATATCAAAAGGAGGATTCAACATTGATAATGAATGCAACTTGTGAAAGGCAAAGTGAAGACCAAAGAGTCTTCTACATTGACTCAGGGTGTAGCAATCACCTGAGTGGCAACATAGCTTTGATGACTGATTTGGAGAATAAGGTAACTAATCATGTAGTTCAAACAGGTGACAATACAAAGCATAATGTGAAGTCAATTGGATCAGTGAAGGCCAAGGATGGTAGTACTCTCTTGAGTAAGGTTTTGTATGTTCCTACAATTCCTAAGAATCTGATAAGTGTAGGACAAATTGTTGAAAAAGGTTATGAAGTTAGGTTCACTAATAAAGTGTTTATGGAAGACCCTAGCAATGGGTATAAACAAATTGTTTTAGGAAAGAAAGAAGGAAGATTGTTCACATTGAAGATCCAAGGTAATTTTGGTCATGCCTTGTTCACTTATGGAGGACATAAGATCTCTGAGTTAGATCTTTGGCATAAGAGGCTTGGACATTTTAATGAAAGAGGTATCAAAGATATGGTTAACACTGGTTGAGTGCTTGGGTTGCCTAATGTTGCAGGTCAACATATGACATACTGATGTGAAGCATGTCAATTAGGTAAGGCTCATAAGAAATCTTATTCCAAGCATGGTTTTATGTATTCAGAGAAGCTTGAATTGGTACACACAGATGTGTGGGGACCATCAAAAGATTTCAGTATCAATGGTTCAAGGTATTATGTGATTTATGTTGATGACGCTACCAGATGGATCACTCTATATGTGATCAAAGATAAATCAGAGGTATTCAATACATTCAAACATTATCATGTGTATGCAGAGAGAATTACAGGTCATAAGTTGAAGAGACTAAGGTCAGATGGAGGGGGAGAGTATTTCTCTAATGAATTCAATGATTACTTGTGGAATGCCGGTATAAAGAGAGAGGTTACTTGCAGGTACTCTCCTCAACAAAATGGTGTAGCAGAAAGGAGGAATAGAACTCTTGTTGAGTTTGCAAGATCCATGATGAAGGAGAAAAATTGCCCAAATTATTTGTGGGCTGAGGCTGTAAATACAACTAATTATTTGGTCAATAGATTACCATGTAAAGCTTTGCAGGGTATGACACCATATGAGGCATGGTGGGGTAAGAGACCTACTTTAGATCATTGCAAAGTATTTGGATGTTTGGCATATGCATATGTGCTATCACAATTGAGGCATAAATTGGAGCCTAAAGCTGAAAAATATGTGTTTATTGGATGTGATGATAAGCAGATGGGATATAGGTTGTGGAGTGCATCCACAAAACAATTCCTAGTGTCTAAGGATGTTACATTTGATGAGCAAGGTACTTGGTATGTAGGTACAATAAATATTTATGCAGGTGATGAAGAAATTGTGGATCAAAAGAAAGGTAAATCAAAGGTTCAGATATTTGATGAAGAGAAGAACAATGAAGTACAGGTTGAAATATAAGGAGTGCCAAGGTTTGATCCAGAATGTGATGAACCAGAAACCTCAAGAAGTGGAGAACTCAGAAGGTCAACAAGACACAAATGGCAACCTACAAGGTATAGCTATGAGACTTCTTTTTTGGCTACCAAAGATTATGCTTATATGGTAAAGGTAGATGAAGATCCTTCTACATATGAAGAGGCAAAATGTAAGGAAAATTGGGAGAAAGCTATGCAGGAAGAGTATGAGGCATTGCTGGAGAATGAGACTTGGGATTTGGTTCCTAAACCAAATAGTTAGAAGATCATTGGGTGCAAATGGGTCTACAAGACAAAGAGGTATGCAGATGGAAGTGTGTCTAGGTATAAAGCTAGACTTGTTGTGAAAGGTTTTGCTTAGACATATGGTGTAGACTATGATGAGACCTATAGTCCTGTGGCAAAGATGACAACCATCAGGACACGCATAGCTATTGCTGCATGTAAAGGTTGGAAATTATGTCAATTAGATGTGAAGAATGCTTTTTTAAATGGTTATATTTCAGATGATGTTTTCATGGAGCAACCACAAGGATTCAGAGATGAAAAGTATCCAGAGTATGTATGTAAGATCAAGAGAGCTTTGTATGGTTTGAAGCAGGCCCCAAGGGCATGGAATTATAGACTTGTGAAGTTCTTGAAAGAACTAGGATTCCAAGTATCAAAGGTAGATAGTAGCTTGCTTGCTAAATGATGATGGGTTCATTTACATGTGCATATATGTTGATGATATAATTCTTACAGGTACAGATGAGAAAGGCATTCAAAGCTTAAAGAAGCAAATGGAGAAAGAGTTCAAGATTAGTGACTTGGGAGACTTGTCATATTTCTTGGGCATGGAGATCTCATACACTCAACATGGAGTGTATATAACTCAAGAAAGGTATTTGAAGAACTTGTTGATCAAGTTTAAAATGAATGATTACAGGGTAGCACCTACTCTAATGGAGGTGAATCACAAATTGAGCAGATATGGTGGAGAAGAGTTCAAGGATATGAAGCTATATCAAAGTTTGGTTGGTAGTCTGATTTATGCTACTTTAACTAGACCTGATTTGTCATATGCAGTGGGAGTATTATCTCAATTCATGCATTTCCCTAGGAAAGAATATTGGTTTGCTGGACAAAGAGTGTTGAGGTACATTAAGGGTACACTCAAAGAAAGTTTGTATTATGGTTTTACATCAGATACAAACATCAAGATATATAGTGATGCAGATTGGGCAGATAATCCAGATGATAGGAGATCAACATATGGATACTTGTGTTATGTGGGAGATAAGTTGATTTCATGGTGTTCAAAGAAGCAACATACAGTTGCTTTGTCATCTATAGAAGAAGAGTATAAAGGTATGGTGGAAGCTGCAAAGGAAGTGATATGGCTTAAGACTGTGATGAAGAGTTTTGATATCATTCAGAGTACACCCACTATTCATGGAGTTAACATGAGTTCATTGTATCTAGCTACTAATCCTGTTTTTCATGCCAGGACCAAACACATTGAAATTCAGTATCACTTTCTAAGAGAGAAAGTGATGGATAAAGAGATTGAAGTCATACATACTTCAACAAAAGATCAGATAGCTGATATGCTAACCAAGAGCTTGGATGGACCAAAGTTACCGAGATTCAAAGACATTCCAGGCATAAAGAAGATAGAGAAAACCTCAATTGATGATTGAGGGGGAGCTATTGGTGCAGGGCAATCAACAATTGATGTTTTGATGAAGAGTTGAAGCCAAGGACTGAAGAAAAGATCAAGATATGAAGTATGAAGGAAGTGCATATCCAAAAGATGAAGATGTGTACACATATGTACATTAATTCAGAGATAGTTTACTTATACTTTTGTATAGTCACGAGCTTGTAAATATTTACCTATATATAAAAGGAAAAATGTCGGGGCAAATATGAGAGAGTGTAGAATACAAGAATCCAGAAGAATTAGAAGTAATTAGACTCTTGAGAAGCATGAAGATTAGCTCTCTCATCCAGATGTAAAAGTTCTCTAGTAATGAAGAAAGATTACGCCCAATGTTTCTGTGTTTTCTCCTTGTGTGCTTGATCATTTCAAGAATCCTTTTGTAGATTTCTAATTCCATAGTTAATGAGTCTATGGTTAAATTTTGAGAGCCTAATTGTAAATAGGCTATGAGAATTATGAGTAGGAACATTCATATGTGAAGAAGTGTTCACTGTTTTCTGAAACAAGCGCAAAATTTGATGTTAAT
Source organism: Ceratopteris richardii (assembly GCA_020310875.1). Classification (NCBI taxonomy): domain Eukaryota; kingdom Viridiplantae; phylum Streptophyta; class Polypodiopsida; order Polypodiales; family Pteridaceae; genus Ceratopteris; species Ceratopteris richardii. The sequence goes on from CM035410.1 coordinate 29,819,775, forward strand.
GTTTTGGTCAATTCTCCTTCCACAATGTAAAGTTTTGAGCAAGCAAGTACTCAATCTTTAAGTTGGAAGATAAGCTATCTATGGCTAAAAGCATTTGCATAAACCGGTTCTAGATTGAGAGAACCAAGTGTTAGAAGTTTTAGGTGTCTGAATCGACTTCTCAGAAGAGTAGTTTTAGACATAGGTGACTTGTTAAGTTCATTTCTCAAGATCTATGAATCTTTGAAGTGATTTAACTTGGAGGAGGTGCACAAACTATAGGTGACACCTTGTGCAAAGTTTTATAAAAAATTTTACATATTTGGTAAGTCAATGAGAGAGATATATGCAGTAGATTTTCTGTAGAGTCTTCTTCTTCACAGTTTATAAAAAAAATTTATTGTGCCTCCAAATTAGTGAAGGTTTTTTAGTTACTCTTGATATAGAGGTGCTCTCAATTCAAGAGTAGCTTGTTCTCTTGGAGATTAACACTCTCCATCAATTATTGCTTCTGGCATTTTATATCATGGGTTGTATAAGCTCATAGACTATGAAAAATCTGTGAATGATTCAACATGTGTAGTACATGATTCTCAAGCTATGTCAGATGCAAAGCTTTGGCATGCATGCTTTGGTCATCTGAATTTTACTAGTTTGCTATGCTTGCAGAAATCTGAAATGGTTTCCTCTTTGCCCAAACTTGAGACACCCAGTAAACATGTTTATGAAGGCTGTATTTTGGGCAAAATGCAGTGTTCATCCTTTCCAAAAGATGGTTCAGTTCGAGCTACTCAGAAATTGTAGCTTGTACATGGTGATGTCTGTGGTCCTATTCAAACACCTTCTTTTGGAAACTATCTTTACTTCGTGACTTTCATTGATGATTTTTCTAGGCATGCATGGGTATATCCATTGAAAGAAAATTCCAAAGTGTTTATGTGCTTTAAATAGTTTTTGGTTCTGGCTGAAAATATGTCAACATGTAAACTGGGCACCCTCCATTCTGATCGAGGGGAGGAATATACATCTTCTGGCTTTTTGGCTAAACATGGGATAAAACATGAGTGTATAGTGCTGTATAGACCTCAATAGAATGGAATTGCTAAATGGAACAATAGGTCACTCATGGAAATGGCGAGGTGTATGGTAAAGACTTAGGGTTTACCTCATAGTTTCTAGCTTGAGGCTGTCATGTGTGCAACATATGTACTTAATAGGTATCCCACCAAAGCGCTCCAGCCTATCACTCCATATGAGGCTTGGCATGGTCAAAAACCATCTGTTGCTCATCTGCATTTTTTTGGTTGTCTAGCATATGCATTAGTGCCTGAACAACATCGCAGGAAATTGGATGATAAAGTAGTGAAATGTATTTTTGTTGGGTATAGTTCTAAAAGCAAAGTTTATCGTCTATATTATCCACAGACTAAACGCATTCTGGTTAGCCATGATGCTATTTTTGTGGAAGATACTATTAAGCCATTACTTTCATGTACTAAGGAGACATTTGTTAGCTCCAAAGACATGTATGATACTTTGCTGCTTCTTTTTACAGGAGGACACTCTAGTGTTGGTCCTAATGAGGCAAATTCTCAACCTTTATAGGTTTGATGTGATGATGCAGATCATTCTATTTCTAATGTTGATTTACAGGATGCACTTGTTGATGAGAGAGCTGATATTGAGGCGGTTCGAGCCTTGTCGTGTCCTTGATATTTTCAATAGGCATCTGATCAACCTTCGTGCCTTCCATGTCAAGGTCATCGTTTACTTGATTTAATTCTTCCCATTGACCATCATCTGGTGAATCTTCTAATATCCACATTCAGACAGAGGTTTCTTGTTCTTCTTGTGCATCTGATGATGAGCTAGAATTCATCAATCCCAATTCTCTATATCTATGAACCTTTGTCAACCTTTTTCTTTGTTCAGAGTCTTGATGGGCTTGTTGATAGTGATGCCCTTGCATTGATAAGTTTACTTGTCATTCCATGTACTGATGAGTAGCTTCCATTGCTTTTGTTAATTCTTCCTCCATAATAGGTGGATTTTCTTCAAGCCTGGTGCTTGGAAGTACATGTGCCTTCCTTGTAGCTGGAGCTTCTACTTCTGTCTGCATCATTTCCCATAATCTTTTAGTACCTCTCATTCTTGGCTTGGATCTCATTTTAGCTTCTTCTATTATCTTGACTCCTTTCTTCTTCCTTGGAACCATGGCAATCTTTGCATACTTAGCCATTGCCTCTGATGATGGCATCTCTGTCAAATGCTCCCGAATGCCTAAAGCATGATATATCAGTATTGTCAAGACAATACTTCCGTTCAACAACTTCTTATGATTCCATTGTTTCTTTGCCTCGAAGAGCCGTTCTTGAATGTATGGAGTAATGTTGACTTGGTTCCCTATTTGTTTGATGGCATGGGAAAGCATTTGCACTATAATCTTCTGAGGAGCAATATATCTGTGCATGTTTGGGAAGCAAAAAATGCTGGTGAATGAGCCTAACTTCCTCCTCTATGTCAATACGATTGATATCGGTGAACGTTTTGGTCTTAGCTCCCCGGCTTTCGTCTTTCAAAATCATATTCCCGTCCTTTTCCCATCCGAAAGCTTCTTTAATTAGGTCATGGGTGAATTGTATGATGACCCACTCGCCTACTGCATCGAGGACTCTTGCATCAGGTACCGATGGATCATGCAACGCCGGTTGTAAGGTGTTCATGACTTGTGTGCAACACTGGAAATCTGGTTTGTAGATCGGGAGTTCAAAGTACTTTTGGATACAAGCTTTCTTCATAATGTCCATCGTCGATGGAAGTTCATGCACTACTTTGAAGTCTTGGGACATTACTGGGAACTAATGGTCCGTGTCCATAATTTTAATTGTCACCAAGAAGAAGTAGTCCCCGAGTGGTTGATCTTCTCTAAACCAATGTCCTTTTGCCTTAGTCACGCTCTGTAGAGGGAATTCCAGCATCTCCTCTTGAATGGTTGCTTCAGAGTCCTCAGAAGCCATCTGCACTTTTCATAAGGAGAGCATCAGCTTTTTATAGAAGGCATGTCGCTAATGATGTAATTCGTAGTGACATGTGATTCATTGCATCACTCCGTTTCCTCATGCTTACGTAAGTAAGATCTCTTACCACATATCTTTTCATTTTTATTCCTGAAAGAAAATAAGAGTTAGTTTAGCTGAAGCATTTATTTATCTACATAGTAGGTCCGTTCCTATGGAAGTAGAATCTATGACCTATTCCCAAGTAGGAAATGTGCACCAATAGTTTTGTTACACACATCATGTGCCAAATGCATACTTTAGGTGTCATGCATACTTGAGGTGTCATATTGTGGCCATGTCATGCATACTTTAGGTGCATTTGAGTCTTCATGTGTGCAATTGGAATCCTTTTGATTCTGTTGTTTCGGTCCTTGCTGCCTCTTGGGTCTCCATATCAATTTTCTAGTTGAATTGTGAGGCTTCATCTTCTGTTTGCTTTGCCATGCTTTACGTTTTTCCTCTTTCTTTTTTGCAGTCTAAAGCGAGTGAAGGTATGCTCAAAAAGAAACTTAGTAGTGGTCTGAGCATCGTTTTTCCTAGATGCTTTTGCCTCTACCCATTTAGTCAAGTAATCAATTGCTACTATTATGTATTTAGCATGTGATCCTTTGGCTGGTGGATTAATGGGTCCTATGAAGTCAATACCCCATTTGGAAAAGGCTCTCGCACAAACCATGGGTCTTAATGGCATGTCATCTCATCTAATCGGATATTTAGCTCTTTGGCAATTCTCGCAACTTCGTACATAGGTGTCTGCATCCATATGTAGAGTTGGCCACCACAAGCCTACAAAGAGGATCATTTTTACAGTTCTTTCAGCTGAGAAATGTCCTCCAGCCGCACCTGCATGTGCCATTTCTAATATGGCTAGGTACTCTCCTTCATGCACACATAGTTGTAGTTGATTATCCTTCCCTCTTTTGAATAATTGTCTTCCCATGATAACATAGTCCTTATTCATTTCGTCCAGGGATCGTTTCCTCGCTAAGTTGACTCTGTTGTCATGCTCTTGCGTCCTTAGGAATTTCACTAACGTTTTACTCTAGTTGGGTGCTATTTTAGAAAAAGGTAAAGATGTATGATCATCTGGAGTGGTTTCTTGACATTCTATGCAACTACTGACATACTCATGGACATCCTTAGGCATATCAGGCCAATAGATGGCTAACTGCTTCAATTCTCTTAGAGTTCCATGAGTTCCTTTATGCATTCTCCATTTGTTTATGTGCGCTTGTTCAATCAAGTTCTTTTGTTCGTCTTCTTCCACACATCTAGACAATATCCCATTGGATTCCTTATGATACACACTTCTCGCTACAATGTGTAAGTTACGTGATTGTAGAATTTCCTTTCTACTTTCCCTGTTAATTGAGTGGTGTGGTCCATGAGTGAGTATTGGAATTAGCTTTTCTGCCCACTTAGGACACACTTCCAAATTGAATAGGTAAGTGTCTGGTAAATCATCGAGTACTCTGCTCGGTGGTTCTCCATGTGTTAATCTAGAGAGATGATCAGCTCTCACGTGGGTATTTCCTTTTTTTACAATTACCTCAAAATCAAACTCCATTAATAACAGAAACCATCTCACTAGTCTCCCCGTGTTACAAGGCTTATTGACTAAGTACAACAAGGCTTGATGATCTATGACGAACTTGAACTTGTCGGCTAACAAGTAGTGTCTGAATTTCTTAACTGCATATACCATCCCTAATCCTTCTCGCTCCATAGTTGTATAGTTTCTTTTGGCTTGATTCAGTTGTCTACTTGCATAGGCAATAGGATGGTCCAATTTTGCTTCGTCTGCTGGTTGAGCTAAAATGCATTCTATTGCGTAATTGGAAGCGTCCACATGAATATGAAAAGGCTTGTTCTAATTGGGTGTTTTCAAAATTGGAGCCGTGCTAAGTCGCTTTTTTAGCTCATTAAATGCTTTCTCACATTCGTCCATCCATGTGAATTGAGTCAACAATCCATACAATGGCTTGAGCGTACATGTGGACAAAATGGCGATAGTATCCACAGTGACCCATAAACGCTTGCACTTCTTTTGCATTTTTTGGTCTTGAAAGTTCAAGAATTACTTTTTTTTCTTGTCTTCATCAGTAGATATTCCGTTCCTAGATATGATGTGTCCTAGGATTTTTCCTTGCCTTACCATAAAAACACACTTCTCAGGATTCACACATACTCTATATTGTCAATATTTCTCAAATATTCTTCACAATTCTGGAATATGTTCCTGCCTCCGGTTTGAGTATGTACACAGGTCGTCTACATATACTTCCATACTCTTCCTTAGGAATTCTTTGAAAACATGACACCAACCTTTGGAAAGTAGCAGGTGCATTAGTGAGTCCAAAAGGCATCACTCCCCATTTCAATAGCGAATGCTGTCTTGTGTTGGTCTTCAGTAGTAATAGCTACTTGGTTGTATCCAGAGAATCCATTCAAGAAGCTATAGACTTCTTTGCCCGCAACTCGTTCCAATAGGTGGTCAGTGATAGGTAATGGGTAGCTATCATAGATCGTGGTTGTGTTGACTTTCTTTAGATTAATGCACACTCTCAGTTTTCCGTTCTTTTGGGGACCACTACTAAGGGTGACACCCATTCGGTATGTTCTTTCTCGTAAATGAATCCGACCGCTAATAATTTGTCTATTTCTTCTTTAATTTTTTCTGCATAGACATCATTGTAAGTGTAAGGATCTTGCTTTGAGGGTTTTGCATCAGGTGTCATTGGTATTCGATGGGAACAAATGGAGGGTTCCACACCCTTGAGATCCTTATAGGTCCATGCAAACACATCTCAATAGTCCTGAAGTAGTCTTATGAGTTCTTCTTCCTCCTCAGGTGACACATCCTTCCCTATGTACGTACATCTGTCCTCTCCATTTTCTATGGTCACTATGATTTTTTTCGTTTGTTCCTTGTTGTCATACGCTTCTCCTTCTTTCACCTTTCTCTTAGGCATCTGAATGGCTATTTTCCTTTCTTCTACTTCGTATCTTTTGAAGTGTTATGGAACGAGAGATTCCACAACCTGGGACCATAAGTATGAAGCAAGATATCTGGATTACAAGAACTCCCTTTACGGAGATGAACTAGATACAAGAAATAACTGAAAAAATTTCATACTACATGATTATAAGAGAACGAGGTTGGTGATCATGACTCCTTGAGCTCCCAAGTTTTGCATTGGCAAGATTGAGGATGTATGTGGCCAAGCCCTCCTTATATAGGCATTCAAGTGTGGGGTTCCAAGGGGGTTATGAATCGATGATGTCAACAATCTGAAACAAGACCTATGAATATGAGAATTAAGAAAGACAACAATGGATCTTGGGGTTTTGGCAAGTTTCAGACGTGGTGGAAGCAATACTTTCTCCAAATTTTGAACCAAACATGAGATATAGAAAGTCACATGGAATCTGAGGTTTAGGATGGTTTCTTTTGTGTTCGTGACAATGGACTCTCACATATCCATGCCACAGTGCCCTATAGTCTGTCAAACATAAGTAGAGAAAAATAGTCTTCACATTTCCATTTTCTTACACGCAAACGACATTTACATTATGTGGAACATGGCATTGAATTGAAATCCATTATTATAGCAAACACGTATCATGACTCCCTCCCCACTTTTCATTATAATGTTGAAAGAGTAAGAAAGCTCATGGAGAACCCTCCCATGAGTAGAAAATGAAGAATGCTCTTTTGTACAATAAGAATGTCTTCCAAAATGCCACTTTCATTAGTGGTAAAGTGATTTGGTCACTCACTTTTAAGCATGCTGATGTATTCTGATTGGCTATTTGGGTGCTACATAACACTGGAGTCTTGCATGCCAAAATAATCCTTGTGGGCTTCACTTGATAGTGTGTCATTGCATGTCACCCACACATTATATGTGGATGGCTACAATGAATGCATTCAAACAAGGACCTCCTACTGCGAATTCATCTCTCAAACAATGGCCGAAACAAGGAAATACTCACCACTCTAAGAGTGACATTTGCAGGTTCTTGTACAAAAAATTGTCTTTGGGATTTCAAAGGTATTTTCAATGGAATAATTGACTTTATTCGATGCTACAAAGCAATACCAAGTAGAGAGTATAGATGACATTTGTTATGGGACAATGCATATTGAACCCATACATTTGAGAATGTGCAATGATAGGATTAAAATAAAATCCCATGTGCTTGTTTGAACACCATCACCAAAGAGATTATATTTTTCTATAGTCTTTATGGAAATGTTGTTAGCTTTTGACATTCCTCTCTCGTATTAGTGTTCGGTCTTACTCGTGGTTTCCTCATGGTTCGATACTATAGGGGATACTTCTATTGCTAACACTTTAGGTGTTCCACACTTGTCTTCTGCTTGAATGGCTTCTAGATAGCGTTCCTCCGAATCAAACTCCGGTTCCATCTCTATGCTCTCATATTCTTCCTTCCATTCTTTTTCTAATACTTCTCCTGCTTCTACCTCCTGAAGGACTACCATATAAAGCTTACATCATAGCCTTCTTCATCTACACATTCATTCATGGTCAATACTTCTTCATTCACACAGACATCCAAGATGGCTAGGATCTCCATCCAACCGTGTGGTTTGAATGCTTCATCAGGGAAAACTTGCGGCATGTACATTGGGTCCTCTAGGGGTTGATAATTTTGATGTCCTATGGGCCATAGCTGAAGTTTTTTATCCTCTCTCTTTGCTTCTTTACACATCCATAATTGAGCATCCTCGTGCATCCATGATTGATCACTTGATCCGGTGCTATGGATAGACAAATCATCTTCTTCCTTGTGTACTGGGTTCCATTGTAATGGGGGTACAACCCTGTATGCGAATGTATGCAGATTTATCTTGGTAGTGTTTTCTTGATGTTGAAGGTATAATGAGTCTCGTCCCCAATCTTGCACTACCCTGAGTTGTCTCATGAAAGGTCGTCCTAATATCATTTCATCATTACTTGCCTTTCCAAATTGACATATAGCTAATGTATGCTCAAACTCAACTCCACAGGTGGTTAACTTAATTTTTTCCAATATTCCCAAGGGTTTCTCAACATGACCATATGCTAATTGAAGCTTCATACAAGTTGGTCGTAGGGTTGGCCTTCCCCATTTCTCCCAAATCTCCTTGGTGGCGATACCTACTCCTGCTCTTCTGTCTAGTATAGCCTTGTTCATATATCCATTGTACGTGATGGGTAAACATGTGTTGCCCTCATCTCCTTCGCTAAATTCTCCAACCTTATCCACCGAGATTTGTATAGTAGAAGGGCTTTCAATTTCCTTGCTTTGCTTTTCATTCTTCTCTTGCTCTAACTTCAATTGTCCTGCCAATTGTTTCCATAATTGTGGTTTGATACGAAGTAATTCTTCCACAGTCAACTGACATTGTACTTTGGTCTTCTTGAGTTCTGCCAGGTTGTGTGAGGCCCTGTCTGAAGGCTCCTTTTCTTTTTCTCGTATAGTGGGAGCACGAAAGATCATGGATTCCTTCTCATATTCTCCCATGTAGTTTGGTAGGGTGGAAAGGCTCTGTGCTTCCTCCCTATTTTGGTCTAGCCTAGAGACTTCTTCATATACTTCCTCCAAATTTGGCATCGGTTGATAGTCTTCTACATCTAATTCTTCAAAAGGCGGTTTTGCAACTCCATTCTTTTTCCATTGATCTTCTCGAATTCTAGGCCACAACTCTCTTGGCCAATCAGCCTCTAAATTAGGGACTATGGATGTGGGCTTGTTCTGGGCATTCAAAGGTTCTTCCTTCTCATCCCTCTCTATTGGTTTTTGGTTCTTGGTTTTAAGACAATCATTGTATTGATTATTGGATATTCTCGTATCAGGGAGGACTGGGATGGTCTTCTCTAGAGTGGCTTGAGCCACCTCTATGAGTTTTCTGCATATAGCAAGTCTCTCCTTTTCTAGTTTCCCTTGTGGGTAAGACTTCTCATGCTACTCGATGTTTGGTCCATTCATGATTCTAGCTTGGTAAGCTTTCAACCACATGTCTAAATCGTCTGGTCTTGGGTCTACTAGAATAGATCCTGGCTTGTCTGGCTTTAATGTCTACGGTGCAATAGGAATTTCCTACTAAATTTCAGGTTCTTTAGGTTTCTTGTTGCCTCTTGTGTCCTTGTCTTCCTTTTTTTTAGTTTTCATCCATTTTTCCTTGAGTTTTTCCCTCTTATCCTTCCACTTTAGGCTCTTTGTTGTTGGGATATTCTCAAGTGGGTCCTCCGAGTCTTCCACTACTTGTACTCTGGGTTCTGGGGTTTTACTTTTCTCTTGCTCCGAGTCTACTCATTTTCTTTCTCGTCCTTTCATTTGTGCTCGTGTGATGGCCTTCAATGGTATTGTGTATTCCTTGTCACTTCTTGACGATTCAATTAGTTCTATCACATTAATAGGTGCAGTGTCCTGAGGCTTATTGGGATTCTTTGGGCAATCTCTAAAGAGGTGTTCCTTCCCACAATCGTTGCAATACCCTTCCCATGTCCTAGGGGGTGGTGGGTTGTATAGCCGAGTGCATTCTCTTATGAAGTGATCTCCTCCACATCTATAGCATGGTCCTGTTGGCATAGGTGGTCTGATGGGTGGTCTTATGGGTGCTGGTGCCTTGGGTGCAGTGTAAATTAGTGTTGCCAACTCTAGTCCATAGACATTGTCATATCCCTCATATCCATAGTATTGCGGGTCATAAGCTTGCTCGTACTCCATCATATTGGTTTCATAGGGATAATAATCTCCTTGGGTTTGCTCATATCCTAGGTTCGTTGATTCTGTATTAGCTAATGACGATGCTGGCACTATGGCTCTCTCTAAGTATTCCTCTGGTTGAGCATATTTAACTGGTACCATGTTCGGTGGAAATGGCGGTTGCTGTCCTAACACTGGCTGAGGTTGTGCATACTGCCCTTGCTCATATGGCCTAGGTGCTCCTTGTGGTCCTGAATAAGGATTATATCTGGGAATCTCCCTTCCTAAATCTCTAGATGGGTATCCATATGGCCTATACTGAGGTTGATTTAAAGGTCATGACTGCGTGTTGAATGGACAATTCTAAGTGATATGATTAGTGTATTTTTGTCCTATATGGCAATACAAAGTAGTTCCTTGATGTGGCTATCTATTGTAGGGGTAGGCTTGAGACAAGCCTGATCCTTCTCTTATGCACATGTGAGTAGAATGGTCTCCTCCACATAGGCTACTTCTTCGTAACATGGGTATTCTGATGGGGTGAGGCTAGTAATTCCGCTCTCCGTGAACTCCTAACTTCTTTGCTACTAGCTCAGCCAGCTCCTCGACGTTACTAGAATTGGATGTTATTGTACTTCTAGTGTCTTTTGATTTTGTAGGACTTGGTGAACTTTTGAGATCATCAGCTAGGTTGTGCTCTAGGTCAATGCACTCTTGAAGACACTCACTCAATGTCTATAGCCTCTTCACATAGACTAAAGTTCTTAGAGTCCCGTTCATCAGCCCATCTAAGAATAATGATATCGCTACGTGGGTCTTTCTGTTACTAGACATCTATCGACATATTGATTGAACCTTCAGGAAACTATTTTCACAGTTTCATTTGGGTTTTGTTTGAAGCTATGGATCAACGATGAATGTTGATATATTTAGGTAGTGATGTGTGTGAACACTCTAGGACTACTGAGGCACTTTTTTCCCTCTTTAGGAGGTTTTTTTTCCCCGGCTTGTATATACACCTATTGCCCTAATGGGCTACTTATCTTTGTACATTGTCTAGTAATACATTCAGTATTGTGTGTTGTGCTCCAAGCTTCTTCTCCTTCCTTGTGCTTTTCACGTGCTTTCGTAGATGTCTATCTCCAACAATTGGTATCAGAGCAGGTTGTCGCTTCATCTAGGGCGCCTCGGAACGCACTATCGTAGCGCTTCTGCAGGCTATTTCATCTTTTTGTGCCAAAGGTATATACCAATTTTTGTTCGCCAGTATAAGCATCTCGAAGTCTGCTATAGGTCTAGCGGAACTCGTCTCGGCAGTTCTGTTCAACGTTTTGAGATACAGTCAATTTTTTGCATCAAGGTATTTTAGTCACCAGCCATGGATGAAAGCAGTGAGGATAAGTTGGATGGTACCAACTACCCGTTATGGGCTTATATGATGCGACATGTGTTGGTTGCAAAAGATCTATGGAACATTGTGCAGGGTATCGAAAAACGTCCTATCACACCTCCAACTGTTACAACTACAGGTACTGAAGCTGATGCAGAAGGTGTCGAAGATGATGATATTCTGCATATTCCTGTTCGTGCTGCGGTTTCTACTGCAGCTACTATAGAGCAGATTCGTTGGGATGGCAGAGATGCCCACGCACATGCATTGATAGCTTTGTCTGTCAAACGTGCCATTATTCCTCATATTCGCTCTTGCAGAATAGCTAAGGATTCTTGGGATACACTTACCACATTGTACCAAGCTAGGAATGAGGCTCGTGTTGCTTACCTCTGAAAACAGTTGGAGAGTGAGCACATGAATGAAGGTGATTCTATGGACAGTTTCCTAATGAAGATCAAAGACTTGAAGGAACAACTCATTTATGCTGATGAGGTTATACCGGATAGCTCACTTGTGCAGACCATTCTGAATGCTCTTCCTGATTCATATTAGAGTTTTGCTTCTACTCTTTGGTTGATGATGAAAGGCAATCCAAATGCCTTATCATTTGAGGAGTTAGTCTCTGTTCTATTGCAAGAAGATCAGTCGAGGCAGAACAGGTCCATTATGCGAGTTGCAGATCAAGCTTTCCTGGCTAGTTAGAAGGGCAAAGGAAAATGGAGCTCTTCAACTAGTAAGCAAAAATCTGCTAATTCTGCATATTCGAAGAAGGAAGATAAAGATGAGAAGAAATAAAAAAAGTAGAAATTGTTTTGTAAGTACTGTAAAGGAAATGATAATATCATAAAGAACTGTCCAAAACTGGCTGCTAAAGAGGCAAAGAAGAAAGAGGCTAGAATGGTTGTTGCAGAAGCCTCTACACCAAAAACGGAGTCTGCTAATCTTGTGTAGGAAGAAGAATGAGCGTTTACTACTCTTTGCAATTTTGACCCATCTTCTCATGAGCAGTGCATGTCTGCAGTAGACTCAGATGTTTGGTACTTTGACAAAGGGGCAACCAAACATATTACCTCGCAGCGCAGTTTCTTCTCTTCACGCAAGCCTGCCCCTACAGGGAATACTGTTACATGCGCCAACAACTCCTCTTATTCTGTTATGGGAGTTGGTAAGTCATTTTGACTACTGTTGATGGTAGTTCTTTCACTTTGTTAGATGCTTTATTTGTGCCAGGAATAAAGAAGAACCTGTTATCAGTTTTTGCATTAGCCAAGATTGGCTTGGTTGTGAAATTTGTTAATGACAGGTGTACAGTTCATGATCTGTCAAATGGCGTTGTGATTATTGCTTCTAGCATTTTATGTCATGGGCTGTATAAGCTCATAGACTATGAAAGATCCGTAAATAATTTGGCATGTGCAGTAAATGATTCTCAGGCTATGTCAGATGCAAAGCTTTGGCATGCATGCTTTGGTCATCTGAATTTTGCTAGTTTGCTACGCTTGCAAAAATCTGAAATGATGTCCTCTTTGCCCAAACTTGAGTCATCTGGAAAACATGTTTGTGAAGGCTGTATTTTGGGCAAAATGCAGCGTTTGTCCTTTCCAAAAGATGGTTCAGTTTGGGCTACTCAGAAATTGCAGCTTGTACATAGTGATGTCTGTGGTCCTATGCAGACACCTTCTTTTGGGAATTATCTTTACTTCATGACCTTCATCGATGATTTTTCGAGGCATGCATGGGCATATTCATTGAAGGCAAAGTCTGAAGTGTTCATGTGCTTCAAACAGTTTTTGGTTTTGCAGCATGTTAATGGGCACCCTCCGTTCAGATCGAGGGGGGGAATATATGTCTTCTGATTTTAATGCATTCTGGCTGAACGTGGGATAAAACAGAGAAGATACATGCCTATCTGATTGCACATGGTTTTGAGAACAGTCCAACTGAAAGCACCTTATATGTTAAGCGTGCTAATGATGTGCTTCTGATCATTGTTGTCTATGTTGACGACATGCTGCTCACTGGTCCTATTGAGAAGCATATTGCTGATTTTAAGGCTGATTTGCATGCCTCATTTGAGATGTCTGATTTGGGGCATTTGCATCACTATTTGGGCATTCAGTTTATGCAAGTTGATGGTGGAATGGCTTTGTGTCAAACGAAATATATTGACACATTATTGTAGCATTTTGGCCGTGAAGACTATAAGCCTATTGCCACTCCTATGGAGACAGGTTTACGATTGAGTCTTCATGATGCTAGAGATGCATTTGATGCTGTTCTCTATCAACAGGCTATTGGATGCTTGATTTACTTATGCATTACTCGGCCAGATATTTAGTTTGCTGTCTCACAGATGAGCATGTTTATGCATTGCCCAGGAGTCAAGCATTGGCAGGCAGTTAAGCGCATCTTTCGCTACTTGAGTGGTACTTGGCTATTTGGGTTGTTTTATCCCAAGCGGGGATCACTACTGCCAGATTTGCATGCTTTTTCTGACTCTGATTGGGCTGGTTGCTATGACACTCGTGTGTCCACTAGTGGCTTTTGCTTCATGGTTGGTAGCTCATGTATATCTTGGTTGAGCAAGAAGCAGCCTACTGTGGCCACTTCCAGTTGTGAGGCTGAGTATAGGGCAACTTTCACAGCTACTGTTGAGTGTGTGTGGCTCAGAGGCCTTATGGCTGATTTGGGTGTTGGTCAGTCTTCTGCCACCACCATCTTCACTGACAGTCAGAGCGCATTGAAAGTTGTGAGGAACCCTGTGTTCCATGCTCACACTAAGCACATTGAGGTGCATTATCATTATGTCAGGGAGAGGTTCTCTGCTGGGGAGATCAGCTTGGCATATGTGCCCACGTAGGAGAACATTGCAAACCTTTTCATGAAGGCTCTGCCTAAGGAGAAGTTTGAAGCTTTCCGCAAAGATTTGGGATTACTTCCTTTTGTGGAGTGATTTCCACATAACTTGGCATTTCCTTATACATGAGTGCCAGCTACTTGTTCAACGCATCACTCCCAGGGGGGATTTGTTGATATATTTAGGTAGTGATGTGTGTGAACACTCTAGGACTATCGGGGCACTTTTTTCCCTCTTTAGGAGGTTTTTTTCCTCGGCTTGTATATACGCCTATTGCCCTAATGGGCTACTTATCTTTGTACATTCTCTAGTAATACATTCAGTATTGTGTGTTGTGCTCCAAGCTTCTTCTCCTTCCTTGTGCTGTTCGCATGCTTCTGCAGACATCTATCTCCAACAATGAAGAGTTGTGTTTAATTACTCTCTTAGTGAATTCCCCTATGAATTCTTGAAAGAATTGCTCAATATCTCCAAATTGATTGGGATCTTATGGTTGGAACCAGGTCAAAAACCGTTCCTGTGAGAGTAAGTCCAAAGGACTCATACTGCACAAAGAAATCATCCACCTGTTCAGCCCGTAGAACTTGTTTAAATTCAGCTATGTGATCGTAAGGTTCTCCCATCCCGTCATAATGATTTCTCATACACTTAGCCACTTGAATCGGTCTTAGTCTTCTTATGGGTTCAGGTGGTCTAGGAATTGCAAGAATTGCTGGTCTAATTGGAGGCATTCTAGGTTGCACTCCTAGTGGTGGTCTTGGCCTCACTAGTGGCCGATGTTGGTTGCCTAATCCTGGGTGAGTTTGATTGTGTGATTGCGGCCCTGGCATTATGAATTGCGCATGGGTTTGGTTTGGAATGCTCTGATGGCTTGTCTATCCCGACATCGTATGTTCCGACTCCTATTGCATCCCAAAGGGATTTAGAGAGGTTATTGCCTACTCTTGCAGAGGGAATACAGGCAACCCCATATACTTCAATTGAGCCCTATCAATGGCATCAACCGGCCAATATCTTCTTTGGTTCTTGTCTAGGTATGTGACTCTAGAATCCTTTTCAGGATCTTTTAACTCATAGAAGGTCATTGGGTTTTCCTCTTGTCCTCGTGTGGGAGTGCCAGTTTGTAATAACAAGCCAGATCCATGGACCAAGTAGACCTCTAATAGCTAGTCATCTTGAGGTATCAAATCTCCTCTCAAGACTCAAGTTACTACTAATTTGCCTTGGGGTGTAGTTACTAACTCTTCAGGGTCCGGTCTTCCCAAGTTTCCTTGTCCTTCCAATCCTCCTCTTTCATTGATCCGGTCTGGGTGTTCTGTTACCACGTAGATGTGACCTAACTTGTCCATGTACACTCCTCCTTCAAACTTGACTGCAGGTTTGGGCACTATGGCTGAATCAGTGGAATTCACCATCCTGGTTACTGATCTGTTTAAACCATCTAGGTAGATGGGGATCTCCTGAGAGTTAGTGGACACATATTGCAAGGAGGTATGATATTCGCCCTCTACACTAGACATGAAGTTTCCCCTAGGGACAGAACCTTGCATGTCTTCTGAAGCCATTGGTATTTCTTCCTCTGAGTCACTACAGGTGTCAGAATAGATAGAGTGATGACTTGCGTGAGTTGCACTTCCTACCGATGAAATAACACTCCTCCAGCTACTTAGCACCCGAACTGATCTCAAGTTTATTCACTCTCCTGGGCTATCTTGGTCTCTCACTATTCCACAATTGGCTCTTCAATTTATCTCTAATATTGTCCTCAGATGGCTTGAAATATTCTGGGCGATACCACTCTAGACGATACCACAAATTTACACGATACAATACTTGAACAACAGATGATACGATACCACTTGCGTACACGATACGATATTGTATGTTGCACAATATGATACCAAAACTTGAGACGATACGATACCTCTACTAGTGACGATACGATACTAGGATAGTCGGTGATACGATACCACTCACGTACACGATACGATACTGGATGGTGCACGATACGATACCTCTGCGAGTGGCGATATGATACTGAAACTTTGCACGATACGATACTGGACTTTTGGATGATACAATACTAGAATATCTCACAAAATGATACTATGGAGTTCAAACGATACGATACCAGTATTGTGCACGATATGATATCACTCGATCGACGGTATGATACCGTGATCGGGACGATATGATACGAAGTGGACCGTGATACGATACCACAGGCAGATCACGATCGTGATACCAACTTGATGATATGATACCAAAAATGGTATCGCAATACCTCAAGTGGTATGTGACGATACGATACCAGACGAGTATCGTGATACTAGGGAATTTTGGTATCGCGATACCAAAACTCGATCGACCATGATACTTCAGCCAAAATTGCTCAAATCATAAAAATTTTTGCACAAAGTAGTTTATTTCTCTCCTCCTCACTCTTGACCCTCTATCTCACTCAAGGAACCTTTCAAAACTCTCTATCCCATCCCGCGATATCGACAACATATCTAATCACGTGCTTGTGTTTTTAAAGTAATTTTGATGCTGAAATCTTATTCTAGCTTACCTTTAAGGATGTCTTGCTTAAGGTTTGAGCTCACAAGGTAGCTTTTTGGGCTTGAAGGGCATGATACTACTCAGGCGATACCGGTTGTTGTTTGCACATGATACCGGTTCCAGAGAAAGTGTCAAATGAACTAAATTTTTTGGTTTTTATAGTTTGTGATGCCTGAAGCCTAATCTACACTAATTTGGCAATTTTTTTGGGATTTTTCTTAGTGATTTCAACTTTCCTACTCCACTTCTCTACTTAACCTGACCCTAACTCTCCCTTCTCTTCCTCCCTCCTAACCCTAAACCTAAAAACTCATTACACACACCTCAGAGATGCAAAGTAACAAGTGTTGAAGTGTGTGACTACTTGCCACTGAACGAATTCACTTCTACAAGTAGGATTCCTTCACTCCAGAGCTATAACCATCACGAAGGCACCTTGGTTGAGTTTGTTCCCTGGCAATGGCACCAAAAACGTGTGTACATAAGTCACGAGGTCTTAGGGCTTGTGTCAAAGAGACTAAATCTCGTTTGCCCCACAAGTGCGTATAGTGGTGGATTGACACACGTTTAATTATCAATCCGAAGAACCACATGAACCAAGCGTATGAGGACATGTGCACACGTGATGGAAATCGAAGTGGCTCAGCTATAATGCATGTGAAAAGACTAAACTACCTCTCCAACTCACTTAATCTCTGGAAATGTCTGCCGCGATACCACTTACAGTAGTAAACAAAAATTCGAATGTTTCTCCCAGCTCCAAACTTCGAATATGGCCAATAGTGGTTCATTTCAAAGCTCTCGATGAGACGCATCTAGTCTTGGTATTTTCACTCAAATTTGACAACCACTCTTCAAGTTATGACCAAAACAGTGAATGGCGGGAAACACCTACACTCATTCCACAACTCGTACTGGTTCATGCACACACTACAATAGTTCAAAAGTGTTGGGGAGGGATAGACAATAGTCCTACACACACATTCCAAGCATTACACACACACACAAAAGATCATAGAGAAGATGAAAATTAGCAAGGAAGAAGCAAAATCAAAATTTCA
This sequence comes from Ceratopteris richardii, assembly GCA_020310875.1. Lineage (NCBI taxonomy): Eukaryota > Viridiplantae > Streptophyta > Polypodiopsida > Polypodiales > Pteridaceae > Ceratopteris > Ceratopteris richardii. Next base: position 29,837,403 of record CM035410.1, read on the forward strand.
GTTCTCCTTCTTCACAATGGCTAAAAATCCTTGTAAAGAGTCACAAAGTGACTTATATACATGTGTTACACTTATGTGTTCCTCGAGTAGCTTTGATGTGAACCTTTTCCCTATACATGGGCACTTTTTACTCTAGTGCTGGCTAGAGGTTTTTTCCCCATGTTACCACATACTTGATACTCTCATATGTGGTGGTACTTTGTACTTAGGGATATTATTCAGCTCCTACTTTAGTTCAGTTCATCGATCAATAGAGAGAGCTATTCCAGCCATCGTCTTCTCCATGTGTCTTGCTGCGTTTGTGCTCCTTTGTGTGTGCTTCTTGTGTGTCTCTCGCACTTCTACACACACCCAACAGTGGTATCAGAGCAGGTTCAGCTTCTTCTCAAGTTTCGGTTTTTCGCGTCACGGAGAGCGCACACTTTAACAGTGCAAATCGACTTCGGAGCTGCTGGTTTGTGAGCCCATTTCGAAGCCATTCGTGCAGTCAGAATCGTCATCAGAGTGACGGTTTGTGAGCTGAAATTTCAGCACTCATTTCAGTTTTCGTCGAAGTGAAGATTTTGTCACATTCTTGTTCCTTAGTGAAATGGCGGGCATCAATGACTTGTTTGGCATGCTTCAAGCTGAAGATAAGCTTGATGGGACCAACTATCCGATGTGGTCTTACATGATGAAGCACTGTTGCAAAACAACTTTGGAACATAGTGGCAGATGTAGATCGAAGACCGGCAGGTGCTTCTACTTCATAGTCTACTGTCACAGATGGAGCTTCTTCTTCGAGTACAGTGGTTTCTCCTTCTCCACCTACACAGGAGCAGCTTAGATGGGATGGAAAAGATGCTCAAGCTCATGCTTTGATTGCGCTTTCAGTGAAGCAACATATAGTTCCACACATTCGGTCATGTTCTACATCACGACAGGCATGGGACACTCTTGCTTCTTTGTATGCCGTGCGTAATGAAGCACGTGTTGCATACTTGAGGAAGCAACTTGAGGATGTATGTATGGCTGAAAATGAGTCAGTGGATGTGTATGTGACATGCATCAAGGACTTGAAAGAGCAATTGGCAAACATAGATGAGATCATTCCGGATGCATCACTCATTTCTACATTGTTGAAAGGATTACCGGAATCCTTTCAAAGCTTTGCTACTACACTCCGTTTGGTTGCAAAAGGAAATCCTAATATGTATGCATTTGATGAGGTTGTGTCTCTTCTTTTACAAGAAGAGCAATCTAGAGTGAATAGGAGTGGTTTGATTGAGGGAACGCAAGCACTTGCTATCTCACAAAAGGGGAAAAGCAAGTATGGTTCAGCTTTTGGTTCATCAAAACCAAAGCCTCAAGCTTCCTCTCCCACTCATTCCTCTAATGATGGTGATTTGCAAAAGAAGAAGAGATGCAAATATTGCCGGAAGGCTGGTCATACTATTGATGAGTGTAGAAAGCTTGCTAAACGCAATGAAAAGAAGAAGGAATCCGGCATGTCTATTGCTGAAAATTCAGCAAATGCAAAGAATGATGAAGCTAACATGGCTCAAGATTTTTGGGCATGTGTTGTTACATGTCATTATGATGCTTCTTTACATTCTAAATGCATGGTTGTGAGTGAGGCTGATTCCGATTGGTTCTTTGATAGTGGTGCTTCAAAGTACATAACATCATGCAAAAGATTTTTTGCCTCTTTGAAAGATGCACCTAAAGGAGGACATGTGGTGTGTGCAAACAATGCCTCTTATCCTATCATTGGAGTAGGAGAAATTGAGCTTACGACTGCAAATGGAGGTGTGATTCTCTTGAAAAATGCATTGTATGTGCCCGGTATCAAGAAGAACTTAATTTCAGTTCCGTTGATTGCCAAAGTAGGACTTCATGTACACTTTGTTGATGATAAGTGTATGGTTCATGATTTCAGCAATGGCGATGTTATCGTGATGTCCGGTACATTATGTGATGGTTTGTATCGCATTGATACATACAAGAGGGCTGCCTCGAATGCCTTGGTTGCTCATACTTCTTCCATGGCTGAAATGGAGCTTTGGCATGCTCGTTTTGGTCATTTAAACTTCAATAGTTTGCTCTACTTGCAAAAGAAGGACATGGTTATCGGCTTGCCTACACTTGAGTCCATTGAAAAGCATGCATGTGATGGTTGCATTCTTGGAAAAATGCATCGTGCTTCTTTTCCAAAAGATAGTCACACACACACTACAAGAAAATTGCAAGATCGTGGTGGTGAATACATGTCACATGAGTTTAATGCTTTTCTTCGTGAAAGAGGTATTTCACACCAATGTACGGTGCCATATACACCTCAACAAAATGGTGTTGCCGAGCGTAAAAATAGAACTCTACTTGAAATGGCACGATGTATGGTTAAAGGAGCAAAACTCTGATATGAATCGGTAAGACCATTCAAAACAACTTTCACAAGTGAACTGTCAAGTAAGAGTTCATCAGCAGAAATCAATTGTTCCTTCGAATCTTTGATCTTTGTCAAAAAATTATCCATGGAATCACCTTCATTCATGTGCTCACTCTCTAACTGTTTTCGGCGGTAAGCAACACATGCCTCATTCTTAACTATTCTGCATCCTTAACTGTTCAGCAAGAGCGAATGTGAGGAATAATGGAACGTTTGACAAACAAGGCTATGAATGCATGTGCCTGAGCATCTTTGCCATCCCAACGAATTTGCTCTACAATAGGTGCAACAGGAACCACAGCACAAACAGGAACATGAAGAATATCCTCAACCTCAACGCCATCTGCATCACCTTCAGCAAGTGTGTTTGCAAGTGTAATAGGATGTGTTTCAACACCTTGCACAATATTCCACAGTCCTTTTGCAACCAATACATGACGCAACATATAAGCCCATAATGGATAATTGATAATGTCCAACTTATCCTCAACAGCCAACACACGGAATCCATCACTACTTCCTGCCATGGCCACTGACTAAAATACCCTAATGCAAAAAATTGAATGTATCTCAAAAAGCTGAACAAAACTACCCTGTCGAGTTCTGCTAAACCTGTAATAGACTTCGAGATGCTTATATTGGCGAACCGAAACCTGTATATCTTTGGCACAAAGGACGAAATCGCCTACCTAAACGCTGCGATTGTGCATTCAGAGGCCGAAACAAACTTAGATCGCGATTTCGACACCACAAAGCAAGCTGTTTTTATCTCCTAATCACCTTGAGTATGCTCACCAAATTTCGTGTGATTTTGAGACGGACCAGACGGGTGTCGACGACGCCCTAGATGGAGTGATCTGCTCTAATACCAATTGTTGGAGTTTGAGGCCTGCGGAAGCATGCGAACAGCACAAGGAAGAAGACGCAACTTGGAGCATAATACTCAATATTGAATGTATTACCACTAGAATGTACAAAGATAAGTAACTCGTTAAGGCAATAGGCATATATGCAAGCCGAAGGAAAAAACCCTTCTAAAGAGGGAAAAAAGTGCCCCGATGATCCTAGTGTCTTCACGCACATCGCTAGCTAAATATATCAACATGATTGTCAAGCTCAACCACCTCAAATTCGTGGAGCTTGAGCTCTCTTTTTCTCTTTTTACATGTGTAAAGCTCTAGGCTTTTACATTGTTGAATGATCATAAAAAATCTTTTGGAAAAATACAATGAATAAGCATAAATGAAAGAACTCTTGAATGGATATTTTTTGACGTAATCCAAACGATATCTTTTTTATATAGATCAAATCCACCTCAAGCAATGTAAGCTTGATGGTCCAACAATGTATAAAAACAAAATAGCTTTATCTTATCATCCATGTTTGTTTTTTAGCTTACAATTATGAGAATAATGCATCGAACTCGTTCATATAAGTTGTTGCATTATCTATGTCCTTCGTGCTAAGATCATAAAGCTTCATTGGGAGGAATTTGTTGAAAAAAATATCCTTCTCGTAAGTTTTGCATAGATTCTATCATACTTTCTCTAAGGTGATGAAACACACTATGTCTACCAAGGCAAGCATATATTTAACATAGTCATTGGACCAAACTCTTGTTAACCATCATAATCCATGTCAAAGGGTTTATTTTATTAATGGTCTCCCTTATCTCCTTCAAAACAATATATTAGTTTTCTTACTCTTCCATAGAAATTAAGTTAAAGTAAACACATTTCAAGTTGACCCTTTTCTAGAATACTATGGTCCATTCTTGAAGTATGCATATCCCTTGATCCATTGAATATCTCAATCATATCAACTTATCGAAAACAAATGCTAGTAAATTTGATATATAATTAAGCAAAACTAAAATTAAATATGACTAACTATGAGATTTTCAAGAAAATTTCAAAATAGACTTTTGCCAATAAATTGAGAAACTAAACTACAAAATAACAAACAAAGGATTAAAATATTTTGTATACACATCAAAATATAAATAAGCAACTACAGAAGCCAAAATTCATGTTCTTGTGATTGAGTACTAAAATTTATATAATCTGATATATTTTTGCATAATTGAAGCATATGATGAACAAAGAGAACTAGTAATGATCATATCCCAAATCTAGTATAATTCTAATAAGTACATGAACCATGCTTGCATAATATTCAATTGGCTACAGAAAACAAAGTCAATGTAAACTTATCTATCAAGCATCTATCTAACATAAGTATGTTATGAAGAAGCTGATGTTGCCTTCCCACCAATATCACTAAAACGACATTGACATAAAGGTGTATCCCGACGATGGGAACCCCTTGTACACGGACAAATGCAAATTGTTAATACCGTTGTGCTGAAACCACATAAACATATATATGAAATATCCACGAATTATACATAGTAAACATGCTCATCAAGATCTCAAAGCAAAAGCAACCAAATGTGTGTATATGTATGTGTGTATATGTATGTGTGTATATGCATACATACAATCCATACAATACAATACAATACAATACAATACATACATACATTACAATCCATACATACATACAATCCATACACATGCACATGCATGCATACACACACACACACAAACACACACCCACACACCCACACACTCACACACCCACACACCCACACACCCACACTCTCTCACTCTCTCTCTCTCTCTCTCTCTCTCTCTCTCTCTCTCTCTCTCTCTCTCTCTCTCTCTCTCTCTCTCTCTCTCTCTCTCTCTCTCTCTCTATCTATCTATCTATCTATCTATCTATCTATCTATCTATCTATCTATCTATCTATCTATCTATCTATCTATCTATCTATCTATCTATCTATCTATCTATCTATCTATCTATCTATCTATCTATCTATCTATATATATATATATATATATATATATATATATATATATATATATATATATATATATATATATATATATAGAGAGAGAGAGAGAGAGAGAGAGACATACACACACATGCATGTATGTATGTATACATATACACATATATGTGTGTATGCGCATGCATGTGTGTGTGTGCACGTGTGTGTGTGTGTGCGTGTGTACACAGGGTGGGGGGGACTTCAATCAAATATTTCAAGTGCTCTACATTTGAGCAAACAATTGACATAAGAGAAAGAGACTCTCTATGTGGTATATACTTCCACCATAGCTCAACCCTATGCAACAACATATTAAGATGAAGGAATTGCTAAAAGAAGCCCTAAAAAGCTGAAGCTCCATCAAGAAAATAGCATAATATAAAGGTATATGATCTTAAAACAATGATATTCTCAAACTTCTTTAAACAAGTATATCTCGAAAATCTTTAAAAATTTTGTATACTTAAATGTGAAATTGGACGGAAATGCTCTGAATTATAAAACAGAAGACAGAATTTCACAGACCAAAGAATGTACAAATACTATGTTTTTTCCTTCCAAGCCATCAATAGCGCTTAGCTTAATGGAAGAGACTACCATTTAAAGCAAAGCTTCAATTAAAAAAGAAATATAATAGGTGATCTTCCAAAAAAAATGATCTTTTACCAATGAGGTCCTTCCTCACATGGAGTCAAGACTCCAATGACGACTTTGTTGGATAACGCAAAGGAAAAAAAAAAAAAAAAAGATATGCCAAAACCTATAGTTATCGCCTTGGTCATTTGCCTTCAAGTAGCCATGGGTAGAAGTCACGCTATACGAGGTAACAAAAATAAGACATACTAGCGCAACATGTGTGTCTGAATCTACTCAAAGATAAACGAAGATCTCATGCTCTTTGGACAAGGGATCTCCTTCGACATGGATGACCCATACAACAAGACACAAACCCTTTACAATAAAGCACAACAGAATACAAAGTTCAGAATACACAAATATGCACGTTCCACCACGAATACTCTTTTAACATGTATTGCCGACCAATCCACTCCATGTTTTCTTCAAACATACATATACGTGTGTTCAACATCCATTTAATTTTTCGGCATAATCACCACCATTTAAATATAATACCAATACAACATACTACCGTTTGTAGCAAGGCCTTGACGATGACAAGGATCTCCAAGCCCAACATACAGAGCTTCACACTTTCTCACCCCCCAACTGTGCTGCCCTCTTCTCTCTTTCTTCCGTCTTATTCCTCTCACACTTGGCTCTTCACATGTCTACTATCTAGGAGCCATGTAGCAATAATGCAATATGTTCTCTTCAATATTATAATGAATAAACAGAGTTCAGAGTACACACAAAAAAGTGTAGCAATGGGTAGTTTAAATAACTCAAAATTAGCTGATAACGAGCCACTACATTTCATTCAACATAAACTTTTCAGAAATGTGTTCGACAACTGTTCGGCCTTGAAGAAGATGACAAAGATCTTTGTACGAACCTGCCAGCACACAGAGCACAACATTCCTACCTCCCAATTGTGCTGCCCTCATATCTCATTCTTCTCATACATACCCCTCACATGCCTACAGTTTGGATGTAAATGTTGGTATTAGAACTAAGGATTAAGCACACACTCCATCTGCACACGTTGGGCCAGCTGCCTTCACCTCTTGAGGCAGGGGTGGAGGTTTGACCCCTACCAACAGCTCGATACCTGTTGGGCTTAGGCTAAATTTAAACCAGTCACCTTCGGACAATCTTTCCATGTAATGCCTTCGGACACGTCATGTCCATGAGATATGCGGGTCCCACAACGACTTTGTGGGTATTGAGCCTGCCTTCACTTGTACTTTCACTAGTTCGAATTAATCCAGGGAGACTTGGCCTATGGCCAAACTTTCTTTTGAAATAAAAAAGGGGGGAAGGATTAAACACTCTAATAGAACACTTGATCACGATCCCCAACCCCACCCATTATCACGCACATAGAAGGTTGACATCCTTGCCAACAATCCTCCACCCACACATAATCTGAAAATGAGTAACTGTTACAGACTACCCATTTTTCATGTTTTCATTGTCCTCATAAATGGGCCTCTCAATCATCAACTCAATCGAGGCCTCTGCAAAGGAGAACTCTATAGAAAAGTACTACTTCGGAATAGTAGGGTCAACACAATCGAGGCCTCTGCAAAGGAGAACTCCATAGAAAAAGTACTACTTCGGAATAGTAGGGGCAGAAGGAATAGAATGGCATTTATTACTTCGACAAGTTCATCGCAAGACCACTGATTGTGAACAACAATATGGTACACTAATGATATTATGAGATCACGTATCAGACCAATGTAGCGGTAACATCTTGAGCCTCTAGACTGAAGGTCCGAGGTTCAAGACCCACAAATCAGTTTGATGTGGACCCCTGAATGTGGGGGACAAAAAGGGTTCCCCTGGGGGCATGCCCTGTTCTTTCAAGTTGCAAGCCCAAGGGAGAGTAGGTCAAAGACAGAATTCCAAAAAAAAAATTAAAGAAAATAATTTCTGGCATATCATCAAATTTACCACAAACATACAGTTAGCCTGTTGTCTTTGCACTTGGGAGTAGGTCATCAATATTTGCTACCAAAAGGATCGTCTCCTGAAATATAAATTATTCAATAAATGTCAAGAAACCACAGAAGCACCATAGGGGATTGGGCAGAAATTTCAAGGACAGGGAACTGCAACATAGCATCAAATATTTCTGCGAACTCTTTGATATAATATTATTCTGCATTACCCAGCATAAAATGGAACTCAACAAACCTGTTTTCGCTTTCATTGAAGCCCCTCCAACCATCTGCTAATGGATAATTCTGCATTAAATATTTGCCAATAATTAAATATCATCATTCATATAAACAAGAAAGCTCGGAGGAAAGATACTTAAAACAGAAAATTAGTTCTGGATAAAATCTCTCACAAGCTCAAAAAGATTACTGCTTAATCCCATGCATCAAACAGCATTGCACGAGTACTAGAAGATCCAAGATCTGGAATAGGTAATTAATATCATCGTACGTCGTCTGTAAAGTATCAGAATCTTTAAAGCTCACTATAAGCTGATCATTGAAAACACCAGACTGAGTACCCGTCTTTGAATAACCAATGTATAATTCATATAGCACTCACTCAGATCTTAAACTCATATACCCAACAAGGTGCTATTCTGATCAGATAAAGATTGGAATCAATTTGATATAAGATGATATAATAAGATGAGAATATCCATGAAGAATTCTTCACAATCAAGATATCTGTCTAGAATCACTACAGCATGCTTCAATCTTGTACCACATATCTAAATCAGCCTGTCAACCCTCAAAAAAAAATCACAGCAGCCTATGCATTTCAGAAATCATAATGTCACTGTCAGTATGTGTCACTTCAAGGTATGACAGTGCCATGCAACAAAGAACGAAAGCAAAAAAAAAGGGAGTATCTGAAAGTGGCACACACTGCGATGGTTAAAATTGTGCTCTTTAATGCCAAGTGAGCGATTCCCTATAACTTCTTTATCTTCCCTACTTGCATGCATGGTCCAGCAACTTCATGACTCAAAAAGGTTCAAAGCATGAGGCTCAAACCTAGATAATGGCATCTTTCATTCACTTATTCATTCTTACATTTGTCCACTAAACTCACTAGATAATGGCATCTTTCATTCAATTATTTATTATTACATTTTTCCACTAAACTCACTTACTCTACAGGCAGATTGAGAATTCAAAGTATATACTAATCATGTCATCACATTTCCAAGCAAGAATAAGGTCTCTAAGGCCGTAATCATATAATTTCTGCACTACATACTTACATTTCGTCTTTCAAACTTAAATTGTTATATGACCTTATTGACACTCCATATTATATCATAATCACGCCATCTATGCTTTGAATGGTTGAACCATATGCAGCTAGGGATCACTCAGTCTTAAAACAGCATTGGCATATCTGTCTATTATATCAAAAAATGTACCTTTGCTTACTCTTCATGGGTACAAAATAGTAAAGTATAATTTGCTATGATAGATTTAATGTTAAGGATTTTGAAAATCAAAACAAAGAGCACTCCATAAATGTCACCAGTCACTGGATGACATTTCACATTGACACTTGAATATTGCAAGCACTCCAAATATTCAATGGTAAATCAAATTCCATACATGATTATGCAGTAACAATAATCACAAGTTAATGACTCAAGATAACTCTGACATAAATCTACTCAAAAGGCTGAGGCACACAGATTCCCACACTACAAGATCAGGATACATTAACATACACTAAACATGTCTTGATCTTATGTTTAAACCCTAACAAAAAAAAATCAATATACAGGTTTCAAGAGTGGAAAACAACAATTAGACAACAATAACAATAACATGATGATGGTGATGATAGCAATAATAACAATGATAATAGTATCATACAAAAAACAGAACAAAGAGATATGAGAATACCTGATTAACATACGTAACCAATTAATCACAAAATTCTCCATTTCTTAACTACACACGCAAAAGGAAGAACAGAAGACTATCATATTGATGAGAAGTCTTGTCACAAAACATAAGTTCCAGGGCCATGAATATTTTCTTGAAAAGCTTAGACATATCCTCTGAATGCATTAGACAACAAAGAATTGAAAATTTAACCAAAAATTATATACAACATAGATGCTAGATAAAATTATCCAGCTGCCTGCAAATCCATAAGAGAAGCACAGATTAACATGAGCAGTACAATATAAAGTAACGCACTTGAGCGAAATCCTAATCAAGATAGAAAGTGCATGCAAAATTATCTAAAATCAGCATAAATTTGCAAACACGGAATTAACAAAAAGAAATTGAAACTGGACAATTCTAGCATAACTTCATTGCTTGTTCAAACAAGAAGCATCTAGTTTCAAGCATTATTGATCATTACTAATATCCATAATTTCTACCAAAAAGTGTATTCTGTATGGATACTAGGACTCACTTGACATGCAAGCCCTTGTATTAGACATGCTAATAGGAAATAAATGCCCATATTTTTAGAGAAAAGAAAGTAAATGGTAAATGCCTATAAATAGAAATCAAAGTCTGTATTTTCAGATTCTGTCATTGTGAGGGTACACATTACCCCATCAATGGATCCACAAAAATTGACGATGTCGGGGTCTAGGATTGAAGATTATAATCATAGAAAATTGGTGTACAAATGAGATATCATACAAATAAGAAAAAAGAGATTCGCCTGGAACTCAGATTATACATAGTACAAGGAATACTCACTGCACAGGTCTTGCATGTGCCTCGAAGCATACCTACAGCAAATTACAGGATACCTCACCTCAACTCAATTCTGTTCAAGGCCCTCTTCCAAGAGATGTTCAGCACTTGGTGGTTCTTGTGTGTCCCCAAAAACTGGTAGACTCCGTTGCAAAGGTACAAACCCAATGCTATGAAGCTCCCTCTCCAAATGTGAGCAGTAGCTTTCAAACACATGCGAGGTCACTTGAACACGGAAGTCTAGGCAAAATAGCAGAATCGCTTCCAACTTGTTCAACTCTGTGACACTGATTCCTCCAACTTTGGCATAAAATGCATTGTTGAAATGCCTGTAAAGAGCATAACAGGTTAAAACGTTAAAATGACACCAATAATAAGAAGCTCATCTCTATGTTCATGCTCACGTTTAGCCTAAGGTATGAGACAAGTCCCTTTCACTGAAAGCCCAAGGACTAAAATTTCTCCATTCTTATGTTACAAGGAGCAAACCGCTAGCATGCTCAATCTGAACTAACCTGTTGAACTATTCCATTCATCATAGGCATTAGATCAAAACCAGTGTGGGACGGCCCTATCCGGAGCTAGCATTCTGTGCATTACTTGTGTTGATTTTTAACAGATTAATAGTCACTAAGCTTCATACATGGTGTGTAACATAAGAGGATGGACCCATTCCACAGCCTTTCTTCCTGTCAATAGCTCCATAACCCACTAGCTTATTATCCTGTGGCGACCCATGTGGCAAATATAAAATAGTAATGCTCCGAAGTGACGGAGGTGACTTCTAATAATAATTCAGGGTATACTATCATTTATCAAATTTAGGATATACTAACAATAATCGAATTTCACATCTGTCCACAAATATATACTGAAAACGAGTGCTTGAGTGAGTTGCCGCTAAGGTTCCTACAATAGTAAATAAAAACATTCTCACTGACAGAACATGACTAAACCGACTACACATGTCAAAGGGATCCTCATAAACTTACTCCAAGAATTGTTTGACATACACAGAGCACACACAGTAGACCAGATAAGCAATTCAATATCAGTTCCTTCGATTGCCTTACAGATGGATTCTTCATAAACCAATGGAAATATAAATCAACCAAATATGTATCCTTAAAAAGATTCTAAAAAGTCACTAAAAGCCTGATGACTGATCAGATGCACTAAAGTTTTTCTTTTTGCGTAAGAAAATGGTGACTTATGTTTCTCCTACCACAAACCTAGCTAGATGGGAAAGGCGGTACTGCTCATACAGATCCTGAATGGGTATAGAGATACTCACATAGTGTCATGGAATCCTGATAAGGAGATATCATGCTTCTTCGGCTAGAGCCAAAATACGGCACAGAATGGCCTAGGTAACGAACGTTTGCTACTACTTACCTTTAGGTTGGCAACGCCGTTTCCCATGGAAGTTGAGAAGTGCCTTGAAGCCTTCTCCTCTCTCACATTCTACCCTTTAAAGTTATTTTCATGTTGAGAAAGAGAGAAAGAGAGAGAGAGAGAGAGAGAGAGAGAGAGAGAATAAATGAATGAATGAAAATGAAATCGACAGAAAAGGAGCGTGAGACTTACACGTCCTCAATAACCTTCGCAGCAATCATCATGGACGTGATAAGAAGGCGATGGACATTCATGGACGTAATAGGTTGATCAGGCTGTTGATGCATCAAGCGATCCATGTAAACGTATGCTACCACAAAACAGGACAGTCCACTGTTCGTGTATTTATGTATTCTCTCCAAGTACTTGGTTACACTAATACTGGGAGCTCGAACGCCTTGGAATCTGCTCAAGCCCTTGCTACTCTTGTGGTCGAGAGCGGAGAAAACAGGGAAGTCCTGTTCATTGCGGGTAATAAGGCGCGAGAGGACGGATGATAGGACAGTGATAATGTTGGGGGTTACCTTTTCAACAGAGCTCACAGCTGTGGATACAGAAGGGGACACAGAAGCACCAGAGGCTGCTGTGGCAGGCGCTGCATCTGAAGGGATTCTATGCTGTGGATAAATCTGCGAGGAATAATCACCGTAGACTATATCTCCCTTCTTCTGCTCTGGAGAGAAGCTCGACAACCTTGTGACACTTGATGCAGTGAACGATGCTCGCCGCCTGGCAGCCATAGCTCTGTTGAGTATCCATTTCAGGGAGCATCCATTCCTGAGAGTGCACGCCTCTTACTTGAATATCTGTTAGACCCCCTCCTCCCAAAGTAAATATACGATAATTATGAGGGGGAGTTGGGGAACAAATATCAGAAGGCTACCGGATCTCAGGTGGAAGATCCAGATCACACCCGTGCGTGCACGTGCGTTTGTATCTGAGCCCTAGGCCTCAACAACAGTTCGACTCTCGAATGTCATTCTCGAATGTCCGTATTATACAGTTACTGCAACAGAAAGGCCTACGTGCGCAATGCAAGAGCGCCATAGCCCTTCCTACAGGGGATGGTATCTTAACTCGTCGTGTCGATGCAAGGAGGTCAATAAGCAGAAGCTCCATGTCTTCCCCAGACAAGCGGTGACATGCTGCTGCTGGGCAGAAAAAAGTTCCACGCAGGACATGGCATTGTTAGAGGGGATGAGAGAATTGGGATTTGCAGTATCGACTGCAAGACTTATCCTCATGATCTATGAGAGGATGTAGGTCGAATTGTCCCGCAATCCCCGTGATGGAGAAGATTGGGGCATCTAACATCAAGAGGCAGACTTATCCGTAAGACCCACGTCACATGAACAGGACTGGCGCGGATTTCTTATACTACGAGCAAGATGATATTGATTGGAAAGATGAAAAGCTCATCAGTATTGCAATTTGCTACTATTGAAGGAAAGACGCAGCATATGAGGAGGCTCCACCAAAGCCATGGCAATCAGTGCCTTCGGGCAGAGAATTGTGTAGTGCTTTCGGGTCAGTTTAAAACCCCTTTTGTTGTAAGTCCTTCTCGGTCTGAGTCTAACCCTTGTTCTTGTGGGATAAGGGGGGTCTCATGGGCACTAAGCTTTTCCTTGTACGGTTGCAATTTCAAAGTTAAAGTCGGGGGAGTAGGCCTCGGTCGAACCTCCTTGTAAAAAAAAAAAAAAGCCATGGCAAATTGCAATCAGCAACAGCATAACTACACGGGAAGAAGGTGAAATCATCAGAAAAACTAGAAGGACCTCGTTATTATTATCATTGAGGGAACTATTCAAAACTTATTTCCGAGAAAATCTGCAAATCAACAACCGCATAACTACACACGAACAAGGTGAAATCATGTGAAAAACTAGGACCTCGATATTATTATCATTGAGGAAACTACTTAAAATTTCTTCCCAAGAAACATAGTAGAAGCTCCATCAAAGCCATGTACATTAGCAAACAACAAAATAGTCTCCACGAAATCATGCAGAGTAGCAATAATGGTGATAATGTTAGCTCCAACAAAATGAGCATAATAAAGATAATGTCGACATGTGCTAGTTCAATTGGTTTGAGTTTTTGCCTCTTGAGGGGGGAGCGGGGGTTCAACCTTTGCTAACCAGAGTTGATACATATTCGGCCTTAGGCCAATCATCAAACCTAGTTTCTTTACCATTTTCGGATCTTCATCATTGTATCTCTTTCGAGTCGTCTTAACCCCAACTTTGTGGGATGAGGGGCCCCATAGATACTATGCCCCTTGATTTGTATAGTTGTCCTTTCAATTAATTCAAGCAAGGGAGAGTAAGCTTCAGCTTAATTTCCTCACTAAAAGGAAAAAAAACACCAAAATAGTGGTGAAGCAATCAGTTGCTCATTTGATCTGTGGAATGTCATGAGAGATAAAGCGCTTTGAAAATTGTGGAATGTCATGAGAGGTAAAGCGCTTTGAAAATTTTGGAAGGAAAGATGTATCGTCAATTTCGATAAGAGTCTCAAATAGTGGTCGATTGAGAAATCCCTAATTTGTTTAGGTAGAATGATCCATGATAGTAAAAACTCCCCTCCCCAGACACCATTTCGTGTTCAGCTAAGAAACAAATGAGTTCTCCATGAAAGAGGTGAAAAGATTATAAACATTCTTTGTAATTCTTTCTACTTGTAAGCTTTTCCATATCCATAATTTTAAAGCATGCCTTTTTTTTAATCGTGCACAATATCTATGTGTATGTTATGCACTCTCAAGGTTGGGGGGAGCTTTAGATTTCAACCCCTATGCATTATGATTGGTGTTGGAGTTTGAGGTCTGCATAAGTACACGAATAGCACAAGGAAGAAGAAGAAGAAGCTTGGAGCACAACTCACAATACAGAATGTATTAACAAGTGAAATATACAAAGATAAGTCACCCATTAGGGTTATAAGCGTATATACAAGCTAGGGAAAAAACCTCCTAAAGAGGGAAAAAAAGTGCCTCGGCAATCCTAAGTGTGTTCATACATATCACTACCAAAGTATATCAATGAATCCCCCCTACAGGGAGTGATGCGGTGAACAAGGAGCTGGCAGTCATGTACAAGGAAGTGCCAAGCTATGTGGAAAGAGATCAATCTACAAAAGGAAGTAAGCCCAAAGCTTTGCAAAAAGCTTCAAACTTCTCCAGAGCCAGAGGCTTTGTGAGAAGATCTGCAGTGGTATCCCATGTGGGCACATATGCCAAAGTGATCTCTCTAGGAGAGAACCTCTCCCTCACATAATGATAATGCACCTCAATGTGCTTTGTGTGAGCATGGAACACAGGGTTCCTTGCAACTACCAATGCGCTCTAATTGTTAGTGAAGATGGTGATGGAAGAAGACTGACCAACACCCAAATCAACCAAAAGGTTTCTGAGCCACACACACTCAACAATTGTTGTGAAAGCTTCCATATTCTCAGCCTCAAAACTAGAAGTGGCCACAATACGCTGCTTCTTGCTCAACCAAGATATGCATGAGCTACCAAGCATGAAGCAAAACCCACTAGTGAACACATGAGTTGTTGATATATTTAGGCAGTGATGTGCATGAACACATTAGGACCACTGGGCACTTTTTTCCCTCTTTAGGAGGTTTTTTTCCCTCAGCTTGTATATACGCCTATTGCCCTAATGGGCTACTTATCTTTGTACATTCTCTAGTAATACATTCAATATTGTGTGTTGTGCTCCAAGCTTCTTCTTCTTCCTTGTGATGTTTGCATGCTTCCGCAAATGTCTAACTCCAACAATTTGTATCAAAGCAGGTCGCCGCTTCATCTAGGGCGTTGTCTACACCTCTCTGGTTGCAGTCTCAGAACCGCATGAATTTTGGTGAGCATACTCAGCGTGTTTTCGAGATAAAAAATGACTTCACTTTGCGGTGTCGAAATCACGATCTAAGCTCGTTTCGACCTCCGAACGCACTATCATAGTGCTTGTGTAGGCTATTTCATATTTTTGTGCCAAAGGTATATACCAGTTTCAGTTTGCCAGTATAAGCGTCTCGAAGTCTGCTATAGGTCTAGCAAAATTCATCTGGGCAATTATGTTCAACTTTTTGAGATACAGTCAATTTTTTGCATCATGGTTTTTTAGTCACCGGCCATGGTTGAAAGTAGTGATGTATTCCGTATGTTGGTTGTTGAGGATAAGTTGGATGGTACCAACTACCCGTTATGGGCTTATATGATGTGACATGTATTGGTTGCAAAAGGACTGTGGAACATTGTGTAGGGTGTTGAAAAATGTCCTATCACACCTCCAACTGTTATAACTACAGGTACTGAAGCTGATGCAGAAGGTGTCGAAGATGATGATATTCTGCATATTCCTGTTTGTTCTACAGTTTCTGTTGCACCTACTGCAGAGCAAATTCGTTAGGATGGCAGAGATGCCTAGGCACATGCATTGATAGCTTTGTCTGTCAAACATGCCATTATTCCTCACATTTGCTCTTGTAGGACAGCCAAGGATGCTTGGGATACACTTACCACATTGTACCAAGCTAGGAATGAGGCTCGTGTTGCTTGCCTCCGAAAACAGTTGGAGAGTGAGCACATGAATGAAGGTAATTCTATGGACAGTTTTCTAACAAAGATCAAAGACTTAAAGGAACAGTTGATTTGTGTTGATGAGGTTATACCAGATAGCTCACTTGTGCAGACCGTTCTGAACATTCTGATCAAGGGGAGGAATATATGTCTTCTGATTTTAATGCATTTCTGGCTGAACGTGGGATAAAGCACCAGTGTACAGTGTCGTATACACCTCAAGAGAATGGAGTTGTTGAAAGGAAGAACAGGTCACTCATGGAGATGGCGAGGTGTATGGTCAGGAGTGAGGCATTACCACATAGTTTCTGGCTTGAGGTTGTCATGTGTGCAGCATATGTACTTAATAGGTGTCCCACTAAAGCACTACAGTCTATCACTCCATATGAGGCTTGGCATGATCACAAGCCATTTGTTGCTCATCTGCGTGTTTTTGGTTGTTTGGCATATGCGTTAGTGCCTGAACAACATCACAGAAAATTGGATGATAAAGGAGTAAAATGTATTTTTGTTGGGTACAGTTCTGAAAGTAAAGATTATCGTCTGTATCATCGACAGACTAAATGCATTCTCGTTAGCCATGATGTTTTTTTTGTGGAAGATGCTATTCAACCATTGCTTTCATGTACTAAGGAGACATTTGTTAGCTCTAAAGACATGTATGATACTTTGCTGCCTCCTTTTACAGGTGGAAAGTCTAGTGCTGGTCCTAATGAGGTAACTTCTCAGCCTTTGCAGGTTTCATGTGATGATGCAAATCATCCCATTTTTTATGCAGATTTACATGATGCACTTGTTGATGAGAGAGCTGATATTGAGGAGGCAAAAACTATGCCAAAATGGTTGGTGTAGACTTTGTGTGACAGCAAATTAGATGCACCTCTGTCATATTGTACTCAACGAGGCTCTCATAGTGCCTCTTTTGCATCAGGTTGTTATGCTATGGCTGCATCTAGTCTCTATGATGAGAATGAGCCTGTTTCATTTGACGAAGCACAAAATTCAGAAAAATGGATGGCTTCTATGCAATCTGAATATGATGCTATAATGAAGAATAGTACTTGGTCTTTATGTGACTTGCCTCCTGGCAAGAAGGCCATTGGCACTAAATGGGTTTACAAGCTAAAGCGTAAGCCTGATGGAACAGTTGACAAGTATAAGGCTAGGCTTGTTACAAAGGGTTATGCACAAGAAAGAGGCATTGATTTTGATGAGACCTTTGCACCTACATGCCGTATGACTACTGTTCGGAGCATGTGTGCACTTGCAGCCCATCATGGTTGGAATATACATCAGTTGGACATTAAAACTGCATTCCTGAATGGTGACTTGCATGAAGAAGTGTATGTTTTTTAGCCCTGTGGCTTTGTGCAGAAAGGGCATGAAAACCAGGTGTGCAAGTTAAAAAAGGCATTATATCGTTTAAAGCAAGCACCATGTGCTTGGTATGAAAAAATACATGCCTATCTGATTGCACATGGTTTTGAGAACAGTCCAACTGAAAGCACCTTATATGTCAAGCGTGCTAATGATATACTTCTGATCATTGTGGTGTATGTTGATGACATCTGCTCACTGGTCCTCATGAGAAGCATATTGCTGATTTCAAGGCTGATTTACATGCCTCATTTGAGATGTTTGATTTGGGGCATTTGCATCATTATTTGGGCATTCGGTTTATGCATGTTGATGGTGGAATGGCTTTGTGTCAAATGAAATATATTGACACATTATTGCAGCGTTTTGGCCTTGAAGATTGTAAACCTATTGCCACTCCTATGGAG
Source organism: Ceratopteris richardii (assembly GCA_020310875.1). NCBI lineage: Eukaryota > Viridiplantae > Streptophyta > Polypodiopsida > Polypodiales > Pteridaceae > Ceratopteris > Ceratopteris richardii. The sequence goes on from CM035410.1 coordinate 29,855,826, forward strand.
ACAAGGTTATGGCTGAGTCTTCATGATGCGGGAGATGCATTTGATGTTGTTCTCTATCAATAGGCTGTTGGATGCTTGATTCACTTATGCATTACTCAACCAGATATTCAGTTTGTTGTCTCACATATGAGAAGGTTTATGCATTGGCCACGAGTCAAGCATGGGTAGGCGGTTAAGCGCATCTATCGCCACTTGAGTGGCACTCGGCTACTTGGGTTGTTTTATCCCAAGGGGGATCACTATCGCCAGATTTGCATGCTTTTTCTGACTCTGATTGGGCTGGTTGCTATGACACTCGTGTGTCCACTAGTGGCTTTTGCTTCATGCTTGGTAGCTCATGTATATCTTGGTTGAGCAAGAAGCAGCCTATTGTGGCTACTTCCAGTTGTGAGGCTAAGTATAGGGCAGCTTTCACAATGATTGTTGAGTGTGTGTGGCTCAGACACCTTATGGCTGATTTGGGTGTTGGTCAGTCTTCTACCACCACCATCTTCACTGATAGTCAGAGCGCATTGGCAGTTGTGAGGAACCCTGTGTTCCATGCTCGCACTAAGCACATTGAGATGCATTATCATTATGTCAGGGAGAGGTTTGCTACTGGGGAGATCAGCTTGGCATATGTGCCCACGCAGGAGAACATTGCAAACCTTTTTAGGAAGGCTCTGCCTAGGGAGAAGTCTGAAGCTTTCCGCAAAGCTTTGGGCTTACTTCCTTTTGTGGAGTGATTTCCACATAGCTTGGCACTTCCTTATACATGAGTGCCAGCTCCTTATTCACCGCATCACTCCCAGGGGGTATTTGTTGATATATTTAGGTAGTGATGTGTGTGAACACACTAGGACCGCCGGGGCACTTTTTTCCCTCTTTAGGAGGTTTTTTTGCCCCGTCTTGTATATATGCCTATTGCCTTAACGGGATACTTATCTTTGTACATTCTCTAGTAATACATTCAGTATTGATTGTTGTGCTCCAAGCTTCTTCTTCTTCCTTGTGTGGTTCGCGTGCTTCCGTAGACGTCTAACTCCAACATGAGTCTCATAGCAACCAACCCTATAATAGTCAAAAAAAGCATGTGAATCTGGCGATAGTGACCCCCCTTTGGATAATCACAATCCAAGTAGTCGGGTACCACTCAAGTAGCAAAAGATGCGCTTTATTGCTTGCCATTGATTGACACTTGGGAAATGCATAAACTTGCTCATCTGTGTGGCAGCAAACTGAATATCAGGTTAAGTTATGCATGAGTAAATCAAGCATCCAATAGCCTATTGATAGAGAATAGCATCAAATGCATTTTTAGCACATGAAGACTCAATGTAAACATGTTTCCATAGGACTGGCAATAGGTTTGCAATCTTCAAGGCCAAAACGCCGTAATAATGTGTCAATATATTTTGTTTGACACAAAGCTATTCCACCATCAACTTGCATAAATTGTAACCAAATGCAAATGCCCCAAATCTAACATCCCAAAAGAGGCATGCAAATCAGCCTTAAAATTAGCAATATGCTTCTCATTAGGACCAGTGAGAAGGATGTCATCGACATAGACAACAGTGATCAAAAGCACATCATTTGCATGCTTAACATATAAGGTGCTCTAAGTCGGACTGTTCTCAAAACCATGTGCAATTAAGTAGGCATGTATCTTTTCATACCAAGCACATGGTGCTTGCTTCAAATCATATAATGCCTTTCTCAACCTTCACACTTTGTTTTCATGCCCATTCTATACAAAACCTAGGGGCTGAAATACATATACTTCTTCATATGAACAGTGGTCATCAAGCATGTGCGAGCAAAGGTCTCATCAAAGTCAATGCCTTTCTCTTGAGTATAACCTTTTGCAACAAGCCTAGCCTTATATCTGGCAACTGTTCCATCAAACTTATGTTCGAGCTTGTATAACCATTTAGTGTCAATGTCCTTTTTTCCTGGAGGAAAATTGCATAAAGACTAGGTACCATTCTTCATAATAGCATCATATTTTGATTGCATTGAAGCCATCCAATTTTTTGTATATTGTGCTTCATCAAAAGAAACAGGTTCATTCTCATCAGAAATGGAATGATTTGCATCATCATGTGAAACCTTTTAAGGTTGAGAAATTGCCTCATTTGGACCATCACTTGATCTTTCCACTTGTAAAAAGAGAAAAAAAGTGGCATACACCTCCTCGGAGCTAAGTGGTCTCCTTATTACATGAAAGTAATGGCTGGATTGCATCTTCCACAAAACAACATCACAACTAACCAAGATGTGTTTAGTTTATGGATGATAGAGATGGTGGCTGTTGCTTTTAGAATTGTATCCAGCAAAAAAACATTTCACAGCTTTGTCATCAAATTTCGTGCTTTGTTGTTTAGGGACTAATGCATATGTGAGACAACCAAAGACATGCAAATGAGCAACAGATGGCTTGTGACCATGCCAAGCCTCATATGGAGTGATAGATTGTAGTGCTTTGGTGAAACACATGTTAAGCACATATGCTGCACACATAATAGTCTCAAGCCAGAAGCTATGTGGTAAAGCATGACTTTTGACCATACACCTTGCCATCTCCATGAGAGACATTTTCTTTCTTTCAGCAACTCCATTTTTTTGAGGTGTATACAGCACTGTACACTGATGTTTTATCCCATGTTGAGCTAGAAATGCATTAAAACTAGAAGAACTATATTCCCTCCCTTGATCAGAATGGAGGGTGCCTAAATTTATATGCTAATAGATTTTCAACCAAAATGAGAAACTGTTCGAAGCACATAAATAGTTTGGACTTTTCTTTCAATGGGTACAACCATGCATGCCTATAAAAATCATCAATAAAGGTCACGAAGTAAAGATAGTTCCCAAAAGAAGGTGTCTGCATAGGACCACATACATCACTATGAACAAGCTTCAATTTTTGTGTAGCTCTAACTTAACCATCTTTTGGAAAGGAGGAATGCTGCATTTTGCCCAAAATATAGCCTTCACAAACATGTTTACAAGGTGCCTCAAGTTTTTGCAGAGAGTACACCATTTCAAATTTCTAAATGCATAATAAACATGCAAAATTCAAATGACCAGAGCATGCATGCCAAAGCTTTGCATCTAAGATAGCCTGAGAATCTTGTACTACACATGTTGAATCATTCATAGATTTTGCATAGTCTATGAGCTTATATAACCCATGACATAAAATGCCATAAGTAATAATAACATTAACATTTGATAGATCATGAACTATACATCCGTCATCAACAAATTTGACAACCAAGCCGATCTTGGCTAATGTTGAAACGGATAATAGATTTTTCTTGGTCCTTGGCACAAACAAAGCATCTAAAAATGTGAAAGAACTACCATAAGCAATAGTGAGAATGATCTTACCAACTCCCATTACAGGATAAGAGGAGTTGTTAGTGCATGTGATAGTATTCCATGTAGGGGGAAGAAATTGCGGTGCGAGGTAATCTGTTTGGTTGCCCCACTGTCAAAGTACCAAACATATGAGTCTATTGTAGACATAAAATGTTCATGAGAAGATGGGTCATAGCTATAGATAGTAGTAAATGCCCATTCTTCATTCTACACAAGATTAGCAGACTCTATTTTAGGTGTAGAGGCCTCTGTAATAACCATTCCAGACTCCTTTTTCTTTGCCTCTTTTGCAACCAGTTTTGGACAACTCTTTATGACATGATCACTTCCGTGACTCATCTTCTTGCAACAAATAGAGACTCACTCCTCAAATGCTAAGGCATTTGGATTGCCTTTCATCGTCAACCAAAGAGTATCAATTGCTCTTTCAAACCCTTGATCTTTGACAAAAAAATGTCCATACAATCTCCTTCATTCATATGCTCACTCTCCAATTATTTCTGGAGGTAAGCAACACAAGCCTAATTTCTTGCTTGATATAAAGTGGTAAGTGTATACCAAGCATCTTTTGTTGTTTTGCAAGAGCAAATATGAGGGATAATGACAAAACGATGAAATCGCTTGCACAGATGCTAAGATAGTGCGTTTAGAGGCCGAAACGATCATAGATCAAAATTTTGACAGTAGGTAGCAAAGTTATTTTGAACTCCTAATTGCCCTGAGTATGCTCATCAAATTTTGTGTGATTCTAAGACTATGATTAGAGGGGTGTTGACGATGCCTTAGATGAAACGATGACCTTCTCTGATACCAATTGTTGGATTTTGAGGTCCATAGAAGCACATTAACAACGCAAGGAAGAAGAAGAATCTTGGGGCACAACACACAATATTGAATGTATTACCAACTGAGATATACAAAGATAAGTCACCTATTAGGGTTATGGGAGTATATACAAGCTGGGGGAAAAAACCTCCTAAAGAAGGAAAGAAGTCTCTCGGTAGTTCTAAATGTGTTCACACACATTACTACCGAAATATATCAACAATCAAATACATATCACTACTTGGGTAGTGAGTTTAACCAACCCCTTCATAAGATCCTTGGGCTTTTGGGCTACCCAAATCAAAATCAGTCATCTCATTTGGCCTTTCAAAATCCCTTCTCAACATCTACTTTAACGGATGTTTGAGCTCTATTTCTTAATAGATATTATGCATATAACCCTTACTTTGTGGAATTTGGAAGTTCCATGGTGCTATGCTCTCTTTTTGTTATACTTTCAATTAATTCAAATTATTTCAAGTAATAATGGTGATAATTATAGCTAGCTAAAGTGTCAAGTTAACCTACATTCTATATCAGAAGGTGGTGACGCCTAAGTAGACATGGTGGTGATCACTTTATACATCAATTATCTTCAAATGTGAGTAGTGATGGAGTAGTGCCGTGTAAAATGTGATGACGCTTAAGTATTGATGGAGATTACATGGTAAAATAAACCATCACATTGTTTTTTTTTTAATAAAAGGAAGTTCGGCCTTAGCCTACTCTCCTGGACTTGTATTAAATAAAGGAAAAGAAAAGTACAAGTGAAGGGGACTAGTGCCCCCGGGACCCCCAAGTCCCACAGAGCGGGGGAAGAACTTACAAGGGTTAGATGGCATTGCAAAGGAGGTTAATCACCCTCTCGTCACCCTCATGAAGGGGCCCACTTGGGTTTAAGCTTGTTGTTGATCAGAAGGAGCACTTGATGATGTCTGAAGGGGGGGGGGATTTCTTACAGTTAGCGATTCTTTTACCAAGGAGGAACATTGATTTCTCAATTGACCACTCTTGGGGGGGTCTCCAAAGTTGTAAGCACATCTTTCCCTCCAGATCTTCCATAGGACCTCCCCTCTAACGGCATTCCAGAGATTAGTGGACCATCCGATCGCATCTCATAAGGGTGTTCACTTATTCATCACATTCTTAGGGTGATCACTTAACTGCACCATTACTCTCATAATTCAATAAACCATGGAAAATCACCAACCTCAAGATAGGCAGAATAAGGGAAGATAGTGAATAGAAGGGACTCGTGACATGAATAACCAAGTATTTACTCTTAAGCATTCACATGGTAGCGGTATGCCTTGTTCCATAGAGCAAACTGCATGGGTTCAAGTCCTACTCATTGGACATTTCAAACCTCCTGTACTCTTAAAAAAAAAAACTACCCTCTTACCACACATATACACATATACAATATCAGGGAGATGTTTATTGACTTGGGTATCTTTTGTTGTTTAGAATAAGCATAATATATGATATGAAATGATGCTTCTTAAGTTTTAAAAAAGCAGGTCAGATTATAGGTCTCTATCATATCAACACATTGATATATTGTAGGTCTCCATCACTTGAGGTGTTGAGGCACAAACTTCCATTCTACTTTCTAAAAAGTTTGTTGTCGAAAGCATCCATACAAAGAATCATGACAGCATTGAAATCTCTTTCACTTTGAGGCATCGAGACATGAACTTCCATTCTACTGTATGAAGCTTCAGTGTTAAAAGCACCTTGAGATATTGAGACATGAACTTCCATTCTACTGTATGAGACTTTAGTGTTGAAAGCACCATACAAGAAGAAAAGTTCTCAAAGCCATCATAGAAGAAAAAAGTTGTTAGTCAAGATGACCCTCCTAAAAGCTTCTCCGTGCATTTACACTTATTACATATTCGAGTCTATACCAAAGTACACTCTTAAGTACTGTATGTAATAACTATGCATGAATACACTAGGTAGCTTTTCCTCTTCATCTAGGCACCCTTTTTTCTCTGTTAAATAATGGAAAAAAAAGGAAAAATACATGTTCAGAAATAGAGGGCTCACGAGAAAAGTCCTAGAAGAGTTTATGTGTTATGCTTTTCATGCTTTCTTTTCGATCTCTCTCTAGAGTAGAAAAGCTTAGTAGTTCTGTTTAAATATCAGAACTTGTGCGTCTTGAAAGACCTTGGATTCACTATAGCTTGTTGAACCATATTCCGTTTGAATAGATAGCGGAACCACTAAACTATACGAATAGATAGCGGAACCACTAAACTAAGCTTGGATGCTAGAATTAAGCGAAAACCATTTACGTAAGAATATTATGGGAAAAGTTTAGCTTATGAGTGAAAGATGTTAACCATGCTACTTGGATGTGAAGTGTGCACCTTAAGTCTACTTGCCAAGCTCTAGAATCCTCTATAACATTAGAGACCCTTGCCTATATGTAGACCTTTGGTCTCTCTAGCATAGAACTCTTGCCTATTGGTAAGCATATACATAACAAGTTGGCAGCTACCTAACAAGTTCATGTCATGTCAAAGTATAGTGCAAGTTGATATGCACTTCCAAAGAGACATTAGACATCAAGACACATCATGCAATCATGAACCCTTTGTCAAACTGTATATGTCAATCCCTCTTTTTACAGATTAATTTAAGTTGATAGTTGATTCCAAGGCTGTACTCTAAACTATTACACATCATGGATTCTTGAAAAATTTAGTATTGTCATTGTTGCCAAAAATCATTTAGTCTATTTTTATCTTCATTATCATCCTCCAAAATCATCTTCAGCCAAGCTCATCCTCCAAGATCATCTTCAGCCAACTATAAACTATTACACATTATGGATTCTTGAAAATGTAGTATTGTCATTGTTTCCAAAAATTATTTGTTCTATTTTCAATCTTCATTATCATCCTCCAAAATCATCTTCAGCCAAACCATTTCACATGTTACAAAGAGACAGTGATTTTAATCTACACAAGTACAATTGTGGGGTGCTTATTTTGTATACATGGAACTATGGGACAACCCATAGCCTGCTTGTTTCCTTCCTTTTGATTGATGGAACTATAGGACAACCCACAGCCTACTCAAAGAACAAAACTTTTCATTGATTGACCATGTGTACCTTTTACATACCATAGAAGTTCCGTCCCAACGCTCCATGAGTTTTTTAATGAATCATGTGTACTTACGTCTCTATATTCATGTGGCTCTCCATGAGGTCTCTAAAGAATCCCATGTACCTTTCATAAGCCATAGCACTTCCATCCCTACATTTTTGTGGCTCTGCATGTGTTTTGTAAAGAGTTTTTTGAGTATGCGAGTTTCAAGCATATCAAGATCCCCACCAAATTCTTTTGAAGTTCCTCACCCACTCGTTGTGATATAGTACTATTTTGGAGGGATTAGCTTAACCTCCTATGACTCATAATATGTTTACGTTTTTATAGGTATTAACACACACACATGTGATCTATATATATATATATATATATATATATATATATATATATATATATATATATATATATATATATATATATATATATATATATATATATATATATATATATGTGTGTGTGTGTGTGTGCGTGTGTGTGTGTGTTGGGGGGTTAAAATTTATGATATTGCACCATATAGTAATGGACATAGGTTTCGATGTGATAGTGATGCAAAGAATTCCTATATTAATTATCTACACAAGCAGATTCTCAATACCACGTAGGGATTGTTCGGTGCACTTTTCCTTCATTTTTCGTTACCATATTTTCTCTACACAAGGATCTTCTTTTTAATATTTCTCAACAAATCCATGATATTCATTATTCCCACTTGTATAAAATCCCATTCCTATTGTTTTTTGGTTTTGTTTTGGTCTAATATCTCATCAATTCCAGAGACAATTTCATATTCCAAAAGTTGGAAGCATTTTTATCTAATTTTCAACTAGGCCGAACACTATAGTGTGGACAGAGGTCTTCTAAAAACTATAAAAGTGAAAGAGTTCTCATTTGTTTAGGTAAACGTGTTGAGTGTAGAATTCTTATGAGCTTTGTAATCTTATCTCGAGCAATACAAAACCTTTTTTGAAGCACTTTGCCTCTTCTTTATTCACGAGTGTGTACTTCCATACATGTATCTAGCAGCTATGCATATGCTTGTTCTCTCTCTCTCTCTCTCATTGTAAATGCATGTACTTCCATCTTGCAGTGTATGTCCTTCATACCATTAATTGGTTGCTTCATGGATTCACAATTTTTTTAGTGTGTGGATAATCCTACTTGATGTTGTTACATCAATTGCACATGGGCTTCTACCATGTGAACACTTTTGACATCATTGTTATGAATGTTCTTGTCGAACTCTTGGCATGATGGTAACTTTTGCATGAGCTATGATTCTTTTGGTACTTATGTTCGTGATTTGAGTGTGTTTTTACCATTTTCAACTTTAATTTAATAAAATAGAAATTTATGTAAATAGAAATAGGAAAAAGTAGTAGTTAAGCTCAAGATTGTTGTAGTTTTCCGAGTTTTCCAGATTGTCCTTACTAAACTGCACATTGGTAATCTTTTTTTCTTACAAAAGACACCTTGAAATGAGCAAAGCTGAGTGTCCGGTTAGTTATTTTTTACTATAAGGAAAGAACATTTGTATTTTGAGCACACAAGGGGATAGAGAAGAGAGAGAAGAGCACAAATCTCTAAAAAGAATTTTATTTGAGTAGCAAGTGTCATGATACCTGATTCCGCAAGTATTCCCACACTTCAACAAGTATTTTGACACATAATTCATCAAGTATCATAATACCTAGTCGAGTATCATAACTCTTGTCGATTATCACCAATAGTTGGGTTGGTATCATGAGTGTTAGGTATCATTGACACTTCATGAGTATCTCCATCACTTGAGTGATGCAACACTTGTTAAGTGTCACCGACACCTCTCGAACTAAAACAACATTTCTGAATGGTGAATTGCATGAAGAAGTGTATGCTTTTCAGCCCCATGGCTTTGTGCAAAAAGGGCATGAAAATCAGGTGTGCAGGTAAAACAAGGCATTATATGGTTAAAGCAAGCACCACATGCTTGGTATGAAAAGATACATGCTTATCTGATTGCACATGGTTTTGAGAACAGTCCAACTGAAAGCACCTTATATGTTAAGTGTGCAAATGAAGTGATTCTAATCATTGTGGTGTATGTTGGTGACATGCTGCTCACTTGTCCTCATGAGAAGCATATTGCTAATTTTAAGGTTGATTTACATGCCTCATTTGAGATGTCTGATTTGGGTCATTTGCATCATTATTTGGGCATTCAGTTTATGCACATCGATGGTTGAATGGATTTGTGTCTGTAGCTCAAGCGTAAGCACCACCTCCTTTACTTGTCAATCCGCGGAGACGTGAGGACCGGTATGAAGACCACGAGCAAGTGAAGGCACAAGTGCGTGAGTGAAAGCACACAAACATGCACACACATACACACACGCGCGCACAAAGTAAGATCAAAGAGAGGAACAATGGAAAGCTTAGATTGCAAAAGAGTTCTCTTACAAAAGTTCTATTCTCTAACAAGCTAGCCCCAAAAATGAGCTCTCTAGCTCTTTTTATAGTTTTTTGACTAGTTTTGGCCCTGTCCAGACCTAGTGTCCGGCCTAGTTAAAAATTAGGTTCCAGGGCTTATTTGAGGGCTCAAACGAAGTCTAAAAATTATGAAAATTGGTACGATGGTACTTCTAATACTCCTCAAGCTCGAGGACTCCTCGGCTTGAACAAAATGGAGTTACTAAAAATAGATAATGGTATTTACAATGGTTTCTAGTGATGAAAATCACTATTTTTGTAGGGGATTCTTCTGAAAATTTGACATACACTTCTTGGAGCTCCCTACTTGCTCTCTCTTCTTCTATGTCCACTTCTTTGATGTGCTTCCATGCTTTGTCCTTGACCTTGAGCTTCAACACTCCCCCCCCTCTCGAGTCTGTCGTCCCTGACAGACCCTTGTTGTAGTGATTGTTCCAAGTAGTGCCTTGAGAGGGAGTGTCCCTTCTGTTTGAACACAAGTCGTCCGACGTTCTTCATCTATCACTGTGAGTCTTTGCAAGTTGTAGTCTCTTGGTATGTGCTTCTGCCTTGTATTCCAGCATGACTGTGTCGTTGTGAGGCTCCGTTGATGTTTTCTAGATCTTCCAAAGTTGATCTTCATAGTAGTCAAGCCAAGTACTCATAACCCATATTGAGTGATGGGTAAGTGTGTTCGTGCATGGGTTGAAAAACGTATGTGCCTTGTGCACGGCCTTGTAATGTAGCCCTACGCATGCTTACTTGGAAAATGCATTGGAAGAAGTATGGTGCAAAAATTGCGGGTCTTGAGCTAAGTGCTCAAGGGTATGCAGACGAAGAGGTTCCTAAACTATCATGGTTATGGTGTTTCCAGAGTAAAGATACTTACCATGGCGAAGGTTGATGGATGTTTGCCTCTTCGTGTTGTACCCTCGGCCGTTGGGATGGAACCTTGTTGATGAATGTCCATGTTGATTGTCCACTGATGAGATCTTTTGAGTGGTGGATCCCCTCTCCTCTTTTCAAAGCAACATTTGTCACTAACAATGTGCATTTCTGAGCTTGGGCTCATGCACGTTCACTTCCCTATATTGACACTCAGAGGAATATTGGACACGTGCCGGTTTCTAAGAGATTACCATGCTGATTGACATAGACCATTCACCAGTGCTACTGTTCCATACTGGTTCAGGAAATACTGAGAATTGAATTGCTTTATATTCCTTGGCAAGCAACATCGGGTAACTACACCAAGCTGTGTTTCACATATGCTCTTTAGCTCACCATATGCAGGAGTCTTCTCCTCCAGAACTACCTTTTGCAGATATCTCCTTGGATGCTCTGGTACATGAAGTAGTTAAGCATCACGCAAGTTGCGGACCTTCAAGCTCTTCATTCCTACCATGGTAAGAGAAAATCATAGTTGTAGATGCCATGTTCATGCCAAATGCTTGTCCTCTATCAGATAAGGCAGCAATAATCTCACTGCTGGCCGAGACACACTGGGAACAAGCTCTCTCCCACTTCCCTTTTTTTTTTTTTTTTTTTTTTTTTTTTTTTTTTTTTTGAGGAACAGGATATCACAAAACAAGAACACAAAAGTTAGTATCAATAGAAATGTTCGACATATGTCACTGTGCTCTTGTGCATGGGATTCTCAAGTGTGTCTATGCACGGCCGTGTAATGTGGCCCTATATTAATGCATACTTTGGAAATGCATGACCTAAATGGTGCAAAAGACAGGGTTGTGCAAGGAGCACATGGTTGTTGCTCGTTCGAGGCTTTCGATGTTATTTGTGGAGGTTGATGCCGGCCTTAGTGGAGGTATCTATGAGTCTCGAACTGATGTAATCCTCCTTATTGGAGTCCATTTTAGAACATCATTTGGCACTGTAGAGGTCACTTTAGGCGTCTTTCTCTTTGGATGCTTTCTGAACTGTGGTATCCAGTGTGGTTGATGCTTTGGTTCGGTGGAGGCTACTTGCACTTTTGGCTTCCAAACCCATATCCTTTTTGCATGTCTTCCTACTAATGTTGAAGAGCTGATTTGATCTTCCTTTGGTCTCTGTACGTGGTTCTTACCCTTTTCTCTTTTTGGCCTCTTTGTTGAAACCTTTTGCATGTGGGAGAACAAAGGTTGTTGTGGGTGTAGGATCTTCTTAGGTACCCACATCTGTAATTGCCCTTGTTGAGCTGCAGCTAACTTCTTAGGCACCCAAACTTGTTGGATATCTTGTGACGGAGCTTGTCTGAGCTGCTTCCTTCGTCTTCTGGCTTGGTTAGTGTGCATGGATGGGATTTGTGGGGGTAAGGCTGGTGGTTGCTCTCCTTTGCGTACCCAGATCTGCTTCATGCCCGGAACCGCTTTTTTATCGAATGGTGTCTTTCTATTTGATGTAGCAGTTGTCGTGAACGGTTGTGTTTGCTTGTGTGGTGGGCTCACTACTGTGGCTACTTGAGTCTTTGGAGAAGAAGAAAGATCCACCCGCCTTCGAACCTGGTCTTCCACGATTGACTCCTTCTGCATCATAGAGCTTTTGACACATACAACATCTTCTTTCATATGATTAGTCTTGGAAGAACTAAGAGAGTGTGTGGTGCCATGATCTAGGAGCATGCAGTTCTCTAATTCTAATGTAATGCATTGTTCATGTACCCAAACTTGAAGAATTTGACTTCTTAGGTTTAAGTTAACTGCATGGTCATAGATCCAATCTTGACCCAAGACAAGTGGTTCTGTAAGGTTCTCATCTTGACATACTAGCGCTTTGACTTTCATTGGAACATCTTGAAGGTAGATGGGAAGTTCCACCTCGCCCAAACAAGGGGTTTCCACACCTCCCAATCCTATGAGATAAGCTTCTATGGGATTGATGTTCAACCCCAAGTCTTGGCAGTAGGAAAGTTTAACTGCACTACTTGCTGCACCTGAGTCAATCAATGCTTTCACCGTCCTTGCACCCTTCCCTTGTCCTATCTCTATGGTCACAAAGGGTCTTCGGTCAATGACCTGAGAAGTCGCAATGCCGGACTTTTGACACATATCCATGTGATATTTTGGGGCTTTTGAGTTGACATCTAGGCCTAATCGCCTTAACTTATTTTGCCTAATACGCTCTCTGGCCTCTTCCTGTGCTTCTTCTCTCACTCTTAACTCTTCTTCTTTTCGCTTCTTCGCAGTGTTGAGTCTCATTAGCATATCCTCAGTAAAAGGTTCTTGATATAGCTTGACTCTACAGCCACTAATATAGTTTGGCAAGATATCTCCTTCTAGAGTGGCCAACTGAACTGCACCACTAGTGGAAATTCTATTAATGATCATGGGTCCATAACCTCTTTTTTCCAACTTACGGGCATGTTGTTTTAGTGTGTATACCAACACTAAATCTCCCTCTTTCAATCCCTTATCCTTGATGTGTGCATCAAAGTATGCCTTTTGCCTCTTCTTTGCAGCGTAGATGCCTGCTGCCGCTCGTAGCCTCGTTTCACCCAAGCGTTCGAGATCAAAGATCCTAGAGGACAATTCATGCCCATTCCACTCATACTCTTGTGCTACTTTTAAGGCAGGGATTAAGAAATCTAATGGTAGCACAGCGTTCTGTCCGAAGACCATCTGAAATGGGGTGGCGTTGAGTACCGTTTTATAGGCAACTCGATAAGCCCAAACAGCATGATGAAGTTGTTTGTCCCAATCAGAGCGTTTATTATTTACCAATTTTGTCAATACGTTACAGAGGATCTTATTGGTACTCTCGGCTTGTCCGTTGGCTTGTGGATGATAGGGGGCGGATTTCTTATGTATCACCAAGAATTCTTGGAGAAGATTTTCAATGACTTCATTCAAGAAGTGTGTGCCTCTATCGCTCACCAACTCTATTGGGAGTCCATATCTCGTGAACACATTCTCGAATAAGAACTTAGCCGTAGTCTGAGCATCATTCTTTGTTGTGGCTTTGACTTCTACCCACTTTGTAAGGTAATCTGTGGCTACAATGATGTATTCTGCATGGGAGTTTCTAGCTGGGGGGTTAATAGGACCTATGAAGTCTATGCCCCACTTCGAAAATGCACGTCCTCCCATCATTGGCCTCAAGGGCATCTCGTCTTTTCTCACTGGATATTGTGCACGTTGGCATGTGTCACATTTCTTCACATAGGTATGTGCATCCATATGAAGAGTGGGCCACCAAAGTCCTGAGAATAGAATGGTTTTAATCACTCGGTCAGGGCCAAAATGTCCACCTGCAACACCACTGTGTGCAGTCTCTAAGACCCTTAAATAGTCTGATTCATGAACGCACAGTCTTAAGTAACCATCTTTACCTCTTCGGTATAGGTTTTCTCCTACTAAGGCATAGCCTTGAGCCTCTTGCTCCATATTTCGTCTTCTTGCTAGACTGGCCTCTTTGGGTAATCTTCCCGATCTCATAAACTCTACCAATGGAGTACTCCAATCTGGAATTAATGATACTTGATAAAGGGTCGCATGCTCCACTGGTGGTTTCTCTCTACACATTGGACAATTCTTGATCCACTCATGTATTTCTTTGTCCATGCTAGGCCAATACACTCCTAAACGTTTCAAATTCTGCAATGTTCGTTGTTTAGAATAGTGATTTCCTAGCAATCCCTCATGAGCTTGCTGCAACCAACTACTATGTTCATCATCCTCGACACAACAAGCTAATACACCCTCAGTATCTTGTTTGTACATGCTTCCTGCCAATATGTGATATTTTTGTGATTTTACAATTTCTTCTTGTGATGTTTTCACATTCTTATTTGCAGGGCCAAAGGTTAGGACTGGTACCAACTTATTTGCCCATTTAGGAACAACTTCTAAATTGAACAGATAAGCATCAGGTAGTTCATCAGACACTCCTTGTGGTGACTCTCCTGAAGTAATGCGAGAAAGGTGATCTGCCCGAAGGTGGGTTCTACCTTTCCTGACAACAACTTCAAAGTCGTACTCCATTAGTAAGAGGAACCATCTTACTAAGCGTCCAGTATTGCAAGGTTTATTGACCAAATATAACAAAGCTTGATGATCAGTGAAGAACTTGAACTTGTTGGCCAATAAATAGTGTCTAAACTTCTTTACAGCATATACCATGCCTAACCCTTCTCGCTCGGTTGTGGTATAATTTCTTTCGGCTGGGTTTAGTTGTCTACTAGCATATGCTATGGGCAAATCTAAATTCCCTTCACCTGTGGGTTGTGCCAGCACACATCCTATGGCATGATTGGAGGCATCCACATGGACATGGAATGGTTTATTCCAATCAGGAGTGGTCAGTATTGGTGCTGTGCACAAACGTTTCTTCAGTTCATTGAAAGAATTCTCGCATTCGTCGTTCCACTCAAAATTAGACAACAAGGCATAAAGGGGTCTAGCTATGATCGCGTACATGTGGATAAACCTACGGTAATATCCACAATGGCCCATAAAGGCTTGTACCTCTTTAACATTCCTTGGCCTTGGCAGCTCCGCTATGGCTCGTACCTTATCTTCATCCGTTGAGATTCCATTCTTAGAAACAATATGACCGAGGATTTTACCTTGACGCACCATGAACACACACTTTTCTGGGTTCAGACACACTCGATATTCTCTACACTTGTTGAAGATTTGTCTGAGTTCAGGGATGTGAACCCGTCTTTCTTGGGAATGAGCACATAAATCATCCACATACACTTCTAAGCTCTTTCGCAAGAACTCTTTGAAGACATGACACATGAGCCTTTGGAATGTTGCAGGTGCATTGGTGAGCCCAAATGGCATCACCCGAAATGCAAAGATTCCCCACTCTGTAGCAAAAGCTGTTTTGTGTTGATCTTCTGGGGCAATGGCTACTTGATTGTAACCTGAAAATCCATCAAGGAAGCTATAAACTTCCTTGCCTGCAACACGCTCCAATAGGTGTTCAGTGATTGGAAGTGGATAACTATCTCTAATCGTAGCGGCATTAACTTTTTTAAGGTTAATACACACTCGCAACTTCCCGTTCTTCTTGGGTACCACAACAATGGGGGACACCCATTCGGTATGCTCAATCTCATAGATGAATCCAGCCTCAATCAACCTATCAATTTCTTCTTTGATTTTGGCTGCATAGGTATCATTATATGTGTAGGGCTTCTGTTTGGTGGGCTTAGCATCAGCAGTCATGGGGATAGTATGAGAACAAATTCTTGGATCTACCCCTTTCAAGTCTCTATAGTGCCATGCAAACACATCCCTATATTCCCTTAATAGAGCTATGAGCTCCATTTCTTCTCTTGCACTTAGATCATCTCCTATATATGTGCATCTCTCTTCGTTCTCTTCAATAGTCACTACAATCTTCTTGGTCTTTTCTTTATTATCATATGATTCTCCTATGATGGCCTCTCTCTTAGGCATTCGTACCAGAATTTTGCGGTCGTCAACTTCATATTTCTTGAAGTTTTCTGGTACTTCAAACAATGATTCCTCCTTTTCTTGTTTCACTGCTTTTCTTTTCTTTTTCTTTTGACTACTCTCACTTCCATCCTTTGAGTTTACTGTTTTAATACTTGTGAGAGGTTCTTCTTCTTTCTGGGTGAACACTCCTATATCTTCTAGATAGTGCTGCTCTGAGTTAAAGCAACTATCCATCACAATAGACTCCAAATCATCGTCATTCTCTTCTTCTTCTATGACATCACTAGGGTCACATTCTTCTAGCAGGGGTTGACACATGAACACTGAGATATCATAACCCTCCTCATCACAATGAGGTGTCCATTGTTCCTCATTGACAGCAATGTCCATGGTGGCTAAGATTTCTGGCCAGCCATGAGGCTCAAACTCCTCATCTGGAAAGATCATCGGTGTGTAGGCTGGGTCCCTAACTGGTCTATCTCCTAGCGAAGTTCCTTCTTCTCTTGCCTTTAAACGTTTTTCCTCTTCCTTTGCGACCTTGCACATCCACAAATGAGTATCTTCATGCAGCCATGATGGATCAGGTGAACTTTCAGAATGCACAGAGATGGAATCTTCTTTCGCTTTGTGGATAGAATTCCACTGTAGGGGTGGTACATCTCTGAAGGTGTAATCCTTCAAATTGACCTTAGTGGTGACCCCTAAGTGCTGTAAGTACAAGGAGTTAGTTCCCCAATCCTGTACTATTTGCAATTGTCGTAGGAAGGGTCTTCCTAGGATCATCTCAAAGACATTATTTTTCTCAAAGTCACATATAGCAAATGTGTGCTCAAATTCTACACCACAAGTGGTTAGAGTGATCCCTTCTAGCAATCCTAGAGGTCTTTCAAAATGACCATCAGCCATTTGAAGCTTCATTCTAGTTGGTCTTAATGTGGGCTTGCCCCATTGCTTCCACAAGGAGGTGGTCGCAATAGCAACACCAGCACCTGAATCTATGATTGCTTTGGTTGTGTAACCTTGGTAGGTGATTGGAAGATAAGTATTACCTTCTTCACCCTCACACATGTCCCCTATTTTGTCTAGAGGTATCTCTGGTACCCTTTGCTTAGAGCCTACTTTTGGCATATTGGACTCAAGTTCTGGGACCTGATCCTTCACATGATTCCATAACTCAGGTTTTGCTTTGAGCAATTCTTCTACCGTGAGATGACACTGAACCTTAGTGTTCTTCACGACATCCGTGTTCCTTGGAACCACTGAGTCTTCATTTCTTACTAGTATTGTGGGAGCTCTAATCTGGAGTGATTCAGATTCCCATGGGCCTGGAAATTGAGGCAGTTCTTCTAAGGTATTAGATTCAAAATCTAATCTTTCGTCTTCTTGTTCTGCTTCATCTTCGTAAATAGATGGAATGTCTTGGGGAAATTGATCATGAAGATCATCAATCTCAGGAATAGGAGGGGAATTACCCTTCTCCTTGGCCCATTTATCCTCTTGTATTTCCCGCAAGAACTCTTGAGAGTACTGTTGAATAGAAGGAGGTATTCCAGCATCCGTGGAATTAGGAACACAAGCTCCCCTTGGTGGTGAGCTTCCTCTTTCAATAACTGGTTGAGCCTGTGGAGGTAGAGAAACTTGTGGTTTGTTTACCAACTGCTCTAATCGTTCTAGTAAGCCCTGGAAATGCAAATCCGATTTGATAGAGTTTGTCTGATTGAACTTTTGACTAGTCTCAAGTATGGCTTGAGCTTGTTCTACCATTTTCATGCACATTTTCATCCGTTCAATCTCTAAATCTGCTCTAGGGTAACTCTTGTCTAGGTTTGCCGCTGTAGGCCCTTCTTGAAGTCGAGCCTGATAGGCCTTGAACATCATGTCCAAGCCTTCTGGGGTTGGATCTGCAAGAACAGACCCTGGTTGCGGTCTATTTACAATGGGTGGTGGGGTGGGATGAGGTGGAGTGGATGGAGTTTCGGCATGCGAGGGGCTTTGAGATGCAATGTCTTCTATTTTTGTTTTCGCTTCTTTTAAGCTTTCTTCTAGTTCCGATAACTTTTTATTCCACTTGCGATTGGCCTTCTCTCTGGTATCCTTCCATGTTCTTGTTTTCCTCTTACTAGGCTCTCCCGATTCACTCGACTCTGATTGTTCTATTGGTTTATCCTGTTTTAAGGCTTGTGCTCTAGTGACAGCTTGTATAGGAGCCACATTGCTACTACTTGAACTTGGATCTGCCACTAAGCCTACCACATTAATGGGTGTAATCTTGGGTGCACTAGAGGGGTTTCTTGGACAATCTCTGGGGAGATGGTCTTTGCCACAATCAGGACAAAAAGCCTGTATTGTGATAGCCTGTCCTTGACTCGGAGATGGTGGGTGGGGACAGTCACGAATGAAATGGTCACCATGACATCTGAAACAAGATCCTCTAGGGACTTGTGGTCTCATTTGTCTCAACTGGGGCCTAGGGTTAGGATTTGTGTACATGACCTTGGAGCATTCTGGCTCCCAATTTTGCTCCATAGGCGGTGCCTCATATTGATACGAGTAAATCTCACTATGTTCAGGTGACTCTGTGTAATAAGCATGTGGACTACCTTCATGGGAGTAGTCTGAACTATGAGCCTGAGAGTCATTATCTGGTATCAATGGGGTTAGTGGCACCAAAGCTCTATTTGGATTTTCCTCTCCCACAGCATACTTGACTGGAATCACGTTGGCTGGAGCTGGTGGTTGGTTTACCAAGACAGGTTGTGGCCTATATGGTACCTGATATTGCTGTTGTGGTCTGTAATATGGCTGTTGGTATTGATTCTGATACCTACCTTGTGGGTAAGGTTGCTGATAATTTTGTCTAATAGCCTGCCTATTGTAGGGACAATCTTGAGCCGTGTGGTTTGTGTATTTTCTCTCAATAGTGCAATATGGAGCATTCCTTTCTCTAATGTTTTGGTTTTGCATTGGGCATACGTTAGCCATGTGGTCACCTCCGCAAGTATAGCACCGATTCAATGAAGTGACTCCTTGTGTTTGTTTATTTTGGACTCCCAGCTTCTTGGCAACTTGCTCAGCTATCTCTTCTATTTCTGTGGAGATCTTTGAAGTATGGCTAGTAGAACTATCCGAATCTTTGTAGAGTTTGGCCAATCCTAACTCCTCACCCAAGTTATCTTCTATGTCTATGCACGTCCGCACACACTCTTCTATGGATCTAGGATCTTTCAAGTATACATAGGATCTTAACTTTGTGCTCAATAAGCCATCTAAAAACAAGGCCACTTGTTTGGCTGGTGTGGGTAGCTCTGGAGCAGGGCATCTTTCTAGGTACTGTCTGAACCTTCTACCTGCTAGTCGCACTGTTTCTTGGGGTGTCTGCTTGAAACTATGGATCAGGGACGATGTGTTATGCCTGATACCACTCTTGGAAAATTCTACAATGAATTCGTCTAGCAGTTGACCTATATCGCGATAGCTGCTTCTACTCAATGGTTGAAACCAAGCTAAGGCAGTGCCTTTAAGGGTCAAACCAAATGCCTCGTACTGGGTGAACCAGTCCTCAATTTGTTCGGCTCTTAACACTTGTTTGAACTCAGCCACATGATCTCCATAAGGATCTCCTGACCCGTCAAAATAATTCTTCATTGCCTTGATCACTTGAGTGGGTCTGAGGGTTCTAAGCAATGGAAATTCATGTTCATTTCTTTGTTGCCTATGTGCTTGATATCTCTCTCTTTCAGGTCTTTCATTTTCAAATCCTGACCTATTCCTGCCCACTGTGTATGCAAAACTTACCTCCGGTCTCTCTCTAGTTCTTTCTCTCTGGGCTTCCTGAGCTTGGGATGACCCTACTCCTTGGAGGCCGTGGAAAACATTGGATCTTGGTGGGGGGAAAGTCAATTCATTCTTCCAAGTATATGCATGTCTATCATGTTCTGTTACCAAGAAAATTTTCTCTGATGTGTTATCCAGGTAGACAACCTTTCCTGGTATCTCTGGATCCTTGAACTCGTAGATGATGACTATGCCCAATTGGCTAGGTTGTTCTGGCTTGAATCTCCAAAAGGCTTCCTCTGTTTCTCTATTCAAAAATAGTTCTATGCTTTTGTTGTCTTGAGGGATCCAGTCTGGAGTGATCACTCGGGTCAAAACTGACTTGCCTCTAGGAGTCTGGGGTCCTTGTCCTATATTTCCTTGTTCTAGGTCTCCTATCTCATTCTCATGAATGATATTTCCAAACTCATCGGTCCTATCGGGTTGGTTGGTAACCACATACATGGTTCCTTCCTTATCAATGTATGAACCCTCTTCGAACTTGACCACCGGGTGTTCAAGTCCAAAGGATTGATCTGGATTTTTGAGTTGGACCACTGATCGCCTCAGACCATCCTCATAGATGCGAGCACCTAATTGGTTGGTCCGAATATATTCCAACTGTGTCTTATAGGGACCTTCCGGTGTTTGTAGATGGGCAGTCCCTGAGCCACCTGCAGGTTTTCCCATACTAAAAGACATTTCTGAATCACTTGTGTCTGATCTGAGTAAAAGATGACCACTTAGTTGTTGTGCCCAAGACTTGGATGTATGGTTGACACTAGCCTCAGAAGATCTAATGCTTTGTTTATCCTTGCCTAAGTGTCTACCAGATCTCAGGTTCATAAGCTTTAGTCAATAGTCCAAATTTTCCCTTTGGTATGGTTCACAATTCTTTAGAGCCCCCTTGGTTCCCTAGTCCCACCTGAGGGTCAACTTCAAATTATCCTATCTCAAAATCAACGCATTATTCTTGAAAAAAACAGTTGAGATCGTGTAGGATTTGAAACGAGCTTTCCAACAAGCTATAGAGCTCAAAAAATGGACTTTGGATGAGAAAGTTATGTCAAATCAGGCTCCTGGGGGTCAAAACAGGCAAACAGGACCTTTGGAGAAGATCGCGATTTTGTGAACTTTCTGAAAATCGCGATGCTGTGAAGTCAAAAAATCGCGATGTTGAGCACAAAATCGTGTTTTTTGAAAATCGCGATTTTGAGCAGAAAATCGTGATTTGAAAATCGCGATGTTGATCACAAAATCGTGTTTCAGAGAATCGCGATGTTGATCACAAAATCGTGTTTCAGAGAATCGCGATGTTGATCACAAAATCGTGTTTCAGAGAATCGCGATGTTGATCACAAAATCGTGTTTCAGAGAATCGCGATGTTGATCACAAAATCGTGTTTCAGAGAATCGCGATGTTGATCACAAAATCGTGTTTCTGAAAATCGCGATGTTGATCACAAAATCGTGTTTCAGAGAATCGCGATGTTGATCACAAAATCGTGTTTCTGAAAATCGCGATTTTGACTGAAAGTCGTGTTTTCTCAGAATCGTGTTTTTGACATGAAAATCGCGATTTTGAGCAAAAAGTCGTGTTTTCTCAAAATCGTGTTTTTGACTTGAAAATCGCGATTTTGTCCCACAGAATCGTGTTTTTCTCAAAATCGTATTTTTGGCTGAAAATCGTGATTTGTGAGAATCGCGATTTTGAGCAGAAAGTCGTGTTTTTTTCACAAAATCGTGTTTTTTTTTTGCTGAAAATCGTGATTGGTGAGAATCGCGATTTTGAGCAGAGAATCGTGTTTTTTGAAAATCGTATTTTTCACCTGAAAATCGCGATTTTGAGCAAAAAATCGTGTTTTCACAGAATCGCCTTGTTCACAAAATCGTGTTTTTGCTGAAAATCGTGATTGGTGAGAATCGCGATTTTGAGCAGAGAATCGTGTTTTTCAGAGAATCGCGATTTTGAGCAGAGAATCGTGTTTTTTTTGAGAAAAACACAGAATCGCGATTTTTTTTTTTTCAACCAACTTTTAGGCGGGAAAACTGAAAATCGTGATTTTTCAAAAAATTTTGAATTTTCATAGAATCGCGATTTTCATCACAGAATCGCGTTTTTTGGCGGGAAATTCAAATTTCTGAGCGCCGGCTATGGCGAGCTCCGTATGAGCAGAAAATCATGAAAAAAATACAGCGCTTGCTCTCCCTTGCACCTCCTAACTCCTTCCCACACAATAATGCATGAAAAATGGTATGAAGATGGTGAAAATGCACTAAAAAACAAGAATTTTCTATGAAGAAGAAGATGGAAGAAGGTGGAGATGATGATGATGATGAAGATGAAGAGGAAAAAACAGAAAATGAACTGAAATGACAGTTTTTTTACCTTCCAACGTCGCAAATCTACGATCTTACCATCACAACGCTCGTCCTCGAAGCTCTCTCCCCGGCAACGGCGCCAAAATTTGGTGTAGCTCAAGCGTAAGCACCACCTCCTTTACTTGTCAATCCGCGGAGACGTGAGGACCGGTATGAAGACCACGAGCAAGTGAAGGCACAAGTGCGTGAGTGAAAGCACACAAACATGCACACACATACACACACGCGCGCACAAAGTAAGATCAAAGAGAGGAACAATGGAAAGCTTAGATTGCAAAAGAGTTCTCTTACAAAAGTTCTATTCTCTAACAAGCTAGCCCCAAAAATGAGCTCTCTAGCTCTTTTTATAGTTTTTTGACTAGTTTTGGCCCTGTCCAGACCTAGTGTCCGGCCTAGTTAAAAATTAGGTTCCAGGGCTTATTTGAGGGCTCAAACGAAGTCTAAAAATTATGAAAATTGGTACGATGGTACTTCTAATACTCCTCAAGCTCGAGGACTCCTCGGCTTGAACAAAATGGAGTTACTAAAAATAGATAATGGTATTTACAATGGTTTCTAGTGATGAAAATCACTATTTTTGTAGGGGATTCTTCTGAAAATTTGACATACACTTCTTGGAGCTCCCTACTTGCTCTCTCTTCTTCTATGTCCACTTCTTTGATGTGCTTCCATGCTTTGTCCTTGACCTTGAGCTTCAACAGTGTCAAATTAAATATATTGACACATTATTGCAACATTTTGGCCTTGAAGACTGTAAGCCTATTGCCACTCCTATGGAGACAAGTTTACGATTGAGTCTTCATGATATTGGAGATGCATTTGATGTTGTTCTCTATTTGCAGGCTGTTGGATGCTTGATTTACTTGTGCATTACTTGGCCAAATGAGTAGGTTTATGCATTCCGTTTGCTGTCTTACAAATGAGTAGGTTTATGCATTGCCCAAGTGTCAAGCCTTGGCAAGCGATTAAGCGCATCTTTTGCTACTTGAGTGGTACCTGGCTACTTGGGTTGTTTTTTCCCAAGGGGGGATCACTATCGCAAGATTTGCATGCTTTTTCTGACTCTGACTAGGCTGGTTGCTATGCCTTTTGTGCGTCCATTAGTGGTTTTTGCTTCATGCTTGGTAGCTCATGCATATCTTGGCTGAGGAAGAAGCACCCTACTGTGGCAACTTCCAGTTGTGAGGCTGAGTATATGGCAGCTTTCACAACATTTGTTGAGTGTGTGTGGCTCAAATGCCTTATGGCTGATTTGGGTGTTGGTCAGTCTTCTACCACCACCATCTTCACTGACAATCAGAGCGCATTGGCAGTTGCGAGGAACCCTGTGTTCCATGCTCGCATGAAGCACATTGAGGTGCATTATCATTATATCAGGGAGAGGTTCTCTGCTGGAGAAATTAGCTTGGCATATATGCCCACATAGGAGAAGCTCTTTTGTGTGTGCTTTGGAAGGCTACTCTAAGCCCCCAAGTATGTCTCTCTCTCAGTGTATTCTAGGGCTACTCTAAGCCCCCCCTTTAGGGTGTCCACAAGTGTAGGGCTACTCTAAGCCCCCTCCGAGGTGTCAACAAGTGTAGTTCTACTCTTAGACCCTAAGGTTTCCCAATTTTCCAAGGGATACTGTAACCCCCCCCCTCCTTCCACATCTCAAATTTTCAAGCTAATTTTGACTCCATTTTGCAAGTGTCATGATTCATTTGTGAAGTTCTCTTTTCAATGATGACAATGTCTACAATCTTGAATGCAACATCTTCAAGTCAGTTGTACTTGCTTTCATTTACACCGACTTTTATGCCAAAGGGTGAGAGATTAAATTGCATAAATTATAACCTATGGAAGGATAGAGTTAGGGAATATCTATATACAAACTTATTGTATGAATTACTTGATGCTACAGAACCTAAGACAAAAAAAGATAGTGATTTAGCAGCATGGAACATTTGGAATGTCAAAGATAAGAGAGCTTTAGGATAGTTACTGCTAGTCTATGATGAGTTGACCAAGGGCCACATTGCCTCTTTGAAAACATCCCATGAGACTTGGAAAATCTTGCAAGATGTTTATGAGCATAAAAATCCTCCTAATATCTATGCTTTGGAAGTCGATTTTCACAACCTCTTTATTAGTCCTCAAGATCCAATTACCAAATTCATCACCACCTTTGAAGATTACCAATGCAATCTTGCATTGGTATGGCTGAAAAGTCTATAGTGAGGACATTGCCATTAGCCTTCTTAATAAGCTTCCTAGGTCTTATGAAACCCTTTTCACAACCCTTTACAATCTCGATGAAGCATTAACTTGGGAGGAAGCACGATGACTTTTGCTCCTCCATGAATCTCAAATGAAGTCATCATCCTCACAAGAAATCATGATGAAAGCTAAGGGACCATTCAACAAGGCTAATGATTGTCACAACTCTGGGAATACTTCCAAGCAAGGCTCTAATAATTCATCAAAGAAGTTTAGCTGCAATTATTGTGGTAGAACATGGCATCTTGAGAAGTTTTGCTACAAAAAGAAGAACAACTCTAAAGTCTCTACCTCCATGCACCAACCTAAGTCATCTCAGCATCGGTCTCACTATTCTAGTGAAGTTCTATTTATCTCCATAGAGACCAATGCTCTAGTTACTTCTAGCTCCTCACAAGAATGGATCTTTGAGAGTGATACCACCCTCTTAGTAGATGATCGCAAATTATATATTTGGATTTACTTTTTGAAGTCCAAGGTAGATATGTTTTCTAAGTCTTAAGAATGGATTTATCAAGTTCGGAATGAAGCATCAAATTCACTCAAGACTATTAAATCAGATGGAGGTGGAGAATTCACCAATCATGAGTTCAAAAATTTCTTAAAACAAAAGGTAATCAAGAGGCAAGTAACTCAACCTCATAGTCCATCTCAAAATGGAGTAGCTAAAAGATAGATTCGAAGTTTCATGGAAATGGTGTGTACTATGCTTCATAACAAAGCATTACCATTCATGTTTTGAGCCAAATCTATACATACTGCAATTCACATCATCAATAGAGGCTTCACAAGCACACCACACAACAAGATTCCATTTGAAGCCTACTATGGACGCAAGCCCAATGACAATTGGTTTAGGGTTTTTGGAATTGAAGCTTTCGTACATGTACCAAAGGAAGATCAACATAAGTTACAATCTAAGTCCAAGAAACATATATTCATTGGCAATAGTGAACAATCCAAGACTTATAGATTTTAAGATCTTGAGAACCACTCCATCACCACCTCAAAAGATGTCATATTTGATGAGGCTTCAAACTACTCAACCAGAAATCCAAGTCCAA
Source organism: Ceratopteris richardii (assembly GCA_020310875.1). Taxonomy (NCBI): domain Eukaryota; kingdom Viridiplantae; phylum Streptophyta; class Polypodiopsida; order Polypodiales; family Pteridaceae; genus Ceratopteris; species Ceratopteris richardii. The sequence goes on from CM035410.1 coordinate 29,881,503, forward strand.
GTTTAAGTCCATCTATCTAAGTATCTAAAGCAGATAGTGGATTGCTTGTCAAAGCACGTGATGATGTTTCATTTATATGTGCATATATGTTGATGATATAATCCTTACACGTACAGATGAGAAGGGCATACAAAGCCTCAAGAAGCAAATGGAGAAAGAGTTCAAGATTAGTGACTTGGGAGACTTGTCATATTTCTTGGGCATGGAGATTTCATATACTCAACATGGAGTGTATGTGACTCAAGAGAGGTATTTGAAGAACTTGTTGATCAAGTTTAAGATGGAAGATTGCAGGGTGGCACCTACTCCAATGGAGCTGAATAAAAAATTAAGCAGATATGGAGGAGAAGAATTCAAGGACATGAAGCTATATCAAAGTCTAGTTGGTAGTCTAATCTATGCTACATTAACTAGGCCTGATTTGTCATATGCAGTTGGAGTGTTGTCTCAATTCATGCATTGTCCTAGGAAAGAACATTGGGTTGCAGGACAAAGAGTGTTGAGATACATTAAGGGTACACTCAAGGAAGGTTTGTATTATGGTTTTACATCAGACACAAATATCAAGATATATAGTGATATAGATTGGGCAGGTAATCCTGATGATAGGAGATCAACATATGGATACTTGTGTTATGTGGGAGATAAACTTATCTCTTGGTGCTCTAAGAAGCAACACACAATTGCTTTATCATCTACAGAGGTAGAGTATAAAGGTATGGTTGAAGCTGCAAAGGAAATCATATGGTTAAAGACTCTCATGAAGAGTTTTGACATCATTCAGATTACACCCACTTTTCATGGAGATAACATGAGTTCATTGTATCTAGCTGCTAACCCTATTTTTCATGCCAGGACTAAACACATTGAGATTTAGTATCATTTCTTAAGAGAGAAGGTGATTTATAAAGAGATTGAAGTGATGCATACTTCAACAAAAGATTAGATTGCAGATATGCTACCGAAAAGCTTGGATGGACCAAAGCTACAAAGGTTTAAAGACATGGCAGGTATAAAGAAGATAGAGAAAACCTCAGTTGATGATTGAGGGGGAGTTGTTGGTGCAAGTCAACCACCAATTGATGTTTTGGATAAAGACTTGAAGTCAAAGGGATGAAGAAAAGATAAACAATTGAAGAATGAAGATAGAGTATGTTCAAGAAATGAAAACTTGTATACATATGTACATTAATTTGTCGTCAGCTCACATATACATTTTGTATGGTCATGAGCTTGTACATATATGCCTATATATACAAGTGAAAAGTTGGGACAAGTATGAGAGAGCATGAGATAAGAAAAATTAGATGTTGGAAGAATGATTTGACACTTTTGAAGTGAAGGAGATCTCTCTCATCACTCAGATGTAGAACTTTTTAGAGAAGAAGAAAAATTACGCCCGATCTTTTGCTTATTACTCCTTCTGTGTTTAATCTTTTGTGAAATGCTTTTGTAGAAGTCTAAGTCTACAATTGACTAACCTCTGTACAAGTCTTCAGATCCTAATTGTGATCAGGCTGAGAGAATTGAGAGTAGGAACAATTACATGTGTAAATGTGAAGAAGTGAAGTTGCAACAGGCGCAAAATTCGATGTTAATGTTTTGGTCAGTTCTCCTTCCACAGTGTAAAGTTTTGAGCAAGCAAGCACCCATTCTTTCAATTCGAAGGTAAGCTACCTATGGCTAAAAGCATTTGAATAAACGGGTTGTAGTTTGGGAGAACTATGTGTTAAAAGTTACAGATGTCAAAGTCAACTATAGAGAAGTACAATTTTAGACATATGTGAATTGTTTAAATCATTTCTCAAGATCTACTAAGTCTTTTGAGATGATTTAACTTGGATAAGGTGTGGAAACATTAGACGACACTTTATGAAAAGTTTCATCAGAAATTTTACACATTTGATTAGTCAATTAAAGAGTTATGTGCAACAGACTTTTCTGAGAAATGACTCTCTTCACAGTTAGTTCAAAATCTTGATAATCTGGTATTGATCCTCCAAATTGGTAATGTTTTTGAGTTATTCTTGATATAGAGGTGCTCTAACATCAAGTATATCTTGTTCTTTTGGAGATTGAAAGTAGCAAAAGCAAAAAGAAGAATCAAAATAAGAATGGATACATGATCATGAATCTTAGTAGAGGATGATGAATTATTGAAGGCTGAGATAGAAGCATCCACTAGCAACAAATATGAGACCTTGAAAGAAATCTTTCACCACAAGAGTGCTATTCAACCATACATGTCTAAATGAAGAGCTAATAAGGAACAAGAAGAACTAGATGTGGCTAAAGCCATGTCTAGCGCAACAAGTATGGTAGAACAATTGTGAGAAAAGAAATCAAAGAATTTTGCCAAGGAATTTTGGAACTAGTTGACAATGAATTTGACGAGGAACACTTAGCACAAATATCCTTTAGATGCCATATAATCACCACATCACCCACTCCATCTCCACCATCATCCTTTGATTTTTATGATGCCCCATCAAACAATGATTTGCACACATTCATATGTATAGTCGATAGCACCACACACACTTCCACTATAGAGACCACAACCACACTACTATCCACTCCAATCAATCCACCAGTCTTGAACAACCCAATTTCATCTAAAGTGGCCTCAATTCTATTGCACCGACTTCAGCCCCATCCTCTCATCCCATTCCATCGGTATTGTCAATCATAGACAAAGGAAAGCATGTAATGGAAGAATCTATTAGCATAGGCAATATTTCCACTTCACTCAATGATCCACAATTAAGCACACACATTATCATCACACCCCACTCAATTTTCACTCATGCACTTGAGTGACCGGATTTTTTTTTTCTCACTACACCATTCACACATCGATCTTCGGTTTCATCTCGTTTTATGAATTAATGATGGTTCCACCATCATCTTTATTTCCATAATCTCATCACCCTTTTCATTTTCTTTTGTTAAAACCATCAATTACATCTTCCATCCCATTAGATTGAATTCCACTTTTTCATCTCTTTTCTCATCATCGTCTCGCTTTTGATCATTTCCAATTCTATCACATTCTTAGTCAACATAATATAATGATTCAAGAAGAACATCCTCTCACATTGGAAAAACAGGAAGAAAAAAGGAGTAGATCAAGAATATCATGACCAAGTTATGAACACTAAAACTAGAGAGATAGATGAGTAAGATGCAGATGGCCTAGTCCAAGGGTCATATCTTGACGTAACATACTCGCATGTCAAAGTATTGAAAGTAATGACACAAGCACAAGACATGGCTGCAAAAAGACATACAGAGATCGTCAAACACATAGTGAGAGAAGTCCAAGAAGACAACACCCAGAGCACCCATGAGGAACCTCTAGCACAACAAAGCATAGATGATGAAGTAGTAGCTGTCCATGAAACACACTACAAAGGAGAGGATATAGAACTGGAGTGTCAGTATGTGTTCCAAGCAATTATGAAGATGAATAATGTGGTCGACTTAAAAGTACAGTTACTTGAAACTCGTAAGAAAAAAAACTCTTCACAAACATATCTGTACACTAGAATAGAAGCAAAAATCTACACAATCATGACGGAATGGTCTATAGAAAGATAGGGAAATCATGAAGGGCACTATAGAGAAACTAAAACGGTAGTTGGATTTCGAAGAGTGCCATATTGCCATTGTACAAGAGGAGTTCCTTTGCTCTAAAGCGGGCAGTCCCTTGGAGAGATTTGTATATATAAGGCTTGGTTCGGAGGAGACTACACATTCATCAAATCACTGGCTTGGTGGCAACTCTCTTGAATTGGTATCAGAGCTTGAGGTGGTTCTTCTTCCCACATCTATTCAGAGGTCTTCATCTTGTTCATGGTTGCCCGTGTGTGGAGGGAGTAGTAGAGAAGCGAATCATCGTGTAGAAGCTCTTGCTAAGTATGTAAAAAAAAAAAAGGATAGATCTTTTGCTCAATAGGCCTTGATGGATCGTGTGTGAACCAAAATTAGTGGGAGTCCATCTTTGCCCATGCGGCCCAGGTCATGTAGGCCTCCTCTTGCCTCCTCCTACACAAACTTGCACCTTCTCGCCTGCTGCCCGTGTGTGAAGGATGTAGTAGAGAAGTGAATCATTGCGTAGAAGCTCTTGCTAAGGATGTTTGAAAAAAAGGGAGGATTTTTTGGGCACCTCAATAGGCCTTGATGGACCATGTTTGAACCAAAATTAGTGGGAATCCATCTTTGCCCATGCTCATCGGATCACTCAGGCCTCCTCCTACACAAAGTTGTGCCTTCTTGCCTATATGAGGAGACAAAAGACTTGCACTCTTCCTTCTCCCTTGTGTTGAAGAAGAGAGACTACTCATTGTTTATATATACTCTACTTGAAGCACCAATCCACCTGCATATGGGATAACCAACAAGCTGATCGGAGCCTCTAGCAATGCATGCATGCACACTTTGTGCTCTTGAGCCTCATCTTTGCACACATCCAAACCCGAGAAATAATATGAGGCATTGAATACTGTTTAGCCTACCAAGAGAGGAATGAAAGATTGGCTTTGAGCTTTCGTTCATGCATAGAATCCACAAACAAATCTTCTTCTTTGATTCTCAAAGGAGGCAACAATAGAAGATCTTTTTTGCATCAAGTTCAAAAGAGGGATACTTTCTACCTCAAGTGAAGGATGAATGGTCTTCAACGATCTCAACAAGGCTTCCATGGAGTTCCAAGGATGTTTTTGTTCACAAGAGCTGGAGTATTAGACTTCATCAATTCTTGGAGTTTTTCAACCAAATTAAGGATAGATCTTGGAGCTTGCCATGTTTTAATTCTAGAACTCTCAGCTAGAATTGATTCTATAACAAAGAAAGTTACATTTGGGGAGTATCTCTTGTGAATTTTGTGCATCACCTTTTTATTTTTGTATGCTCCACTTGATGCTAGGAAATTACAAAAAGTTAAGTAGAGTCTATGTGCAATGGAGAAATCTACAAGTCACGTTATAACAACGGGTAGTAATAACATGTACATGTTTGTCTCGGTACATTTATCATTTGTTTCATCATGCATGCTTATTCTATAGAGAGTACAAGTGCGGAAGCAAAATGAAAAGAAGAGTGTACTCACAAAAAGAAAGAGTGTGAGATTTGAAAGTGAGTAGACCATGAAATGGGAAAACTCACATGTATTTGAATGTGTTTATCAAGAGCATGGAGTAGGATCCTCAAACTTCTAATTAAGTACAAATGGGGGGAGAGGCCTGTTGATGTATGAAACACCACAAGAAATGAATTAATGTGACACTAGAACACCTCTATGGTCACCATTAACTCATTGTCACTCCAAACTTTGAGAAATGATAGCCTAAAGTGAGAACTTTGCTTCTACAGAAATTCCTAGTCACTGAAATGACATACCTTCAGTATTTTGCTAATTTCTCCTAGCTCAAGCATTATTTTTCCCTGAAACTTTATAGGCTGAAACTAGAAGAGTAGAGCTTTCCAACAAGCTATCATATGCATCAAACGGACCTCTAGAACTCAAGTTATGGCCTTCACAAGATGACCCTGTATGACCTTCCAAAACTAGAAACTTTGCCTGTTTTAGTAAGAGCGCCTGTTTAAAATTAGAATTCGATGCCTAGCATCGACTTGCAACGAGAATTCGATGCCGAGCATCGACTTGGGATGTTTTTGGCCACTTTTCAGCAGGGATTCGATGCCGGGCATCGACTTCTCGCATAAAGTCTTGATCTTTTGGACACCAAAACTATAGGTGATTTCATGCACACTTAGAATATGACTTATCAACTGGAATTCGATGCCAGGCATCGAGTTGCTCCAACAACATCATGTTTTTCAAACACTTCAGTACTGAATGAAAAATATAAAAGAAAATATGACTTATCAACAGAGATTCGATGCCAGGCATCGAGTTGCTTGGAAAACTTGATCTTTGTAACTCATCACACAGTAGGTAATCATGGAGATGATGGAGAGAGGCTCATACACAGAACTTTAACTAGTTCTTGTCATAACTATGAAAACTCAGAAGCTTACAAGTGCTTTCTCGCTCAGAGAAGCCCGACTATACTCAGTCATACAAAAATGAGTTCTTCTCACTTTCTCATTATCTTCCTCCTTCTTCTTCTCACCTCTCTCTACGCGTCAGTTAATACTAACTAACTTATATAGATTTTCTCATTCCCGTAACTTTTGAAAAGCTTCTAGAACTAAAGTGAACTAACTTTACAAGTATAATACATTTGTGAATTTGTCCCTTCACATAGGCATGGGGTTTTCTTCCTAATATTTGACCTTCAAATATATGTCTAATTAGTGATTGTTTCTCCAACAGCTCCCCCTCAATCACTAATTGACATTCCCTGTTTCTTCATATCATCTTCTTTTCTTTTACTCCTGCCATGCTTTTAAATCTGCTGGTCTTCACACCATCCAAGCTCTTTGTCATTATGTCTGCTAACTGATCTTTAGTAGAAATGTACTCCACTTCAATCTCCTTCTCCATTACCTTTTCTCTTAGAAAATGATATTGTATCTCTATGTGCTTTGTTCTTGCATGAAATACTGGATTTGCTGCAAGATAAAGTGAACTCATATTATCTCCATGTATTGTAGGTGTACCTTGATCAATGCCTAAGCTCTTGAACAATTTCTGCATCCATATGACTTCCTTAGCTGCTTCCACAAGTCCTTTGTACTCTGCTTCAGTTGATGATAATGCTACTGTATGTTGTTTCTTTGAACACCAACTTACAAGCTTATCACCAATGTATATCATGTAACCATGAGTTGATCTTCTGTCATCCTGGTTACCTGCCCAATCTGAATCACTATAGGCTCTCAACTTCAAATCTGATGTAAAAGGATAATATAATCCTTCCTTTATAGTTCCTTTGATATATCTGAGAACTCTTTGACCTGCAATCCAATGTGGGTCCTTTGGACAATGCATGAATTGTGACAAAACTCCCACTGCATAACTAAGATCAGGTCTTGTTAGTGTAGCATAAATCAAACTACCCACAAGAGATTGATACTTCCTCATATCTTTGTAGTCTGCACCATCATATTTACTTAGCTTGTGATTAACTTCAAGTGTAGTTGAAGCTTCTCTGCAATTTTCCATATCAAACTTCTTCAACAAGTTCAGAAGATACCTTTCTTGTGACACATATATGCCATGATCTGTATAAGTAACTTCCATTCCAAGAAAGTATGATAACTTTCCTAGGTCACTGATCTTAAACTCTTTCTCAAGTAATCTCTTTACCTCCTTGATTCCTTCATCTGAAGTACATGTGATTATAATGTCATCTACATAAATACAAATGTAGATTGTACCTTCCTCTGTTCTTTTGATAAGTAGACTTGGGTCTGCTTTTGAACTTTGATATCCAAGATCATTGAGATACTTCACCAGTCTATAGTTCCAAGCTCTTGGAGCTTGCTTCAATCCATACAATGCTCTTCTCAACCTGCAAACAAAATTTGGATACCTGGAATCTATAAACCCTTGAGGTTGTTCCATGTATACCTCATCTGATATGTATCCATTCAAGAATGCATTTTTTATATCCAATTGACTTAGAGTCCATCCTTTTGAAGCTGCAATAGCAATGATTGTCCTTATAGTTGACATCTTAGCTACAGGACTGAATGTCTCATCATAATCTATGCCATAGGTCTGGGCATAGCCTTTCACCACCAATCTAGCTTTGTATCTGGCTATACTTCCATCTGCAAGCTTCTTCACTTTATAAACCCATTTATTTCCAATAACTTTCTTACCATTTGGTTTAGGAACAAGTTCCCATGTCTTGTTCTCCTCCAGTGCATTGAACTCTTCCTTCATTGCTTCTTCCCATTGCTTTTTACCTTTAGCTTCATCATAGTTCTGAGGTTCTTCATCATCTTTGACCATATATGCATAGTTCTTCTGAGTTATGTAAGAAGTATCATAAGAATACCTTTCTGGTTGTCTTCTAGTCCTGCTTGACCTTCTTGGTTCACATTCTTCATATGTGTCTGGATACACTTCTTCATCAAATATAGGAGCTTCTTCATTCATTCTTGTTAATCCACTTCTGGATGTACTTGCTTGCATATAGTCTTCATCTCTATTCACCTGCACAATTGATTTTCCTTTCTCACATCTTCTTACCTCTTCTTCAAATTCTTCAGCTGTATGACTTTGATCTGCATACCAACTTTTCTGTTCATCAAATGTAACATCTCTAGAAACAATAAATTGTTTGGTTAGAGGATTCCACAATCTGTAACCCATCTGCTTTTCATCATAACCAATGAACACATATTTTTCTGCCTTTGGTTCAAGTTTATGCCTAAGTTGTGATGGCACATAAGCATATGCAATTGATCCAAACACTCTACAATGATCTAGTGTTGGTTTCTTACCCCACCAAGCTTCATATGGAGTCATTCCATTCAGAGCTGCACATGGTAATCTATTCACAAGATATGTAGCTGTATTTACAGCTTCAGCCCAAAGATAATTTGGACAGTTCTTCTCCTTTAGCATAGCTCTAGCAAACTCAACCAAAGTCTTGTTCCTTCTTTCTGCTACACCATTTTGTTGTGGTGTATACCTGCAAGTTATTTCTCTCTTAATACCTGCATTCCAAAGATAATCATTGAACTCTTGGGAGAAATATTCTCCCCCTCCATCAGACCTCAGTCTCTTAAGCTTTTGACCTGTGACTCTCTCTGCATATGCATGAAAATGCTTGAAAGCTCCAAACACTTCTGATCTTTCCTTCAAAACATATAATGTTATCCATCTTGTAGCATCATCAATGAAAAGAACATAATACCTTGAGCCACTGATAGATCCTTCTTTTGTTGGTCCCCATACATCTGTATGAATGAGCTCTAGTAGTCCATCATGTTTGAATCCTTTCTTTTGAAATGGTAACCTGTGTGCTTTACCCATTTGACATGCTTCACATTTATAAACCATATGTTGACTTTGCACATTTGGTAATCCTAGTACAGACTGATTAGCAACCATAGCTTTAATTCCTCTTTCATTGAAATGACCTAATCTCTTATGCCAGAGATCAAGTTCTGTAATCACTGCTTCACCATGTGTGAGCAAAGCTTGACCAATGTTCCCTTGTACTCTTAAAGTAAAGAGTCTACCTTCTTTCTTACCAGAGACAATCTGATTATATCCATTCTCTGGATCTTCCACAAATACTCCTTCATTTGTAAACCTGACTTGAAAACCTTTTTCAACTATCTGTCCCACACTAATCAAGTTTTTAGGTATTGTAGGAACATACAAAACATTGGTTAGCAAATCTGCTCCACTCTTGCATTTCACTTTTCCAATTGAATGTACACTATGTCTTGTATTATCACCAGTTTGAACTGTGTGACTAGAAATGCCTTTTTCCAAATCTGACATCAATTCTATGTTTCCTGACAAATGATTAGAACATCCAGAGTCAATGTAAAATACCTTTAGATCTTCTTTGTCTGATGTGCTGATTGAATTCATCATCAATGATGTATGACTTTCATTCTGTGTGTCATTTGCATAGTTGTAGTAGGTGGTGTTGTAGGATTGATTCTGTCCCCAACTTCTTCCTCCACCTCTACCATAGCCTCCTCTTTGACTTTGTCTACCTCTTTGAAAATTACTTTGATATCTTCCACCTCGACCTCTGCTATTGTTGTTTTGATTATGGTTTGATCCTTGTTGGTTGTGCCAACAGTCATGAGCCAAATGATTACTCAATCCACAGATCCAGCAAGCCTTTTTGTTGTTATTTTGATTACCTCTTCCTCTTCCAAAATCTCTTGCTCTTCCTCTGCCGATGCCTTTACCTCTTGCATAATAAGCTTGAGAATTAGACTCCTCTTCATCCTTTGCTTTACCTTTATCTCCTTTCTTCTTATTCTTCATGTACATTGCAGAACTTTGACCTTTATCTCCATCTCCCTTCAAGTCTTGCTCATATGTGAGCATCAAGCCAAGCAACTGGTTCAAATCTGGAACATAATGATTTAATGAAAGTTCTGTTGATAAGACAAAAGGTTTCCACCTTTCATCCCCTCTCAAGCCTGCAAGTAGTTGAGCAATCAATCTGTGATCTTCAACATCTTCATCTATGGATCCAAGACTATCTGCTAGATCCTTCATCTTAGTGACATAATCACTAATGGTTTGACTTGGCTTCTTCTTGAATGTTGTAAACTCTGACCATAGACTTGCTTTCCGTGCTTTAGTAGTGCTTTGGAAATGATATTCCAATGCATTCCATATATCTTCTGATGATTCCAATCCTCTGATGTGTGGTAGCAAATGATCTGAGATTGTATTGTAGATGTAGGCTTTTGCACTTGCATCCTTCTTCTGCCAATGCTTTAAAGCATCAAGTTCTTCTTTCTTTGGTCGGCTTTCATCTTCAAATACTGGCTTCTCTTCTTCACCTGTTACATATACCATGAGATCCTTACTCATAAGTAAGGCTTCCATTCTCATTACCCATGCGGGGTAATTATCTCTGTCCAGTTTGTCAATGGAGATATGATCTGCCATAGTTCTTTCCTTCTGCTGCAACCTGTGAGCTTAAAGGATAAAGGATAATACCTTTTGAAGTTCTTTGTGTATGAGGATACTTCGAAAGTAATCTTTTGATGCCTTGTGTCTTCAAATGCTTCACCTTTCAAACTTTAATGGAAAACTTTACAAAACTTCTCGTACCTTTGTCGTCTTCTGCTCTCGAGAACCTTTCTGCTCTGATACCACTTGTTGATGTATGAAACACCACAAGAAATGAATTAATGTGACACTAGAACACCTCTATGGTCACCATTAACTCATTGTCACTCCAAACTTTGAGAAATGATAGCCTAAAGTGAGAACTTTGCTTCTACAAAAATTCCTAGTCACTGAAATGACATACCTTCAGTATTTTGCTAATTTCTCCTAGCTCAAGTATTATTTTTCCATGAAACTTTATAGGCTGAAACTAGAAGAGTAGAGCTTTCCAACAAGCTATCATATGCATCAAACAGACCTCTAGAACTCAAGTTATGGCCTTCACAAGATGACCCTGTATGACCTTCCAAAACTAGAAACTTTGCCTGTTTTAGTAAGAGCGCCTGTTTAAAATTAGAATTCGATGCCTAGCATCGACTTGCAACGAGAATTCGATGCCGGGCATCTACTTGGGATGTTTTTGGCCACTTTTCAGCAGGGATTCGATGCCGGGCATCGACTTCCCGCATAAAGTCTTGATCTTTTGGACACCAAAACTATAGGTGATTTCATGCACACTTAGAATATGACTTATCAACTGGAATTCGATGCCAGGCATCGAGTTGCTCCAACAACATCATGTTTTTCAAACACTTCAGTACTGAATGAAAAATATAAAAGAAAATATGACTTATCAACAGAGATTCGATGCCAGGCATCGAGTTGCTTGGAAAACTTGATCTTTGTAACTCATCACACAGTAGGTAATCATGGAGATGATGGAGAGAGGCTCATACACAGAAATTTAACTAGTTCTTGTCATAACTATGAAAACTCAGAAGCTTACAAGTGCTTTCTCGCTCAGAGAAGCCCGACTATACTCAGTCATACAAAAATGAGTTCTTCTCACTTTCTCATTATCTTCCTCCTTCTTCTTCTCACCTCTCTCTACGCGTCAGTTAATACTAACTAACTTATATAGATTTTCTCATTCCCGTAACTTTTGAAAAGCTTCTAGAACTAAAGTGAACTAACTTTACAAGTATAATACATTTGTGAATTTGTCCCTTCACATAGGCATGGGTTTTTCTTCCTAATATTTGACCTTCAAATATATGTCTAATTAGTGATTGTTTCTCCAACAAGGCCCTCTTTATATAGATTTGAAATGGGCTCTCCAAAGTACATCATATGTGGGATAATTCCACTTGAAGGAGAATGAATACACGAAGCAAATGGAAAGGTACCCAAAATACAAAGAGATATAATATAAAAAGGAAATGAACTAGAAATGAAGTGTCTCCTAGATACAAAAGGGAGATGCACTCTCATATTTGCAACACCCCCTCTACAACTCCATTTTGTATAGTATGGAGGTGTTTAGGGTATGAGAGAAAGGTCCACCATAAATATAGCAGCAACAATGACACAAGCTCCAAAAAGTGAGTCTCCATGTGGAAATCCATAACCTCCAGAAGCGGTCATGTGTGCAAATTATGTGTTGAATCGCTGCCCTACAAAAGCATTGAGAGTCATCACTCCTTATGAGGCTTGGAATGGTCATAAGCCTATGGTTAGTCATATGCGTGTGTTTGGTTGTTTGGCATATGCTCTTGTGCCATCACAACAACGTCACAAACTTGATGACAAGGCAAAGAAATGTATATTTGTTGGTTATGGTGCTGAAAGTAAGGGATATCGGTTGTACCATCCATTGATGAACACAATTATTGTGAGTCGAGATGTGGTATTTGCTGAAGATTCAGTTTTCCCTCTACTTGAATGCAAAAAACTGCCAACAATTAGCTCACAAGATGTGTTCGATACACTCATGCCTTTGTTCCAAAATGGTGCGCTTGACTATGGCCATGTAGACCAGCCAACTGAGGTTCAAAGGGCTGAAAAATTCCAGCCAAATAGTGCTGAAAATGCAGAGAATTTCCAGCCAAACATGGCTGAAAAAATTCAGCCAAAAATTACCAAAACTGTTGGAAATTTTCAGCCACATATGGCTGAACATTTGCATCCAAATATGGCTGAAACTGAGCACGAAATTCAGCCCACGCATGATGTACATATTGAAGATGTTTTTACATAATGAATGCATGTCTATCAAGAGTGCACAATCTATGCCAAAGTGGCTGAAACACACTTTGTAGGACAGCAAATTGAGTGCAACTTTACTTGGTAGAACAAGATCAAGCTCTCACCATGCATCAAGTAATTTTATGGATTATTCTCTTATTGCTACAACATGTAATGAAGAGCCACTTTCTTTTCAAGATGCATGTGACGATCCACAATGGATGAGTGCTATGCAATCAGAAATGGATTCCATACATAGGAATGGTACTTGGGAGTTATGTGAATTGCCAAAAGGAAAGAATGCCATTGGTACAAAGTGGGTTTATAAGATTAAGAGAAAATCTGATGGTAGCATTGATCGCTACAAAGCTAGATTGGTTGCCAAAGGATATGCGCAACAATATGGCATTGACTATGAGGAAACTTTTGCACCTACTTCATGCATGACTACCATTCGTACCGTGGTTGCATTGGCTGCCCATCGAGGTTGGAAAGTGCATCAGTTGGACATAAAAAGAGCCTTCTTGAATGGAGATTTGCAAGAAGAGGTTTATGTGAAGCAACCTCCTGGATTTGCTATGAAAGGGAAAGAGCATATGGTTTGTCGCTTGCATGAAGCCTTGTATGGTCTCAAGCAAGCTCCACGTGCATGGTATGACAAAATACATAAGCACTTGATTGCTCTTGGCTTCACATGTAGTCCGATTGAAAGCACACTCTATGTACACAAAAATGGGGCTGATCTTACAGTGCTTGTTCTTTATGTTGATGACATACTCTTGACTGGGTCATGTGATGCAAAACTTGACATTCTTATGGCTGATTTGCAGCATACTTTTGATGTCACTTATCTTGGTCTTTTGAGCTACTATCTTGGCATCCAGTTTGTATCCGTTGAGGGGGGAATTGTTATGCATCAAGCAAAGTATGTTGAGAAACTACTTCAGCGTTTTAACTTTGAGGATTGTAAGCCAGTTTCCACGCCAGTTGATGTTGCAGTTAGACGTCTGCGGAAGCACGCGAACAGCACAAGGAAGAAGAAGAAGCTTGGAGCACAACACACAAGACTGAATGTATTACTAGAGAATGTACAAAGATAAGTAGCCCATTAGGGCAATAGGCGTATATACAAGCCGGGGGAAAAAAACCTCCTAAAGAGGGAAAAAAGTGCCCCGGCGGTCCTAGAGTGTTCACACACATCACTACCTAAATATATCAACAAATCCCCCCTGGGAGTGATGCGGTGAACAAGGAGCTGGCACTCATGTATAAGGAAGTGCCGAGCTATGTGGAAATCACTCCACAAAAGGAAGTAAGCCCAAAGCTTTGCGGAAAGCTTCAAACTTCTCCCTAGGCAGAGCCTTCGTAAAAAGGTCTGCAATGTTCTCCTGCGTGGGCACATATGCCAAGCTGATCTCCCCAGCAGAGAACCTCTCCCTGACATAGTGATAATGCACCTCAATGTGCTTAGTGCGAGCATGGAACACAGGGTTCCTCGCAACTGCCAATGCGCTCTGACTGTCAGTGAAGATGGTGGTGGCAGAAGACTGGCCAACACCCAAATCAGCCATAAGGCGTCTGAGCCACACACACTCAACAGTCGCTGTGAAAGCTGCCCTATACTCAGCCTCACAACTGGAAGTGGCCACAGTAGGCTGCTTCTTGCTCAACCAAGATATACATGAGCTACCAAGCATGAAGCAACACCACAACAATGATCAGAAGCACATCATTAGCATGCTTAACATATAAGGTGCTTTCAGTTGGACTGTTCTCAAAACCATGTGCAATCAGATAGGCATGTATCTTCTCATACCAAGCACGTGGTGCTTGCTTTAAACCATATAACGCCTTCTTTAACCTGCACACCTGGTTTTCATGCCCTTTCTGCACAAAGCCACGGGGCTGAAAAACATACACTTCTTCATGCAAGTCACCATTCAGAAATGCTGTTTTAATGTCCAACTGATGTACATTCCAACCATGATGGGCTGCAAGTGCACAAATGCTCCGAACAGTAGTCATACGGCATGTAGGTGCAAAGGTCTCATCAAAATCAATGCCTCTTTCCTGCGCATAACCCTTTGCAACAAGCCTAGCCTTATACCTGTCAACTGTACCATCAGGTTTACGCTTCAGCTTGTATACCCACTTAGTGCCAATGGCCTTCTTGCCAGGAGGCAAGTCACATAAAGACCATGTACCATTCTTCATTATAGCATCATATTCAGATTGCATAGCAGCCATCCAATTTTCTGAATTTTGTGCTTCATCAAAAGAAACAGGCTCATTCTCATCACAGAGACTAGATGCAGCCATAGCATAGCAATCTGATGCAAAGGAGGTACTATGAGAGCCTGAACGAGTACGATATGACAAAGGTGCATCTAATTTGCTGTCACGCAAAGTCTGCACCAGCCATTTTGGCATAGTTTTTGCCTGTTCAATATCAGCTCTCTCATCAACAAGTGCATCATGTAAATCTGCATCAGAAATGGAATGATCTGCATCATCATATGAAACCTGCAAAGGCTGAGAAGTTGCCTCATTAGGACCAGCACTAGCCTGTCCACCTATAAAAAGAGGCATCAAAGTATCATACATGTCTTTGGAGCTAACAGATGTCTCCTTAGTACATGAAAGCAATGGCTGAATAGCATCTTCCACAAAGACAACATCACGGCTAACCAGAATGCGTTTAGTCTGTGGATGATACAGACGATAGCCTTTACTTTCAGAACTGTACCCAACAAAAATACATTTTACTGCCTTATCATCCAATTTTCTGCGATGTTGTTCAGGCACTAATGCATATGCCAAACAACCAAAAACACGCAGATGAGCAACAGATGGCTTGCGGTCATGCCAAGCCTCATATGGAGTGATAGACTGCAACGCTTTGATGGGACACCTGTTCAGTACATATGCTGCACACATGACAGCCTCAAGCCAGAAACTATGTGGTAAAGCCTGACTTTTGACCATGCACCTCGCCATCTCCATGAGTGACCTGTTCTTTCGTTCAGCAACTCCATTCTGTTGAGGTGTATACGGCACTGTACACTGGTGTTTTATCCCACGTTCAGCCAGAAATGCATTAAAATCTGAAGACATATATTCCCCCCCTTGATCAGAACGGAGGGTGCCCATTTTACATGCTGACAGATTTTCAGCCAAAACCAAAAACTGTTTGAAGCACATGAACACTTTGGACTTTGCTTTGAGTGGGTATACCCATGCATGCCTGGAAAAATCATCAATGAAAGTCACGAAGTAAAGGTAATTTCCAAAAGAGGGTGTCTGCATAGGACCACAGACATCACTATGTACAAGCTGCAATTTCTGCATAGCCCGAACTGAACCATCTTTTGGAAAGGAAGAACGCTGCATTTTGCCCAAAATACAGCCTTCACAAACATGTTTTCCAGGTGCCTCAAGTTTGGGCAAAGAAGACACCATTTCAGATTTCTGCAGGCGTAACAAACTAGCAAAATTCAGATGACCAAAGCGTGCATGCCAAAGCTTTGCATCTGACATAGCCTGAGAATCATGAACTGCACATGCCGAATCATTCACAGATCTTTCATAGTCTATGAGCTTATACAGCCCACGACATAAAATGCCAGAAGCAATAATCACATCGCCATTTGAGAGATCATGGACTGTACACCTGTCATCAACGAATTTCACAACCAAGCCAATCTTGGCTAATGCAGAAACTGATAACAGGTTCTTTTTGATCCCTGGCACAAATAAAGCATCTGACAAAGTGAAAGAACTACCATCAGCAGTAGTCAAAATGATCTTACCAACTCCCATAACAGGATAAGAGGAGTTATTGGCGCATGTGACAGTATTCCCTGTAGGGGCAGGCTCGAGTGAAGAGAAGAAACTGCGCTGCGAGGTAATATGTTTGGTCGCCCCACTGTCAAAGTACCAAACATCTGAGTCTACTGCAGACATGCACTGATCATGAGAAGATGGGTCAAAACTGCAGACAGTAGTAAACGCCCATTCTTCTTCCTGCACAAGATTTGCAGACTCTGTTTTTGGTGTAGAGGCCTCTGCAACAACCATTCCAGCCTCTTTCTTCTTTGCCTCTTTAGCAGCCAGTTTTGGACAGTTCTTTATAATATGATCATTTCCTTTACAGTACTTGCAGAACAATTTCTGCTTTTCTGATTTCTTCTCATCTTTATCCTGGTTCTTCGATTGTGCAGCATTTGCAGATTTCTGCTTACTAGTAGAAGAGCTCCATTTTCCTTTGCCCTTCTGACTAGCCAGGAAAGCTTGATCTGCAACACGCATAATGGACCTGTTCTGCCTGGACTGATCTTCCTGCAACAGAACAGAGACTAATTCCTCAAATGACAAGGCATTCGGATTGCCTTTCATCATCAATCGAAGAGTAGAGGCAAAACTCTGATATGAATCAGGAAGGCCATTCAGAACGGTCTGCACAAGTGAGCTATCTGGTATAACCTCATCAGCAGAAATCAATTGTTCCTTCAGGTCTTTGATCTTTGTAAGAAAACTGTCCATAGAATCACCTTCATTCATGTGCTCACTCTCCAACTGTTTTCGGAGGTAAGCAACACGAGCCTCATTCCTAGCCTAGTACAAAGTGGTAAGTGTATCCCAAGCATCCTTTGCTGTTCTGCAGGAGCGAATGTGAGGGATAATGGCACGTTTGACAGACAAAGCTATCAATGCATGTGCCTGGGCATCTCTGCCATCCCAACGAATCTGCTCTGCAGTAGGTGCAACAGAAACAGCAGCACGAACAGGAATCTGCGGAATATCATCTTCGACACCATCTTCATCAGCTCCAACACCTGTATTTGCAGTACCTGTCGTTACAGGTGTAACAGGACGTCTTTCAACACCCTGCACAATGTTCCACAATCCTTTTGCAACCAGTACATGTCGCATCATATAAGCCCATAATGGGTAGTTGGTACCATCCAACTTATCCTCAACAGCCAACATACGGAATACATCACTGCTTTCAGCCATGGCCGGTGACTAAAATACCTTGATGCAGAAAATTGACTGTATCTCAAAAAGTTGAACGGAACTGCCCAGACGAGTTCTGCTAGACCTGTAGCAGACTTCGAGACGCTTAAACTGGCGAACAGAAACTGGTATATACCTTTGGCACAAAAGGACGAAATAGCCTGCACAAGCGCTGCGATAGTGCGTTCGGAGGCCGAAACGAGCTCAGATCGCAATTTCGGCACCCTGAGTATGCTCACCAAATTTCATGCGAATCTGAGACTGCAAACGGAGGAGTGTCGACGGCGCCCTAGAAGAAGCAACGACCTGCTCTGATACCAATTGTTGGAGTTAGACGTCTGCGGAAGCACGCGAACAGCACAAGGAAGAAGAAGAAGCTTGGAGCACAACACACAAGACTGAATGTATTACTAGAGAATGTACAAAGATAAGTAGCCCATTAGGGCAATAGGCGTATATACAACCCGGGGGAAAAAAACCTCCTAAAGAGGGAAAAAAGTGCCCCGGCGGTCCTAGAGTGTTCACACACATCACTACCTAAATATATCAACAGTTGAGACATGATTCAGGTTCTCGGTTGAGGATTCCAGTGATGCATTTGATACTTCTCTTTATCAGCAAGCTGTGGGATGTCTTATATATGCATGCAACACAAGGCCGGATATACAGTATGCAGTTTCCCAGTTGAGTCGATTCATGCATAGCCCTGGCACTAAGCATTGGCAAGCGGTGAAACATGTGTTTAGATATCTTCGAGGCACTTTGAGCTTAGGTCTCTTTTATGGCATAGATGTTCAGCCAGGCTTGCATGCTTTTACAGATAGTGATTGGGCTGGTTGTTATGATACTCGCGTGTCCACTAGTGGTAATTGCTTTTTCCTTGGAGACTCATGCATATCTTGGTTGAGTAAGAAGCAACCTACAGTGGCGACATCGAGTTGTGAAGCTGAGTACAGGGCAGTTTTCACAGCGAAAGTGGAGTGTATATGGCTGAGACGCCTATTGATGGATCTTTGCATGGAGATTGATGCTGCTACGCATATTCTCACAGATAGTCAGAGTGCTCTGGCTGTTGCACAAAACCAAGTGTTTCATGCACGGACCAAACATATTGAGGTGCATTATCACTATGTGAGAGAGCGCCTTCATGCAGGAGATATTGATTTGGTATATGTGCCTACACAAGATAATTTGGCAGACATATTCACCAAAGCTCTTCTACGAGAAAAGTTTGAAGCTTTTCGCAAAGCTTTAGGCTTGTTACCTTGTGGGGGCTGATCTGTCACTCCCTGTATGTGTTCACATCATTCGCTCCAGGGGGGTTTGTTACACTTATGTGTTCCTCGAGTAGCTTTGATGTGAACCTTTTCCCTATACATGGGCACTTTTTACTCTAGTGCTGGCTAGAGGTTTTTTCCCCATGTTACCACATACTTGATACTCTCATATGTGGTGGTACTTTGTACTTAGGGATATTATTCAGCTCCTACTTCAGTTCAGTTCATCGATTAATAGAGAGAGCTATTCCAGCCATCGTCTTCTCTATGTGTCTTGCTGCGTTTGTGCTCCTTTGTGTGTGCTTCTTGTGTGTCTCTCGCACTTCTACACACACCCAACAACATGTGCCCTAAAAATGGTCCTTTCACACATGAGATTGACACTTTATTGACTAATCTCTAACTTCCTACTATTTTACAAGAAATATATTACAATGATTTGGGCTTATGCATCTAGAGGACTCCTCTAGCACAATTACATGGCTTCGAGGGAATTTCCTAGGATTTTGAAGAAGAAATTTATGCCCATTAATCTGAAAATTTTGGGGCTCCTCTTTATGCCTGTTTTTCTCAGTAACAGATGCTCACAAACTCATGGTATAGACTATGAGGAAACATTCTCACTAATTGCAAAGATGAGTGCAAGTATAGGTGTTGCAAGAATTTGGAGACTCCTCCAACTTGATGTAAAAAATGAATTTCTAAATGGTTGGATAAGTGAAGAGGTATACATGCCACAACCTCCAAGTTTGGAAAGCCCTAATCATGCATCTAATGTTTGCAGACTTAATAAATCATTGTATGGATTGAAACAAGTTCCTAGAGCTTAGAATTACAGGTTGGTTACATACCTTCAAAATCAAGAGTTCTGACCTAGCAACTCAGGTCCTTCTCTATTCATCAAAATGGATCACAATGAGGTTATCTCTCTATGTGTATATGTAGATGAAATAATTATGATAGGTGATGATTTGAATGGTAGTCAAAGGATCAAGAGGCACATGCAAGAGGAGCTCAAAATCAATGATTTAGGTGAGCTCACATTCATCCTAGGTATGCAGGTCATATGCACAGATGAAGGAATGTATTTGACTTAGAGGAGATACATTCCGGATCTACTTCTTAAGTTCAAAATGGAGAACATTATACCTACAAAGTACACCTTTGGAGATGAATCATAAACTTAGTGTTTATGAAGTTGAGAAAATTAAAGATATTAAAGAGTATGAAAGCTTGGTAGGTAGCTTGATACATGCTACTCATACAAGGACAAACATCTCATATAGTGTGGGAGTGCTAAGGAAATTCATGAACTCACCAAGAAGACCACACATGGATGAAGCTAAGAGAGTACTTAAGTACCTCAAAGGTACAATCAATGAAGGTATATTCTATCCTTACTCTTTAGATTTGGATCAATTCGGGTGTAGATTGGGCAAGAGCTAAGTATGATAGAAGAAGTAACTCTCGTTACTTTGCATTTGCAGGTTCAAAGATAGTGTCATGGAGTTCTAAGAAGCAACCAATAGTTGCTTTATCCTCAATTAAAGCAGAGTATAGAGGTTTGACCATAGCAACTCAAGAGGTAATATGGTTAAAGGCATTGTATATAGATTGGGGACTTGTGTGTTCCAAACCTCACATATTTGGAGATAATGTAAGTTCTATGCATCTAGCAGCAAACCCTATTTTCCATGCAAGAACCAAACACGTAGAGGTTCATTACCACTTCATCAGGCAGAAGCTTGTGACAAAGGAGATTGACATTTCTTTTGTTCCAACTGAAAAGTAAGTAGCAGATATGATGACGAAGACACTTGATGGAATAAAGCTTTGCAGCTTTAAATCAATGGTGGGTATTCAACCTATTAGAGAATGAAGACTCAAGCATACTTTAGCTTGAGGGGGAGTTGTTGGAACATCAAACTTACACTATGCTTTAGGTGGATTTGATCTACATGAGAAAGCTATTTTTTGGATTACATCAGAAAATATCCGTTGAAGAGTTCTTTTATTTGTGCTCATTTATTGTATTTTTTTAAAGTGATTTTTCTATGGATCATTTACTAATGTAAAAGTCTAGAGGTTTACACATGTAAAAGAGAGCTCAAGTTCCATGAATTCGAGGTGGTTGAGCTTGACAATCTATGAACCAATCCATCACCTAAAAGTAGATCAAATTAGATCTTCACTTTTCCTAGATTGTAGGAAAGTGAATTGATTCTCTTCAACAACTAATCCTGCTTTCATTTGAATTCAAAATAAACTTGTAAAAGTCATGGAACAATTCAAGAGACTATATACAGAGCTCAAATCACTTGTACATTGCATGAAAGCAATATACATACAATTTTGGATACCATTGTCTTTCTCCTTCATTTCTTTGCATCATCTTCTTCAATAGTAGTGAACTTGTAGAGGCTATTGCTCTCTCTTTAGAGCTCCATCAATAAAAGTTAGGAAGTAAAGGTAGTTCCCTAAAGAAGGTGTCTGTACAGGATGACAAACATCACTATGAACACGATGCAATTTTCGAGTATTACTCACCATATAGCCACTCTAATTTCTTGAGATAACTTGTGATAGCTCAATTTGCTCCCCATTTGAAGCTATGAAAAAGTAATTTTCTCAATTCATAACTGACTATGAGCATTGAACATTTTCCTAAGAGCCTTCTTCCATAAATACAAGGTTTTCTTCTATAGAGTAAAATTTGAGGTTAGTTTTTCTTAACTTAAACATTTGAGAAAAATGCTTCAAAGTACTATGGTCATATTTATGAACTTCTTTACATCATAGAGATTCTATTAGAGTTTCCAAGCAAGAAATAGGCTTCTCTAGAGTAGGTTTTTTCAAAGATCCTCTCATCTCTATACTCTTCCATTAGTTACTCATAGTGGCATGAGAACATCATCATAGTATATAATGGGTGTATGGGTGATGGTTTTCCTTCTTCATTGGACAAATGGGATTGAAGAAACTACTCAATATGGACTATGGAATCCAAGGATGGAAGCATACTATAAGGTAGAAATCTCTATGGTTACATTTCTAGAGATGAGCTGATGCCTATGCTAAGGACCAAAGGACAAGCGACATAAGAGGAGAAAGAAAGATTGAAGACATGGTGCACAAAGGATGCTTTGGTAAGGCTATACATTCTAAGCTCTATCTTTGATTTCTTACTTCCACATAGTAGGAGCTGTAAGAATTCACAAGAGACCAAGAATGCATTACAAGCATTCTTCTTTTCAAGCACCGAGGCTAGAAAAAATCAACTATGGATGGAGTTCACATCTCTCAAGAAATGGCCCAAGAAAAATGTCACCAAATTTATCACAAATATTAAGGATATAGATGATCAATTAAGAAGCATTGGAGAGGTCATAAATGAAAAGAAAATAGTCAGCAAGTCATCAATTGAATCAAAATTAGATGGAAAGTGGGACACACATTCATTATTGTCATGGACCTATACATGGACATGGAAGTACCATATTTCAACACACTCATGGGACAACTCTTCACTCATGATGCTAAGTCTATAAATAATGGAGAGACACAAAAAGGTAATTGATCCTTTGCCCTTTGCATAGGTAAAAGTAGAAGTAAAGATGTCAAAGGGAAAGGCAAGAGGTCTGATGAAGAAGCAAGTACCTCCCAAGCTAAATTTTCCAATAGAGGGAGTAGTTCAAGAGGAAGAGGCATGGATTAACCAACCACATCAATGAGCATTGCATCAAGAACCCGAGGAGCCAGAGAAGGATATATAAGAGAGGAGGATATGGAGCTCTTAGAGGTAGATATGATAACAATTATGGCTAAAATAATAACAACAATAATTATCAAGGTGGCTACAAAGGAAGAAGAGACTACAAAAAACTACACTAGTTATCAATCACAAGAGGATTCAATTCTACTCATGAACATGACAATGAAAGAGGGTAAATCAAATGAGCATGCTTTCTATATTGACTACGGATGTTCAAATTACGTGACAGGGAATGTAGGACTACTCTCATATTTTGAAGACCCCAAGAATAGGCATGAAGTGCAAGTAGGAGATGAAAAAAGTCACTTTCTGGAGAAAATTGGAAACGCGAAGACATCACATGGTAATAGAGTAGAGTTCTCTATGTACATAGTATTACTAAGAATTTGATAAGTGTAGGAAAAATTTTAGGAAATGTTTTGCAGGTAAGGTTAATGAAGCATGGAGCTTATAAAGAAGATACATACCAAGGATTTAAAAAAGATATGCAAATGTGAAAAGGCAAGTAGGCTATTTTCCTTTGAACTCCAAGAGACAAGGAACGTTGTTCAATTATGGAACTCAAATCTTATCAAATTTAGAGGTTTGGCACAAAAGGATGGCTCATCTTGGAGAGAGAACCTTAAAATAAATTAGCAGAGATTGAAATGTACTTGAACTACCTCATATTTTAAAGAAAATTATGATTTACAAATGCAATGCATGTCAATTTGGCAAATCCAATGGCAACCATTAACAAAGAAGGGATACATACATGGACACATCTTGGAACTTGTACACAATGATGTTTGAGGATCAACCAAGGAACCTTCTATCTTTGGGGTAAGATTTTATGTGTCTTTCATGATGATTATAGTAGATGGACCATACTTTATTTTATGAACCATAAAGATGAAGTGTTTGATTGTTTCAAAAAGTGTCTAACACTAGTAGAGAATCAAACAAGTAGAATTGGAGAGGCTAAGGTCCAATGGAGGGGGAGATTATTTCTTCTAGGAGTTTAATCCTTTCTTGAAAGAGAGAGGAATCAAAAGAGAAATAACAACCAGATGTACACATGAACATACTGGGGTAGTCTTTGGAAGGAATGAATCCTTATGAAGCTTGGAATGGAAGAAGACAAATCTTTTCAAGATGGAAAATGCTAAAGTTACAGCTAGACCTATGGAAGTGAATTCAAAGCTAAGTGCACATGAAGGAGAGCTTATTGAAGATGTGTCAACTATATAAGCTTAGTGGGGATTCTCAATTATTCTACTCTCACAAGAGTATGCATCAACTATAGTGTGAGTGTTGTAAGTTAGTTCATGCACTCACACTAGGAAGCTACATATGGAGGCAACCAGAAGGAGCCTCAAATATCTCAAAGGAATAATCAATGAAGGCCCATTCTACTCATATACTTTTGATACAAATATTAAGAATTTTCTGATGCAAATTGGGTAAGATCAATAGATGATAGGAGAACTGCCTCCAATTATCCTTGATTTGCAAGGTCTAAGATCATTTCTGGTCATCAAAGAGGCAACCTATTGTTGCTCTTGCATCTATAGATGTTGAATACGGAGGATTGGATAATGCTACCAAAGAAGCAATGTGGATCAATACACTATACACTAATTTAGAAATGAAGTCATCTATTCCTCATCTATTTGGTGATAACATGAGTCCTTCTCATCTTGTAGCAAACCCTATTTATCATGTAAGGACCAACAAAATTAGGGTACATTATCACTATGTTAGGAAAAGATTACAAGCAAGGAAATTGAGCTTTCATACATCTCAACACAACAACAATGTGCAGACATGATGGCTCAATCTTGGACAGAGTGAAGTTTAATAGGATCAAATCAATGATTGGAATTCAAGAGATTACAAAGGAATGAAGATCAAGCATATAAGGCTATGGCACTTTTGGGACATATGTCAAGCCTAAATTCTTGACCATATTCTTGGATTACATCGATCTATAAAAAAAAATATGTACACACATATCCTTAATTTATTTCTCGGGATAAAATTTTACTACACTTTTTATATGTTGTAAAAGTTCTTTTGAGGATAGATATTTGAAAGTTATAGTAGTTATAAAGGGATCCAAAAGCCAAAACTTTTATTTTAATTCAAATTCAAATATACACCTAAAAGTGAGAGGAATTTATAGGTGGAATCAACCAACAATCATCTTCTAAAATCAAGGGAGAAAGTGTAAATATATTTCACCCGAAGAGTTTCCAAGTGTAGCTGAGCTCTCACTCACTTCTAGAATGGTTACTATGCTTATCGCATAGTTTTTTGAGTCCTCCAACACCTCCATGTACTTTACTTTACACTTTGGTACTTATACTACTTTTCTTCATCATCTCCATCTATTGTTCATTGCCGCTGTGCATAGCTCAAGTTGGTCAACTTTAGAGAGTAATTGATGTGGATAAATGGTCTCATTACTTTATCTAATGTTTGGAGCACAAATTCAACACCCTTTTAAGCATCTGTATGGAATATCTTAGTCATTGGAGCTCTATGTATAGAGATACAAATGTATCTCTATGATTGTGTATATGTGCTATCTACTCCCTAAAAGGTTGGGATCACACCTGTGACTTCTTAAAAATATCACTCACTCTATAGAAACTCTAAATGTTATAAATAATATGTGATATCTCACTTAAATTCCCATTTTA
The DNA here is from genome assembly GCA_020310875.1 of Ceratopteris richardii. Classification (NCBI taxonomy): domain Eukaryota; kingdom Viridiplantae; phylum Streptophyta; class Polypodiopsida; order Polypodiales; family Pteridaceae; genus Ceratopteris; species Ceratopteris richardii. The sequence goes on from CM035410.1 coordinate 29,907,069, forward strand.
ATTCATGAAAAAAGCATATTATTAATTGATATAGACTGTAAACATTAAGCACTTTCTTGAGAACCTTCTTCCACAAATAGAAGGTTTTCTTTTATAGAGTGAAATCTAAGGTTAGTCTCTTTTGACTCAAAATTTTGAGAACAATGCTCCAAAGTTATATGGTCATATTTATATGCTCCAAAGTTATATGTGTGCTTGGATACATTAGGTATCCCAAGCACACATTGATCCCTGCACATTTGTTTCAAGGTTCTTTCTCCTATGTGCCCTAACCTTTTGTGGCAAATCTCAAGCTCTGAAAGTGTCTGATCTTTATAACTGTATAGTGCAATGGTCTTTGTATCTTCTAACTCAAAAGTGAAAAGTCTACCTGACTTTTCTCCTTTAGCAATCCTCTTGAACCCATGTCTTGGATCCTCCAAGGTAATGGTTGGTACATAGAGTACCCTGCTCAACAAATTCTGATTTCCATCACAAGTCTTAACATTTCCAACTTTAACTACAAAATGCTTTGTGTCATCACATGTTTGGAATTGATGCTTACCTTTTGGTTCCTTAAGATCAGAGAGTAATGCTACATTGCCAGCCACATGATTTGAACATCCTGAGTCAATGTAGAATAGGTGGTCATCATTTGTACCTGATTTTGAAGTCATGCTCATGATTAGAAGAGAGTCATCCTGCTCCTCTGTGTAGTTGTTGTAATCCTTCCTAGATTTGAATCCTCCTTGGTATTTGCCATTGTAATTATTGTTGTAGTTGTTGTTGTAGTTATTGTTGTAGCCTTGGTGATGGTTGAATCTACCTCTTGACTGTGAGTAGCCACCTCTTTGATATCCTCTTCCTCTTTGATTCTTGTAATTCCTGAAACACTCATCTGTAGTATGATTTGATAGACCACAAATGTTGCATGGTGAGGAGTTATAAGATCTCCCCCTACCTTGCTTACCTCCTCTGCCCCTTCCTCTTGAAGATCTACCTCTCCCTGCATAGTTGGCTTGAGAAGTAGAGCCTTCATCTTCCACCTTCTTGCTTTTGCCTTTATCTTTAGACTTCTTATCAATGTATAGGGCAGAAGAGTTATTAGCTTTGGATGTGTCTCCATTTTTGTTGAGCTTTGCTTCATGAGTAAACAATTGTCCCATGAGAGTTGTAAGATCTGGAGTGTGCCTGTCCATGTAAAGATCCATAGCTGTGGTGAAGCTTTCCCATTTGTCATCAGCCTTGATCCCATTGATCACTTGCCTTACAATCTATTCTTCTTCAATCTCTTCTCCTATGCTTGTTAACTGATCTGCTACATCTTTAATCTTGGTCACAAATTCTGAAACAGCTTGCTTAGGTTGCTTCCTTAATGTTGTGAATTCAATCCACAACTGATTTTTCCTAGCCCTTGTGTTGGAGGAAAAATATGATGACAAGGTTTCCCAAGTCTCTTGGGATGTCTTACAATTTCTAATATGTGGCAAAAGAAAATCAGATATAGAGTTGAGTAAATAAGACCTTGCCAATGCATCCTTAGCACACCATGTGTTGAGCTTTTCATGTTCTTCCTTGGTTGGTAACCCTCTTGTTTTGAATGAGGGCAATTGCTCATCTCCTGAGATGTATCCATAGAGACTCCTTCCTTGTAGGTAGGTCTTCATCCTTAGAGACCATGCTTGATAGTTGTTCCTGTCCAATTTATCAATGAATGAAGGAAAATCATCTCCCATTTTACCTTAGTTTGCTCTGATACCACTCTTGGGAAAGATGGATGGATACTCCAAGAGACTGAGTAGGTACTGCTAAACTTGCTTTGTACCAGCCCTCTTTTGCTTCAGAGTTGATAACTAGACCTCCTTAGCTTTCCAATGACACCATAAAATGTCCTATGTGCTTTGGAAATGATATGTGTAATGATTGAATCAAAACAGATAACTTTGGAAGTCACAAACTCAAGAAAACCTTCTATTTATGTCTTGATACCTGCTGGGTATTTTGCTCAGTGTGACCAGCACAGTAGGAATTGGAAAAATTCCTTTTAGGCGTATCTAATTAGCTTAGTAAGCTACCTATTCCAAGTGGAATGATGTAAAATGATAAACTATGCTAAGAGAAATTAATTTAGCAAGTTAGGCTATACCCCCGACTTTTTAGGACCGTAGCAGAAAATGACCAGAGATCACCTCGACGCAGATTTCTTCAAAATGGCTGACTTCAAAATTTCATAGCATGTAGATTACTTCAAGTTGAATCCCACAAGCTTTGAATCACTGAATTTGGTGAAGAATTGACCGAGATATGCCCTTGCCAAGTCGACAGACTTTTGAGTAGACTAACAGAGAACTCAGAGATGGACAATGTGAATGTATGTATTAATGAACATTTGTATACAACTCCGTTGGCATGACTATCATTGCCAAATGGTGTAGAGAGGTGTGGGCTAGAGTGTAGACCTCACACACACTCAAAAATTAGTAATGCTAGGCTCGGGAGTGCTCTCTCTTGCCCGTGACTTTTCATGTCCATTTTTATAGGAATGAGTAAAAAATTTGAATTCAAATTCAAACTTTTGGCTCCCTATGATCAAGCTCCTAAATGTTTGGAGATATTCTTTCAATCAAACAACTAATTTTTCCACGAATCCTTTTGGTAGGTGATTACAAGAGATTCCAAGTCAATTTGACTTTTACAATGAGGTAAAGTGGTAATTAACCACTAGCATATATTCTTATGCTTCTTCATGTATGTATAGACTTCAATGCATCCTTTGAGCCAAATGTGTTGGCTTGTAATTTACACCAACAAGGATGTGACCATTTATAGGTCAGTTATTGGTTCTCTCCTATATGCTACTATGACAAGACCAGATCTTGCACATGTAGTTAGTTATCTCAATTCTTTGCAGGTACCAAGAGTACCTCATCTTGTTGCACCCAAAATGTTACTTAGGTACCTCAAAGGATCAATGAATGAAGGGCTCTATTATCTATTTAATGATGGATTTTATGTACAAGGTTATTATGATGCTGATTGGGCAGGTTCCAAAGATGACAAGAGGAGCACTAGTGGATATGTTATCATGCTAGGAAAACGAACATCTCATGGATGTCAAAGAAACAACCAATAGTGGCTCTCTCCTTGATCAAAGTTGAGTATAGAGGCTTAGAAAAAGCCTCATTTGAGTTTATGTGGCTCAAGAAATTGTTTGTTGATCTTGATCTACAAGTTATGCAAGTACCTAATTTTTATGACAACATAAGTAGCATATGCTTGGCTCAAAATCTAGTAGTCCATGCAAGGTCTAAGCATATAGAATTGCATTACCACTTCACTAGAGATATGATTATATCAAAGGATGTAAAGGTGGAGCACATCAATACAAAGGACCAATATGCATACATGTTTACCAAATCATTGGATGGAGTAAACAACACTTCAAGGCATGCATTTGAAAGAAGGATCTAGGGATTGAAACTTGCGAGGGAGTGTTTAAAATTAAGTTTCAAACATTCAAAATGACTCATACATGAATTTTGCAAGTAGAAAAATAAAAATAAGTTTTTGACATTCCCATGTTACGAAAAAAGGACTCCAAAGCAAAGTCCAATGCATCTATCTTCAACAAGAAAGGCTTGGTTGGATCAGGATGAAGTAGAATTGGCACACAATTGAATGTTATTTTTAGGGTATGAAAGTTATTTGTGCTTCTTTGCTCCACAAGTACTTTTGATTATATGTAAGCTTGATAGGAAGTGTCACTATCTTCGAGTAATATCTGCTAAATGTCTTGTAAAAGCTGACAAAGACTAAGAAATATTGTACATCACAAATACATGAAGGTGTTTGCCAATCAGGGACTGTCTCGATTTTCTTAGGGTCCATAAAGATTCATCTTTCTAAGAAAATATATATCCTAATAATTTCACTTCTCTCAAATATAAAGATCATTTCTCTAGCTTTGCATATAGTTCCTTTTCTCTTAATTTCTTTAGAACCAGGTTTACATGATGTTCATGTTCCTCTAGATATTTTGATGATCAACATATCATCTAGATATATGACTACAAAATCATCTAGATAGTCTTAAAAAGTATCATTCATCATGTGTTGGAAAACTACTCAAGCATTGTGAGGCAGAATAGCATAACTATATATTTAACATATCCATACCTTGTACAAAATGTTGTTTTCCATTCGTCTTCTTCCTTGATTCTAGAAATTTTGTAAGAAAACCATTGAATAACTTGTCCTTTCCAATTCAATCTAGGAGCTCTAATATAAGTGGTAGATTTTAAATATTAATCTTATTTAGGCCAAAATAATCTACACACATCTAGAGTGTTTCATCCTTCTTCTTTACAAATAGGATAGGGGATCCTATAGGGGACTTTGAAATGTCTATATAATTCCTTGATGAGGGTTTCATCAATGTTCTTTTGCAGTTATGCAGGTCCCTATAGGCATAATCTATAGATTGATCCAAAGGGTGTTTGCACTTCCTCCTCGAGTTTTATGGGATATTCATAAGTTCTATGTTTTGGCAAGATATCCATATTTTTCTTTTCAAAGACATTTTGGAAATTTTGATATTAGCTAGATAGTTTAATTAGTTCATATTTCTTGGGAATTTGTGCTATTATGGCATAGACCATGACGTTGGCTCCTTTCTTATTGAGTGCGTAAATGATTTGGCTCCTATATATGGTGTATTCTTTTGAATACCTCATTAAGTGAGAATTATTCTTTCCCAAATCAAATTTTAAATAATGTCTCTTGAGCGAAGGCATTCCTATGATTACCAGATTCTTTGGACTTGATATTACATCAAAACATATGTTGTACCGTGGTTACCAAGGTTTATTTTTAATGGTCTAGTTTCCTTGGTACTATCCCCAAATGATAGAGATCATACATCTACTACTTCCATTGTTACTAGTTTGTTCTTCTTAAGTTTTGGAATACTATGTTTCTAAACCAATCCTTCATCAATGAAACATGAGGAGGTTATTGAATCTAATAAAAATTTGAGGGAAAGGGTCCTTCTTAAATATGAGAAACTTGAAAGGGGCAAGCCATGTTTCTATGGATGTTTCTAGATGTGAGTAGGTGATGGCAAAGTACATAGATGTCCACACAGATGTATGGGGACCAAGTAAAGACCCCTCAGTCTCAGGTTCAAGGTACTATGTATCTTTCATTGATGACTATAGCAGATGGACTGTATTGTACTTTATGAAGCACAAAGATGAGGTATTTAATTGTTTTAAAAAATATCTTGCATTAGTTGAAAACCAGACAGGAAGGAATTTGAAGAGGTTAAGGTTAGATGGAGGAGGTGAGTACTTCTCCAATGAATTTGAAGACTTCTTGCAGGAAAGAGGCATCAAAAGAGAGATAACCACAAGGTATTGTCCTGAACAGAATGGGGTAGCTGAGAGAAGAAATCGATTAATTGTTGAGACAGCTAGATCTATGCTTAATGAGAAAAGGTTACCTAACTATCTATGGGCAGAGAGTGTTTCCACTGCCACTTACCTCATAAATAGGTTACCATCTAAGTCTCTTGATGGCATGACACCCTATGAAGCATGACATGGTAAGAGACCCTCACTTGACAATTGCAAAATATTTGGATGTGTAGCATATGTACACATTCCTTTTCAGATTAGAGGTAAGTTAGACCCAAAGGCTGAAAAATGCATCTTTATTGGGTATGATTTAAATAAAAAAGGTTACAGGTTTTATAATCCCATCAATTAGGGATTCATGGTAAGCAGAGATGTTGTCTTTGATGAAAATGATTCTTGGTATGAGAATGAATGCAGGAAGGTCAAATTACCCTATGATTTGGAAGAGGAATTTCCAAGTCTTACCAAGGAGGAACCTACTCAGAATGAAGCCTCAAGTTCAGATGATGAAGATACTATCAACCTTGAAGAATTCAAAGCATGGAAGTCCAAAGGCAAAATGAAGATGAAGAAGCTTGAAGACATACCTGAATCTTCAACTCAACCATTTAGAAGATCACAAAGAGAAAGCAAGAAACCTATCAGATATGGGTATGATACATCTCTTGTTACTAAACATTCTGTTTATCTTGCCAAAGATTTGTCAAATGAAGAACCAGGATCATATGAAGAAGCAATTACCAAATAAGAATGAGCTATGGATGAGGAGATTGAAGCACTCAAAGAAAGTGACACATGGGAGTTAGTACCTAAGAAGGACTCAATGAAGGTAATAGGATCCAGATGGATCTATAAGCTGAAAAGAAATTTTGATGGCACAATCAATAGGTACAAAGCCAGATTGGTAGCCAAGGGTGTTGGCATACAAGTCAGATGAAGAGCATACTAGCGCAACGGAGGAGTCATGCACAATACGGCAACAAGGCCCAATCATTTTTTCCATGGACTATTTACAACTCAAGTGATTTTAATCACTACACAAACATTGTAAATTCCGTTTTTGGTAGAATAGACTCCATTTTGTGCAAGCCGAGGAGTCCTCGAGCTTGAGGAGTATTAGAACTAGCTACATATCAATTTTCATAATTTTTAGACTCTGTTTGAGCCCTCAAATAGGCTCTAGAACCTAATTTTTAACTAGGCCGGACACTAGGTCTGGACAAGACCAAAGCTAGTTAGAAAACTATAAAAAGAGCTAGAGAGCTCATTTTTGAGGGTAGATTGTTTGTGAATTGAGCTTATGTAAGAGACTTTTTGACTAATGCAAAGAACTCCATTGTTCCTCTCCTTATTCTTGCCTTGTGTGCGCGTGTGTGTGTATGTGTGTGCATGCTCGTGTGCTTCTCATTCACACACTTGTGCCTTCACTTGCTCATAGTCTTCATACTAGTCCTCACGTCTCCACGGATTGACAATTATGAGGTGAATCTTCTCATGTTGGTACTCACCATTGTGCTAGAGTGACACCAAATTTGGCGCCGTTGCCGGGGAGAGAGCTTCGAGGACGAGCGTGTGATGGTAAGACGTCGAGTTGAGACATTGGAGTTATAGATAATATCCTTCCTTCTCTTTATTTTTCTTCATTTTTTCCTTACTTTTGCATCACCATCATCACCATCATCATCCCCACCATCTCCCACCTCCATCTCCATCTCCACAAAAAATTTCAGTTTTTTGGTCATATTACACTCCCCACCTCATTTCCCTCATTTCATTGTGAGAGAGAGTGAGAGAGAGCTTGCATGCTATCTGTTTTTGGTGTGTTTTTGAGCTTTTGTTGCAGGAACTAGCTGTACCACCTTCTCCAGCAGTGTGCGCAGGTACGACAGACTCTGCACAGGTCCCGGGACGATGACCTCTATCTGTCGCGACAGACAGAAAAACTTAATATTTTGTGAATGCGTGTTTGGCACGGTAACCTACACCATTAGAGCACTCCAAATCACTAGAAGTTTCTCAAAAATTTACGTTTTTTCAGTCTATCGCGACAGACACCATCTATTGCGACAGACACCGTCTATCGCGACAGACACCGTCTATCGCGACAGACAGAGACCCAAGATAGACCCCGTCTATCGCGAAAGACACCTGTCTATCGCGACAGACCAAAATTCCACGACAGATCCAGTCTATCGCGACAGACACCGTCTATCGCGACAGACCAAATCACGACAAACGACAGATAGCGTCTATCGCGATAGACCACTCTATCGCGACAGACACCGTCTATCGCGACAGACACCGTCTATCGCGACAGACCACTCTATCGCGATAGACACCGTCTATCGCGACAGACACCGTCTATCGCGACAGACCACTCTATCGCGATAGACACCGTCTATCGCGACAGACACCGTCTATCGCGACAGACACCGTCTATCGCGACAGACCACTCTATCGCGACAGACCACTCTATCGCGACATACACCGTCTATTGCGACAGACCACTCTATCGCGACAGACACCGTCTATCGCGAAAGACACCGTCTATCGTGACAGACAGCCCCCCACGATAGTTTGTGTCTATCGTGACAGACACCGTCTATCGCGATAGACAGACATTTTCGGCAAAAATTAAGGGGTAAATTTTTTGGAAATTTAAGCTAAATTTTGGGCATATTTGCACTCTCAAATACTCACACACTTGCAAAGGCCTTAGAAAAATGCATTAAAACTCCTGAAAGGTTCTGTTTGTCTGTTTAACCCCCTAAACCCTGAATGGTTATAACTTTTTCATACGAAATCCATTTTTTGAGCTCTAGGGCTTGTTGGAAAGCTCGTGGCATATCCTACACGCCCTCAACTGTTTTTTATAAGAATAATGCGTTGATTTTCAGATAGGATATTTGGAAGTTGACACACTGAGGGGTAGGAACACCAAGGGAGCTCTAGAGGAAATTTTTAGCAATACAAAAGGGGGAACAAGGGTCATTAAAAAAGTGTCTGAAATAAATTGTATGTCAATTGAAGGATCAACTTGAAGCTAAACTTGGGATTCTTACAGGATCATCGAGAGCTCTTGGAGAAAGCAAAGTAAGTGCCAAGGAGAACAAGCTCGGGAACGTGCTTCCTTGGTAGACCAGCATCGCCAGGAGGAGCGACTTGAGGTTGGAACATCACTTAACCCCCTCAGTCTATTCTTAGCATAGGCTAAGTGCGAGTAGTTGTTCTGATTGACTAGGGGTACGATAGGAACACTCAAGTTTGAAGAGCCCTTAATTTCTCAAGTGCAAGGGTAGGCAAAATTGTAGTCAAGGGATAACTTAAAGGAAAAGAACTTAAACTAAGCGGACGCAGAACATCAAGTACGACCCACGAAAGTGCTCTTGATGATGCTTAACTAAAAACAAGAAAACACATCCAAAGGAACTTAAAAGGAACAAGTGACTGGTACCAAAGAATCAGCAACATACAAAGGGCATATGAACCTTAGGTCAGGTAGACACCTAGGGAGAGACAGACAAAGTCTTAGATCTTCAGAGGCTAGTGTCAATCATACTGCGAGGTCTTGGGCCCAGCAGTTGAGCCATCATTCGTATTACCCTAGTTATGAGACTAGCGAGTCTGAGATGTCCCACGGTATGGAGAGACCTACAAGAAGTTCTGGGGTGCCATATTTACATAAGGTGGAAGGCCCTTACAAGATGCAACTCGAGTACCTTAGGACCAACTGATTAGGTGCTAGCATCTATGAGGACGGCCTAGGAAGAGCGGTGGTCCAGATTAAAAACCCTGACCAATCCATTGGACTAGAGCGCCCAGCCGTCAAGTTTGAAAATGGAGCATACTTGGACAAGGAAGGGACAATATATGTAGTCACCAATCATCCCGATAGGACAGATGAATTTGGGAATGTGGTCCCGGAAACGGACTTAGGTGACCTAGAGCAAGGAAACATGGGCGAAGAACCTAGAACCCCCCGAGGCAAATCTGTTCTCACAAGGCTTATCACACCAGAGTGGATTCCCCAAGATAATAAGAGCATAGATCTCCTCTTGAACCGAGAGACGGATAAAGCCTTTTGGAGATATAGACCTAGTCAACCGAGTGAGGTAGGAACAATCATGATATATGAGTTCAAAGATCCTGATATTCCAGGAAGAGTGACCTACTTAGATCACTCTTCAGAGAGGATCTTTGGGGTTACAGAAAATGATAGGCATGCTTACACTTGGAAAGGAGAATTTATCTTCCCCCAACCAAGATCGAATGTGTCCTTTGGTCGCTAAGGAGCTGGAACATCTCAAGCTCAGGGGACTCAAAGAGAAAGGAGTCGAGAGAGACCTAAGGTAAGCTTTGCCAACTCTTGGGGAAGAGAAAAAACGAGAATGGACACGAATAGAGGGGAACCTGAGGGACATAGAGCCCCAGGGAACCAAAGAAATACCAATGATTTCCCTTTGCCAAGACCAAGAGAGCACACGAGGACCTTGAGACCGACCCAACTAGTTAAGTCCATGAAAAACTACTTCGATGGCACTGGAGACCCCTACGATCATGTAGCCGAGCTTAAGCAAGTCTTGAGAGGTGAACAAGTTGAAGACCTGTTCAAGCAGTACAATGCCTTTGGTTTAACCCTTAGGAACACCGCCCTGACATGGTTTCAGCCACTAAACGAGAGGCAGTTTAGAAGCATAGATCAACTTTTAGAGGCATTCATTATCGAATTCTCTAAAAGTGGCATAAGGCATAATACTTCCTCATTGATATACAGCTTCAAGCAGACCCCGCAAGAGACTGTGAGACTTGCAGGAAGAAGATTTAGGCAATATCTTGAGCGATGTCCTGGTCTTGAGTTACCCACAGCCGCTAAGCAAGTGGCTTTATTCTTGGATGGATTGCTAAGTACCAAATTGAGATCATATGTGTACTTGAAGGACCCCCGGACTATAGAAGAATGTGTACGCATGTGCATCAGTATTGAGGATAACCTAGGGGAGGAGTTAGAGCTATCCAAAATCTACAAAGATTCAGATAGTACCTCTAGCCTCTCTTCATCACAATCCACATCAATTGAGGAACTTGCAGAAAAGTAGCTCAAAAGCTAGGCGTCTCTAGTAAACAAATTCCTAGATTTGCCCCAGTAAAGAGGTGCTATACTTGCGGTGGTGACCATATGGCAAACGCATGTCCCATCACGGCTCAACCCCAAGTGAACCCTAGCAGCCAATATTGCACCATAGAGCGAAGGTACACAAATCACTCAGCACAGGACTGCCCATACAATAAGCAAGCGGTTAGGCAAACCTACCCTCAGCCATACCCTCAACAAGGCAGATACCAGAGTCAATATTCACCACAACAGTATATTAGGCCTCAGCAAAATTACCAATCGCAATATCAAGCCCAACTGAGACCCTAGCCAGTGCTAGCACAGCAACCACCTGCTCCTACTAATGTGGTTCCGGTCAAGTATGCTGCTGCAGAAGAAAACCTGAATAGAGAGATAGTCCCAGTAACACCATTAATCTCAAAAAGTGATCCCAGTGACCATAGCTTTGATTCTACACATGTTGATAGTCCCCAGGCTTACTACATGCAGTCTCCTAAACATGGTGAGTCTTACTACAGTGAGGAACCGAGTGAACCTATTTGGGAGCCTGAATATGCTAATGTCATGTACACAAACCCCAACTTTAGACCTCAACCTAGGCAGATACGACCCCCTTTTCCTAGAGGACCTTGCTTCAGATGCCAGGGTGATCACCTCATACGTGATTGCCCCATGCCTGCACCTACACAACCCCAATCAGTGACGCTCCAAGGCTTTTGCCAGGAGTGCGAAAAGGAACATCTCTTACGAGATTGTCCCAAGAATCCCAGCAATATGCCAAAAATCACTCTGATTAATGTTATTGGGTTAGTGGTCAATTCCACAGGAAGTGTCACTTCCACTGCACCAGTGTAGGTAATCACTAGAGCTCAAGCATTGCAGCAAAACCAAGGGGTAAGCCAGGAAAAGAGCCCAGACGCTAGCAATACTGAGAGCCAAAATAAGAAGAGAACAAGAGCTTGGAGAGATAGCCGTGAACGTATGAAAAGGCAATGGGCAAAGAAGATGAGTGAACTTGAGGAAAGTCTACGAGAAACCAAGGCCAAAATCATAGAGATCACATCTCAACCGCACTCTCACACATTCCCACCGCTACCATCCCCATCACCCTCCATCCCTCCACCCTCTAATACACCCCACGTAACCCACCCACCACCCCGAGCAGGATCAGTATTAGCTGATCCCACTCCTGAAGACATAGACATGATGCTTAAAGCATATCAGGCCAGAATCCAAGAAGGGCCAAATGTAACGGATCATGACAAGTGCTACCCTAGAGCTGACCTAGAGATAGAAAGAACCAAGCTTTGCGCGAAAATGGTCGCATTGGCTCAGACTATGTTTGAAGCCAGTCGCCTTTTCAATTACTCGGGCTCAACCAAGACGCAATTACACTTGGATGGACTTCTAGAGAAGTTAGAGGGCATAATTGCAAGATCTGCCAAGGAAGAAAAAAATCAAGAAAGAGATAAAGCAAGCAAAAACATGACCCATCCCCCACCGAAAGCTTATGTGCCCAATTCCACTGAACCAGACAACCCCCCCTCCCTAGAAAGAATAGAGAATCTAATTGCACAATCACAAAAGGAACCCGCCCCTCAACACCATGACAAGGCTAGTGAAAGAGCAGGTCTTCCTACCCAGAAAGCCTATGTGCCTAAAGCTTATGTGCCTAGCTCCACTGAACCAGACACCTCTTCTTCTATGAATCAATACACACCAGAATTCTTGCGAGAGATTCAAGAAGAGAAATGGGCTAAAGAGAGTGAAGTTCCTCCTCCCATTGAACTTGTGGATGACACACACGATCAATTCCCACAAGACCTTCCTTCCATTTATGGAGAGCAGGAGAGTGCCCAATCTCAAGAAAGATTAGACTTCGAGTCTAATTCTTTACAAGAACTACCCCATTTCACAGGCCCATGGGAAGCAAAGTCCACCTGTATGAGAGCACCTACAGTCATGGTAAGAAACGAAGATTCAGTCATACCTAGAAACACAGAGGTAGTGAAGAACACCAAAGTGCAGTGCAATCTCACTTTGGAAGAGCTGCTTAAGGTTAGACCAGAAGTGTGGAAACATGTAGCCAATCAAGTGCCCGAGATAGCAAAACCTCGTTCCCAGGTAGGATCCCAGAGAACAGTGCCAGAAATACCCTTAGACAAGATAGGAGACATGAGTGAGGGCAAAGAGGGAAACACATATCTCCCCATCACTCATCAGGGATACACAACCAAGGCCATCTTGGACTCAGGTGTAGGAGTTGCAATTGTTACCACTTCCTTATGGAAACAATGGGGCAAGCCAACTCTCAGGCCAACGAGAATGAAATTGCAGATGGCTGACAAGCACATAGAAAGACCCTTAGGACTACTCGAGGGGATAACTCTCACTACTTGTGGTGTAGAGTTTGAGCACACATTTGCTATCTATGACTTTAGCAAAAATCAAGCCTATGAGATGATTTTGGGAAGACCATTTATGCAGCAGTTGCAAGTGGTACAGGATTGGGGAACCAATTCCTTGTATTTGCAGCACTTAGGTGTTACGACCAAAGTGAATCTCAAAGATTACTCTCACAGAGATATCCCTCCCATCCAATGGAATCCCATCCATAGAGCCAAAGATGATACAGAATCGGTGCATTCCATAGGGTCAGGATCCTCATGGATGCATGAAGACACCCACTTATGGATGTGCAAAGTAGCAGTAGAAGAAGAGAAGAGAGAAAAAGCCAGAGAGGTAGGTGCAAAAGAAACACATAGATCAATTCAAGACCCAGCCTATGCACCGGTAGTCTTTCCTGACGAGGAATTTGAACCCCACGGCTGGGCAGAAATCCTAGCAACCATGGATGTAGCCATCAATGAAGAACAATGGACACCTCACTGTGATGAGGATGGCTATGACATTTCAGTCTTCTCCATAGAGCCAATCATGGGAGAGGTAGTTTTAGAAGAGTGTGAACCTAGCCCTGATGCATTTGAGGATGCGAGCGACTCCGATCTAGAGTCAATCATTATGGACCCACCTTTTGCATCAAATGAGGAATACTTCTATGAAGTAGAATTTCAACCCCAGAAGCACGGAGAGCTTACAAAGGATGTAAGGCTAGCCACACATGTAACCTCTAAGGAAGAAGGAAAGGAAAGAAAGAAGAGAGAAGTCACACCAAAAGAGGAAGAATCTTTGTTTGAGGTCCCGAGAAATTTTAAGAAGTATGAGATAGATGACAGGAGAGTCATGATTAGAATGCCTAAACGAGAGGCACAATCGGGAGAGGCCTATGATAACAAAGAAACCACCAAGAAAATAGTGGTAGCCATAGAAGAAGGAGAAGAGAGGTGCACTTACATAGGACATGACCTCACTGAGGAAGAAGAGCATGAGCTCATAGCCTTGCTAAGAGAATACAAAGATGTATTTGCTTGGAGTTACAAGGATTTGAAAGGAGTGGACCCGGACATATGCTCACATACGATTCCCATGACTACAGAGGCCAGACCCTCAAAACAAAAGCCATACACATACAATGACAACTATGCTGCCAAGATCAAAGAAGAGATAGACCGCTTGATTGAAGCTGGATTTATCTATGAAATTGAGCCCCATTCTGGTGGTGCCCAAGAAGAACGGCAAATTACGAGTATGCATTAACTTGAAGAAGGTTAACGCAGCCACGATCAGGGATAATTACCCGCTTCCTATCACTGAGCATCTATTAGAAAGGGTGGCAGGCAAGGAAGTGTACAGCTTCCTAGATGGGTTCTCTGGCTACAATCAAGTGGCCATTGCACCAGAAGATCAGCATAAAACGGCTTTTGCCACAAAGTGGGGTATATTCGCTTTTAGGGTAATGCCATTCGGCCTGACCAATGCTCCCGCAACCTTCCAAAGGCTGATATGCCATGTATTTAAGGAGTTCCTGAGAAAGAACTTAGAAGTCTATGTTGATGATCTTTGTGCTCATTCCAACATTAGACAAACCCATATTCCTGAACTCAGACAAATCTTTGACAAATGTAGAGAATATCAAGTCTGCCTAAACCCAGAAAAATGTGTTTTTATGGTCAGGCAAGGCAAAATTCTAGGACACATAGTGTCAAAGAATGGCATATCTACGGATGAAGAGAAAGTAAGAGCTATAGCCGAATTACCTAGGCCAAAGAATGTCAAGGAAGTACAAGCTTTCATGGGGCATTGTGGTTATTACCGACGATTTATACACATGTATGCCATCATTGCAAAGCCTCTGTACGGACTTCTGACAAACTTTGAGTGGACTGAGGAATGTGAGAATTCCTTCAATGAGCTTAAATGGCGATTATGTTCAGCACCAATCTTAACCACACCGGATTGGAATAAGCCTTTCCATGTTCATGTGGAGGCATCCAATTATGCCATTGGATGTGTGCTTGCACAACCTACTGGTGAAGGTAATATGGATCTTCCAATTGCCTATGCTAGTAGACAATTGAATGCAGCTGAACGAAATTATACCACTACTGAGAGAGAAGGCTTAGGCATGGTATATGCAGTTAAGAAATTTAGACACTATTTGCTTGCAAATAAGTTTAAATTTTTTACTGATCATCAGGCATTGCTATACCTCGTAAACAAGCCATGCAGTACATGAATATTAGTAAGATGGTTTCTCTTGCTAATGGAATATGATTTTGAGGTTGTGGTAAGGAAAGGGAAGACTCATTTGAGAGCAGATCACCTTTCTAGGCTCACATCGGGAGAAGCCCCACAAGGAGTGTCAGATGACCTTCCTGATGCTTACTTGTTTAATTTGGAAGTGGTGCTGCAGTCGGCTAAGCCATTGGTACTAGTGTTGACATACGGACCTAACCACCCAGTAATAAACACACAGGATAGAGAGGTAGTAAAAGCCCAGAAGTATCACATCATGGCTGGAAGTATGTACAAGCACACAGATCAAGGGATCTTGGCTTGTTGTGTGGAAGAGGATGAGTACGCTAAATGGTTGCAATTAGCACATGTAGGTGCATTAAAGCAACACTACTCAAAACAACGAACCCTACAGACACTAAGGAGACTCAGAGTGCATTGGCCAACTATGGAAGCTGATGTCCAAAAGTTGTGCAAGGAATGCCCAATCTGTTGCACTAAACCACCTGTGGAACATGCCACTCTTTATCAAGTGTCCATAGTGCCAGAGTGCAGTGAACCACTAGTATCCTTCCTGAGGACGAAAACATTCCCTCCTGAGGAATCCACCGAGCCACTACCACCCACACCCCCACCATCGCCTCCTAGAGTAGAAACCGTGGAAATCACCTCGACCACTCAATCCACCGAACCAACCTTCATCTTCTGTACTCCCATCTCTAGTTCAACCCTATTCTCCACCTCTGATAACCCAATCTATGAAGCAACGCCCATCACTACACAATCCACCGAATCGCTCATAGAGCCTGCCCTAGGACAACCATCCCCCATGTCCTCAGCCATAGGTCATCCTGACCCTAGATCCATATTCATGGGTTTCCCTGCTACCACGCAACCCTTCATGCCCTCCTCAACTCTACAACCTCAACCCCCGACCTCCATCTCTCCACTTCTCCAATCCCTCCATAACTTCCTTGCTAGAACTTTTCAACCCAGGTCTCAACCATTCCCTTTATTTTCAGCTCCCCACCCCACTTCTCATCTATTCACCACTTTCACACACACACCACCTACCATTCCAATGTATATGGTAGACCCCACACTCGCACCCACTCCTGAAAGTATGGACATTTCACCACCCACGGCACCTCCCCCTCCCCCCACACTTCCACCTCCTCCCATTCCCCCTCCACCAATTTCACCCACACACACGTCTTCAATAGACACATCATTCACTCTTCCCCTTCCCCAGTTCCCTTCCCATGCATCTTCCATTGTAAACACCACCCCCTCATCTATAGGAAATGCATTGGACACCATGCTAGCTTGTATATCAAACTTAAGGACAGATTACAATCAGCTCCAGCAACAGAATGAACGCCTGCAAGAGCACTCGGAGACACTACAACACCGCCTTGCTGCACTAGAGGAGGAAAATGCTCGCCTCCACACACAATTCCAAACTCTCCAAGAGGCTCATAGCATATTGGAGGTACAGTTACAGAACACAGATCAGGAAGCAATACAAGTGGTAGAAGGTCATCTACGGACACAGCTGGAACGCAATTCAAAGCTTCAGCAAAATATGGCCCTACTCAAGCGACATCTTGCTGCCGCTCATGAAGAGAATCGACGCCTGCACTTACAAAATCAGGAAAACCTAGAAGCAGCTATCGAAAGCACACCTGGGGCACCCATCAACCCACCAAAGTTTCAAGCAGTGACCCCCGACAATATCAAGATCATATTGGAAGACTATGCCATGCTGCTTGAAGCACATGACCTGCTATCAGAGGAACTGGGTCAACTAAAGCAGAAACACCAAAAAGAAACAACAGCAGCCGCTCAAACCACCTCCTCTGTGGCTTCACTTCTCCCAGACTCAGAGGCCTTAAAAGATCTCCAGAAACAGGTCACCGAATTGCAAGCACGTCTACTACAATATGAGAGACCACCTTCCCCTCCAGAGGCTCCCACCGACGAAGAAGTAGTACAAATTCCTATGGAACAGACATTTGAAGAAGAATACAACCCACAACCCTTCCCAGGAGGCCAACAAACGGAAGAAGCTCAGGACACATTCGAAGCACCACGGCCTCCATGGCTACGTCAAGTGGAGGAAATCGGGAGTTCTCACGAAGAGCGCACAGTAGTGCAAAATCAGGCCATGAGGGTCATAGAGGAAACTGTGCTACAATCTGCTTACTTCAAGAACCTGTCATCGAGACGCCTTATCCTCTCATCTGAACTCCAATACAGGCCTTATTATATTATCCTGGCTGATTATAATGCAGAAATACAGAGAGTCACGGGTAAGATTCCTACCTTTGCTACCCAATTTCAACCCGAAGACCTTCCTCCAGAGGTGCAAAAAGGCAAAATTCGTCAACCCACCTAGCGGCAGAAACTTCTAGAGACATATCCAGAAATGCTACGCACATGGAACAACGCGCCTTTACATCTCCTATACAATCCATGCTACGGTCCAGTTCCACGTCGCAGGTCTTGGAAGGCATTCAATATCAAAGTGCAGAACAACGCGCAATGCAAGGAATGGCTAAACTACCCGTACATTGCGCCACCACAGGGACCACCGTCGGTAGCATACATGATGGGAACAATTCGACATTGGATGCCGCGATTGAAGCCCATGCCAGATGTGGCAGCTCAAATGATGCTTAAGATTTTAGATATGATGCAGGTAGTCCTGAAAACCTTTAGAAATGCAGCCGCACCACAGGTACGTCTACCGGGGTTTACCAATGGAAATTATGATTTGGTGTATGACATGAGCACCACCCCCAGTATTCGTGTGGCTTACGCCTGGCATGCACACATCAAATACCTCCCTGCATGTTACAAACAGACCTTCGAAGAAATGTTCAGATCAGGTTTCTGGGAGTATCACTCGGAGATCTTCGCACCAAAGCCAACACACCTGCTCCATCTCTTTGCTTGTGAACAAGCAATGTACTCTGAGTACTACACCACACCGCAACCAGAGGTCCCTGGCGCAATAAATTGGGATGCATTGGAAGCTGATCTAGCAAGAGGCTTAAGGATAGGAGAACACGAACTTGCCACCAATGTCATCCAATACTATATCGACCACCCGATAGAACAGAGGTCTGTCAGGGGCGACAGACGCTAGGAAGGGGGGTGTGTTGGCATACAAGTCAGATGAAGAGCATACTAGCGCAACGGAGGAGTCATGCACAATACGGCAACAAGGCCCAATCATTTTTTCCATGGACCATTTACAACTCAAGTCATTTTAATCACTACACAAACATTGTAAATTCCGTTTTTGGTAGAATAGAATCCATTTTGTGCAAGCCTAGGAGTCCTCGAGCTTGAGGAGTATTAGAACTAGCTACATATCAATTTTCATAATTTTTAGACTCTGTTTGAGCCCTCAAATAGGCTCTAGAACCTAATTTTTAACTAGGCCGGACACTAGGTTTGGACAAGACCAAAGCTAGTTAGAAAACTATAAAAAGAGCTAGAGAGCTCATTTTTTAGGGTAGATTGTTTGTGAATTGAGCTTATGTAAGAGACTTTTTGACTAATGCAAAGAACTCCATTGTTCCTCTCCTTGTTCTTGCCTTGTGTGCGCGTGTGTGTGTATGTGTGTGCATGCTTGTGTGCTTCTCACTCACACACTTGTGCCTTCACTTGCTCATACTAGTCCTCACGTCTCCACGGATTGACAATTATGAGGTGAATCTTCTCACGTTGGTACTCACCATTGTGCTAGAGTGACAAAGGGTTTTTCACAAACCCAAGGCATTGACTATGAGGAGACATTCTCACCTGTGGCCAAGATGCCAACAATCAGAGTGTTGGTAAGTGTGGCTGCATCAAAAAATTGGAATATGTACCAATTGGATGTCAAGAATGCTTTCTTGAATCGATGGATTTCAGAGGAGGTATACATGTCACAACCTCCTGGCTATGAGGATCCTAAGAAGGTAACATATGTTTACAAATTAAAAAAGGCTTTATATGGATTGAAGCAGGCACCTAGGGCATGGAATTACAGGTTAACTACATATCTCCAAGACCAAGGATTTGTCATGAGCAAGGTAGATACTTCTCTGTTCATCAAGAGAAGTAATTCAGAGGTAATATAACTTTGTGTTTATGTTGATGACATCATCATTATAGCTAATGATGTCAATGGAATCAGATATATCAAAAGTCAAATGATGGAGTTCACGTTCAATGATCTTGGTCTATTGAAGTATTTTTTGGGACTTGAATTAGTCTACACTAATTCAGGGATATATATTACTCAGAAAAAATATATATAGGACATGTTGAAGAAGTTTCACTTGCAGGATGCCAAAGTAGCAAGCACTCCAATGGAGGTAAACCTAAAACTAAGTGCCCATGAAGGTGATGAAGTCAATTACATTACAGGTTATCAAAGTATGGTGGGTAGTTTGAACTATGCTACCTTAACAAGGATAGATATTGCATATGGAGTTAGTGTGCTAAGTCAATTTGTGCACAAGCCAAGGATACCTCACTTAGAGGATGCCAAGAGAATCTTGAAGTATCTCAAGGGTACACAGAACCATGGTTTGTATTTCCCTTACACTTCAGATATTGATATCAAAATTTATTCAGATGCAGATTGGGCAGGATGCAAGGATGATAGGAGGAGCACTTCTGGATATATATTTTTTGCAGGTGACAAACCAATTTCATGGTCTTCAAAGAAGCAACCTACTGCTGCTTTGTCTTCCACAGAGGCAGAGTATAGAGGGCCAGCTAATGCCACACAAGAAGCAATATGGATTAAGCTTTTGTATACAGAATTGGGATTATATACTAGGTCACCAATTATCTTTGGAGATAATACAAGTTCACTTCACCTTGCAGCTAATCCTATTTATCATGCTAGGACCAAGCACATAGAGGTCCATTACCATTATGTGAGAGAGAAATTGATAAGAAAGGACATTCAACTAACTTATGTATCAACCAACATGCAATGTGCAGATTTGTTGACTAAAGCTTTGGATGGAACCAAACTTTGCAGGTTCAAATCCATGATTGGATTGCAGGATATACTTGAAGATTGAAGATGAAGACTTAAGCCAAAATGTTTGGCTTGAGGGGGAGCTGTTGGTGTAAATTACAAGCCAACACATTTGGCTCAAAGGATGCATTGAAGTCTATACATACATGAAGAAGCATAAGAACATATGCTAGTGGTTAATTACCACTTTACCTCATTGTAAAAGTCAAATTGACTTGGAATCTCTTGTAATCACCTACCAAAAGGATTCGTGGAAAAATTAGTTTTTTGATTGAAAGAATATCTCCAAATATTTAGGAGCTTGATCATAGGGAGCCAAAAGTTTGAATTTGAATTCAAATTTTTTACTCATTCCTATAAAAATGGACATGAAAAGTCGCGGGCAAGAGAGAGCACTCCCGAGCCTAGCATTACTGAATTTTGAGTGTGTGGGAGGTCTACACTCTAGCCCACACCTCTCTACACCATTTGGCAATGATATTCATGCCAATGGAGTTGTATACAAATGTTCATTAATACATTCATTCACATTGTCCATCTCTGAGTTCTCTGTTAGTCTACTCAAAAGTCTGTCAACTTGTCAAGGGAATATATCGGTCAATTCTTCACCAAATTCAGTGATTTAAAGCTTGTGGGATTCAGCTTGAAGTAATCTACATGCTATCAAAGTTTGAAGACCTTCTATTCAGCCATTTTGAAGAAATCTGCGTCGAGGTGATCTCTGGTCATTTTCTGCTAGAGTCCTAAAAAGTCGGGGTTATAGCTTAACTTGCTAAATTAATTTCTCTTCGCATAGTTTATCATTTTACAGCATTCCACTTGGAATAGGTAGCTTACTAAGCTAATTAGATACCCCTAAAAGGAATTTTTCCAATTCCTACTGTGCTGGTCATACTGAGCAAAATACCCAGCAGGTGTCAAGACATAAATAGAAGGTTTTCTTGAGTTTGTGACTTCCAAAGTTATCTATTTTGATTCAATCATTACACATATCATTTCCAAAGCACATAGGACATTTTATGGTGTCATTCGAAAGCTAAGGAGGTCTAGTGTTGGCAGCAGTCAGGGAACTGAAGGAGCCACAAGACGAAGAGAGTCAGAGCGAAGGGACAACATAGGCAGACATGGCAGTCAAAGAAGATCTGGCAAATAGGCCAATAATTTTCCTCATGAAGAAGCAAGTATGAGCATTCACGCAAATCTAGCACTTAGGCAACCCTTTAACTTTTCAAAAACCCTTACACCAATTAAAAGTGATTCTCATCACTAAACACCATTGTAAATACCATTTCATATTTTTGTAGCTCCATTTTGTGCAAGCCAAGGAGTCCTTGAGCTTGAGGAGCTTTAGAAGTATCTACCTGCCAATTTTCGTAATTTTTAGATCTCGTTTGAGCCCTCAAATAAGCCCTAGAACCTAATTTTTAACTAGGCCGGACACTAGGTCTGAACAGGGCCAAAGCTAGTCAAAAACTATAAAAGGAGCTAGAGAGCTCATTTTTGAGGTTAGATTGTAATTGAAACAAACTTGTAAGAGCTTCTTGAAAAGTGATCTAAGAACTCCATTGATTCTCACTCTTTGTCTTGCCGTGTGTGCGCGTGTGTGTGTATGTGTGTGCATGTTTGTGTGCTTCTCACTCACGCACTTGTGCCGCCACTTGCTCGAGGTCTTCATACCATCCTCACGTCTTCCCGGATTGACATTAAAGGAGGTGCTACTCATCACTGAGCTACACCAAATTTTGGCGCCGTTGTCGGGGATCGAGCTTTGAGGATGAGCGTGTGATGGTAAGACGTAGATTGGAGATGTTGGCGTTGTAGGTAATTTCTTTACTTTTCCTATTTTTCTCTTTCTTACCTCACCACCATCATCACTATCATCATCATCACCATCTTCCACCTCCATCTCCATCATCGCGAAAATTTCAGTTTTTTGATTATATCACCATCTCCACCTCATTTCCCTCATTTCACTTGTGAGAGAGAGTGAGAGAGCGAAATTGTGTGTGCTATTTTTGCATGTTTCTTGAGCTGTCTTGCAGGTACAGGTCACATCATTGTCCCCAGCACTCTGCGCAGGTACGGAATTCGAAGTAACTGTCTGTGTGTCGCCGACCTCTGTCAATCACGACCGACAGAAAAAACGCTCAAATCACCAAACAAAGTGCAAAACCATGATCTACAGGCCTAGAGCTTCCCAAAAATGTGTTTAGTTTTTTGAAATTCCTCAGATTTCTGTCAATCGCAATCGCTCTGTCAATCGCGACCGACAAACCACGACGGACAGATCTGTCAATCGCGATCGACACGTCAATCGCGATCGACAGCCCACGACGGCTCTGTCAATCGCGACCGATAGAGTCAACGACCGATTGACCATGACCGACGGACCATACGCGTGACACGTGTCAGTCGCGATCGAGCCATCAATCGCGATCGACTCATCAATCGCGACTGACAGCCCATGACGGCTCTGTCAATCGTGACTGAAACAGTCAACAACTGTTTGACCACGACGGACAGACCTCGCGACTCATGGAATGCAAAGAGACAGAAGTAGAGATAGACCAGAAGTCAGCTTTGCTAACCCAGGAGGCAGAGAAAGAACGAGGACGGAAACCAATAGAGTAGAACCTGAGGTACTTAGAGCTCACAGAAATCAAAGAAATACGGATGAGTTCCCTCTACCACGACCTAGAGAGCACACAAGGACTTTGAGACCGACTCAGCTAGTTAAGTCCATGAAGAACTACTTCGATGGCATTGGAGATCCATACAATCATGTGGCTGAGTTTAGGCAAGTCCTGAGAGCCGAACAAGTGGAGGACCTATTCACGCAATACAATGCCTTTGGTCTGACCCTTAGGAACACTGCCCTGACATGGTTTCAACCACTAAATGAGAGGCAGTTCAGGAGCATAGAACAACTCCTAGAGGCTTTCATTATTGAATTCTCTAAGAGTGGCATAAGGCATAATACCTCCTCGCTGATTCACAGCTTCAAGCAAACCCCGCAAGAGACCGTGAGACTTGCAGGAAGGAGATTTAGGCAATATCTGGAAAGATGCCCTGTTTCGGAGTTACCCACACCAGCCAAGCAAGTGGCTTTATTCTTGGATGGATTGCTAAGTACCAAATTAAGATCATATGTGTACTTGAAGGACCCTAGGACCATAGAAGAGTGTGTACGCATGTGCATTGACATCGAGGATAACCTAGGGGAGGAGTTAGAGCTTTCCAAGATATACAAAGATTTAGATAGTGCCTCTAGCCTCTCTTCCACGCAATCCACATCAATTGAGGAACTTGCAGAGAAGGTAGCTCAGAGATTAGGCGTAACTAGCAAACAAATCCCAAGGTTTGCCCCTGTGAAAAGGTGCTATACTTGTGGTGGTGACCACATGGCGAATGTCTGTCCCATTATGGCTCAGCCCCAGGTAAATCCTAGCAGCCAGTACTGCACTATAGAACGGAGGTACACCAATCACACCGCACAAGATTGCCCCTACAATAAGCAAACAGTTAGGCAAACTTATCCTCAACCCTATCCACCACAGGGAAGATACCAGAACCAACACCCTCCACAGCCATATGGCAGGCCACAACAACCTTATCAGCAACCATATCAAGCCCAACAAAGGCCTCAACCTGTGTTAGCACAACAACCCCCTGCCCCAGCCAATGTGATTCCGGTAAAGTATACTGCTGCAGAAGAGAACCTGAATAGAGCTATAGTCCCTGTAACATCCTTGCTTTCTGAAAGTGACCCCGGTGACCATAGCTTTGATTCTACACATGTCGATAGTCCCCAGGCGTACTACATGCAGTCTCCAGAACATGGTGAGTCCTATTACAGCGAAGAGCCAAATGAACCTAGTTGGGAGTTAGATTACACAAACATCATGTATGCAAACCCCAACCCTAGGCCTCAACCTAGGCAAGTAAGACCTCCATTCCCAAGAGGACCGTGCTACAGGTGCCAAGGTGAGCACCTCATTCGTGATTGCCCCTTACCTCCACCTACACAAACCCAGTCAGTGACGATCCAAGGCTTTTGCCAAGATTGTGGAAAAGAGCATCTCTTACGAGATCACTTCCACTGCTCCCGTACAGGTAGTCACTAGAGCTCAAGCATTGCAGCAGAATCAAGGGGTAAACCAGGATAAGAACCCAGAGGCTAGTGAAACCGAGAGCATGACAAAGAAAAGGACTAGAGCGTGGAAAGATAGTCGAGAAAGAATGAAAAGACAATGGGCTAAAAAGATGAGTGAACTCGAGGAAAGCATAAGAGAAACCAAAGCCAGGATAACTGAACTCACTTCTCAAACTCCCTCTCACACTATCCCATCACCACCATTCCCATCGCCATCCGACCCGCCACCTTCCAACCCACGTCATACGATTCCACCACCCCCTAGAGTAGGATCAGTATTAGCTGATCCAATTCCAGAAGACATAGACATGATGCTTAAGGCATATCAGACCAGAATTCAAGAAGTGCCAAATGTCACAGATCACGACAAGTGTTACCCTAGAGCTGACCTAGAGATAGAAAGAACCAAGCTTTGCGCGAAAATGGTAGCATTGGCTCAAACTATGTTTGAAGCCAGTCGCCTTTTCAATTACTCGGGCTCAGCCAAGACGCAATTACACTTGGATGGACTTCTAGAGAAGTTAGAGGGCATAATTGCCAGATCGGCCAAGGAAGAAAAAAATCAAGAAAGGGAGGAAGCCAGCAAAAACATGACCCATCCCCCATCAAAAGTTATGTGGCCAATTCCACTGAACCAGACAACTTCCCCTCCTTAGAAGGAGTAGAGAATCTAATGGCACAATCACAAAAGGAACCAGCCTCTCAACACAAGGGCAAGGCAAGTGGAAGAGTAAGCATTCCTGCTCAAGAAGCCTATGTGCCTGAAGTCTATGTGCCTAACTCTACGGAGCCGGACACATCATCTTCTATGAATCGATTCACACCAGAATTCCTACGCGAGATTCAAGAAGACAAATGGGCTAAAGAAAGTGAAGTCCCTCCTCCCATTGAACTTGTGGATGAGGCACATGACCAATTCCCACAAGACATCCCATCCATTTATGGAGAGCAGGAGAGTACCCAATCCCAAGAAAGATTAGACTTTGAGTCTAACTCTTTACAAGAACTACCCCACTTCACAGGCCCATGGGAAGCTAAGTCTACTTGTATGAGAGCACCTACATTCATGGTAAGAAACGAAGATTCAGTCATACCTAGGAACACAGAGGTAGTGAAGAACACTAATGTGCAGTGCAATCTCAAGTTAGAAGAGCTACTAAAGGTTAGACCTGAATTATGGAAACATGTCGCCAAACAAGTACCAGAAATAGCCAAACCTCGTTCCCAGGTAGGATCCCATAGGACAGTGCCAGAAATTCCCTTGGATAAGATAGGAGATATGTGTGAAGGTGAAGAAGGGAACACCTATCTTCCCATTACCTACCAGGGATACACCACCAAGGCAATTTTGGACTCAGGTGCAGGAGTTGCAATTGCCACCACTTCCTTATGGAAGCGTTGGGGTAAGCCAGCACTCAGGCCAACGAGAATGAAATTGCAGATGGCCGATGGTCACATAGAGAGACCCTTAGGATTGCTAGAAGGAATAACTCTCACCACTTGTGGTGTCGAGTTTGAGCATACCTTTGCTATATGTGACTTTAGCAAAAATCATGCCTATGAGATGATTTTGGGAAGACCATTTATGCGACAGTTGCAAGTGGTACAGGACTGGGGAACCAACTCCTTGTATCTGCAACACTTAGGTGTTACAACCAAAGTAAATCTCAAAGATTACTCTCATCGAGATGTCCCTCCCATCCAATGGAATCCCATCCATAGAGCCAAAGATGATACTGAGTCAGTGCATTCCATAGGATCAGGATCCTCATGGATGCATGAAGACACCCACTTATGGATGTGCAAGGTAGCAGTAGAGGAAGAGAAGAGAGAGAAAGCCAGAGAGGTAGGTGCGAAAGAAACCCATAGATCAATCCAAGACCCAGCCTATGCACCTGTAGTTTTTCCAGACGAAGAATTTGAACCTCACGGTTGGGCAGAAATCTTAGCAACAATGGACGTAGCCATCAATGAAGAACAATGGACACCTCACTGTGATGAGGATGGCTATGACATTTCAGTCTTCTCCATAGAGCCAATCATGGGAGAGGTAGTTCTAGAAGAATGCGAACCTAGCCCTGATGCATTTGAGGATGCAAGTGACTCCGATCTAGAGTCAATCATTATGGACCCACCATTTGCATCAGTCTATGAAATTGAGCACACTGAATGGGTGTCCCCCATCGTAGTGGTGCCCAAGAAGAATGGCAAGCTGCGTGTATGCATTAACTTGAAAAAGGTTAATGCAGCCACGATTCGAGATAACTATCCGCTTCCCATCACAGAACATCTCTTAGAAAGAGTGGCAGGCAAGGAAGTCTACAACTTCCTTGATGGATTTTCGGGCTACAATCAAGTAGCCATAGCTCCAGAGGATCAGCATAAAACGGCTTTCGCCACAAAGTGGGGTATATTTGCCTTTCGTGTAATGCCATTTGGGCTTACCAATGCACCGGCTACCTTCCAGAGGCTGATGTGTCATGTGTTTAAAGAGTTCCTGAGGAAGAACTTAGAAGTCTATGTTGATGATCTTTGTGCTCATTCGAACATTAGGCAAACCCATATCCCCGAACTCATGCAAATCTTTGACAAATGTAGAGAATATCAAGTCTGCCTAAACCCAGAAAAGTGTGTTTTCATGGTCAGGCAAGGCAAGATTCTAGGACACATAGTGTCAAAGAATGGCATATCTACTGACGAAGAGAAAGTGAGAGCTATAGCAGAGTTACCTAGGCCAAAGAATGTCAAGGAAGTACAAGCTTTCATGGGGCATTGTGGTTATTACCGAAGATTCATTCACATGTATGCTGTCATTGCAAAGCCCATGTACGGACTCCTGACTAACTTTGAGTGGACGGATGAATGTGAGAATTCCTTCCAAGAGCTTAAACGAAGATTATGTTCAACACCAATCTTGACCACACCAGATTGGAATAAGCCATTCCATGTTCACGTGGATGCATCCAATTATGCCATTGGGTGTGTACTTGCTCAACCTACTGGTGAAGGTAATATGGATCTTCCAATTGCCTATGCCAGTAGACAATTGAATGCAGCTGAACGGAATTACACCACTACAGAGAGAGAAGGTTTAGGCATGGTATATGCAGTTAAGAAATTTAGGCACTACTTGCTTGCAAACAAGTTTAAACTTTTTACTGACCATCAAGCATTGTTATATCTCGTAAACAAGCCATGCAATACAGGGAGATTAGTAAGATGGTTTCTCTTGCTCATGGAATATGATTTTGAGGTTGTGGTAAGGAAAGGGAGGACTCATTTAAGAGCAGATCATCTCTCTAGGCTCACATCGGGAGAAGCCCCACAAGGAGTATCGGATGATCTTCCTGATGCTTACTTGTTTAATTTGGAAGTTGTACCGCAGTGGGCTAAGCCATTGGTACCAGTATTGACATACGGGCCTAATCACCCAATGGTAAACACACGGAATAAAGAGGTTGTAAAAGCCCAAAAGTACCACATCATGGCAGGAAGCATGTACAAGCACACAGATCAAGGGATCTTGGCTTGTTGTGTGGAAGAGGACGAGTACAATAAATGGTTGCATTTAGCACATGTAGGTGCGTTAGAGCAACACTACTCAAAGCAACGAACTTTACAGACCCTAAAGAGACTCGGAGTACATTGGCCAACTATGGAAGCTGATGTCCAAAAGTTGTGCAAGGAATGCCCAATCTGTTGCACTAAACCACCAGTGGAACACGCCACTCTTTATCAAGTATCCATTGTGCCAGATTGGGGTGAACCTCTAGTATCCTTCCTGAGGACAAACACATTCCCTCCAGACATGACTCTGGCTAGGAAAAGGAGTTTAGAAAAAGAAGCCCTGGATTAATCACTCATTGGTGATAATCTATATAAGCGTGGTAAAGATGGTTACCTGAGGCTGTGTGTCCATGAGAGTGAATATCTTAAGATCTTGGAAACTGCTCACCAAGGTGTAGTAGAAGGGCACTTTGGACCAGATCGGGTGATCAAGGCAATACTATTTGCAGGCTTCTGGTGGCCTACCCTTCACATGGACGCACATACCTACGTGAAGCGATGTGATGTCTGTCAGAGAACTCAGTATCCTATACGAAAAGATGAGATGCCACTGAAACCTATGATGGGTGGACGTGCATTCTGTAAGTGGGGAATAGACTTCGTAGGTCCTATTAATCCCCCAGCTAAGGGTTCCCATGCGGAATACATTATTGTTGCAATAGACTATCTAACTAAGTGGGTAGAGGTAAAAGCCACGACGAAGAACGATGCTCAAACAACTGCCAAATTCTTGTTTGAGAATGTATTCACAAGATACGGGCTACCTATAGAGCTTGTAAGTGATAGAGGCACTCACTTCTTGAACGAAGTAATTGAGAATCTACTCCAAGAATTCTTAGTAATACATAAGAAATCTGCCCCCTATCACCCTCAAGCTAATGGACAAGCTGAGAGCACCAATAAGATCTTATGCAATGTACTGACAAAATTAGTAAACACTAAACGCTCTGATTGGGACAAACAGCTACACCATGCTGTTTGGGCATACCGAGTCGCCTACAAAACGGTACTCCAAGCCACCCCCTTTTAGATGGTATTTGGCCAAAACGCGGTGCTTCCCTTGGACTTCTTGATTCCTACACTGAGAGTGGCCCAAGAGCACGAATGGACGGGTCATGAACTCTCCTCTAGACTTTTTGACCTTGAACGATTAGGAGAAACAAGACTGAGAGCCACTGCAGGAATATATGCAGCCAAGAAGAGACAGAAGGCATATTTTGATGCCCATGTGAAGGATAAAGGCTTGAAAGCAGGAGATCTAGTCTTAGTCTATACATTGAAACAACACGCGAGGAAGCTAGAAAAGAGAGGCTACGAACCTATGATCATCAATAGGATCTCCACGAGTGGAGCAGTACAACTGGCCACATTAGAGGGTGATGTTCTCCCTAACTATATTAGCGGATGCAGAGTCAAGTTGTATCACGAACCCCTCACGGAGGAAATGCTCAGCCGACTCAACACTGCTAAGAAACGCAAAGAGGAAGAAAAGCGAATTCGAGAAGAAGCTCAAGCAGAAGCTTTAGAACGCATCAGAAGGATGAAATTACGAAGGCAAGGTAGAGATTAGCCTAGAACAAATGACTATGCAGATCAAGGATATCATATGGCAATGTGTGTAGTCGCAGGAACAAGCTCACATAGGATAACTGATCGACGACCTTTCATAACCTTGGATATAGGACAAGGAAAGAGTGCAAGGACCGTAAGAGCCTTGATTGACTCAGGTGCAGCCACTAGTGCTGTTAGAGTGTCTTACTGTCAAGAGTTGTAGTTAGCTGTCAATCCTGTGGAAGCATATCTCATAGGATTGGGAGGCGTGGAAACCCCTTGCATGGGCGAGGTGGAACTTCCCCTCTACATTCATGATGAGGCAATGACAGTTAAAGTACTAGTGTGTCAAGATGAGGACCTCACGGAACCCCTTGTCTTGGGTCAAGACTGGATCTATGACCAAGCAGTCAACTTAAACCTAAGAAGTGGACTTCTTCAGGTGTGGGTCAATCATAGTCGAATCACAGTAGAGTTAGATAATGGAGCACTCAAGGAATTAGGAAAGGCACAGACTCCTGGTCCCTCCAGGGGTGCACATGAAGTTGACCATGCTGTTCTTGTCCAAAACTATGTGTTGCAGAGGAATGCTATGCGCAAAAAAGGAGTCAGGGATGCAACGGAACTCCCTTCTTTTCCAAAAGCCAGAAGGAGGCAACAACCAAAGGTGGATCAAAGGCAGAAGAAGCAGAGTACTACCTATGCCGGAAATCAAAAGAACCTGCGCAGCAGAATGTCTCAGCAAGTGAACCAAGTGTGGGTGCGAAAAGGCGAACACCCGGTTGCACTCACGCCAACCACACGGGCAAAGCCTCTTATTAGTAACCAACAACACGTCACTAATAAGAAGTCTTTCAGAAATTCTTCTGCTAACGTGAAATCTATTTGGGTGCCCAAGAAGTCGATGAAGGCTAGCCCACAATCAAGACAAATTTGGGTGCCTAAGGCTTGCTTGCGGGCGCAAATAGCTACGCCAAAGCCACAACCTATACAGCGTAACCCATTCACTCGCACAGCCAGCATTCACTTGTTTTCAACACTCAAGAACACACTAAGGCCCATGAGCACGAACATAATCGCTTGTAAATGGGTCCCTAAAAGGCCTCATTTTCAAGCCGATACATCTATAAAGTTCTCTAGAGCCTTTACGAAACCAAGAACAAGACCCACCCACTGCATTTGGCAGCCTAAGACCTGTAATAAACCCCCCTACCCCAATTTGTAAATTCATCCCCACTTACTAACTGCATTAGTCTCCTAGGACTACCCAAGCATTAACTACACACACTGTCTTCGTGCACTTACTAACCACTAACTCACCATCTACCTCATGTTAATGTTGTAACAGGGACAACAACGGATTTATTCTGTCCATTACGATGTTAACACGTGGTTCTATATTCTCACAGAACCAACCAGCAAACAGGGCCATGGCAGAAGCAGGTGCCAGTTCTCAAGCCGGATCCGGTGCCCAGATTGTGGACATAGAAACACTCCTCCTCGAGCTGCATCTCACCGCAAGGCCGCAAGAACTTCAAGCTGTGCATGTGCTCCCCATTCAGGATCCTCCTCAAGGGCACACTTCTCAAGTAGGTAAGCACGCGCATTGGTTCAGTGATGTCGCTGGACCATTGGGTGATGGAACCTATTTCTGGGAAGCAGAATTGGAATTTAATGGCAAATGGGGTCGATACCACTTTTTCACGCACGAGTTTGAAAGCTATCAAAACGCCGAAGTCATGCGATCAGTTTGGATCAAAGCGGGTGTGGACAGTTATTTCATGGCCCACTTACCAAAACCGGATTTCTTACGATGTTCATATCTTATCAATACCATCACCCCAAGCAGGGCCAAGGGAGGCGACAGCACCTTTGTGTTGCCATCACTGCTGCTGGGTCATGAGCTTAAAAGATTCAAGTTGACCCTCAATCTGGTAAGAGAAGCATTGGGCATGTATGGCATGCACATCCCCACGGAAAAGGAAACCATGGTTCCAGGTCGAATGAAACACAAAGATCTTAATAAGTTGAAGGATATGGTAGCGATGACACCTACCATTGCGCTTCACCTGCGGACCATCATGCAACATTTTGCTTTCCCCGCCCAGGAACGATTCACAATGCCCCCGAAGAAAATATGGTTCAGCTTGTATCAAGCAGAGACAGAAAGCCTTCCCATCAATGTGCCACACTGGATCATAGATCAGATACACCTAGCCCATCAAAGGTGGAACAAGAAGCAGAAAAATGTGCTTCATGGATGTTGCGCTCTAACCAAGATAATCTACCGATGTCTGGCCTACGACGTGCCTATTCAGAGGGCACTCATATGGCCCCGTGCCCAGGAATTCCAAAGAAGACTATCAGCAGCAGGTCCCCCATCAAAGAAGATGAGGGGGGGAGTACAACTACCCTGTGCTCAACCAAGGGGAGCCACCACTACACCAGAAATTACCCCTCCCCAGACACGACGCATTAGGCCATTCACAATCCGGCTACCAAGACCAAGCACAGAGGGGCCTAATCTGGTATTTCCACCCGTCCCATCAGATCTGGAATTCCCACAAGGTTTTACTCTCAACGATCTCACGGATGAAGAAGTGGCTAGACTGATCTATGACTCTAATCTCGAGACGGAAGCGCAGGAACCACAACCCCAGACAACAACATCAGCCCCCACCCGACCAGAAGAGGTAGAAGTCGACGTAGAGGAACAAGAGGCAGATCAAGAGGAAGAAGCCTACGAGGAACAAGAATATGACGAGCTTTCAGAGCTGGCAAGTGCCCCTGCGTATTCGGCACAAATCAAAAGACTATATCGAACCATGCAACTGGTTCAAGAACAGCATAAGATGTCACTAGAATCGGGCAAGAAACTCATGAACCAGTTGCTAGCTGAGGAAGGTGTGGACGAGTTGTTCATTGAGTCCATAAACTTCATGCCGACGCAGTAGGAGTGGATGAGGCCATCCATGAGGCAATGGCCTACATTCACAGATTTGAGAAAAGGGTTCCCGTTCGTCCCAGGAGGTCCGGGAAACAAATTCATATCAATGTATCAGCACCAGGAGACAACGCAAGCAGACGAACATCAGGAAGCACCACTGTCACCACCATCCCCACCTCGCACTACACAATTCACTCCACCACATGACACTAACACCACCACGTCCACTACCACCACCATTGTCATGGGTATCCCACTCTCTCTAGGAATCCAATTCGGGGGAGTCACCATGCCCACTTTCACCACTCTTTTCACTGACGTCACATCCACTCCACCCACGATCCCCATCTACACTGTCACTCAAACAATTGACACTATGGAAACATCACCTGCCACAGCACCGCTCCCTCCCCCCATGCCACCTTCATCTCCCATACCCCCTCCACCCACATCTCCACCTGCATCCACATCATCCACAACTCCCTTTCCCGTCCCCATTCCCCCTGCATCTTCACCCCTCCCAGCATCGTTTAATGTAAATAGCATATTTTTAGCATTAAATCAATGTGTATATCAGCTTCAGAATGAGTACAGAGCGCTGGACGGCCGGTATCAACAACTGACAACACACCATCAGAACTTACAAAGGCAATTTCACGTTCTACAAGAGGAAAATGCAGAAGTGAATCAACGCTATTCAACGCTTGAGCAGGCTCACCAAACACTATTGGAGGCACCCCAACCATCGACAGAATCAGGTGTAAAACAACTAGAAGCTTTGCTCAAAGTATACCAGGCCGATAACCTACGAGTCAGACGCAACTTGGCGCTACTACGGAAACATATGGCCACAACACTGGAAGAGAACAAAAGGCTGCAAAAACAAAATGAAGAGAATCTGGAAGCGGCAATGGAAGGCTCCCCTCACGAGATAGATCCAGAGCAGTTCAAAGTAGTTCCCACGGAGACGATGAAAACCATTTTGGAAAGCTATGCAGATCTCCTGGAAGCCCATGATGACTTGGAAAGAGAGCGTGACACCCTTCAGAGCAGACTTAAGGAACAGGAGGAACAACCGAAGAGTGTCCCATCAACCTCCACCTCAGACGAAGTAAAGGCCTTAATTGAGCAGGTAGCAGAATTACAGCAGAGGTTACTGACATACGAGAGGCAGCCATCTCCAGTGGTAGAACCAGAGCAAGAAGAGTTGGTCCCTATTGAGGTAGATGATTCGTACGAGGAACCTTATGTTCCTATGCCAATGCCAGGTGGGCGACGAACCTTAGAGGGACTAGACACATTGGAAGTGGAAGCACCTGAGTGGCTTCAAACACTGGAAAGGACAGCGAACACCCACGAAGAACGAGTGGCCATTCAGATCCAATCACTAGCGAACTTAGAAGAAACTGTCATAAAGTCTGAATATTTCAGAAGCATGTCTCATCATAGATGGATCGGCACCAATAATGACCAATATGTACCATTCTGTATACTTTTGGCCGATTACAACGCGGAGATTCAACGACAATGTGGCAAGCCTCCCACATTTGCTACACAATTTGGTCCAGATGATATACCGGAAAGTGCTCAGCGTGGGTCCATCCATCAACCAACCTGGAGAATCAGGCTTTTGGAAACGTATCCTGAAATGGTCCGAACCTGGAATAATATGCCGTTGTTTATTAAATATAATCCTTGTTACATTCCAGTTCTTCGACGACGCACCTGGCCTGAATTCACTATTGCCGTCAGAGACATCAAAGCCTGTGCAAAATGGTTGAATTATGTTTATCTAGCACCTCCACGAGGACCCCCCATAGTCAAATACATGATTTCTACAATCCGTCACTGGAGTACTCGGCTACGCAATAATCCTGATGTGATGGCCCAGATGTGCATGAAAATATTTGAATTAATGCTGATCACTTTCAGGACGTTTAAGAACATTAAGGACCCTCACTTCTGAGGTGCAGGCTTTATGACAGGAAACCAAGATCTAGTGTACGATATGAGTACCACCCCATCCATTGAAGTAATATATGCGTGGCACGCCAAAATCAAGTACCTCCCAGCCTGCTTTAAACAGACGTTTGAGGAGATGTTCATCACAGGATTCTGGGAATACCACTCCGAAATCTTTATACCCAGACCATCACATCTCCTCCAATTATTTGCTGTGGAGAGAACTATTTACTCAGAACAATTGAGGGTGCCTCATCCAGATGTTCCTGGACCTGTGAATTGGGATGAATTGCTCACAGATCTAGCACGCAGCTTGCGACTCGAAGAACACCACCTAGCCTCCGATGTCGTCCAATACTATGTTCAAAAATCCTCTAGACAAGGGTCTGTCAGAGGCGACAGACGCGGGAGTGGGGGGGGGTGTTGGCAGCAGTCAGGGAACTGAAGGAGCCACAAGACGAAGAGAGTCAGAGCGAAGGGACAGCATAGGCAGACATGGCAGTCAAAGAAGATCTGGCAAATAGGCCAATAATTTTCCTCATGAAGAAGCAAGTATGAGCATTCACGCAAATCTAGCACTTAGGCAACCCTTTAACTTTTCAAAAACCCTTACACCAATTAAAAGTGATTCTCATCACTAAACACCATTGTAAATACCATTTCATATTTTTGTAGATCCATTTTGTGCAAGCCAAGGAGTCCTTGAGCTTGAGGAGCTTTAGAAGTATCTACCTGCCAATTTTCGTAATTTTTAGATCTCGTTTGAGCCCTCAAATAAGCCCTGGAACCTAATTTTTAACTAGGCCGGACACTAGGTCTGAACAGGGCCAAAGCTAGTCAAAAACTATAAAAGGAGCTAGAGAGCTCATTTTTGAGGTTAGATTGTAATTGAAACAAACTTGTAAGAGCTTCTTGAAAAGTGATCTAAGAACTCCATTGATTCTCACTCTTTGTCTTGCCGTGTGTGCACGTGTGTGTGTATGTGTGTGCATGTTTGTGTGCTTCTCACTCACGCACTTGTGCCGCCACTTGCTCGAGGTCTTCATACCATCCTCACGTCTTCCCGGATTGACATTAAAGGAGGTGCTACTCATCACTGAGCTACATCTAGTTATCAACTCTGAAGCAAAAGAGGGCTGGTACAAAGCAGGTTTAGCAGTACCTACTCAGTCTCTTGGAGTATCCATCCATCTTTCCCAACAATCCTAAACTTCTTCATGCTCACGAGAACTTAGCTTAACATTTACTTCTAATGGACTTGATATAAGCTTGCAATCCCACAATCTGAACTTCTTCAAAAAGATCTAGAATGTATTTTCTTTGCATCAAGCATATGCCTTCTTCTTTGTATAATACTTCAATCCCAAGGAAGTACCTTAAAATCCCTAAATTAGAGATTTTAAGCTCGCACTCAAGATTCCTCTTTATGTCCTTGATGTTGAATTTATCATCCCCTTTAATGATCAAATCATCAACATGCACAAATGAACACAATATTGCTACCTTCTTCACAAAGAGCGATGAGTCTGCATGACTTTGATTGTATCCCCATTTTACCAAGTAGTACACAAGTCTTTGGTTCCAAGCCCTTGGGGCTTGTTTGAGTCTGTACAAGGTCTTCTTAAGCTTGCATAAATGATGTGGAAACCTCTCATCTTTAAAGAATTGGCGTTTTTCCATGAAGACTACATCTTCACTCTCCATTTAGAGAAGCATTCTTCACATCCTACTGATACATCTTCAAACATTTTCAGGATGAAATTGAAATCAAACTCCTTATGGTAGACATTTTAACTACTAGAATGATTTTTTTCTCAAATTCTATGCAATAGCTTTGAGAAAAACCTTTGTCAACCAACCTCACTTTATACCTAGAGATGCTTCCATCTACATGTCTCTTTACCTTGTACACCCACTTGTTTCCAATGACTTTCATGTCATTTGTTCTTGGCACTAATGAACAAGTATCATTTTCCTTGGGTGCCTTGAATTCCTCCTCCATGGATTCATTATATTTCCTATGCTTATTTGCCTTTTCAGAAGATTTACGTTCTTAACAAGCTATAGCTTGACTCATGTAGGCATAGAGTCTTACAACAAATGAATTATAAATTAACCTTTGAATAGGATACATAGCCCTATCGGATGACCTTACCTCACCATTAGGCGGTAGGAATATCCTCCTCCTTCTTTTGTATGCTTTAAATTTTGGAGTTGAAGTCATGTGATGGCAATGAACCATAGTCGATTCCCCTTTCTAAGAGCTCTGCAATGATGCCCTCACAATAGGAAAATAGGCTCTTGAAGAATAGCACAATGCTCTGCATAGACTTGCATTACAAGTAGACCTAATTAGCTCACACACATACCTATACATCTATCCACACATGAATACACACATATGTCTATACATACAAATACATATTAGTACATATATGCATACACATACACATATACTTAGTACAAAAATATTTTCGTATGTATACATAACTCACATATCCATTCACACACAACCACATAGATACACTTTCCCATACACACATCATAGACCATGAAACACATTTAGACACATATATACACATAACCACAAAAATGCATATTCATATGTATGCACATTCACACTCATAGAAAATCATACATAGTTGGACACACATATGGACACACATCACCACACATAGAACCCTAATCACATAGACACATATATGCTTATGCCATTAGAAGATAAAACCATACACAAAAATGCACACATCCATAGGCATACATAAAGAAAATATAAACACACACAAAGATGCACAATCTTCCAGCTATCTCTTGTTTCTGTTCTTGCAAGAACAAACGATCAACATTAAATGGTTAATAAACAAAATGAAAATCATGAAGAACTTTAGAATTAGATAACATTTTAATTTGAGAAAAAAAATCTAATTCTAGATTATGATCCAAGATGCTATAATACTCTCGACATTTCCCCCACTAAACTTGCACATCATCCTTGATGGGTCGACCTAGAAGTTCAATGAGAGATTCATAAAAGATATTTTAAAACATCTTCAAACAGTTTTCAAATGATTTTTTATATGCATCATGATTTTTTTTTAAGTTTCAGTGTAGATTGTTACAATAAATCAATTTCAAGTTACTCAAGCTAATGCATTCGTTCAACACATGATTTTGAGAATAAGTGAGGTGTACGATTATAGAAATCAATAGATATTTCAAGTACAATCCTTTGTATCTACTCTTTTCAAATTTAGGCATCATCCTATATAAACATTCAAATTCTTTATACTTATACACTCATTATAAGACACTACCAATTCCACTATTGCATGCATCCACCTCTAATATCCTACATATACTACTCAATAGTGGTTTTGAGACCACAACTAATCCCTATGTATTTTTTTGGTCTTTTGTTCATTTTCTCTATGCTTCACTTGGTTTTATCTTTGGTAGAAACCATTATTGTACTACTTCTTCTTTTCTTTATCTTTACTTAATTTTTTTTGGGGTGGAAGAAAGCACAAACTTCAAGCCTTTTAATCAGAGACCTTCACAAATTTTTTTGTTAGAGGGGAAATCCCTAAACCCCTAATTGGAGCTAAAGATCTAGGGGCATGCACTAGTAGGAACTAGGATCTCACTAACTAAGGCTTGCCATACTAAGCATATCCTATCTATAAAAACAAGTCCTTACTTCTACTAAGAGATTCTAGTCGAGATTGTCCTATCTAGGCCATCATGATGGCTATAAAGATTCTGAACCTATTCTCTAAGCATAGATATTTCTATTAGATTTATTAATTTTATCTTTTCATATTAATGCCATACCTCATAATATGTACTTAATGCTATACATGAAAACAAGAAATTAAATAGAAAAAGAAATAAAAACAAAGTTGGAAAAGCAACAATTCTACCTGATTTAATCTTTATCATCATCTCAAATCAACTCATTATCAATCTCATACGGGTAATCCATTTTTCTCTTGAATAACTTCATACACTTTCTTGCAATCAAACATTTAGAGGAGTGCGATCGAATTCTCGTAGTGCATACATACCATTATCATATAATCACACAACAACATATGGACCAAACCATCTTTTAGTCAATTTTTTTCTCACTTCATATTGGGATTCAAATGTTCTATCAAAACTAATACCCACTCACGAGTTTGAATCTAGTGAGGTCCAAGTCACTTTATTTTATCAAAGTAAAGTTTATCCTTAAGATGCAACTCCTTCAAATTTTGTACTAATTCATTCAACATTTACTTTCCTTATTCTAACCACTTGATTCATAAGGCCAAAAGCTTTTATGTTGCTAATTTTTCATTCCAATGAAAAGAGTTTTGACAATACATTAGTCTAGTAGACATAAATCCTATTGTTTTAGTATATGTAATCCTATCTACCCAAAGTGTAAATGGAAGATATCGTAGCCATTGTTTTATATCACTATCATAATTTTTTGAGATTGCCTTCACAATAAGAGCATGAACTTATTCAATCTTACAAGTTTCCTCTAGATTAGAGAGAATTATAAGAGACAACTAAATTTCATGTTTTTAAAAAAATATCTCACCTCTCTACCATCTAACTCTCCCCAATTAGCAACTACCTTCTCAATATAAGCAAATCACATTATGAATTCTTCTAAAAGTAATTTCATACATGAAAAGTAGTGTCAGTGTTGTATAACCATGGATTTGAAGGGTTTAAATCCTTGGGTTTCTTAGAGAAACCCTTGGGAAACCTTTGAAGAACCCTTGGATTTTATTTCTAAACCCTTGGGAGTTGAATGATTTGAGCCTTATGATATTTATCCTAAGGTTTGGAGCTCTATGAATTGAATAAATCCAATTCGAGGCTCTTTGAGGGTGTACGTACAAGTCTAGAACTCCTCTCTTAAGAGTCCATGTGAGAACCATGTGATTCCAAGGTTAGAAAGCCTTGGATTAGAATCCATGTAGAGGGGATAGTTGGCAAGATCTCCTCATATTTCCCCTTGGCCTAGAGGTATATATATGGGTGGATTTGGTTGAGTGCATATGTGCATTAGATTTATCTACCGAGAGTGATGGCACATTTGTTTCTTGCCAACTCACTCATTTGCGGACATTAGGTTTTTTGTTATGTACTAGTCTTTATATATTGCACTTGTTGCATTCTTGTTTTTAGGTCATTCTTGTACATTCCTTTTCATGTAATAGAAGAAGAAGAAGAAGAAGAAGAAGATTATTCTTCCTTGCCTCAATCTGTGTGTGTGCTTCTTCTTGATTGTGAGATTGTGTGTATGTGAGCTCTCTTCCTTATCTCCTTCCTCATGACACTGGGATCTCATCAAGATCATTAAAGATTTTGAAAAATTTGGCAGTAAACCACAAGTGATTTTTGAGAGGTATTAAATATTTTGTATTCACCTTAGGGATTTTCAAGAGAAGTCCAAAAGCAATTGTAGATGCTTGGACTTAAGCACTAGAGAGATTGTTGATGAAGCCCTAGGGTAACTATTTAAAGATTTTGTAAGAAAGGAATATAAAAGACAAGAATATATACTTGTCATTGAAATTTAGTTGAGTAAATAACTAACTAGATCTTGAATATAATTGAAGGCACTTGGAATTTCTTGATGCATGTTTATTCCATCAAAATCATATAGAGCTTCCAAAGAGAGACATGCAACAATTAGAAAACATAACATCATAGAATGATCTTATGTTGGAAGCCCTAAAAACCTAAGTAGAGCAAAAGAGAGAAGTAATCCCTTGATTCCAAATTCTGGCAAAAAGAATTTGAGTAAAGGGTACTCTATAGTTAAATCAAACTTTTGGACTTTAAGACAAACATAATCTACACATCAGTGTTGGATATAAATTATGATGATATGGGACACTATACTTTATATTCACATTAATGTAGGAATGATGGTATGGGACATCATACCTTGAGATGGCATGTATCATTTAGTCTTAGGCTCATGACTTGAAGTAATACTCAATCCCAATGGCAATTGAAACGTCATAGAAAAAAAGGAGTATATGATAGTAAAAACTATGATGAGAAAACACTTAAAGTACTAATTAATTGGAAAGGTTTAAGATCATGAAGTTGAAAGAACTTTCCAGGACCTTCAAAAAGGTTTCTAGTAAGACTAGTATAGTCTCATTTAAGTTATGAGACTTTCTTGGTAAGGATTTTGTAGTTTTTTATAAAAAAAGTTGCATGTATTCTTGAAGAGAGAACTTGGAAAGATGTTTTTAAGAAAGGTAAGTTCAACTAAGTCAATCTAGGGTAAAGTACTTAGTTGACAATACAACTAAGTGAATCAATATCTTGACTCAAATTTATTCCTTTTAGTATAAATGTGTCAAGAAATAGTTAAAATGATTGACATGGTAGTCCACATAGTTGACGTTAGACTAAGTTCATCCAAAGGTCCTTGTTGATAGTGCAAAGAGGTAAGCAATCTTTGAAAGCAAGATATGTATACTAGATTGGTATTCTACTATACAATAATCTTAAGAGATTGAAAAAAGGGATTAAATTTTTAATCTAGATAATTGAAGCATCATGATTTGAGAGCAAAGATTAAACGTCATCAAAACTCGATGGATCAAGACAATGATGTTTTATACCTTAGAGTTTGGTATGATGGTTTAATCTTACCCAAGTAATCTTTTTTGATAATTCTAAATCAATCTCATAAAGATAGAAATAATGCTTCAAACTCTTGGCTAGAATAAATTCTTAAAGGTTTCACTTGAGTTTAAGAGAACTTATTTCATCCATTGAGTATTGCTTCAAGATTGATGGATGAAGAAAGAGTCTAAACCTCTGACAAAGTTTGAGTAAAACTCTTGAAGAATAAAGAGTTAGGAATTGTTTCCCGCTCCAACAATTCCAAAGAAGTTAAGTTTTTGAGGAAGTACCTTAGTGTAAGTCTTTTTTAAGTTGGTTGCCCAAAGAAGCAAATGAATCGCTTCTTTCCTACATTCTACCTTGAACCTAAATCCCAATAGGACATGCTAGTCTTGTATTTGGGGAAATGAATCAATAGATGTTGGTTAAGAAGTGGAACATGTCACAAACATCTAAGTTAGATGTTTTGTTCACTCTAAAGTTAATGAGAGTTCTCAAATTCTTGAAGGAGACATATTCATCTATTGTGCTAGGTCCATACACAAGTAGTGCATAGAAATGGAACTACATAGAGAATTCATTGGAGAATATTATAATCCACATAATTCATATGTTTGTACTATGGATGCCTGGTTCACACATAGCGAAACATTGAATTAGGTAGGGATGTTTTAATCCACCTTTATTATTCTTTCCATACTTTGCATCTAAACAAGCGACTTATATGCAAAGCTAGATAGTCTTTAAAATGATCTGGGCAAGGATTAGCCCACAATTGGATTCCCCTCTTTTCAAATCTAGTCTGCGATGGAGGCCCCTTCTGATAAAGAAGAAAATCTGAGAGATGAAGACCATGATCGACAACATTGATCATGGGACATGGGGGAGTACTCCACATATTATACCTACACACATTTGTGAGGATGGAAATGTTAAAGGGGGGAAGAATGTTGTATAACTAGGGATATCTACATGGATTCCAAGGGTCTAGACCCTTGGGTTTCTTAGAGAAACCCTTGGGAAACATTTGAAGAACCCTTGGGTTTTATTTACAAACCCTTGGGAATTTAATGGTTTGAGCCTTAGGATATTATCCTAAGGCACATAGCTCTATTAATTGAATAAATCCAAGTCAAGGACCCTTGATGCTAACAATGAGAGATGGCTGCACTAAAGGAGAAGAGTTTGACACAAATTGGTATATAGCTTTAGGTTTCAGCAATGACATGTCTTGTAAAAAAAAATCATTTATCAAAGTTCTAGTTCCCAAAGATAAAGGACGTGTTGAACTAGGTGACAACACCAAAAATCCCATAGCGCATGTGGGTGATGTTAGTTCAGAAGTGAAAATGCACACGAAGGTTGTTTATCTTGGACGTATCACCTCAAACAAGCAGGTAATGTATGTTATGATTGGAAATAGGAAATAAGAATACTTCTAAGATTGATATTTGATAAGAGGATAGGGCATATAAATGTGACCAACTTGAAGAATATGATCAAGTATGAAGTGGTAAGATGCTAATCAAGATTTGAAGAAAATTATCCACATGCATTTTGTGAAGCTTGCCAACTTGGGAAGCAAACTAGGTATCCATTCAAAAGGAGTGCATATTTAGACCTGAATTTCTTGTATGTGATACATGCTCATGTGTGGTGACTATTCAAGGAAGTCTCCATAGGTGGACCTCAGTATTTTCTAGCCTTTATTGGCTTTCATTCAGGGAAACAATGGATCTACTGCATAAAACAAAAACTAGATGTGTTCAAAATGTTTGAAAAATTTAGATCAAAAGTTGAGATGGAAAGAGGAGAAGCTTTAAAGCATTAAGGTTTGATGGTGAAGGAGGGTACTCATCAAATCTCCTTTGAAAGAAATTTAAGAGGCTTGAAGAAGGTGGAAATTTGAGTTGCCAAGTGATGAAGATGGTCCAACAAACCAGCATAAGACCCACCCTAGCTCTTTGGAAATGTTATATAGACCTTGTATACTTTTGATTAGTGCAATCAAACCCAATATCATCTTTGGAACATCAATAACCACCAATTGATACACAACAGATAGAGTTGCACTTTGACTAGCTCACAAAACCTTTGAATCTGGGATGGATGCTTCAACTTCAAAGACTCGGAGCAGCAAGCAAAGTTACAATTGGAAAAATTCCTTTTTATGGAATAATAAACATAAGTTTATGTAGCCAAAATTCATAAAATACCTAATTTATATCAACCAATGAGAGATAAATAAGCTTAACACTGATTAGGTATACCCTTGACTTTTTAGGACTATGCAAAAAATGACCCTTAGTCCTTTGAATGCAGATTTCTCTTCGAATATTAACAAACCAAAATATTTTAACATTTATATTCTATAATTAGCCACTAGTATCGTTGTAATGCATGCTCACTCACTCAATTTGGAGCTCTGTAGAGAGAGAAGCAAACTCAGCAAGATGACTGAAACTGTGGCAGATGATGCTGAGGGAAAATAAGAAGAGCCAAGATGATCACCAAAGTATATGTATATTCCCTCAAATATCATCCATTATAATGTATAATAATGTGAGTCATTATATAGACTCTTACATAGCTTTTCACGACTTAATCTTGCATGAATTTGAATTCAAATCCCCATGGGATTGTTTGTTGAAGAGATGAGTGTTACTTTCATATTATCTAGGAAAAAGGTGCTTATCACCTTTCAAGATTATTTGTGACTTGATTTGATTTGGTAATCTTACCAACAAAACTCATGGATATTGAGACTTCACTTCAACCTTTTACAAGATTAAATACTTTGGAATTTACAAGTGTAAATGATCATAAGTGATCAAACACTCAATACAATTGATGAGTTCAGATAAGTGCTTCACAATAGATGTATCTATTGCATCATCCATATGATGGTTTTTGAAATAGGATAAGGTTACCTCAAGCATAGTGAATGCTTGGTGATCTAACATTCTCTAATCAATTTATGGATAATGTCATCAATAGAAATTTACATGCAAGTACACACCATAAAAAAATGGAATAGCTAAAATAAAGATAGGAAACTTTTAGAGATAGCTAATGAAATAAATGTGCCATTGTCTTATTGCGCTGAGGGAAGTACATAAATAGATCCCTTATGAAGTCTAGTTTGGCAAGAAACGTGATTTACAATATCTCAAGGTATTCATTTGTGTATGATATGTGCACATACCACAAGAGGTAAGAGGTAAGATGGATCCTATATCCACAAAATGCACCATATTCTTCAATGCTTTGGGGGAAAAGTTATAAATTCTATAACCCTATTACAAATCCATTAAGAGTCTCAAGGGATGTGGTCTTCGATGAATTATGA
Source organism: Ceratopteris richardii (assembly GCA_020310875.1). Lineage (NCBI taxonomy): Eukaryota > Viridiplantae > Streptophyta > Polypodiopsida > Polypodiales > Pteridaceae > Ceratopteris > Ceratopteris richardii. Next base: position 29,951,431 of record CM035410.1, read on the forward strand.
GCATGGTGTGGAGATAAAGGTAAAGAAAAGGTACTTGTAGATGATGTGCATGACTACAGGATTCATCCAAGTGTTCATGTGCAACATTAATCCACTTCTGTTTCTATTCTAAATGCTTCAACATCTTAATCAACCATCTATGGATGCAAGGAAAGATTTTAAATCCATTATTCACCCCCTATCGCAAGGCCACACATGAATCAAGGTGAGTGAGAAGGACCTAGTGCTCACGCACCTAGTGAAGATGGACATGATTATGAAGAGGATGGAGTCATCCAACCCTATGCAAGTTACTCCTTATTAAGGCTTTTGGGAATGATTTTCATGGAGACTTCAAGGAGATAATAAGAAATTAGAGCTTGGACATCTTTGCACCAAAGCATACTAGTAGTGACCTAAATAGTGTGCAAGGCATGTAGGTATTCTTGTAGTAGATCTTCTTGTACAAATTCAAATTATAGAGGTTATTTCTCTCCATTTATATATCCAAATAATGCATATCGTATCTTATTGAGAATTTCATCTTGTATAATGTAGTTGTCTCAAATATCTCTACTCAACTCTTCTTTAATAGTTAGTGGTAGCATTTCTTATAAACATCTATTTTTTGCTTAACTTAAGTGGATAGGTAGCATGAATTTAGGTAGCTAGTTATGGGGCCCTTTGAAATCCAATTAGAGTGATCTATAACTTGTTATAAAGTTTTCTATTTTATGTTTGGCCAAAATTGTAGACTCTTTTGGTGTTTGAGTTGTAAAGAAATCAGCGTTTTGTAAGTATTTTTGTGACATGACATATGTTGGAAGAGATTTATGAACTTTTGTCGTGCATACTCGAGTCAAATTCTCCACAATATAAATCACGAAGGAGCAAGCAGAGCTCTTCCTTAGATATCAGAATGATAGAATTTCATTAATCCAAATATGTATTCTCTTGTTGTCGAAAATTTCATGGTTTTGCGTGTACATGTCCAAGCTACTTTGTGAGATCACTATGCTTGGTCCCCATGATCTACCCCACTTCTGGGGATAGATCAATGGTAATGGATCTATGCACAATTTGATCTCTTATCATGTGGAGCAAGAATTTTTAGACTCATGGATATCTTCATAGATCATCCATATGTGATCCATTATGTGGAGGGTTGGGCGATCGAGAGGTGAGCCAACATCATAGCAAATATGGACCTTCCTATCTAGTAGTATCATAAAGTCATAGACTTCTTGATGATGAGCCTTGAGCATGTGGATTTTATTCTCCCCATGCCTCTATTCTACCACAAGAAAGACTATTTGTCTCTAAATTATGTTTTAGATAGACTTTCCTTTATCCATAGACTGACTTTCTATGGATTGTGTGATTGAGGCTTGTACTCTCTCCAATATAACTATTATATCTTATGTAAATTTTCTTACATATATTGAATTTAAAGGTTTCTTATCTAACTTTGAGTTCTCATTATTGTCTTATGATTGATGTATCAATGTCTTATGATTGATGTATCATATTTATTTCATTCTTTTTTTATCACCAATTTGGGTGTTCATGCTATGAATGACATGAATGTCCTTTCTATGCAGTCGATGAGAAGGTTGCCAAGTGGATGAGTTCTAATTTTCTAAATATGCCTATAAAAATTGCACGAAGCGTGCCTATGTCTATGAAGATGCATAGGTGAACTAGAAAATTATGTTGACTGATATTGACCTTGAAAGCATACATAGTTGAATTTTAAAGAAAAACCCCATAGACATGTAATTAAGTATGAGAAATGGGGATTTACAAATGCATAATTTTATAAGCTAGATCCAAGGTTCTTAGTGGGTGAAGTAGAATCATCATTTTTTGGAGCTTGCACTATAGGTAGTAGTTGAAAGAACTTGGAGAAGCTTGTAGTAAAAAAATGAGTTGCAAACCGACAAAGTTCGATCTAGTCAACCGGCACAAGACCAGTACCTAAGGTTATGGAGACTCAAATAGACCTTATAGGCATCCAATAAGCGCAATAAAATGCACTATGTACTTTCCAATGAGTGCTGAGTCATCCAATTTGGAGCTCTGTAGAGAGAGCAACAACCTCTACAAGCTTACTGTTGTTGAAGAAGATGATGCAAAAAAATGAAGGAGCAAGACAATGATGGACACAAGTGTATGTATATTTCATCCATGTAATGTAAAAGTGATTTGAAGTCTTTATATAGGCCCTTGAAGTGATCCATGACTTCTCCAAGTGAATTTTGAATTCAAATGAAGGCATTAAAGGTTATTCGAGGGAATCAATTCACTTTCCTACAATCTAGGAAAAGTTAAGATCTAGTTTGATATACTTTTAGGTGATTGATTGATTCATTAATTGCAAATCAACCACCTCAAATTCGTGGAAGTTTAGCTATCTTTTTCTCCTTTTACATGTGCAAAACTCTAAGCTTTTACAATGGTAAATGATCCATAAAAAATCTTTAAAAAAACAATAAATGAGCTTAGGTAAAAGAATGCTTCAATGGACATTTTGGCATAATCCAAACCATAACTTTTTTGATGTAGATCAAATCCACCTCAAGCATAATGGAAACTTGATGTTCCAATAGCTCCCCCTCAAGGTAAAGTATGCTTGAGTCTTCATTCTCTGATAGGTTGAATACTTGCTATAGCTTTGAATCTACAAAGCTTTATCCCATCAAGTGCCTTTGTGATCATGTCTGCTATTTGCTTCTTAGTAGGAACAAATGAAATGTCAATTCGTTTGCCATAAGCTTCTCTCTTACAATTCATTAATTGACTTCTATGTGTTTTGTCCTTGCATGAAAAATTGGATTTGCAGTTAGATGCATGGAACTTACATTATCTCCAAGTAAGTGAGGTTTGGAACTTACAAGTCCCAAATATGAGTACAACTTCTTGAGCCATATTGCTTCTTGAGTTAAAATAGTTAGACCTCTATATTTTGCTTCAGTTGAAGATAAAGCAATTGTTGGTTTCTTCTTGGAACTCCATGGCACTAGCTTTGAACCTGCAAATGCTATGTAACTAGAGGTACTTCTTCTATCATCCTTAGCTCTTGTGCAATCTGCATCTGAATAGATTTTAATATCCAAATCTAAAGGGTAGGGATAGAATATACCTTCATTGATTGCACCTTTGAGGTACTTAAGTACTCTCTTAGTTGCATCCATGTGTGGTCTTCTTGGTGAGTGCAGGAATTGGCTAAGCACTCCCACACTATATGAGATGTCTAGTCTTGTATGAGTAGCATATATCAAGCTACCTATCAACATTTGGTATTCTTTAATGTCTTCAATTCTCTCACCTTTATAAACACTTAGTTTAAGATTCATCTCCAAAGGTCTACCTGCAAGCTTTGTGTCCTCCATTCTGAACTTGAGAAGTAGATCTTGAATGTATCTTCTCTAAGTTAGATACATCCCTTCATCTATATAAATCACTTGCACACCAAGGAAATATGTGAGCTCACCTAAGTCACTGATTTTGAACTCTTCTTGCATGTGTCTCTTGATCTTTTGAGTGCCATTCACATCATCACCTATCACAATAATATCATCTACATATACACATAGATAGATAACCTCATTGTGATCCCTTTCGATGAATAGAGAAGAATATAAGTTGCTAGCTTTGAACCCTTGGTCTTGAAGGTATGTAACCAATGTGTAATTCCAAGATCTAGGAGCTTGTTTCAATCCATACAATGCTTTCTTAAGTCTGCAAACATAAGATGTATGATTAGGGTTTTCAAAACGTGGTGGTTGTGACATATATACCTCTTCACTTATCCAAACATTTAAGAATGCATTTTTCACATCAAGTTGGGAGAGTCTCTATATCCTTGCCAGCGGCTACACTTATCAATGTCTTGATTGTAGCCATCTTTGCAACTATTGAGAATGTTTCTGCATAGTCTATACCATGAGTTTGTAAGTATTCTTTGGAAACTCATCTTGCCTTGTACTTGTAAGCTGATCCATTTGAGTTTCTTTTAACTTTATATACCCATTTACAAAAAATTACCTTTTGATTGAATGACATTGGAACCAAATCCCAAGTGTCCATCTCCTTCATGTATCTATTTCTTCTTTCATGGCCTTTTCTCAATTCGGGTTTTCATATGCCTCCTCATAGGTTGATGGTTCTTCTAAAATTGATTCTTTTGCCAAGTAGTTTGAATGATTTGTATAAACGTGGAATCATATCCATACCTTTGTATTTGTTTCTTCTCTCTTTTTGATCTTCTAGGAGCTTGCTTAGAGCATTCACCACACTCCTACAATTTTGCTTTGCCTCTTGACTTCAATAGTTTGTAATCCTTTTCCCTTTCGTCTTGGTCATCATCTGGATCACTTCTTGGGTCCTCCACCTGTGTATCATGCTTGCTTCCTAGTTGATGAGAATCAAAATCAAGATCATATGGTAGAGTTACCCTTTGTTTTTCTTCATTATACCAAGACCTGTGTTCTTGAAACACAACATCTCTACTTCTAGTGAATAGCTTGGTTGAAGGATTATAGAACTTGTAACCCATTGAGTTGAGTCATACCCAATAAACACTTTCTTTGTTGGCCTTTTGTCTAGCTTACCTCTTATTTGTGATGGTACATGAACATAAGCTAAGCAACCAAACACCTTGCAATATCCAAGACTAGGTTTTCTTCCATGCCATAAGGAGTCATACTTTGAAGTGATTTAGATGATAGTCCATTGACATGGTACACAATAGTTGAAATAGCCTCTACCCATAGATAATGTGGCAACCTCTTCTCTTCAAGAATTGTTATGGCTAATCCAACCAATGTCTTGTTTCTTCTCTATAAAATTCCATTTAGTTGAGGATAGTATATGGTAGTCACTTCCGTTTTGATACATTTCTTGCAAGAACTCATCAAACTCTTTGGAGAAGTATTCTCCCCCTCCATTAGATCTGATCTTCTTGAGTGATCTACCTGTATGATTCTCCACATGTACTAGATACTTTTTGAAGAAATCAAATACTTCATTCTTACTTTTAATAAAACACAGAATAGTCCATTTACTATGGTCATCAACAAATGAGACATAATACCTTGATCCTCCCAATTAAGGTTTTTGACTTGGTCCCCATACATCTGTATGTACTAAGTCCAATAAGTTGTTGTGGATATATACTTTGTGGTCGAATGGTTGTCTCTATGCCTTCCCAATTTGGCATGAATCACATCTATTAATCATGTGTTGCTTTGATATGTTTGAGAGTCCTAGAACACTTTGATCCCTGCATATATCCTTCAAGGTTCTTTCATTCACATGAGCAAATCTCTTATGCCACACTTCAAGCTCACTTAGGGTTTGAGATCCAAAAGTGAATAGAGCTATGTTCCTGGTTTCTACTACTTCAAAAGTAAAGATCCTACCAATGCCTTCCCAATTCGACATGAATCACATCTATTAATCATGTGTTGATTGATATGTTTGAGAGTCCTAGAACACTTTGATCCCTGCATATATCCTTCAAGGTTCTTTCATTCACATGAGCAAGTCTCTTATGCCACACTTCAAGCTCACTTAGGGTTTGAGATCCAAAAGTGAATAGAGCTATGTTCCTGGTTTCTACTACTTCAAAAGTAAAGATCCTACCATCTTCTTGAAGCCTTGACATGGATCTTCCACAAAAGCTGCATGGGTGAACCTAACTTGCAAGCCTTTTTCAACTATTTGGCCTACACTTATTAGGTTTTTAGTGATAGTGGGTACAAAGAGAACCTTACTCAGAATGTTTCTCCTGCCATTGGAAGCTTTGACATTACCAATCTTCTCCAGATTGTGCTTTGTGTCATCCATTCTTTGAACTTCATGTCTATGCTTTGGACTTTCCAAATCAGATAGAAGAACAATGTTTCCTGCAACATGATTTGAACATCCAGAATCTATGTAGAACAAATGATCATCTTCTTTACCTTCTTTGTGGCTTAGATTCATTAGAACCAATGAGTCTTCATGTGCTTGATCTTTAGAATAATTTTTGTAGTCCCTTCTATTATGGCCTCTATTGTTATTGTTGAAGTTGTGTCCACCTCTACCTCTATTGCTACCATATCCACTTCTTCCACTTCCTTTGTGGGTCTTCCCATTGAACCAACAATTCTGAGTGGTGTGGTTCGTCTTATCACACATGGCACAAGGTTGAACATTCTAACCTTTGAATTTGTCATGCTTTGGTCCTTTCTTCTTCCCTTTCCACTTGCTCTTGCTTGCAAAGTTGGCTTGGGAAGTATCCTCTTCATCTTCTTCGTTCTTGCCTTTCAACTTGGTGTCCTTCTTATCTGCATATAGAGCACTAGTTGAATTACCATGATAGGATTTACCTTCCGTTGGCCTCTTGATTGAAGATTTGTCCATGAAAATAATTGAAGTCTGGAGTTTGCATATCCATGATGTGATCATAGGCCATAGTGAAGGATTGCCATTTCTTATCACTTCCAATCCCATTGAGAATTTGCCTCATGATAGACTCTTCTTCAATCAGCTCTCCAATGGATGCTAACTGATTCATGACCTCCTTGACCTTGGTAACAAACTCTGTGATGGTTTGCTTAGGTTTCTTCTTCGTTGGGTTGAACTGGTTCCAATGATAATTCTTTCTTGCTTTGGTACTAGCAAAAAAGAAAGTCTCTAGGGCATACCAAGTCTCTTGAGATGTCTTGTATCCTCTACTATGTTGTAATATAAAGTCAGAGATAGAGTTTAGTATGTACGACCTTGCTTGAACATCCCTCGCACACCAAATTGTGGGCTTATTCGTCTCCTCTTGTGTAGGTCCTCCTTTGGATCTTGGAATAGGCATAGCTTCATCAGCTGCTACATTCCATAAATATTTTTACCTTGAAAATAGGCCTCCATTCCAATTTTCCAAGCCGAATATAAGTTTTGTAGATCAGGCTTCTCAATCATTGAAGGAAATCCATCACCCATGTTGATCTAGCTCTAATACCACTAAAAGAACTTGGAGAAGTGTGTAGGAGGTAGAAAAGTAGGAATCTGAGGTTGTAGGTACTCCCATGGAGGTCAATCACAAGTTACGGCCATGAAGGAGAACCATATGAAGACATTACAAGCTACCAATGTCTAGTTGGAAGCTTAAACTATGCCACCCTAACTAGGGTAGATATCTGCTATGGAGTGAGTGCGCTTAGACAATTCATGCACACTCCTAGGAAACCTCACATGGATGTAGCCAAAAGGATATTGAAGTATCTAAAGGGAACAATCAATTAAGGTTTATATTATCCTTAGACATGTGACTTAAATGTAAAGATTTTCATTGATGCAAATTGGGTAGGATCAAAAGATGATAGAAGGAGTACATCTGGATATCTATCATTTGTAGGTACAAAGCTCATTTCTTGGTCTTCCAAGAAACAACCTATTGTAGCACTTCCCTCAACTGAAGTTAAATACAGGGGATTGGCAAATGCAACTCAAGAAGCAATGTGGATCAAGACCCTATATACAGATTTAGGGTTGGATTTTGGCACTCCATATATATTTGGAGACAATATGAGTTCATTAAATTTAGCTAATAATCCCATCTTCCATGCTAGGACTAAGCATATAGAAGTTCATTATCACTTTTTTAGAGAAAAGATTGCAAGCAAGGAGATACAATTGTCCTATGTATCTACACAGATGCAATGTGCAGACATGATGACCAAATCACTTGATGGAAGCAAACTCAATAGGTTCAAATCACTGATTGGCTTGTAGGAGATACCTATGGAAAGAAGACTCAAGCATCTCAAGCTTGAGGGGGAGCTATTGGTACATTTGGAAAGCCTTGATGCTTGGCCAAACATCAAAGTTTTACTTCATAACTTGGATGTGAGTATTCATAAGTCACATATGAACACCTCTTCTAAAATCCATGAGTTAACACTCAAGATAAATGTAAAAGGAAGTGTTTGAGAGAATCTCGTGAATTTACGAGTTGCACTTCATAGAAAGAAAGTATTTAGAATCAAATAAATTAGAATCCTAAAAGGTAGGATCACCCTTTTAGGTAGCAAATTCAAAATTCAAATCAAGAACACATTTATAACGAATTAGACTTTTAGTCGCGGGTAGTAGCGCAAGAAGAAGTACACATTGAGCTTCAAGCTTGTGGTCACACTAAGCCCACACAAATATGAGTAAGCCTACATCATCTCCCTTGTATCACACATTCATAATATTATACATTTGATTCAGTTTATGCAAGTCATTTGGTATCTATTGCTGTATGCTGCTAAGTGTTCATTTAAGTGAACTTGTTTTGCAATGTTCTTTGCAAAATAATTATCCAATTTATGTGATTCAAATTGGGATATGTAGATTGGACCTTCTAGTTCTCAGCTATCAATTTGCATATCATTTGATTTAGTACATTGTGAGATAATTTCTCTGCAAGTAACCTATGTTTGCTCACTGTCATCTTCCTAAAAAGTCAGGATTACACCCCTAACGTCTTAATGTGATTTCTCATCATATACTCATCCTAAATTAGTGAAGTAACTTCCTATAGCAAGCTTAGGACTCCAAATAGTTATGTATAAAAGATATCGGGTCAATTGCAATTAATGAGTGAGCATTAAGTGATTTACGAAGCAAAACCAAGTCCCAAAATAGCAAGTTTTTGGAAGTCTACAATCTTGAAAGTTATTTGTTTTGACATAACTATTAGAAGGTGATGATCCAACAATGGAAAATGCTAAATAACACTTCAGGAGGGATCACATTAGCTAATGGTAAATTCTAATAATAATGAGCATGTTATATTTTCCTGATTTTTTTTGGATTTGCAGATTGGAAAGAATTGCATCTTTATGTATTTATGGAGTGATGTTCAACCTATATTTCAACCTTCTAATGATTCTTGAAGTTTTTTATTCAACCATGAATATGGGATTTGGAAGAAGATTTCTTGATCGGAACAAAGTTTGTGTGATAGAGTTCGCAAACAAGCATAACGTGTAGTTTCTTGTGCTTTGTAGTTTAAGGTTCAAAGTTGGAACCCTATCACATGAGAATTGTTAAATATCATTCATTTTATACGATGCACTGAATTGAATTTTCAAATGTTCTTGAAATTTTGAGATCAACTTATGAATTAAAGAAATTTTGCTTCCAATTTGATTTTTGAAGGAGTTAATTCAACTCTTCGTCATTGTTTGAGATTTTCATTCCAAACTTGACTTGCAAATTAATTGATTTTTCAAAACAATCGATGTGTACATGGTTTCAATTGTTAAGTTCAATTCGGTTTGGATATGCTTTTAGCTTATGAAATTATTTCAAGTAAAGACGTTATTTCATCTCCCAAATGCTAAAGAATTACCTGAGTTTGCTAGAATCACCCTATGTAAGCCATTGAACATGGCAATTGACTTGATCCACCAACTGGGCGTTCCCATCTTCCCAACATTTTTGAACTCGACGTGAAGATCCGACACGACAACTCAGGTATCTATGATTTATATTTTCCTACGTATGCATATACGTGAATTGATTGTCACTATTTCTTCCTCAGCCTTGGGAGGGGTAGCTTGTTCTTAAACCTTGCAATCTCCTACGTGTAGAGGGATGATCATCTTGATCCGAGTGCCTCCTTGAAGATTGGTAAGTGGACAATCCTCATTATGCCACCCATTTCATCGACTATTGAAGCAATGACAATTGCATGCACACATCATTTATTAGCAATCGTTGTATTTAGCAGTTGATAAATTCACAAATTATGTATTAGAAATTCACATGCGCACATTTATTTAGCCTCTTCTTTGAGCCCTGATCAGTAAGATCTCTTTATATTCTCAAATTTTTTGGTTTGATTGCATATCTTTTTGGAGATTATAAATCAATGAAACTAGACACCGATGAGATTGTAGATTTGGTAGCTCAACATAAAGATAGGGTTAAGCAAGAAGTTCCAAACATCATTAAATTTGTTTAATTTAAATCACATCAAGAAATATAAATGGATGAATTATTTAAAAATATGATCAATGAAACCCAAGTACAAAGGGTTGTGGAAACTCTATTAAAAGATAAAGGCAAATTTAGAGGAATAAATGTTTCAAATTATCTAGATACATTTGAGGTCTTAGCTAAGCTACATGGATTATTAGAATCTAAGTGGAAAATGTACCTAGGTAGGCTTGCAATAGGAACAATTATGGTTGTAATTGAATCTCATGATGAACTTCAATGGGAGGAATTTAGGAAGCAACTACATAAAGAGTTCTATTTAGAAGCTTATAGCCAACATAGCAGAGAAGGTTTCATGAAGTGGATTAGCTCCCAAAGGCTCAAGTTTCAATTACCCAACTTCATGGCAAATTTATGATACAATCACTCTCCTAATTTCTCCTCTACTCATGAACCTCAAGAGATTCATATAGCTAGAAAGGTTGAGCAAACTACATCTACATCAAAAGTACCAACTGATCTATAATTTGAAATCTTATTTAATAAATTGGATAATATGATGCAAATTCATGCAAACATATCAAAAGAGGTATCTGCTTTACAAAATGTAGTCTATGCACTAAATTTGCAAGATAAGTCCTTTACACAAACTCAACCTACTGGATTTCCTGAGCCTATGATAGTACCACCACCTATTCCTCAACCGACCAATCAAAGAAACTTTAATGAGCATTGTACTCCCAACATTAGGAGATGTATTTGGTGTGATGCCACTGCCCATCTCACATATACTTGTGAGACTTTAAAGGAAGCTAAGGAACGAAGCTTGTCATTGATATTGAAAAAAAGATGTGTGATTTTAGGACATATCTACCTTTAGCCATCAATTGGGGAAGGGGGGTAATGAAAAAACTGTATGAAAACCTTTTGAATTCAAATCTAGAAGCCTCTGCTATTAAACTAGAGTGTATGGATGATTGTCATCAAGAAGCAAATCAATCTAATAAGCACAAGATGCATTCATTTGATCAGAGAAGATCTCCCCTTAGACTCCTATATATACAAGATCATATATGCTACAAAATCAATCTAAAAGATGTTTGAACATGGTCATCTGTATTGGAATTTTATTTCATATTGTAGAAACATATAAAAATAAATTTATTCTTGAAATTCAAAGAAAAATATGCAATGATCATAACGAGACATGTTTATGTTTGAATTTGGGTAGAGGTGGAATGATAAAATATTTTGATCAAACACAAGTCAAATAAAGATAAAAAAAAGATTTAGAAAACAATGGAGGATTAAACCTGTTGAAGATAATAAAAGAGGAGAAATAAAAATGGATAAACACAAAGTTGAAGAGATTTTGCAAGAGAGATTGAAAGATGATAAACAAGAGTATGAAAAGATAATTCAAAAGAAAATGGAGAAATGTGAAGAATTACATAGATCATTTGATCAAATGTCCTTAAGAGATTATCAATTATTTGAGACAAAGAAAATTGAAAAGTTGAAAATTCAAGTTAATCATGAAACTAGTAATCAAACTTATGACCAAAGTGAAATTGAGAAGACTAAACAAGAAGATAATAAAGATGAAGATAAACAATGAGAATACACCAAAAGGAAAGGAAAAAGAGGTTGTTGAAAACATTATCAAACAAATTATAAAAGATATGAAGAAGTCAACCAGAATTGTTAAGAGAAAAAAATGAGTTATGTATGCAAGAAATTTTGATGCCTTGCATTAAATTAAAAAATACATACTATCCCATCCATTCACACAAGAAGATATGCCATGATCATATACATCTTTGTGAATTCAGAGCCTACTTTTATCAAAATTTTTCTTAGATGCCACTGTTGAATGAGACAATGGTGGTCCTTGGATTGATGTCTCACATCCTTTTGTAAATACCTTAGATAGTTTCACACTTTGCTTTCCTTCATCTTATTTGCAGTTTACACATCATAAAAAGATTCCTTAAAAATTATAAGAAATCATGAAAAATCTTACAAAGAAAAGGGATATATTTCATCTTAAGAACATATTGAACATGTGATTGAAACTTCATCTAAATTTTCATTATTTGAAGAACTCCAATGTACTATGCATGAAAAAGATACTTCCCATGTTTTCTCTTAAATTAAACTGATGAATATGAACGGATTACAAAATTTGTTATGAATCACATCTATGAAGAAAGTTAATTACACTTGAGTGTCTAGATCTTGATGATTTCTTAACAAGAATTGTAAATGACTTGCAGATGATTTGATGAGAGTTTGAAGATGAATTGTTGATGATTTGATGAAGATGATTTGAAGATAATTTGAGGTTGATTTGAAGATGAATTTGAAGCTTGAAGATTGAAGTAGGGGCTAAAATTCACTTGGTATTTTTCTATGAGATCTATTTCTAGTTTCCCTATTATGCATATCATTTGCATGTAAGCATTACTAAAATTATGAAATCTGGATTATGAATTTGTCAAATTATGAAGTAAAATTATTTGTTCTAAGCAGGAAAATAAATATTTGAATTGTATGTTTCAGAACTTTATAACTTCAATTGTGAAATGATTGAACAAAAGGATTTTGAAATTCTATTCAAAAGAAGAAAGTAAACTTGTATGATGCATGACTCATGTCTATGTGAAATCCTAATTCTTTTTTATACATGCATCTAGATCCTTAGCTCAGAATAAGGAGTTAAGCCTTTCCTCTTTAAACAAAAACATTGCGAATGCAAAACAAAAAAATATTATGAAAGAAAGTTTATACTTTCTCGTCACCAAAAAAGTAAATGAATTAAACCTACATGAAGTTGATGTTGATGAATTCTATGATGGAAAATCATTATCAAGCTGATATGAAGACTATTTGTGAAAAAACACTTCTAGTATTAAAATTGGGCAAACAAGGTGGATGTTTGTATGAGTAGAGTTAGTTGAATTTCTTTGATATGAATGATTGTATATATGTGAGTGTTTATCTAAGAGGAAATCTAATTTTGAATGAATGGATGATGGGATTTGTTTCTTGACCATCTCTACTAAATTCATGAATGTTTTGAACCTAAACTTAAATATTGTTGACCAAAATGGTTATTAGTAGAGCTTTAGATTTGATATTTTCATCAACCTGATTTGTGAAAGAAATCATTTGCATCTTGTACAAAATTCAATAAAAATTTGAAAATGATATGAAATTGGATATTGCTTAATGACTTATTTTCTGGTTGGCCCATCAAGATGCTATGCAGGTTTGATGGGGGTGAATATCAAAGAGATGGTCTGTCGGGGGCGAGACGAGTAAGAAGAGGAAAAAAAGAAAGCAACGAAAGAAACAGCTTCACTAAAAGACAAATCTGAAGATGCATCTCTGCAGGAAGCCCCGCAGGGGCACAACACCCATCTCTGCACAGAGCCCCGCAGGGGCACGCACCAGGCTACAATGCTAAATCCCGGGGTCCAGAGGAGTGGATTTTTCAAACATCAGAGTAGGACCAAAAGTTAGAAAGGGGTAGAGGCTGAAAAGTTGAAGAGGGTGACTAAGAATAGCACATTCCTAGTCACTGGTGGCGTGCGTGGCAACCCAAGTCAACAGGCAAGACAACTACTTCAGGCTCTCGAGTTGTAGAGCTTGAATCAAGAAGGCCATCGAATCTGCATGTCTGTTTAACTGCAGACAATACTGACCACAAGGCGCGTGCGCGAAGCAAAGTCTGTCAAAGGAAGCAAAGTCTGTCAAGGGACGACAGAGGCGAAGAGGGGGAGAGTGTTGCAGAGCTAAAGAGCGCACAAAGAAGAGAAAAAAGACGGGCCCCAAAATTTTTCCGATTTGGGCCATATATTTTTGTAACATATTCATTCTTGTAATATATTTTCCTTTGTAAAGGCACTAGAGGAGTCCTCTAGATGCATTCCCACAGAAGAATAGAAGCTTACCCATGTAAAATAGTAGGAAATTAGCTCTTAGTGAATAAAGTGCCGGTCACTTGTGTGAAAGGACCATTTTTAGGGCACTAGTATATAAGTCAAATGTGACTCTTTGTAGAAGACTTTTGGCCATTGTGAGAATAGAGAGCACAGAAATTCGAATTTGTGTCTTCTTCCCTCTTCATCTTCTTCTTCGTGAGCTTGTATGCATGTGTATAGCTTGGAAAGGGTGCGTGTGAGTGTTGTCTATCCTTGAGAGTGTTTCTTTGCTGTAGGAAAGGTGTGTGCGAGGTGTAGGAAGTGCTGAAGAGTAGGAAAGTATTTTCGCGATTCAGTATTTCTGTCATAACTTGAAGTAGGAGCGTCGGAATTGAGTGAAGCCACCGCCATTGGATGCGCCTTCTCGAGAGCTTCGAAACGCATATGCTATTCGCTATGTTTGGAGCTCGGAGCTAGGAGAAAAGTCCAAAATACTGACGGCTGTTGCACCAAGTATCGTTTCGTCTTGACCTACAGTTGAAGCTTGTTAGGATGAGTAATTTACCTCATTTTCACTCTTGAGTAATTCATTTGCATTGACCATTACGCGATTGCATGTCTTCATACACTCGGCTAGGTTTGCATACTCTTCGGATTGATAATTAAAAGCGTGTATCCCCACTATATGCACTTGTGAGGGGATTGAGGTATAGTCTCTTTCTCCGCAAGTCCCTAAGTTGAAGCTTAGGTCAACATGGTCTCCCCACTTGGAAAGACAATCGATAAAAAAAAAAGGACTCATGAAGGATATGACCATCCTTGTTAAGAAAAATTGTATTTTATCACCGATCATTTATTTGAAGCAGCTGAACAATGGAAAAGTAGAATTCCAATAATCTTGATCTGTTATTACTTATCAAAATAAAAAAGATTCTAGAAAGCAGAGAGTAATGAAAAATTTCTAATATTTGTAGGCTTTTAAATGAGAGGAGCCACAATAATACAAGGTCGATTGAAACACATATCATTAAGAGAAAGGACATCAGTTTTTTTCGCTACATAGCAAGGATCACCTAGAATCACATGGGAATTGTGAAATATCATTCATTTTATGTGATAAAACATATATAATAAGATGGACCGAATTCATTTTTCCAATGTTCCTTAAAATTTGAGGTCAAGTTATGAATTAAAGCAATTTTGCTTCCAATTTCATTCTTGAATGGGTTTATTCAACTCTTTGTCATTGTTGAAAATTTTCATTCCAAAATTGACTTACAAATGAATTGATTAATCAAAACAATGGATTTGTACATGGTTTCAATTGTTAAGTTCAATCTGATTTGGATATGCTTTTACCTTATGGAATTATTTTAAATAAAGAATTTATTTCATCTTCCAAGTGCTAAATAGTTACTTGAGTTTGCTAGAATCACACCCTGTGAGCGGTTGAACTTGGAAGTTGACTTGATCCACCAATTGAGCATTTCCATCTTTCCAATAGTGGGATCAGACACAAGGATATGAATTGAAGGGAGGCACGTTGCCTTGGCCACCATAGAGGTCAAAATCCATGGAACTTCAAAGAAGGTACCAAAAGACCCACCAATTTGGGGCAACAAGGATAAATACTCATGCATGAGGCCATGGAAGGAGGCTTTCACACGAGACCTGCATGCTTCCCCTTGTACGGATGCCAAAGAGTTGCAGAAGGATCAAATCCATGAGTCCAAGGGAAAACATAGGCCTGGCTAGCTTGTACTCCAATGCGAGATAAAGCGAGGAACCTCACAACAGTGTCAAGGGGTGTGAATGGAGACAAACACAGATCAAAACTGACTTGCAATAGCCTCACTATGTGACTACACGCAGGGTGTTTCATATCGTACTCTAGGATGTATGAGGTGTTTCAGTATGTGAGAAGTGTTTAACTATGGTTTAACAAACTATTTAAGATCAACCTATGAATCTATTGTCTGTAAGGTTGCACAGCTCTATATCTAGACAGATCATATTCATACGAATGCCAGACTAATGTTTCATTAGTTATATGATCTTTGATAAATTCATCCTCTTCGTGTACTAAATTAGCTATGTTTTTAATCTGCTTAGGTTGGGTATTACTTTTTATAGGTGGAGGCAAAATTCTAAAAAATGGCATTCTCACTATTCATAGATTCAATTGACTCAATTGTAAACAAAGCTAGAAATCTAGATAAACAATACTCATATGATGGGGAGATTAAAGATTCATTAGTAATACGGTCCTTAATAAATTCCTCTAGTTCCACTTCTTCATTAGCTTCACCCTCTTTAGGTTGAGTGGTAGTATTATCAACAGGTGGAGGCAATAAAGTTTCTAAAGTAAAAGATGTAGGTATGTGTTGCAGAGCTAAAGAGCGCACAAAGCAGAGAAAAAAGACGGGCCCCAAAATTTTTCCGATTTGGGCCATATATTTTTGTAACATATTCATTCTTGTAATATATTTTCCTTTGTAAAGGCACTAGAGGAGTCCTCTAGATGCATTCCCACAGAAGAATAGAAGCTTACCCATGTAAAATAGTAGGAAATTAGCTCTTAGTGAATAAAGTGCCGGTCACTTGTGTGAAAGGACCATTTTTAGGGCACTAGTATATAAGTCAAATGTGACTCTTTGTAGAAGACTTTTGGCCATTGTGAGAATAGAGAGCACAGAAATTCGAATTTGTGTCTTCTTCCCTCTTCATCTTCTTCTTCGTGAGCTTGTATGCATGTGTAGTGCTTGGAAAGAGTGCTTGTGAGTGTTGTCTATCCTTGAGAGTGTTTCTTTGCTGTAGGAAAGGTGTGTGCGAGGTGTAGGAAGTGCTGAAGCATAGGAAAGTATTTTCGCGATTCAGTATTTCTGTCATAACTTGAAGTAGGAGCGTCGGAATTGAGTGAAACCACTGCCATTGGATGCGCCTTCTCGAGAGCTTCGAAACGCATATGCTATTCGTTATGTTTGGAGCTTGGAGCTAGGAGAAAAGTCCAAAATACTGACGGCTGCTGCACCAAGTATCGTTTCGTCTTGACCTAGAGTTGAAGCTTGTTAGGATAAGCATTTACCTCATTTGCATTCTTGAGTAGTTCATTTGCATTGACCATTACGTGATTGCATGTCTTCATACACTCGGCTAGGTTTGCATACTCTTCGGATTGATAATTAAAAGCGTGTATCCCCACTATATGCACTTGTGAGGGGATTGAGGTATAGTCTCTTTCTCCGCAAGTCCCTAAGTTGATACTTAGGTCAACACACTTTTTGGCGCCGTTGCCGGGGAGTGACGATTCAAACCGAGGCATTCGTGTGACGGTAAGTAGCTTTTTGCTTTGAAGAACTTGGAGGAGCGGAAATCTTCTCTTCTTTGGTAAGTCAATTTCAGCCGCACTTGCTACTTCTCATTCTTGGAGTGTGTGTAGTGAGTTGATAGATTAGGGAAGTGAGTAGAAGAAATAGAATAGGAGTGAGTGGAGAGTAGAGTAGGCTTTAGGGTTGTTCAAAAATTTTCCTTTTTCTGTAAGCTAGGAATTCCCAAGTATAAAAGTCAAAAAATTTCATTTTTTAAAGTTACTTGTTGAACAAGTATCGTGGAGAGCAGTGTCGAGTGTCGTGTGAGTTGCAGCGATCGTGGCGAGGAAAACAAGCAATAGGGAAGAGTTCAGTGCAAAAGAGTTGGACCAAGAGATCATAGGTGCTACCAAGGTAAACTAAATTACCCATTTGATAAAAAATTTTCAGTATTTCAACCTAGGAAAGGAAAGAAACGACCTGCGCTGAGTATCGTTTGGACTCTCAGGGGGTTAAAAGTCATTTGTTGATTGATACAGTGGGTGAGGGTAAGAGAGAAGAGCTAGGTGAGCAAGGGGGAAACTTCAAATCTCAAAAAACATTACAAAAATTTGAAAAAGGGTCAAGTATCGCTTTGCTCCTGCGGTCGAGTATCGTTTTACTCCTGCGGTTGAGTATCGTGATATTTCCCAGCGGTCGTCGATCGTTTCGTGAGAGATCGTAGATCGTTTCAGATAGAGATCGTAGATCGTTTCAGATAGAGATCGTAGATCGTTTCGTAGAGATCGTTTTGATCAGAGGTCGTCGATCGTGTATCGTTTGTCAAGTATCGTTATCCAGAGATCGCGACACTTGATAGAGATCGGTATCGTTTCAGACCAAGTATCACCGATCGTTTCTGGTGAAGATCGTAGATCGTTTCTATTCGAGTATCGTGTATCGTCTAGTGAGAGATCGTGTGTCGCTTCAGTCCAAGTATCGCCGATCGTTTCTACTAGAGATCGTCGGTCGTGTATCGTTTTCAACCAGAGATCGCTTGCGAGAGATCGTTTTACCCAGAGATCGATTGGTCAAAAGATCGTTTTCCAGCGATCGTTTTGATCAAGTATCGTTTGGACCCAAGTGTCGTTTGCTAGCGATCGTTTTGGTCAAAGGTCGTAGATCGTTTCGCTGAGAGATCGTGTATCGATTTCAACCAGAGATCATTTTGGGAAAGATCGTTTTCCAGCGATCGTTTCATCCAAGTATCGTTTGTCAGCGATCGTTTTCTCAGAGATCGTGAGAGTCAAGTATTGTGACTTGAAATTTTCTTTCAGTCACTTTCCAGCCTAAGTTTTCCCTAGACTTCTAAGCCATAACTTAGAACTCTAGAGGCTAGAGGTGGACAAGAATTGATCAGAGCTCTTAAGTGAATGAACCTGAGATCAGGAAGAACCCTAGGAAGCCGAAGAAGTGTAATTTCCTCCGTAGGGAGTGCTGCCGAACCAAGTAACCGTTCACACTATTCTGAGACCTCCAGTGAGTCAGAAGGAGAAATCCCCATGGCTTCAGAGGATATGCAAAACACTGTGCCCATGATTGGCCAGATGTCCATCATTGAGGGCGAATACAGAACTTCCTTAGAGTATGTGAGCACGAACCACAATGAGATCCCTATCTATTTGGATGGTCTAAACAGATCAGTGGCCAGACTGAGGAAGGCTTCAGAGGCCTACATAGTGCCAAGACCAGCAGTTAAGTACATAGGAGGACTGTACATGGATAAACAAGACATTCAATACGTAGTCACAGAACAACCTGAAATCATCAATGAGCGTGGTGAGGAAAATAATGCTTCGAGCTTAAATGGATATGGAACTGAAGAGCAAGTAACTACTCCTAGAGGGAGATCAACAATCACTAAGCTTTGGAGAGGAGACTTAGTTCCCCAGGATGATACGCTGATAGATGTGTATTTGATCAACGGGATGGAGCACTTGCTCAGAGCCCATTCCTCTATTTGGGAAGCTGCTCCTAATCCAGTTACCATCTATGAGTTACAAGATCCCGAATTCTCCACCATCATCACATATTTGGACAAAAATCACAGAAGGTATTGGCCAGTCACAGAATTAGAGAGAGCCGAGCTGAAATATCAGAACATCCCAGTGTTCCCCCCTAGGGACCAAGCCACTACTTCACGGAATCCACATGGAACTTCTCAAAATGATTCAATTCAACAATCGGGACAGACACAACAAACGCATCACACCCAGATCCCTGTCAGACCACATGTACAATTCGCAATGCCTGCCACTAATCCTAACTACCGACCACAACCAGCCATTGACCCAAGACATGGAGTTCATGCTCCAGTCAGACCACAGGTAGTACGAGGACCGGGCATACCAATAGGAAGACCAAATTACCCTGTAATGCCTAGACAACCTGAAGCAGGAAGGAGACTAAGGCCGATTCAAGTGGCCAAGTGCATGAGAAATCATTATGATGGCTCGAGTGAACCCTATAATCACATAGCAGAATTTAAACAAGTAGTCAGAGCTGAGCAGGTAGATGACTTCATGATTCAATATGAGTCTTTTGGCCTCACCTTGTCAGACACGGCTCTGGCCTGGTTTCAGCCATTGGATCCAAGTACCTTTCAGAACATGGATCAGGTGTATCAAGAAATGATTGAAGAATTCACCAAATCTGGAATTAAAAACAATTCTTCGTCATTAATCCACAGCTTCAAACAAGTCCCGACTGAGTCAGTCAGATTGGCTGCCAGGAGATTTAAGCAGTATGTGGATAGATGTCCCGTAGAAGAGAGACCAACACAAAACAAAATGGTATCCTTGTTCTTAGAAGGACTCCTGAACGGAACCTTAAGGTCATTAGTGTACGTGAAGAGGGTTCAAACTTTGCAAGAGTGCATGAAGGAATGTATAGACCTAGAAGATAACCTTGCAGAAGACTTGAAAATATCCCAAGGCAGTGTGAAAAGTGAAGAGTCAACAAGTAGCACATCAAACCCTAAAAGCAACGTAGAGGAAATTGCTGACTTGTTAGCAAAAAAACTGAATATGCAAGGACAGAGGAATTATCCCACCAATCCTATGAGAATGCCTATGCTTAGAAGATGTATGCAGTGCGGAGGAGATCATCCTTCTCACTTGTGTACTAGGGGAGTAGTCCCACCTCCTGCCTATGCTCCTCATAGACCCTCTGTCCCCGGACCACTACAGTATTGCAGTATAGAGCAGAGATACACAAATCATAGCACAGAGAACTGCCCTTACAATAGGCAAACCAGACCCACCCAGCCTTATGTGAGACCATATGGATACCCGCAGAATCAGCAGGGAGGAGAAGCCTTTAGATATCCCTCATATCAGCCGCAGGCACCAATACCACGACCATATGCATATCAGGGATATACGCAACCTCAACCAGTGCTAGGACAACAACCGCCTCACCCTCAGAACGTTGTCCCAGTTAAGATAGTGCAACCAGAGGAAAACCTAGAAAGGGCTATAGTGCCAGCCACACCTCTGACTAGCAGTGAACCATATGACTCACTTTACGAATCTAGTCAAGGAACATACCCTGGTTATGAGAGCTCAATAATGGAATATGGGCAACAATATGACCCATATGCTTATGGCATGGAGACACCAGAGAGTTCATATAACTACGAGCAAGATTATGTACCCTTAATGTACACAGCTCCTAGAGCAACCATGCCACCTAGACCAATGAATAGACCGCCTGTACCTAGAGGACCATGCTACAGGTGTGGAGGTGACCACTATATTAGAGAATGTACATTGCCAAACCCACCACCACCACAACAAATTTGGGAAGGTTACTGTAGCGATTGTGGAAAGGAACATCTTTTCAGAGATTGTCCTAAGAACCCCAACCAAGTCACATCCAAGGTGCAGATTAACGTGATAGAAGTAATTGAATCATCAGGAAGTGACAAAGAGTACACTATACCTTTAAAAGCCATAACAAGAGCAAAGGCTAGAGAGAACCCTGACAAATCAGACGGAAATAATCAAAGTGACAAAGAGGGAAATGCACCCATCCCTCACAGAGTGGAAGATTCCGAAGAACCAGAAAAAAGTATCACCAGTAAACGATCCCAAAGATGGAAACAAAGGAGAGATAGGATAAAAGAAAAAAAGTTGTTACTAAAGAAGGAAAACGAAAAGAGTAAACTAGAACCAACGAAGGAACCAAAAATGGAAGAAGAAAACCAAAAGGAGAATAAAAGGGAGGAGGTAGGATCGGTATTAGCGGACCCAATGCCTGAAGAATTAGCCATGTGGATTCAGGCATACAAGGCGAGAATAAAAGCAGGGCCTACCATAGAACAACATGAGAGAGAGTATCCGAGAGGCGACTTAGAGAAAGAAAGATTGGAAATCTGCAAAAAATTAATAGAAGTTGCCCAACAAACATTAGAAAAACCCGCATCACCTTTACCAAACAACCGAATTTACGAAGAAAAATTCCAAGAGTGTCTAAACAATCAGGAAAAGCCTAACATAAATAGACCTCTGGATGATGAAATTGGTATTGGGAGAAAGGAAGGATCCATAGTCCCTGAAACAGAAGGAGATTGGACTAAGGATTTATGGGCGCGAGTTCAAGAGGACAAGTGGAAAAAGGTGGAAGGAATGGAACCGCCCTTTGAAGAATTGGAAGCAGAAAACGAAATAGAGGATTCAATACCTGAACTTAATTCAGAGGAAATTTTTCCAATGGATGCAAGTGACAAAGAAGTGGAAAACAATGTAAAGGAGCTACCCAATTACACCGGGGAATACGAGCACAACTCAGAATTGTATCGCATTCCATCAATAAAGAGACGAGAAACAAATCCATCAGTTCAAACATCGGAGATCATACAACGCCTTAGAGAGGTGAAAATCCCATGTACCTTAACATTTGAAGAACTGTTAAAGGTAAAACCCCATCTAAAAGAGAAACTGATAGATCAATGGGAAGTCAAGGAGGAAAAGAAGGAGGTCGATGACGAAGTGAAAACGGTGAGAATTCCAGTGGATAAAGTAGGAGACTTTAGTGAAGGAGATGAAGGAAATACCTGTCTTCCAATCACCTATAGGGGTTACACAACCAAAGCCATACTAGATTCAGGAGCTGGTGTTGGCATTGCTACCAAAGAAATTTGGGAGAAATGGGGAAAACCAGCATTGAGACCAACTCGTATGAAAATTCAAATGGCAGATGGACATACGGAAAGACCCTTAGGATTGTTGGAACGAGTAGTCTTCACTACGTGCGAAGTGGAATTCGAACATACTTTAGCAATATGTCACTTTGAAAGGCCAAGCAATTATGAAATGATATTGGGAAGGCCATTCATGAGACAGCTAAAGGTCGTACAAGACTGGGGAAAAGATGCAGTGTACCTACAACACGCAGGAGTCACCACTAGGATCAACCTACATACGTACACATATCAAGATGTACCACCTCTGCAATGGAATCAAGTCCATAAAGAGGAAGACGATCAATCGATTCATAGTGCAGGTTCTAGTGACCAATCCTGGATGAACGAGGACACTCATCTATGGATATGCCAAGCTGCAAAAAAGGAAGAAGAGAGAAGAAAAAGTTGGCAGCAGAAACAAGGTGTAGTGAGATCGGTACAAGATCCAGCTTATATGCCACAAGTATTTCCAGACGAAGAATTCGAACCTCACGGTTGGATGGAAATTTTAGCCACCCTCGATGTCTGTGTAAACGAAGAAGTAGTAACTATGAACGAATGTATTGACGAGGAGGGTTATGATGTTAGTCTGTATATGGTAGTCCTTCAGGAGGCAGAAGAAGGAGAAGTAATTGAGAAAGAATGGAAGGAGGACTACGAGAGCATTGAAATGGAACCAGAACCCTTGGATCTAGGGATTAGTACCACCAACATGGATATCATTGCCAATGAACAACATAAGGATCTCACACAACAGGAAGAATTAGAAGTTGAAAGGGAGTTAGAAGATGAAGATAATAAGCTTCAAGACCAATTTGAGGTACCAGCTCATTTGAAAAAATACGAAGTAGAAGAGAGGAAGATTGCTATTCAAATGCCTAAAAGAGAGGCACAACCGGGAATAGCATATGATAATAAAGAGCAAACCAAGAAAATAGTTGTAACCATGGAAGGAGGAGAGGAACGATGTACTTTCATAGGACAGGATGTCTCAGCGGAAGAAGAGCGAGAGTTGATTCGACTCATAAGAGAATACCGGGATGTCTTCGCTTGGACTTATAAGGACTTAAAAGGAGTAGATCCATCTATATGTGCGCATAGAATGCCCATGACATCCGAAGCCAAACCTTCTAAACAGAGACCTTATACTTATAATGATGTGTATTCAGCGAAGATAAAAGAAGAAATAGATAAGTTGTTGGATGCTGGATTCATATACGAGATAGAACACACAGAATGGGTATCGCCATTAGTAGTAGTGCCTAAGAAAAACGGAAAATTGAGAGTGTGCATAAATCTGAAGAAGGTGAATGCAGCCACTATACGTGATAGCTACCCATTACCGATTACGGATCATCTACTGGAGAGGGTAGCAGGTAAAGAGGTCTATAGCTTCCTTGATGGTTTCTCCGGATACAATCAGGTAGCTATTGCGACTGAGGACCAACACAAGACAGCATTTGCCACGGAATGGGGTGTGTATGCATTCAGAGTGATGCCCTTTGGACTCACTAATGCAGCGGCTACCTTCCAACGATTAATGTGTCACGTTTTCAAGGAATTTTTGAAAAAAAGCATGGAAGTATATGTAGATGACCTTTGCACGTATTCCAATCAAAGACCCGATCACATACCGGAATTAAGGAAGATATTCAACAAATGTAGGTAGTATAGAGTCTGCTTAAACCCAGAAAAATGTGTCTTCATGGTAAGACAAGGAAAAACACTAGGACACATAGTCTCAAGAAATGGGATATCTACGGATGAGGATAAGATTAAAGTCATATTGGACTTACCAAGACCCAAAAATGTAAAGGAAGTACAAGCCTTTATGGGACATTGTGGATATTACCGTAGGTTTATTCACATGTATGCCATAATAGCCAAGCCCTTATACGGTCTTTTGACTCAGTTCACTTGGACAAACGAGTGTGAGAAGGCCTTCAACGAGCTTAAAAAGAGGCTGAGTACAGCCCCAATTCTAAAATCACCCAACTGGAACAAGCCTTTTCATATTCATGTTGATGCTTCGAACTATGCAATTGGATGTATCCAAGCTCAACCGGCTGATGAAGGAAAGCTTGATCATCCAATCGCTTATGCAAGTAGACAATTAAATCAAGCCGAAAGAAATTACACGACTACAGAAAGAGAGGGCTTAGGAATGGTTTATGCAGTAAAGAAGTTTAGACATTACCTCTTAGCCAACAAATTCAAATTCTTCATAGACCATCAAGCTTTGTTGTATTTAGTCAATAAACCTTGTAGCACGGGAAGGTTGGTGCGATGGTTCTTGTTACTAATGGAGTTTGACTTTGAGGTAATAGTCAAAAAAGGAAACACGCATGTGAGAGCAGACCACCTTTCTAGGTTAAAACACGGAGAGCCACCTAGCGGAGTTCCTGATGATTTGCCAGACACCTATCTTTTTAACCTAGAAGTATGTCCTCAATGGGCCGAAAAGTTGATCCCTATACTTACACATGGACCTAAAGATGGGCTCACGCCAACCCGAAAGCAAGATCTTTGGAGGACTAAAAACCTTCACATTATTGCTGGAAGTTTATACCACCAGGATTCAAGCGGACTACTGATGAGATGCGTGGAAGAAGATGAACAAAAAATGTGGCTTCAGAAAGCACACATAAATCAATGGAACACTCACTTGAACGCAATTGGAACCTGGCAAACACTCAAGAGATTTGGCATATATTGGCCAACCATGCAACGAGATGCACATCATTATGTGTCAACCTGTTCAACCTGTCAAGAACAAATCCCAGATGAGAACTCTACGTTATGCTATTCTACCATAGCACCAAGGTGGAGCATGCCTTTAGTAAAGTTCTTGAAAACTCGAGAGTACCCTGATGGAGCTACTCTAGCAAGAAGACGGGCTCTTGAAGAACAGAGCAAGGATTACGTCATCTTAGGAAAACAACTCTTTAAACGCGGGAAGGATAATCAGCTAAGATTGTGCGTGCATGAAGGAGAGTATCTTCCTATCTTAGAAATGGCACACGCAGGAGCTGCGGGAGGACATTTTTCAGCAGACAGAACGGTCAAGATGATTCTCTTTGCAGGCTTGTGGTGGCCAACTCTACACATGGATGCGGAGACATATGTGAGAAGTTGCGAAACATGCCAGAGAGCAAAATATCCCATTAGAAGAGATGACATGCCTTTAAGACCCATGGTTTGTGTGAGAGCGTTTACCAAGTGGGGTATTGATTTCATAGGACCTATCAATCCACCTGCGAAAGGATCACATGCGGAGTACATCATAGTAGCCACCGACTACTTAACAAAGTGGGTAGAAGCAAAAGCCACTAGAAAAAATGATGCTCAAACCACGGCAAAATTTCTTTTTGAGCACATTTTCACACGCTTTGGACTACCAATCGAAATAGTGAGTGATCGAGGAACCCACTTCCTAAACGAAGTCATTGAATCACTAATGAATGAATTCTTAGTGATTCATAAAAAATCAGCCCCATACCACCCTCAAGCTAATGGGCAAGCTGAAAGTTCCAACAAAGTACTATGTACGGTATTGACAAAGATAGTCAATAATGGAAGGTCAGATTGGGACAAACAATTGCATCACGCAATTTGGGCCTTCCGTGTGGCTTATAAAACGGCCATTGGAACTACACCTTTCAACCTAGTGTATGGGCAAAATGCAATTTCGCCAATTGACTTCTTAGTACCTACCTTGAAAGTGGCCCAGCAGTATGAGTGGAACGGTCACGAACTATCTCAGCAATTAGATCAAATTGAAAAGCTGCACGAGACTAGATTGCAAGCGGTAGCAGGCATCTATGCCGCCAAACGGAGACAAAAGGCTTATTATGATGCACATATAAAAGACAAGGGACTAAAAGAAGGTGACTTAGTCCTAGTATACACCCTCAAACAACATGCAAAGAAGCTTCAAAAACGAGGATATGGACCCCTGATTATAAATCGAATCTCTACTAGTGGTGCAGTCAATCTTGCCACACTAGATGGAGACATTTTTCCCAACTACATCAGTGGATGCAGGGTGAAAAGATTCATGGAGCCTCTAACGGATCAAATGCTAGCACGACTGTTAGGAGCTCAAAGTAGGAAAAAAGAAGAAGAACGCATACGAGAAGAAGCGAGACAAGAAGCCCTAGAACGCATCAGAAAACGGAAAGAGTGGATGAGAGAAAGAGACGAGAGATATCGAATAGGAGAAGAACTCATCCCTATGGCTAATTTTAGAGCCACTGAAAACTCCGGACAACAAACAAGACAGCCTTACTTGAATCTGGGAGCAGGACGAAAAGAGTACCACTTAGTGGATGCTCTCATAGACACAGGAGCAGCCATAAGCTGCATTAGATTTTCTTTGTCTCAGAGACTTAAAGAGGAGATACGCCCATCGAAGGCACAGCTAATTGGAATAGGAGGAAAAGTTACTCAATGCATAGGTGAGATAACTTTACCCTTACATATGGGCAACAACACTATGGAGCAGAAACTTTTAGTATGTCAGGACCAAGATCTGCTTGAAGATGTGGTGTTAGGACAAGATTGGATCTATGAATATGAGGTAACCATTCAATTGGCTTTAGGATACATATCTGCCAGAATAGGACCTCGTGAGGTATTTAGTTTGTTAGATGAACGACCACCCAAAGCCGCTATTATAGAGCCAGAAGTTCATCCAAATGAACAAGTCATGATTGTATGTTCTCTAGCAATATAGGAACCCCATCGTCAAGTACTTCATGTGAAAATACCGTGAGTCCTGTGTGCACTCCATCTTTGAGTATAGAGAGTCACAAGAGTGCACAAAAACATGAAATCCAGCCCAGTGAACCACAAAGCACAAAAAAGAGTGCTCCTTTGCAAGAAACGAAGTCTACACCGGTGAAAGTGTACCCCATTCCACATTCTACACTAGCTTGGATAAGAAAGGACCAAAAGAAGGCATATCTCCAGCAACAGAAACGTCTTCGACATCAGCATGTCCAATCAAAGAAAAAGACAAAGAGTTTCGAACACCCCAGTCAACCACGACTAAAGAGCATATGGATTCCAAAGAAACTGATAACTGCACAACCTGATCGAACACAGATATGGATCCCAAAGTCAAATACTCCAAGGACAACGTTCCCAAACAAGAAACATTCTCAGAAGGGCTATCATACTCAACATGGTCAACAGACACATCAGACGAGAAAGAGGACATATTGGAGGAAGAAGGAATCTACAGATGCAATACAAACCAACCTGAGATTCCCAAAACAGAATCAGCAGACATACTACCGAAGAAGAACCGCACTCATCAAAAAGGTGGAAAATACAGTACATTCCATCCAAGTGAAGCAAGTTTGGATGCCGAAAGACAAGACAAATTGCATCCGTCAAGAAACTACTTCCAATTGCACACATAAGGAGTTGTCGAGAGCCAAAGTATGCATGATAGGGCCACATTACAAGGCCAAGCATTCGGCACATCCTTCTTCTACTTTCGGATAGTCACGCACATTTTCCCTTTGGAAATAGGAGAGCACTTGTACATACATAAAAATATTACTCCAAAAAATATTCACTAACCGCTTCGGCTATGGACTAACCTTTATGTTTTCCTTTCAGCAAAAAACATAAAAATATATGAAAAATTCAGGTATTACCTTTCTCACACCCACGGGAAAGGGACGGCACCATGCACTCGGAGCTTCATCGAATTATTAATCAACATATGGAGGAGGATTTCTGAAAAAAAAACATATGGATACTAATTCATACTCTATATTGAGTGCAGATGACATCTTCTGACTCAGAAGCTACACAGCAGGAAGAGGTACTACTGCTTCCATTGGGGTCAATAACCAAGGTCAGAGGACATTGGTTTCGAGATGACCAACCTATCTCGGAACTTCTCTTTATGGCAACCATCAAGATTATGGACAGGGATCACTACTTCCCTATCATGTCACAGGATTTCAAGACCATAATACAAGGGTTACCTCATATCGAGGAAGTATGGACTCAAGCTGGTATTGAAGCATTTTTGAAAATACCTATATGCGTACCCGACTTCCAAAGATGTACGCAAGTCATGAATACCTTGCAGTCGGCTGCTTCAAAGATTTCTGTTCCAGAAGCAAAGGTTTTGGACAAGGTGGGCACATGGAAGACAATTCAATTCACTCATGAATTGATCAATAAAGCCTTTGGATGGAATCAGGAAGGAATTACTAATGTCAAAGAGGAGTGCCATGACCCCAAGAAAAGATCATTCCTGGAGATTAACAGAATAGATATTGAAGATGCGGTACGTTTGGTACATCAACACTTTTGTTTTCCTGGCATGAACAGATACACTGCACCACAAAAGATTGTAGTACAACTCCTATCGCATGCCATGAGATAGATAGGAAACAAAGTGAATCTCACAGGTTACGTTCAAGAACGATTGTTTGAAGCTCAGAAGAAATGGGGGCAAAAGAAGTTCATGAACGGTGGTTCAGCCTTGACTTTATTGATATATGAAGCTTTAGACATGAAACACTGCTTACGGGAGATGCCGACATCAGAAGGGCTAGCAAAGTACGCAAAATCCGCTTCGGTCCCTAAGAAGAAGAAAGCAGTAGTTGTGGTTGAAGAGGCTGGAACCAGCACACAGAAACCCATGAGGGGTACGAAACGCTTACGAGAAGAGGAAGCTCACGCAACACCCCAGTCTAAGAGAACGCATCTCTTGCCTAAGATCACGACGGATCAAATGCCGATTTCAAAAAGAGATTTGTCTGCTGCCCTAGAGGAGACTCACCAATATATGCAAGGGCAGGTGAATCTAAATGTCCAAGGACATCATTATAGACAAGCAAGTCAAGTGAAGCAAAAACAGAGTACAGAAGCGACTCCAAGACAACCTGGAAGGTACAAAGAATTGGGCATTGACGACTCTAGTACGAATACGGAATCCAGTCCTGAGAAAGACACGCTAGATACTGATATCAGGACAGAAACTTATGAAGAAGAAGGACCAGAACTCAATCAAATGGAAGTGACACCGGACAACCAAAAGGAGAAAGAACAGAAGGTGGATGATGCTAAGGAACAGGAGCACGTCATTCAGTTGAATGACACCACAAAAATAAGCGTCAAGGAAGATACGACTACTAGGGTTACACATGTCAAAGCACCTATTAAAGAGGAAGAACAAACCCCAGTGAATAAGGAAACGGGAGAGCTCCAACAAAAAGAACAAACCATAATCGAGGTGCCTGATGACACACCTCAAGGACATAACGAAGACATGGGGGCTGAGCCAAGGATCCAGCTTCAGATCAGGCAGCCCCATGATACCACCTTACACATTGCTCAAGGCAAAGACGTGACTACCGGAAAAGAACCCACAATACCTAAAACATGGCTCAATGTGGATGTGACTCAACTGAAGCCTGTGGTAAAGCAAATGATCCAGATAGCCATGGATACGCAACAACAACTGATGGACATAGATGCAGACTACGACAAAGCCATGAAGAAAAAGAATCAGTTTCAAGTTATGAGTGAACAGTTGTCTGCACAATTAATTCAGGTACAAAAAGAGATAGCCACCAAAAGCACTGAGCTGTTAGAAACACAAACGCAATATGAATCATTAAGCACTCAGCATCACCAACTGCGAAACCAGCTCGAGGGCCTACAGAAATTATATGATGCTACTGCAGCAGAAAAAGAAAGAATGAAGACCAGAAGTACTCTACTAGAGACACAGCTGAAGTTATATCTGGATGAGAATGATACTTTACGCAACAGAAATAAAGAGTTGATGAAATCATTGTTATATGACCAACCAATACAGCAACAGGAATCAACTGAAAGTAAAGAAAATGAATTAAGAGATCAACTTGCACAATATGAAGCTTTGCTAAAACAAGAGCGCGCAGTAAGAGAAGAAGCAGAACGTAAGCACACTCAGGAAATATGTGAGCTCAAAAGGCAGCTGAATTAAGCACAGGCCAAACTGGTACAGAGCTACAGTGAAAACATGGATCACGTAGCTGACATAGGTAAGGAGCTCCTAGCCACCAAAGAAAAACTCGGGGAAGCCATACAACAGATAAAGGAAAAAGATGAATGCATTGAAGAGCTAAAAAATCAGCAGAAAGGCAAAGAACCGATCGGGACATCAGTAGTGCCAGAAAAAGAACATCCTACTGACGAGGTAGAGGTAAGCCCTCTATCTCAACCGATCTATCATTCTCCAATACATGAGCAGTTGGCCGACATACATGATGATCATCCGATGCCATACACTGTAGAAATAAGTCAGAAGGAACGGGCACTAGTGGTGTCCCGATTGACGGAAAATTTTGAGAATGAAGTCATCAAGGTCATGAAGGAAGCAAAAATCAAAGGTAAAGACTTGGAAAAGATCATAAAGCCTTTCAACATTCCATATGGATTGTTGAAAGAGAAAGCAAGGCAATATATAAAGAAGGTTACACAAAAAAGTCCAGACGAGCAGCTCAATTTCAAGAATGACACATTCACATACACTCAAGCAGAGTTCGAGGCTGCACAACCAGTGTGGCGGAGAAAATTTTTGGAGAAACATCCCACACTACGGGTGCACTGGCAAGCCGCACCGTATTTATTACAGGTAAACCCTTCGTTTTGTCCAACACCATGCCGAAGGGATACAAAGGAATTTTTGGATTTACAACGCAGCGGCACTATTAATAAACAGTGGCTGAATTATCCTATGTTACCTAGCCCGCCACATAACTATTTGCCAACCGAGGATTATATGATCAAAACAATAGAATTTTGGCTACAAAACTATGCGACAGTACCAGACTTAGCGGTCAAGATGACTAATAAAATACTTAGTATGCTACTTACAGTTTTGAAGGTCTTCAAACATGCGGCATATACATTTCTGAATTTCATCGGCATTAATCAAGGCACAGATATACTTATTTTCGATCTATCAGTAATGCCGAGCCGCCCCACAATAATGGCGTACTATTCCAGACTCATGTTCTTGCCAAGTCCGTATATGCAAACATTTGAAGAAGCATTTTTTACAGGATTTTTTGAAATAGATTCAGAGATATTTTTGAAGATGTCATCTAATCTGAATGCCAGACTTGTGGCATACGAATTAAGCTTCTTCGCAGATCACAGACAACCACCAAACGATGGAGTCAAAGCTGAACAATGGAAACAGATCATGATACGTGAAGCCAATCTGCTAAATGATACAGAGCAACAAGTATACAGAACATATGCCCGGCGCTTATCAAAGCCTGTCGGGGACGACAGAGTTCAGGAGGGGGGCAGTGTCGGGGGCGAGACGAGTAAGAAGAGGAAAAAAAGAAAGCAACGAAAGAAACAACTTCACTAAAAGACAAATCTGAAGATGCATCTCTGCAGGAAGCCCCGCAGGGGCACAACACCCATCTCTGCACAGAGCCCCGCAGGGGCACGCACCAGGCTACAATGCTAAATCCCGGGGTCCAGAGGAGTGGATTTTTCAAACATCAGAGTAGGACCAAAAGTTAGAAAGGGGTAGAGGCTGAAAAGTTGAAGAGGGTGACTAAGAATAGCACATTCCTAGTCACTGGTGGCGTGCATGGCAACCCAAGTCAACAGGCAAGACAACTACTTCAGGCTCTCGAGTTGTAGAGCTTGAATCAAGAAGGCCATCGAATCTGCATGTCTGTTTAACTGCAGACAATACTGACCACAAGGCGCGTGCGCGAAGCAAAGTCTGTCAAAGGAAGCAAAGTCTGTCAAGGGACGACAGAGGCGAAGAGGGGGAGAGTGTTGCAGAGCTAAAGAGCACACAAAGCAGAGAAAAAAGACGGGCCCCAAAATTTTTCCGATTTGGGCCATATATTTTTGTAACATATTCATTCTTGTAATATATTTTCCTTTGTAAAGGCACTAGAGGAGTCCTCTAGATGCATTCCCATAGAAGAATAGAAGCTTACCCATGTAAAATAGTAGGAAATTAGCTCTTAGTGAATAAAGTGCCGGTCACTTGTGTGAAAGGACCATTTTTAGGGCACTAGTATATAAGTCAAATGTGACTCTTTGTAGAAGACTTTTGGCCATTGTGAGAATAGAGAGCACAGAAATTCGAATTTGTGTCTTCTTCCCTCTTCATCTTCTTCTTCGTGAGCTTGTATGCATGTGTAGTGCTTGGAAAGAGTGCTTGTGAGTGTTGTCTATCCTTGAGAGTGTTTCTTTGCTGTAGGAAAGGTGTGTGCGAGGTGTAGGAAGTGCTGAAGCATAGGAAAGTATTTTCGCGATTCAGTATTTCTGTCATAACTTGAAGTAGGAGCGTCGGAATTGAGTGAAACCACTGCCATTGGATGCGCCTTCTCGAGAGCTTCGAAACGCATATGCTATTCGCTATGTTTGGAGCTCAAAGCTAGGAGAAAAGTCCAAAATACTGACGGCTGCTGCACCAAGTATCGTTTCGTCTTGACCTACAGTTGAAGCTTGTTAGGATAAGCATTTAGCTCATTTGCATTCTTGAGTAGTTCATTTGCATTGACCATTACGTGATTGCATGTCTTCATACACTCGGCTAGGTTTGCATACTCTTCGGATTGATAATTAAAAGCGTGTATCCCCACTATATGCACTTGTGAGGGGATTGAGGTATAGTCTCTTTCTCCGCAAGTCCCTAAGTTGATACTTAGGTCAACAGTATGATATCTTCTTCGATAGATTCATTTGAAGACACATTGCTTGTAGACATAAAAAATAAAGAATAATGTAAAATTTCACTTGATAAATGAACTGTTTTGGTAATAATGCTAAAGACCTTTTGAGTAGTAATACTGCTATGCTTCTTGAAAACTAAAATTAATTCTATAGAAATATTTTGATGAAAAAACCTAATACAAGATTTTACTTTAAAATGTGATTTAGAAAAAGTAGGAGAAGTAGTATATAAGTATCTCCAATCTCCTGGTCAAAAGCTTGTAAGTATCATCAATTTGTCAATTCTCATCAATCTTTATCAATGTTTTGCAGAAGAACATTTAGAAAAAACATAAGTATATATTATAAAACATAAAACATACATACATATATCATGCTCATACATTCTCTTACATGCTAGCTCATTCTTATAGATGCATGCTAACATGAACTTATATACATGCTAACACACATTCTCATATGCTAATACACTTGCATATGTTTCTAATATGCATATGCATACATATATCTCATGCATACACATATGCATACATACTTATGCATGCATATTTATACACTTTTCATTTTTTTATCATGCAAACATGCACATAAACTCACCTACTCATGCATTCAAACCATCATGCATTACTCTAACAAACACTCTTATTGACATAAGCATATTCACACATACTCATATGCATGATAACATTCATTCTCATCCATATACTATCATACCTTCTCATAAACTCATATTTATGCATACACATGCACATCACATTATGCATTCATGCATTCTCATACATATGCATTAATTCATACCACACATGCACTCATAACTTCTGATGCATACATACATTCATCATGCACTTGTATTTAAATTCATTGTCATGCACACATGCATTATGTCTCACATGCATGCACACACACTATCACATGCATACCCACACTCTATCACATGCATGCATACATTAGCTTACTTATGCATATGCGTCTCATTCATTCTTATGTATACCTGCATCTACCTCTTGTGCATTCATGTCTTCATATGCATCTAATATCCATATGCATTCATACATCT
Source organism: Ceratopteris richardii (assembly GCA_020310875.1). Classification (NCBI taxonomy): domain Eukaryota; kingdom Viridiplantae; phylum Streptophyta; class Polypodiopsida; order Polypodiales; family Pteridaceae; genus Ceratopteris; species Ceratopteris richardii. The sequence continues at coordinate 29,985,622 of CM035410.1, forward strand.
TCTTATACATATCTACTTCATGTATACATCATGCATTCTCTTACATATCATCATGCATTCTCATACTTCATATTCATAGATGCTCATGCATTAACTTACATACACACATTCATACATGCATTCATGCACACATGCATCTACATTCATCCATGCATATGCATTCATTCTTGCATATATGTTATAAAATGAATATGATTAAAATAAATAAAATAAAATAATAAAACTTTATAATTAGTACCCTTACTCTTACGTTCTCTCTCTCTCTTTCTCTCTCTCTCTCTCCCCTTCTCTCTCTCTCTCTCCCTCTCTCTCTGTCTCTCTCTCTCTCTCTCTCTCTCGGATGGAAGCACAACCCTACAGAAGAACATTAGGAAAATCTATATATCACTAATCATTACATATATAAATACATACATATAAATAATTATGGGTGCATGCAATCACTTAGTTAACACATACACACACACTCATCATGCGTTCTATTAACTAACTCATACCACTCATGCACATGCTTAGTTAACACACATATGCACTTGACTTAACTCACGTATGCACATAGTTATTTTTATTAATTAATTATTAATTTGAATTTATTTATATTAGATCAAATACATTAATTATTAGTTAAATTGTGTACTACCTATTCCTATATAAAGTTGCATTATATATTAAATCAACTATTATGATTAATCATAAGAGCTTATTAGTTACATAGATTTAAATCGACTATTATATAGATTAAACTATATATTTAAATATTATCTCTTATATTTGACACACACACACACACAAACACACACACACACATATATCTATATATATATATATATATATATATATATATATATATATATATATATATATATATATATACACACACATATATATATATATATATATATATATATATATATATATATATTACACATACACATACATTTATAGTTTATTAAGGTTACAACTTATAAACATACACACTCATAGCACACATTCGTAAGGTATGAAATCATATATTATTATGTATCCATACACTTCAATACAAATATGATGATTCTATTAGGGTTAAAGCACACATATCTCTTCATAAACATAGACTTCAAGATACACTCATCCCATACACATACATATGGTCATATATAATTAGTTGCTCACATTCACATGTCCATACATAGACTTGCATTGGCACACACCTGCACATGCAATCATACATACATAAACACAAGCATATAGCCACATAAACATCACAATACATTCATACCCATGCATCCAACATCAATGCTCATGCATACATATGGCACATACCCATTCATACACATGCATAAGCATGCTTAATATATATTTATTCATAAGGCTTGTTTGTATTCAACTATATAAGACTTCATAAACATAAGGAATTTAGATGATGAGATCTTTGACCATTCCCGATCTTCATAGTTTTTTCTACCTGCAAGTACTAAAGAGAGATTAGTCAAGTCAAAGAAATTTATCAAAAAGGTTTGAGAGAGATAAAAGGTAACCATTTTGAAACCAAAAATGTTTTTATTTTTCTGAATATCAATTTGAATGTGGAAATTATTCTGACATCTACCCCCACCAAACCTGCACATTGTCCTGATGGGCCAACCTACAGATCATGGAAAGTAGCATCAAATTCTTTGGAGAAAGAAAAATTATAAATTGACTTTAAATAAGATGATAAAAAATGCTTTAAAATTCAAACTAAGTTTCTGATAATAAAGAAAATCTTTACAATTATGTAAATGTGAATTGGAAATCATTTCATTCAATGCATGAAGTCAAAAGACAAAGTTAGAAAATCCTATAATAGCCATTTAGATAGTCGTGGTACTTACCATCCCTACCTATTCCTATATATAGTTGCATTATATATGAGATAAACTATTATGATTAATCATAACAGCTTATTAGTTACATAGATTAAAAACAACTATTATATATCTTAAACTATATATTAAAATATTATCTGTTATATTTGATACACACACACATACATACGTATAAATAAATAAATAAATAAATAAATAAATAAATAAATAAATAAATATAAATAAATAAATAAATAAATAAATAAATAAATAAATATATATATATATATATATATATATATATATATATATATATATATATATATATATATATATATATATATATATATATATATATATATTACACATACGCATATACATTTATATTTTATTAATTTAAAAATTTCTAAACATACACACTTATAGCACACATTCCTAAGGTATGAAATCATATATTATTATGTATCCATACACTTTAATGCATATATGATGATTCTATTACGGTTAAAACACAGATAGCTCTTCATAAACATAGAGTTTAAGATGCCGTCATCTGATACACACACGTATGTGTTGGAACATCAAGCTTACACTATGCTTGAGGTGGATTTGATCTACATCAAAGGCTATCGTGTCGAAAGAATATCCGTTGGAGAGTTCTTTTTCATATGCTCATTTATTGTATTTTTTTGAGAGATTTTTGATGGTTCATTTACTGTTGTAAAAGCCTTGAGTTTACACATGTAAAGGTAGAAAGATAGAGCCCAAATCCCACGAATTTGTGATGGTTGAAGTTGCATTCAATCAAGCAATCAATCACCTAAAAGTAGATCAAAGTAGATCTTCACTTTTCCTAGATTGTAGGAAAGTGAATTGATTCCCTCCAACAACCATTCCCACCTTCATTTGAATTCAAATTCAACTTGTAAAAGTCATGGAACACTCCTAGAGGCTATATAAGGACTTGAAATCACTTGTACATTACATGGAAGCAATATACATACACTTGTGACCATCATTGTCTTGCTTCTTCAATTCTCTACATCATCTTCTTTGCCAACAGTAATCTTGCAGAGGCTGCTGCTCTCCCTCCAAAGGTCTAAATTGAGTGAAATATGGCTCATTGGAAAGGTATAAGTGTCTAGTTTATGCTTATAAAGTTTCAAAGCATTTGATTTCGTAGATTGGGAATGAGTTTTTCTGTCTCGGGGTCAATCTCTGCGTATTCCTGAAAAATAGGAAGTACCACCGGTGAATGTCGCATTCATTCCTATAGCATATTTTGCTTATTCCTTATACTTTTATGCATTTCATACACTCAACCCTATGTGTATCACTCCCATAAAAGGATTTTTTCTAATTGTAATCACGCTGGTTGCTATGGGCATTTGAAGTTCATTGCCTCTTCCAAGATAGTAAGTTTTTTGAGCTAGTGGACCCGCAAACTTATCTATTTTGTATCGACTCATTCTCTTTGATGCTCCAAAGTACATAGTGTGTTTCTTTGCACTTATCATATGCCTATAAGGTCTATTTGAGTCTCCATAAGCTCAAGGGCTGGTCTTGTGCCGGTTGGCTTGACCAAACTTCGTCGCTTCAAAACACACTTTTCTACCTTCTACAAGCTTCTCCAAGTTTTTCAGTGGTATCAGAGCTAGATCAAAATGGGTGACGACTTTCCCTCAATGATGGAGAAGCTTGATCGACAAAACTATGCAGCTTGGAAAATCAGAATGGAGGCCTATTTGCAAGGTAGAAATCTTTATGGAATTGTAGCAGGTGATGAAGCTATGCCTATTCCAAGATCCAAAGGAGGACCTACACAAGAGGAGACAGACAAGCTCACACTTTGGTGCGCAAGGGATGCTCAAGCAAGGTCATACATAATAAACTCTATCTCTGACTTTCTATTACCACATATTAGAGGATGCAAGACATCTCAAGAGACTTGGGATGCCCTTGAGACTTGCTTTTCTGCTAGTACCAAAGCAAGAAAGAATCATCTTTGGAACGAGTTCAACCAAATGAAGAAGACACCTAAACAAACCATCACAGAGTTTGTTACCAAGGTCAAGGAGGTTGCGGATCACTTAGCATCCATTGGAGAGCTGATTGAAGAAGAGGTCATCATGAGGCAAATTCTCAACGGCATTCGAAGTGATAAGCAATGGCAATCCTTCACGACGGCTTATGATCTCATCATGGATGTGCAAACTCCAGACTTCAACATCTTTCTTGGACAACTCTTCAATCAAGAAGCCAACAATAGCATAAAGGAAGGTAACTCCTATCATGGTAATTCAACTAGTGCTCTATATGCAGATAAGAAGGATAAGAAGCAGAAAGGCAAGAAGAAGGAAGAAGATGAAGAAGAGAGTTCTCAAGCCAACTTTGCAAGCAAGAGCAAGTGGAAAGGGAAGAAGAAAGTACCAAAGCAAGACAAAGCCAAAGGTCAGAATGTTCAACCTTGTGCCATATGCGATAAGACCAACCACACCACTTAGAATTGCTGGTTCAATGGGAAGACCTAGAAAGGAAGTGGAAGAGGTGGATATAGTAGAAATAGAGGTAGAGGTGGACACAACTTCAACAATAACAATAGAAGATATAATAGAAGGGACTACAACAATTATTCAGAAGATCAACCACATGAAGACTCATTGCTTCTCATGAATCTAAGCCACAAAGAAGGTAAAGAAGATGATCATTTGTTCTACATAGATTCAGGATGTTCGAATCATGTTGCAGGCAACATTGCTCTTCTATCTGATTTGGAAAGTTCAAAGCATAGACATGAAGTGCAAACAGGGGATGACACAAAGCACAATGTGGAGAAGATTGGTAATGTCAAAGCTTCCAATGGCAGGACAAACATTCTGAGTAAGGTTCTCTATGTACCCACTATCACTAAAAACCTAATAAGTGTAGGCCAAATAGTTGAAAAAGGCTTGCAAGTTAGGTTCACCCAACATGGAGCTTTTGTGGAAGATCCATGTCAAGGCTTCAAGAAGATAGCCCGAGGTGAGAAGCATGGTAGGCTCTTTACTTTTGAGGTAGGAGAAACTAGGAACATAGCTCTATTCAACTTTGGGTCTCAAACCCTAAGTGAGCTTGAAGTGTGGCATAAGAGACTTGCTCATGTGAATGAAAGAACCTTGAAGGATATATGCAGGGATCAAAGTGTTCTAGGACTGCCGAACATATCAAAGCAACACATGATCAACAGATGTGATGCATGTCAAATTGGGAAGGCACAAAGACAACCATTCAACCACAAAGGCTACATCCACATCAACTTATTGGAATTAGTACATACAGATGTATGGGGACCAAGTCAAGAACCTTCATTGGCAGGATCACAGTATTATGTCTCATTTATTGACGACCATAGTAAGTGGACTGTTCTATACTTTATCAAGAGTAAGAATGAAGTGTTTGATTGCTTCAAGAAGTATCTTGCACATGTGGATAATCATACAGGTAGATCACTAAAGAAGCTCAGATCTGATGGAGGGGGAGAATACTTCTCCAAAGAGTTTGATGAGTTCTTGCAGGACAAAGGTATCAAAGGGAAGTGACTACTAGGTACTCTCGTCAACTAAATGGAATTGCAGAGAGGAGAAACAAGACATTGGTTGGATAAGCTCGAAGAATGCTTGAAGAGAAGAAGTTGCCACATTATCTATGGGCAGAAGATATTTCAACTATTGTGTACCTTGTCAATAGACTACCATCCAAATCACTTCAAGGTATGACTCCTTATGAAGCATGGCATGGAAGAAAACATAGTCTTGGACATTGCAAGGTTTTTGGTTGTTTAGATTATGTTCATGTACCATCACAAATAAGAGGTAAGCTAGATGAAAGGGCAACAAAGGTAGTGTTTATTGGATATGATTCAACTCAGATGGGTTACAGGTTCTTCAATCCTTCAACCAAGAAATTCACTACAAGTAGAGATGTTGTGTTTGAAGAACACAAGTCTTGGTATGATGAAGACAAACAAAAGGTAACACTACCATATGAACTTGATTCTGACTCTCATCAGTTAGGAAGGAAGCATGATACACAGGTCAAGGATCCAAGAAGTGATACAGACGATGACCAAGATGAAAGAGAAAAGGATTACAAGCTATGGAAGTCAAGAGGCAAAGCAAAGATGCAAGAGGTTGGAGAATGCTCAAAACAAGCACCTAGAAGATCATCAAGAGAGAAGAAACAACCAGAAAGGTATGGATATGATTCCATGTTTGTTACGAAGCATTCAATCTACTTGGCAAAAGACTCTATTTAAGAGGAACCCTCAACCTATGCAGAGGCAAAGGGAAACCCTAATTGGGAAAAGGCCATGAACGAAGAGATAGATGCATTGAAGGAGATGGACACTTGGGATTTGGTTCCAATGTCACCAAATCAAAAGGTAATTGGTTGCAGATATGTATATAAAGTTAAAAGAAATTCAGATGGATCAGTTTGTAGGTATGTTGACAGGATGCGGGAAGAAACAAGTATGGACACACATGCAGATCTAGCACTGAGGCTACTCTTCATTTTTTTCAAAAACCCCAACATCATTCTAAAGTGATTCTCATCACTACAAACCCTTGTAAATATCATTTCACCTTTTTGTAGCTCCATTTTGTACAAGCCGAGGAGTCCTCGAGCTTGGGGAGCCTTAGATGTAGTTGCCTGCCAATTTTCATAATTTTTAGATCTCGTTTGGGCCCTCAAATAAGCCCCGGAACCTAATTTTTAACTAGGCCGGACACTAGGTCTGAACAGGGCCAAAGTCAGTCAAAAACTATAAATAGAGCTAGAGAGCTCATTTTTAGGAGCTTCTTGTAGTTTGAGCTTGTATGAGAACTTTCTTGCAATAGAAGTGATTCCATTGTCTTACTCTCTTTGTTCTTACGGTGTGTGCGCGTGTGTGTGTATGTGTGTGCATGCTTGTGTGCTTCTCACTCACGCACTTGTGCTTCCACTTGCTCGTGGTCTTCATACCATCCTCATGTCTTCCCGGATTGACATTAAAGGAGGTGCTACTCATCACTGAGCTACACCAAATTTTGGCGCCGTTGCCGGGGATCGAGCTTTGAGGACGAGCGTGTGATGGTAAGACGTAGAGAGGACGCGTTGGAATGGTAAGTAGTAGGTAAATTTCTGATTTTTCTCCATCTCCATCTTCATCTTCACCTCCTTCTCCATCTCCACCTCCACCTCCTTCCCCACTACATATCCCCTCTTCCCTTTCTTTCCCTCATTTGTTGTGTGCGAGTTTGAGAGAGAGCGATTGTGTGTGTTTGCATTTGTGTGTTTTTTGCATGTTTCTTGCAGGTACCAGCTCCATCACCATCTCCAGTAAGCTCAGCAGGTACAGAAACTGCCTACACAGTCCCCGAGGCGTTGAGCTCGAGCTATCGCGACACTCCGAAAAGCTCGACCTCTCACGATTCTGAGTGCACCACGGCATTGCGCAGGCCTAGAGCTCCTAGAAACCCTAGATAGAACAGGAAAATTCGCCATATCTCGAGCTATCGCGACACCCCGCGAGCTATCACGACACCCCAAGGTATCGCGACACCCCGCGAGCTATCGCGACACCCCAAGGTATCGCGACACTCCGAGCTATCGCGACACCCCAAGGTATCGCGACACTCCGAGCTATCGCGACACCCCAAGGTATCGCGACACTCCGAGCTATCGCGACACCCCAAGGTATCGCGACACTCCGAGCTATCGCGACACCCCAAGGTATCGCGACACTCCGAGCTATCGCGACACCCCAAGGTATCGCGACACTCCGAGCTATCGCGACACCCCAAGGTATCGCGACACTCCGAGCTATCGCGACACCCCAAGGTATCGCGACACTCCGAGCTATCGCGACACCCCGAGGTATCGCGACACTCCGAGCTATCGCGACACCCCGACCCGACCTATCGCGATACACGGCCATTAACGCATGAAAATTGAGAGATAATTTTTGAGTGGTTGAAGGGTAGTGAGCTTGGTGTTTGACATATTGGTAAAACTTAGAACCGTGGTAGGGGGCAAAAAGCATAGAAACCCGAGATAGGTGGGACTAAGTGATTCTCAGAGACAGGGGGTACAGTGAGCTACCTAAGGGGGTTAAAAATTATTGAAGCGGGTCTTTCAAATACTTGTGGCAATAAAGCTATACTAACTGGTGAGTTTTTGCAGGAACTTTGTGGGCACTCAAGGCAATCAAAGCAAGCTAGCAAGGGTGAGTACCGGGCCTGGGAGAAGGCTTCCTGGGCTTGCATAGCTGTCGGGTCAACCAGCTGATTGAGGTTGGAAGATCTTATAACCTTCCTTTGTCAATTCCTAGCCTAGGCTAAGTACGACTTAGGTGTGGTAATTAACTAGGGCAACGTTAGGCACGAAGTAAGTCCAAGAGAATTAATCAACCAAGTGCAAGAAAATAAATAGGTCTTAAGTGCGAAAACACTAAGGGACAAAAAGATAAACGGGAATCGATCACTCATCAAGTGCGGAAATTCATTTAAGTACTCCTGACGACGCAATTTCAGACAAGACCATAAACATACTATTCAACTAAAAAGAACAAAGTAATTGGGGCAAAATCAACCTGCAACGAGAGTGTGTTTGGGTTCTAGGGGGTGAATAAATCAGGCATATGAACCTTAGATCAGGCAGACACTTAGGCCGAGACAGACAAAGCCTCAGATCTTCTGAAGCTAGTGTCAATCACACTGCCAGGTCTTGGGCCCAGTAGTTGAGTGATTACCCATACACTGCCAGATCAGAAACAAGTGATTCTGAGATGTCCTATCACATGGAGAGATCAGTAGGTAGTTCAGGGTTGGCATATCTAGAAAAGCCAGAGGGGCCTTATAAGACTCAGTTGGAATATATCAGGACGAATCGTCTAGGTGCTCGCATCTACGAAGACGGACTGAGAAGATCAGTGGTCCAGATTAAGAACCCCGACCAACCCCATGGAATAGACCACCCGGTAGTCAAGTTTGATAATGGAGCATACCTAGATAAAGAGGGGACTATATATGTAGTCACCACTCTTCCCGATAGAACTGATGAGTTTGGAAATGTGATTGCGGAGGCCGACATAGGAGATATAGAGCAAGGGAACTTAGAGAGAGAGCCAAGAACTCCCCGCGGTAAGTCTGTCTTGACCAGAATCATGACTCCTGAGTGGATTCCACAAGATAATAAAAGCATAGATCTGCTTTTAAATCGGGAAACCGATGAGGCTTTTTGGAGATATAGAACTTCTCAACCTCAGGAGGGGAACACCCTCACAATTTACGAGTTTAAAGACCCTGATAGTCCAGGCCAAGTAACCTACCTAGACACTGCATCAGAGAGAATCTTCGTGGTCACTGAGCAGGGCAGACATGCCTACACTTGGAAGGGCGAATTTGTTTTTCCCCAACCAAGGTCTAATGTATCCTTTGGTCATCAAGGAACTGGGACCTCCCACGCTCATGGCGCTCAAAGAGATAGAGGTAGAGACAAACCTGAGGTAAGTTTTGCCAACTCCCTGGGAAGGGAAAGAACGGGAATAGAAAGGAATAGAGTAGAAACTGAGAGACATAGAACCCCATGGAATCACCGGGACATTGATGATTTTCCTTTGCCAAGGCCTAGAGAACACACTAGGACCCTACGACCAACCCAACTTGTGAAGTCCATGAAGAATTATTTCGATGGCACGGGAGACCCTTATGACCATGTGGCCGAATTTCGACAAGTGTTGAAAGCTGAACAAGTGGAGGACCTATTCACGCAATATAATGCTTTCGGTCTAACCCTTAGGAACACTGCCCTTACGTGGTTCCAACCACTGAATGAGAGGCATTTCAGAAACATAGACCAACTCTTAGAGGCATTTATTGTCGAGTTTTCTAAGAGTGGAATCAGGCATAACACCTCCTCACTAATTCATAGTTTCAAACAAACACCTCAAGAGACGGTCAGACTAGCTGGAAGAAGATTTAGACAGTACCTGGAGAGATGCCCTATGCCAGAGTTACCCACACCAGCCAAACAAGTGGCCTTGTTCCTAGATGGATTGTTGAGCACTAAGCTCAGGTCATATGTGTACCTGAAGGACCCTAGAACTATAGAGGAATGCGTGCGCATGTGCATAGACATTGAGGACAATCTAGGTGAAGAGTTGGAGCTATCAAAAATCTATAAGGATTCTGATAGCTCTAGTAAACAGACATCTGGTCAATCCACATCCATCGAGGAACTTGCAGAGAAGGTGGCCCAAAAACTAGGTGTCTCTAGTAAGCAAATTCCTAGATTTGCCCCAGTTAAGCGGTGTTACAATTGTGGCGGTGAACATATGGCAAGTGTGTGCCCCATTATGGCCCAACCTCAGGTGAATCCTAGTAGCCAGTACTGCACCATAGAGCGCAGGTATACCAATCACACGGCACAAGACTGCCCATATAACAAACAAACTGTTAGGCAAAATTATCCTCAGCCATATCCGCAACATGGTAGGTACTAGAATCAGTACCCATCACCACAATACAACAGACCACAACAAACTTATCAGCCACCTTATCAAGGGCAGCAGAGACCTCAACCAGTCCTAGTGCAGCAACCCCCTGCTCCAACCAATGTGATCCCAGTAAAATATGCCTCTACTGAAGAAAATCCGAATAGAGCCATAGTTCCAGTCACCCCATTGCTATCAGACAGTGATCCAAGTGACCATAGTTTTGACTCCACATATATTGATAGCCCACAGGCTTACTACATGCAGTCACCTGAGCATAACGAGTCATACTACTATGAGGACCCAAGTGAAAATAGTGGGGAACCGGAGTATTCTAATGTCATGTACACAAACCCCAACTCTAGACCTCAACCTAGGCAGGTACGACCCCCATTTCCTAGAGGGCCATGCTTCAGATGTCAGGGAGATCACCTTATACGCGATTGTCCACTGCCTGCCCCTACACAGCCTCAGCCAGTAACCATTCAGGGCTTTTGTCAAGACTGCGGGAAAGAGCATCTCCTACGAGATTGCCCAAAAAACCCCAATAACATGCCTAAGATCACTCCTATCAATGTTGTGGGATTAGTTGTAGACTCCATAGGAAGCGTGACTTCCACTGCACCTGTGCAGGTGATCACAAGAGCCCAGGCACTTCAACAACACAAAGGTGCAGGTCCCGAACAGAGCCCCGAGGTGAGTGAAACAGAGAGCATAACCAAAAAGAGGACTAGAGCCTGGAAGGAGAGTCGTGAAAGAATGAAGAGACAATGGGCAAAAAAGATAAATGAACTTGAAGAAAGCGTGAGAGAAACCAAGGCAAAAATCACAGAAATCACATCTCAACCGCGCTCCCACACACTTCCTCCACAACCATCCCCATCACCCTCCATTTCTCCACCCTCTAACACACCCCTCGTAACCCACCCACCACCCCGAGTAGGATCAGTATTAGCTGACCCCACTCCTGAAGGCTTGGACATGATGTTTAAAGCCTACCAGGCTCGACTTCAAGAAGGGCCAACAGCTGCAAACCTAGACAGGAGTTACCCTAGAGCCGACTTAGAGATTGAACGGATGAAGATGTGCATGAAAATGGTAGAACAAGCTCAAGCTATACTTGAGACCAGCCAAAAGTTCAATCAGACGAACGCTGTCAAGCCGGAATTGCATTTCCAAGGCTTACTAGAAAGATTAGAGCAGTTGGTAAACAAATCACAAGTTTCTTTACCTCCACAGGCTCAACCAGTTGTTGAAAGAGGAAGCTCACCACAAATGGTAGCTTATGTTCCTAATTCCACGGATGCTGGAATACCTCCTTCAATACAACAGTACTCTCCAGAGTTCTTGCGGGAAATACAAGAAGAGAAATGGGCCAAGGAGAAGGGTGATTCCCCTCCGATTCCTGAGATTGATGATCTTCGTGATCAATTTCCCCAAGACATTCCCTCTATCTATGGGGATCAAGCAGAGCAACAAGAGGATGAGAGATTAGATTTTGAATCTAATTCTTTACAAGAGTTGCCTCATTTCACAGGCCCATGGGAATCTGAATCTCTCCAGATCAGAGCGCCCACGATATTGGTAAGAAATGAAGACTCAGTGATTCCCAGGAACACTGATGTTGTGAAACACACTAAGGTTCAATGTCACCTCACTGTAGAGGAGCTGCTCAAGGCAAAACCGGAGCTCTGGAATCATGTGAAGGATCAGGTTTCAGAACTTGAATCCAATATACCAAAAGTAGGCTCTAAGCAGAAAGTTCCTGAGATACCTCTCGACAAGATAGGAGACATGAGCGAAGGTGAAGAAGGTAACACTTATCTTCCGATCACCTATCAAGGTTACACAACCAAAGCAATCGTGGATTCGGGTGCCGGAGTTGCTATCGCGACCATCTCCCTATGGAAGCGATGGGGCAAACCCACCTTAAGACCAACGAGAATGAAACTTCAAATGGCAGATGGTCATTTTGAAAGACCTCTCGGATTGCTTGAAAGGATAACTCTAACCACTTGTGGTGTGGAGTTTGAACATACGTTTGCTATATGTGACTTTGAGAAGAATAATGTTTACGAGATGATCCTAGGAAGACCTTTCCTACGACAATTGCAAATAGTACAGGATTGGGGGACCAACTCCTTGTACTTACAGCACTTAGGGGTCACCACCAAGGTCAATCTGAAGGATCACACCTTTAGAGATGTACCACCCCTACAGTGGAATCCTATCCACAAAGCGAAAGAAGATTCTATCTCCGTGCATTCTGGAAGTTCACCTGAACCATCCTGGTTGCATGAAGATACTCACTTGTGGATGTGCAAGGTCGCGGAGGAAGAGGAAAAGCGCCGAAAAGCGAGAGAAGAAGGAGCTCCCCCAGGAGATAGACCAATAAAAGACCCAGCCTATACTCCGATGATATTTCCTGATGAGGAATTTGAGCCTCATGGTTGGGCAGAAATCTTAGCTACCATGGACATTGCAGTCAATGAGGAACAATGGACACCCCATTGCGATGAGGAGGGTTACGATATTTCAGTGTTCATGTGTCAGCCCTTGTTGGAAGAGTGTGATCCTAGTGAGTCCATGGAAGAAGAAGAGAGTGACGATGATCTAGAATCCATTGTGATGGATACTTACTTCGACTCAGAGGAACACTACTTAGAAGACATAGGAGTGTTAACCCAAAAAGAAGAAGAACCCCTTGCGAGTATTAAAACGATAAATTCAAAGAAAGGAAGTGAAGGAAGTCAAAAGAAAAAGAAAAGGAAAGTAGTGAGACAAGAAGAGGAAGAATCATTGTTTGAAGTACCAGAGAATTTCAAGAAATATGAAGTGGAAGACCGGAAAATTTTGGTACGAATGCCTAAGAGAGAGGCCATTATAGGAGAAGCATATGACAATAAAGAAAAGACCAAAAAAATTGTAGTGACCATTGAAGGGAACGAAGAGCGATGTACGTACATAGGAGACGACCTAAGTGCAGAAGAAGAAGCAGAACTTGTAGCTCTATTAAGGGAATATAGGGATGTGTTTGCATGGCATTATAGAGACTTGAAAGGAGTAGATCCAGAGATCTGCTCTCATACGATTCCGATGACCGCTGAAGCTAAGCCCACCAAACAAAAACCCTACACATATAATGACAATTATGCGGCCAAAATAAAGGAGGAAATTGACAGGCTGATTGAAGCCGGATTCATCTATGAGATTGAGCACACTGAATGGGTGTCCCCTATTGTAGTGGTGCCCAAGAAGAATGGGAAATTGCGAGTGTGCATTAACCTTAAAAAAGTTAATGCCGCTACGATCCGAGATAGTTATCCTCTTCCAATCACCGAACATCTTTTGGAGCGTGTTGCAGGCAAGGAAGTTTACAGCTTCCTTGATGGATTTTCAGGTTACAACCAAGTAGCCATTGCCCCCGAAGATCAGCACAAAACGGCCTTTGCCACAGAATGGGGAATCTTTGCATTTCGTGTGATGCCATTTGGGCTCACCAATGCACCTGCAACATTCCAAAGACTCATGTGTCATGTCTTCAAAGAGTTCTTGCGAAAGAGCTTAGAAGTATATGTGGATGATTTATGCGCTCATTCCCAAGAAAGGAGTTACCACATCCCTGAGCTTAGGCAAATCTTCAACAAGTGTAGAGATTATCGAGTGTGTCTGAATCCAGAGAAGTGTGTGTTTATGGTACGCCAAGGTAAGATCTTAGGTCACATTGTTTCGAAGAATGGAATATCAACAGACGAAGACAAGGTGAGAGCAATAGCAGAGTTGGCCAGACCAAGAAATGTGAAAGAGGTACAAGCCTTTATGGGCCATTGTGGATATTATCGTAGATTTATCCACATGTATGCCATCATAGCTAAACCTCTTTATGGGCTGTTAACGAATTTTGAATGGAATGAGGAATGCGAGACTTCCTTCAATGAGCTGAAGAGACGTTTGTGCACAGCACCAATATTGACTACTCCGGATTGGAGCAAACCCTTTCATGTCCATGTAGATGCCTCCAATCATGCAATAGGATGTGTGCTAGCACAACCCACAGGTGAAGGAAACCTAGATTTGCCGATAGCCTATGCTAGTAGGCAATTAAATGCAGCTGAACGAAATTACACCACAACGGAGAGAGAAGGCTTAGGCATGATATATGCTGTGAAGAAGTTTAGACACTACCTATTGGCCAACAAGTTCAAGTTTTTCACTGATCATCAAGCGTTACTATATTTGGTCAATAAACCTTGCAATACAGGCCGCTTAGTAAGATGGTTCCTCTTACTAATGGAATACGACTTTGAAGTGGTTGTCAGGAAAGGTAGAACCCATCTTAGGGCTGACCATCTTTCTCGCATCACTTCAGGAGAGCCACCGCAAGGAGTGTCTGATGAGTTGCCCGATGCTTATCTGTTCAATTTAGAAGTTGTACCTAAATGGGCAAATAAGTTGGTACGAGTCCTAACCTTCGGGCCTGCAAACAAAAATGTTAAGACAAGCAAAGAGGAAATTGTAAAATCGCTAAAGTATCAAATATTAGCCGGAAGCATGTACAAGCAAGATAACGAGGGCATATTAGCTTGTTGTGTCGAGGATGATGAACATGCTAGTTGGCTGCAACAAGCCCATGAGGGACCGCTAGGGAATCACCACTCTAAACAACGAACCTTGCAGAATCTAAAACGCTTAGGAGTGTATTGGCCTAGCATGGACAAAGAAGTACAAGAGTGGATCCAGAGCTGTCCAGAGTGCCAGGAGAGACCCCCAGTGGAGCATGCCACTCTTTATCACATGTCATTAATCCCAGATTGGAGTGCTCCACTGGTCGAGTTCATAAGATCGGGAACATTACCCAATCAGGCTAGTCTTGCAAGAAGACGAAGCATGGAGCAAGAGGCTCAAGACTATGCCTTAGTAGGGGATAACCTATACAGAAGAGGCAAGGATGGTTACCTAAGACTGTGCGTACATGAATCAGACTACCTGAAAGTCTTAGAAACGGCACACAGCGGTGTTGCAGGTGGACACTTTGGGCCTGACAGAGTAATTAAGACCATTCTATTCTCAGGACTGTGGTGGCCCACTCTTCATATGGATGCACATACTTATGTGAAGAGTTGCGACACATGCCAACGTGCCCAATATCCGACAAGAAAAGATGAAATGCCCTTGAGGCCAATGATGGGAGGACGTGCATTTTCAAAGTGGGGTATAGACTTTGTAGGTCCCATCAACCCCCCAGCTAGGAACTCCCATGCAGAGTATATTATTGTAGCCACAGATTACCTTACAAAGTGGGTGGAAGTAAAAGCCACGACAAAGAATGATGCTCAAACGACGGCTAAATTCTTATTCGAAAATGTGTTCACTAGATATGGGTTACCAATAGAGTTGGTTAGTGATAGAGGTACGCACTTCTTGAATGAGGTCATTGAAAATCTCCTTCAAGAATTCATGGTGGTACATAAGAAGTCTGCACCCTATCACCCGCAAGCTAACGGACAAGCCGAGAGCACGAATAAGATCCTGTGTAACGTATTGACGAAACTGGTCAATAATAAACGCTCTGATTGGGACAAACAACTTCACCATGCTGTGTGGGCATACCGAGTTGCTTACAAAACGGTACTCAATGCCACCCCATTTCAGATGGTCTTCGGACAAAATGCGGTGCTACCCTTAGATTTCCTAATTCCAGCTTTAAGGGTAGCACAAGAGCATGAGTGGAATGGACACGAGTTGTCCTCGAGGATCTTTGATCTAGAGCGCTTAGGTGAGACGAGGCTACGAGCAGCAGCAGGTATCTATGCTCCAAAGAAACGGCAAAAGGCATACTTTGATGCCCATGTGAAGGATAAGGGCTTGAAAGCAGGAGATCTAGTGTTAGTCTACACATTGAAACAACACGCAAGAAAGCTAGAGAAGAGAGGCTACGGACCTATGATCATTAACAGGATCTCCACGAGTGGAGCAGTACAACTAGCCACTTTAGAGGGGGATGTCCTCCCAAACTATATTAGCGGATGCAGAGTCAAGCTGTATCAGGAACCCCTCACGGAGGAGATGCTAAGCCGACTCAATATTGCTAAGCAACGTAAAGAGGAGGAAAAACGAATTCGAGAGGAAGCACAGGCAGAGGCCTTAGAACGTATCAAACGAATGAAGTTGAGAAGACAAGGAAGGGACCAGCCTATGACTAACACTGAAGAGTCTCCAGACTATCACATGGCCATGTGTAAGGTTTCAGGTGGACGCACCCATAAGATAGTAGACCGACGACCTTTTCTGACCCTAGAAATAGGACAAAAGGAAAGCACAGCAAGCGTGAGGGCTTTAATTGATTCAGGAGCAGCCACAAGTGCAGTTCGGCTTTCTTACTGCCAGCAGCTGCAGTTGGAGGTAAAACCCATAGAAGCATATCTGATAGGATTAGGAGGTGTTGAAACCCCTTGTATGGGAGAGGTGGATCTTCCCCTCTACATACAAGAGGTCCGCATGCCAGTAAAAGTGCTAGTGTGTGAAGACGAGGATCTGACCGAACCGCTTATATTGGGCCAAGACTGGATCTATGATCACGCAGTCAACCTGAACCTAAGAAGTGGACTTCTTCAGGCTTGGGTAGGCCAAAGTCGTCTCACGATTGAATTAGAAAATCGAGCACTCAAACCAATAGAACAGGCAACAACTCCTGGTCCCTCCAGGAATCCATATGAAGATAACCACGATGTGCTTGTCCAAACTTCTATGGTGCAGAGGAATGTCAACCTTACTGAAGGTTCAGGAGCCAAGAAGGAGTTCCTAATTGATCCACAGAAGATTCTAAACGAACGGACCGAACATCACTCTATACGAGGGAGACCGCTGATCAAGAGGAAGAAGCGCCAACCTGCGCATCATGGAGCATCCCGTGGCGTGAAGCAGATCTGGATACGCAAGGATGGGAGATCTACAGCTCCAATTGCAGATTCTCAAGGAGACAAGAAACGAGCCTCACAATCAAGGATCAAAGCTAAGAAGCCCCCTAGGATCACCCCTAGGCACACCATCTCTATTTGGGTCCCTAAGCGGTCAATGAAGGCCATCCCTAGTGCTAGACAGATATGGGTGCCCAAGGCTAGCTTACAAGCCCAAATTACTTCAACCACAGGCACAAGGATGAAGCAGCTCTCACAAGCACTCTTGGCCAACAACTCAGGAAGTGACAAGATACCTACACCTCTCACTGCCCACACTCCCATCAACCCCAGGAATGTCTGGAAATGGGTACCCACAAGGTCCCAACCACATCACACACTCAGACTAAAATCTTCACCTGTCCTTAGCTCTAAGAGCTACGACTCCTGTATCAAAGTGTGGAGAGTTAAACTGTGTACTAAACCCCCTGACCTTATTCTGTAAATCCGTCCACACTAACACAAAAGCATCTCGAGTCCATTGCATAACCAAAGTATGCATCTAGGATGACACTGACCATTAATCACCACTCACACATATCATAAACACCTCACCACTAACCACTGACCTCCGGGATTGTCATGTTAGTATTGTGAAGGGAACATCATTACATCTTGTTTCCTATGCAACACTAATGTGCCTTTCGTCTTCCAGCAGATAAGCGACCTACTCTCATGGCAACCGCGGCAGGCACAAGCTCTCAGGCAGGATCTGGTGCCCCTATCAACTGGGATGCCATGCCAGTGGAAGCTCCACCAACGGCTAGGCCCGAAGAATTCTTGAATGTGCGAAGGATCCCTATTCCAGATCCACCCAGTGGGCTAACTGAAAGAGTAAAAGGGCACTCCCATTGGTTCAATGAAATGCCAGGGGATTTGGGAGACGCGGACCACATCTGGGAGTCCAAGATGGAGTGTGGAGGGGTTTGGTGGACCTTCCAATTCTTTTCAAGAGAATTTGAGGCCTTACAAAATGCAGCTCCCCTTCAAGAGATCTGGCGAAAGGCAGGACTGCAAACTTACTTCAGTGCAGCTCTACCAAAACCTGACTTCCTCAGGTGTTACTACTTGATTGCTACGATGAAACCTACCGGGGATAAAGATCATTCAGGCACATTCTGGGTGCCCTCCTTATCTAATCTGGAGGAGATGAGGAAGTTTGAATTAAATGTAACCTTAATCAGGGAAGCCCTTCAAATGTATGGCACTCATGTGCCTTCAGATCGTGACCCCTTGATACCAGAATCAATGAAAAGCAATAGAGTCAAGAAGCTTAAAGACATGTGCGCCCTCACCCCCAACATCGCCATACCCCTGCGGATGTGCCTCCAGCACTTCGCATTTCCAGCTCAAGACCGCTTCACTCAGCCCCACAAGAAGATATGGTACGGACTGTATTTAGCAGAGACCGGAAGCTTGCCCATTAAGATGCTAGTATGGATCTTAGATCAGGTATATGAGGCAGGCAAGCGGGGGGTGAGGAAGCCCACCCTACATGGTTGCTGTGCGTTGACTAGAATCATCTACAGATGTCTGGCGTATGATGTGCCAGTTGCTCGAGCCCTAAAGTATGCACATCTGGAGTTGTTTAAAGGGCAAAAGTCAGGGAGTCAGCCTGCAAAAAGAATGCGTGGATCCCTTTCACAAGTCCTGATCCCTCCAGCAACCACTACCGAAGTCTCCACTAGAGAGGAAGCCCCGGTGGCACCAATCACAATTCATCTCCAGGAGTCTCAACCAAGAGAGGTGGTACAGCCCACCCCCTCTGCCCCTCCGCTACCTACCGATGCAGAATTTGCAGCGATGGCCACTTTTACCGAAGATCCAAATTTTGATTTTGAAACATTTCTGCAGACGGCTCATCTATCAGACAGTGAAGATTGCCCTGACAATGTCGATCCGGGGACATCTACCCAAAGAGAACATGCACGAGGCGAGACAAGCAGCGTACAGGAGCTAGGAGTGACGCAACCCCCTCAAAGACTAAACACACAAACTCAGGAGCAGGCACCAAGGAATAACCCAGAAGAGAGTGAAGACGAAGCCCCTGCATATACGGCACAGCTCCAACGATTATACCAAACAATCAAGCAGGTACAAAGACGCCATAAAATGTCAGAAAAAGCAAATAGGGCCCTAGTAAACCAGATGTTACAGTCAGAGCATATCGACCCCCAGTTTGTAGAATCACTGAATCTATTGGCGGACACCTGTGGCATCAGTGAAGCATTGAGAACCATGGTCTGTCAAGAGAACCCTGCTTATGATCAAAGAAGAATTGATACACGGCCGCGACAAGGAAAGATGATTCAGATGGAAGTATCTACCGCGTTAGCTACGTCCACATCAGAAGATGTGCACATGATTAGCCCTAGGCACAATGATGAACCGGAGGAAATTACGCATGCCCCATCTCCCCCATCATCTCCTATCCCACCCTCAGAGCCTCTCTCCACGTGTCTTTCCACACAAACATTCTCCTCCTATAGTGAGACCATTGTACACACCCCCGTTTCCACTCTCCTCCCTTCACCCTCATCCATTTCTGTCACTCAGGCTTTTGAACCTCAATTAGGTCACCCTTTCTTCCCCCATGCCTTTGGACAACCATCTGTCACTAGTCAGACTCTTCCCTTCCCTTTACCCTCCACCCCTCCATTTCCTCCCCCCCAAACTCTACCTACCCCGTCCCTTGTAACTGCCTTGAGCACCACACTAACCACCCAACCCTCCTTCTGGACCTACCTTGTAAACATTCTTCAACAGGTCGAGGAACATAAGAAAAAATCCCATCCCCAAATTCACTCCCCCACATTCACGGCCACCACTATCACACCACCCACCGTCCCGGTGTTCACATTTCACGAATCACACTCACTCATGTCTGATCCCATGGACATCTCACCATCCGCTGGATCACCCACCACCACTGTCCTCACAACACCATCACAGGTTATTACACTCACAGCACCACTTCCACACACGGTAGGCACAACATCCACTTTTCCCATTCCCACTTCCCAACCCCCTGCATCTTCCACCTCATTTAGTCTTGCACTCGACACGATGCTTGAAGCTGCCACTCAGCTTAAGCAAGAATATACATTATTGGAAGAAAATAACAAAGGGCTTTGCACCCTCTCAGCAACACTCCAAGAGCGTGTCACTGCTTTGGAGTTCATTCATACGGAGTCACAACGCAAGATCTCTGCCCTCGAACAGGCAAATGCGCAACTCAAAGCGGAGCATATGGAAGAGAGCAAAGCCATGGAGGAACAGCTGCGCGATCAAATGGGCCGCAATGCACGGCTTCAACGAAACATGGCTTTGCTACGACGACATCTGGCGGCAGCGCAAGAAGAGAATAGACGGCTTCAACAACAAAACCAAGAGAACCTCGAGGCTGCCATGGAGAACACCCCGGGGGCTCCCATAGACCCGGTCAAATTTCAAGCGGTCCCCTCAGAAAGCATACAACAAATATTGGAAACGTATGCCAATCTATTAGAAGCACATGATCAGCTTGCCGACCAGCTAAAGGACGTACAGAGACCCCAAGAGTCTACACCACACCGACAAGAACATAAAGAAATGACAGACGCTGCTACTTCAACCGAACCTGAACATTCAACGCCCAATGACGTGCTGGAGTTACAGCAGCAGATTGCAGAATTAAAGCTGAAGTTGATGCAGTACGAACGACCCCCTTCCCCCCCAGAGCAACCGTCAGAAGAAGAAGCAGTTACCATCCCAGTGGAGGAAGCATTCGACGACAACTACGAGCCTCAACCACTTCCAGGTGGACGCGTAACAGAAGAAGGTCAAGATACCTATGAGGAACCCCCATCGGCATGGATGAAACAAGTAGAGGAAATGGGGAAAACTCATCAGGAGCGGATATCCACTCAGATGCTGGCAATGAAGGCCGTTGAGGACACCATCCTTCACTCAGAATACTTCAGGCACCTCGCCCCTAGACGCCTGATCACTAGCTCAGAACTGCAATACAAGCCCTATTTTGTATTGTTGGCTGACTACAATGCAGAAATCAAACGAGTCACCAACAAGTGCCCAACATTTGCCACACAGTTCGAACCAGAAGACATACCAGAAGCGGCACGAAAGGGGGCCATATTCCAACCAACGTGGAGGCAAAAGTTACTCGAAACTTATCCAGAAATGCTTCGAACATGGGATCATGCCCCCATGCATTTGAAGTACAATCCGTGTTTTGGACCAGTGCAAAGACGCAGATCATGGAAAGCTTTTGCCATCAAGGTTCAGAATAACGCAAACTGTAAAGAATGGCTCAATTACCCCGCTATCGCCCCCCAACCGGTACTCCTACAGTGTCATACATGATTGCAACCATCAGACATTGGATACCACGCCTCCACCCGATGCCAGATGTCGCTGCCCAGATGATGCTCAAGATCCTCGACATGATGCAGGTCGTACTCAAAACTTTTCGCAATGTATGCCATATTCAACCTCCTATTCCAGGGTTTATCAATGGTAACTACGACCTGCTATATGATATGAGCACAACCCCGAGCATACGAGTGGCTTACGCATGGCATGCACGCATAAGATACCTCCCTGCCTGCTACAAGCAAACGTTTGACGACATGTTCACCACGGGGTTTTGGGAAGCACATTCAGAGGTATTTGCGCCACGGCCTACGCATCTACTCCATCTCTTTGCATGTGAGCAAACGATGCACTCCGAGCTTTACACGATGCCACAACCTGACATGCCTGGTACAGTGGATTGGGAGACCTTGCAACGAGATCTAATCAGAGGTTTAAAAATCAAAGAACACGAAGTGGCAACCGACCTCCTGCAAAAATACATTGATCAAACGGCGGAAAAAAGGTCTGTCAGAGGCGACAGACCCTAGGGGGGGGAGAGTGTTGACAGGATGCGGGAAGAAACAAGTATGGACACACATGCAGATCTAGCACTGAGGCTACTCTTCATTTTTTTCAAAAACCCCAACATCATTCTAAAGTGATTCTCATCACTACAAACCCTTGTAAATATCATTTCACCTTTTTGTAGCTCCATTTTGTACAAGCCGAGGAGTCCTCGAGCTTGGGGAGCCTTAGATGTAGTTGCCTGCCAATTTTCATAATTTTTAGATCTCGTTTGGGCCCTCAAATAAGCCCCGGAACCTAATTTTTAACTAGGCCGGACACTAGGTCTGAACAGGGCCAAAGTCAGTCAAAAACTATAAATAGAGCTAGAGAGCTCATTTTTAGGAGCTTCTTGTAGTTTGAGCTTGTATGAGAACTTTCTTGCAATAGAAGTGATTCCATTGTCTTACTCTCTTTGTTCTTACGGTGTGTGCGCGTGTGTGTGTATGTGTGTGCATGCTTGTGTGCTTCTCACTCACGCACTTGTGCTTCCACTTGCTCGTGGTCTTCATACCATCCTCATGTCTTCCCGGATTGACATTAAAGGAGGTGCTACTCATCACTGAGCTACAAGGTACAAGGAAAGATTAGTTGCCAAAGGATGCTCACAAACTCATGGTATAGACTATGAGGAAACATTCTCACCAGTTGCAAAGATGACTACAATCAGGACATTGATAAGTGTAGCTGCTGAAAGGAATTGGAGACTCCTCCAACTTGATGTGAAAAATGCATTCTTAAATGGTTGGATAAGTGAAGAGGTATACATGTCAAAACCACCAGGTTTTGAAAACCCTAATCATCCATCTTATGTTTGCAGACTTAAGAAAGCATTGTATGGATTGAAACAAGCTACTAGAGCTTGGAATTACAGGTTGGTTACATATCTTCAGGATCAAGGGTTCAAAGCTAGCAGCTCAGATCCTTCTCTATTCATCAAAAGGGATCACAATGAAGTTATCTATCTATGTGTATATGTAGATGATATTATTGTGACAGGTGATGATCTAAATGGCATTCAAAGGATCAAGAGACACATGCAAGAGGAGTTCAAAATCAGTGACCTAGGTGAGCTCACATATTTCCTAGTTATACAGGTGATATATATAGATGAAGGAATGTATTTGACTCAAAGAAGATACATTCAGGATCTTCTTCTCAAGTTCAAAATGGAGAACACTAAACCTGCAGGTACACCTTTGGGGATGAATCATAAACTAAGTGTTTATGAAGGTGAGAAAATTGAAGACATTAAAGAGTATCAAAGCTTGGTAGGTAGCTTGATATATGCTACTCGTACAAGGGCAGACATCTCATATAGTGTGGGAGTGCTTAGTCAGTTCATGCACTCACCGAGAAGACCACACATGGATGCAACTAAGAGAGTACTTAAGTATCTCAAAGGTACAATCAACGAAGGTCTATCCTTACTCTTCAGATTTGGATATCAAAATCTACTCAGATGGAGATTGGGCAGGAGCTAAGGATGATAGAAAAAGTACATCTGGTTACTTAGCATTTGCAGGTTCAAAGCTAGTGTCATGGAGTTCTAAGAAGCAACCAACAGTTGCTTTATCTTCAACTGAAGCAGAGTACAGAGGCTTGACCATAGCAACTCAAGAAGCAATATGGTTAAAAGCATTGTATACAGATTTGGGACTTGTGAGTTCCAAACCTCACATATTTGGAGATAATGTAAGTTCCATGCATCTAGCGGCAAATCCTATTTTCCATGCGAGAACCAAGCACATAGAAGTCCATTACCACTTCATCAGGGAGAAGATCATGGCAAAGGAGATTGACATTTCCTTTGTTCCTTCATCAGGGAGAAGCTCATGGCAAAGGAGATTGACATTTCCTTTGTTCCTACTGAAAAGCAAGTAGCAGATATGATGACGAAGGCACTTGA
The DNA here is from genome assembly GCA_020310875.1 of Ceratopteris richardii. Taxonomy (NCBI): domain Eukaryota; kingdom Viridiplantae; phylum Streptophyta; class Polypodiopsida; order Polypodiales; family Pteridaceae; genus Ceratopteris; species Ceratopteris richardii. The sequence goes on from CM035410.1 coordinate 30,009,742, forward strand.
TGGAATAAAGCTTTGTAGATTCAAAGCTATGGCAGGTATTCAACCTATCAGAGAATGAAGACTCAAGCATACTTTAGCTTGAGGGGGAGCTGTTGGAACATCAAGCTTACACTATGCTTGAGGTGGATTTGATCTACATCAAAGGCTATCGCATCGAAAGAATATCCGTTGGAGAATTCTTTTTCATATGCTCATTTATTGTATTTTTTGAGAGATTTTTGATGATTCATTTACCATTGAAAAGGCCTTGAGCTTTACACATGTAAAGGTAGAAAGAAAGAGCCCAAATCCCATGAATTTATGGTGGTTGAAGTTGCATTCAATCAAGCAATCAATCACCTAAAAGTAGATCAAAGTAGATCTTCACTTTTCCTAGATTGTAGGAAAGTGAATTGATTCCCCACCTTCATTTGAATTCAAATTCAACTTGTAAAAGTTGTGGAACACTCCTAGAGGCTATATAAGGACTTGAAATCACTTGTACATTACATGGAAGCAATATACATACACTTGTGACCATCATTGTTTTGCTTCTTCTATTCTCTGCATCATCTTCTTCGCCAACAGTAATTTTGTAGAGGCTACGGCTCTCTCTCCGAAGCCTTAAATTGAGTGCAAGATGGCTCATTGGAAAGATATAAGTGTCTAGTTTATGCCTATAAATGTTCAAAGCATTTGGTTCAGTAGATTGGGAGAAATCTGGGTTTTTCTGTCTCGGGGTCAATCTCTATGTATTCCTGCCGGTGAATGTCGCATTCATTCCTATAGCATATTTTGCTTATTCCTTATACTTTTGTGCATTCCATACACTCAACCCTATTTCTATCACTCCCATAAAAACAATTTTTCTATTTGTAATCATGCTGATCGCTATGGGCATTTGAAGTTCATTGTCTCTTCCATAGATAGTAAGTTTTTTGAGCTAGTCGACCTGCGAACTTATCTGTTTTGTATCGACTCATTCTCTTTGATGCTCCAAAGTACATAGTGTGTTTCTTTGCACTTATCATATGCATATAAGGTCTATTTGAGTCTCCATAAGCTCAAGGGCTGGTCTTGTGCCGGTTGGCTTGACCAAACTTCGTCGCTTCAAAACGCACTTTTCTACCTTCTACAAGCTTCTCCAAGATTTTTCAGTATGGTCATATATATTTAGTTGCTCACATTCACATGTCCATAAATAGGCTTGCATTGGCACACACCTGCACATGCAATCATACATACATAAACACAAGCATATAGCCACATAAACATCACAATACATTCATAGCCATGCATCCAACATCAATGCTCATGCATGCATATGACACATACCCATGCACACACACACATAAACATGCTTAAAATATATTTATGCATAAGACTTTTTTGTATTTAACTACATAAGACTTCATAAACATAAGGAATTTAGATAATGAGATATTTGATCAGTCTAGATCTTCATAGTTTTTGCTACCTGCATGTACTAAAGAGAGATTAGTCAAGTCAAAGAAATTTATAAAAAAGGTTTGAGAGAGATAAAAGTTAAACATTCTGAGAACAAAAATGTTTATATTTTTCTGAATATCAATTTGAATGTGGAAATCATTCCGACAATGGCCTATGGTGAACGAAGCTCAACCTAAGGAAATAATGGCCCAAGGCTAGATATCCACAAGCTTGCCCACCTCGACAAGCAAGTTTTTCCATTCTAGCTCTTTGAGCTTGTCATGGATGGGGCATAATCCTAAGATTTTGTAGACGACTGACAATGCTTGTAAAGGTTCACCTTCTAAAACTAAACTCGCTCACCCTTCCTCGGTAAGGGAGAGTCAAATGGATGCTAAAGAAAAAGCGGGCAAGGGGGCTTCAGATGAGTCCCTCTGAGGGGTAGTCTCCATGTCCATTTATGTCTACCATTGCCAAATGGAGAGGGGGGGAGGAAATGCAAGAAAATATCCACACTCAAGAGGTCAAAAGCTTCCTCTACCAAACAAGCAAAGGCATCACCAAAGGCTCCAAGAAGCAGAAGACTAGAGTGAGCTTGCCCCAAAAAACATTTGGGGGGGGGGGAGTGAAGGAGGGTGGAAAGGGTGGGGAGGAAGGTACAAGGAAGGGGGAGGGAGGACGGGAGGGGGAAGGGCATTGGGAGGACAACAAGTAGCACTGAGAGGGGGAAAAGAAGGCAACACATGATACCAAGGGAGGCGAGAAGGGTAGGGGGGAGGAGGGGGACTAAGAGTGGGGGGGAGGGTGGGGTGGTAGCAAGTAAGAACACACGTGGGGGGAGGGGGCATGCTCAACAACAAGCTCTTCTAGCATCATTGTACTTAGTTTCTTCTAATTTACATTGTAAAACATCTAGTTGGCATGGAATGCATGAAGTAACTTCTGTAACTATTTGTTTAATTTGCTTCAAGCCTAACTACTGTAAATGTTGTTGATGCAATTACTCCAAGCCTAAATGCTTGATCACTTATCCTAAATCTCATATGTTCATTCATGTATTAGCACATGAATGTCTTCCCATGTCTCATCTCTTCTACTCTATCACATACCACTCAGAATAGTGAGCTTCTCTCCTCTATTTCTCAGTGTGTACTTGATCGTTTGTAGTGATTTAAATTGATATAGATTAATTAGATAGTTTGTTTGTATGCTAAAAAGTTTCACATCAATTGCCTCAGCCATTCTCAAGTTATGTGCAAAACATTGCCTTCTAGTTTGCATACTGTTAACTCCCTAAAATGTCGTGATGCATCTCAGTTTTGCTAAGCATCATTCTCTGAGCATAGTTGCCCCTTTCTAGTGAAATGACTTGTGAAAGTTAGCTATCTTAGACAATTATATATTCCCAAAAAGATTTTGTCCAATTGTTATCAGGGAAGAAGTTATATTCATTTCTCTAAGCAGGTGTAGTGACCGAAATAGCAAGCTTTTGGCTCATAGTGAAACTCCAAGTTATTTGTTTTGATCCAAAGGATTATCTTCCAAAGTACTTGGGTGATTATTTGTGCTTCTTGGAAAACTCAAGAGGTCTACTCTGCACTCCTCAACTTAGTTTTGGCTGGTGTGAAGTAGGAATTTGCAGCACCATCTCATCTCTGGAAGGTGTCAACTATCTCCTCCAATAGTGGTATCAGAGCAACATCAAGATAAAATGGGAGATTATCTTCATACTTCTCATCAAATACAAAGGCCAGAAAGAACCATTTTTGGATGCAGCTCATAATATTGAAGAAGCAAACAAAGCAAAGTGTAGCTGACTATGTGACCAAGATGAAGGATGTAGTTGATCAACTTGGGAGTATTGGAGAAGAAATAGAAGAGGAGCAGATAGTAAGACATATCCTAAATGGCATCAAGGCTGATGACAAATGGGAGTCTTTTACCACAATAATGGACCTATATATGGACATGCAGATACTTGATCTCAATACATTGATAGGGAAATTCTTCACACATGAGACAAATCTCAACAAGAGTGGAGATATTTCTAGAGGTAATCAATCTTTTGGTCTTTACACAGATAAAAATAAGAGTAAAGATAAAGGAAAAAGTAAGAAGAATGAACAAGATGCAAGTACCTCTCAAGTGAATTTCACAAGAGGAGGTACTAAAGGAAGGGGTAAAGGAGGAAAGCAAGGCAGGTGGAGACCATACAATTGATCACCTTGCAACATTTGTGGCTTGACCAATCATACCACAGATGAATGCTTTAGGAACACAAAGAATTATAGAGGAAGAGGCTTCCACAAAGGAGGCTATGGACAATCAAGAGGTAGGTTCAATAATGGAGGAAAAACAACTACCATCACAATTACAACCAAGGCTACAACACCAACTATCAAGGAGGCTTTAGAGGAAGGAGAGACTAAAACAACTATATAGATGATCAAGAGGACTCCATATTACTCACGAATATGATAGCCAAGCAAGGTAAAGATGATGAGTACCTATTCTATATTTATTTTGGTTGCTCCAATCATGTAGCAAGCAATGTACCATTATTGTTTGACTTTGAAGAACCCAAAGGAAAACATGAAGTTGAGATAGGCAATGACACTAGGCACTGAGCAAAGAAGATTGGAAATGTTAAAAAATTTGATGGTAACATGAATCTCCTAAGCAAGGTGTTGTATTTGCCAACAATAACCAAGAATCTAATCAGTGTTGGACAAATTGTTGAAAAGGGTTTACAAGTTAGATTCACAAGGCATGGAGCATATGTGGAGGACCCTCAAGAAGGCTTCAAAAGGATTGCAAAATGTGAGTAATCTGGTAGACGTTTTACCTTTGAGATACAAGAAATATTTCTCTCTTTAATTATAAGGACCAAACCATATCTGAATTGGAGATATGGCATAAGCGACTAGGACATATAGGTGAAAGGACATTGAAGAAAATATGCAAGGATCAAAGTGTGCTTGGCATATTAAATGTGTCCAAGCAACACATGATTTACAAATGTGGGACATGCCAATTGGGCAAGTCACATAGGCAACCATTCAACAAAAGAGGATACATGTATGAAGACTACTTGGAGATTGTACCTACAGATGTGTGGGGTAATAGCAGAGAGCCATCAATTTCAGGGTCAAGGTATTATGTTTTCATTCATAGATGACTAGAGTTGGTGGATAATAATTTATTTTATGAAGCATAAATATGAAGTCTTCACTTTTTTCAAGAAGTATTTGGCATTGGTTGATAATCAAATAGGTAAAAGTTTGAAGAGGCTCAGATCTGATGGACGTGGTGAGTATTTCTCACATGAGTTTGACTCCTTACAAGACAGAGGCATAAAGAGAGAGATTACAACAAGTTACACTCTTGAACAGAATGGAGTGGCAGAGAGAAGAAATGGATTAATAGTAGAGGCTACAAGATCAATGTTGAATGATAAAAAAATCCCTAATTATCTATGGGCAGAGACTATTTCCATAGCTACTTACCTAATCAACAGGCTTCCATCTAAGTCTCTGGATGGGATGACACCCTATGAGGCATGGAATGGCAAGAGAACTTCTTTAGATCATTGTAAGATTTTTGGGTGCATTGCTTATGCACACATACCCTCACAAATTAGGGGAAAGCTTGATTCAAAAAGTGAAAGATGCATATTTATTGGCTATGATCAGAATCAAAAAGGATATAGGTTATATAATCTCACTAAGAAAGGATTTATAGTTATTAGGGATGTAGTATTTGATGAAAATAACTCTTGGTTTGAAGATGATTGTAGGAAAATAAAGATACACTATGATTTGGAGAATGTCAAAATATGACCAAAGAAGAAACACATACATCAGAGGATGTCAATTCAGAAGATGAAGAACAAATTGCTCTTGAATCTTGGAATTCCAAGGGCAAAGAAAAGTTCAAGAAATTGGAAGACATTCTAGAGTCATCCAATCAAGTACTTAGAAGATCTCAGAGGGAAAGCAAGAAACCTATAAGGCATGACTATGATACATCACTAGTGACCAAGCATTATATATACATGGCTAAAGATTCTATGTTAGAGGAACCTTTTTCATTTGAAGAAGCCAACAAGAAAGAAGAATGGAGAGAAGCTATGCAGGAAGAGATCGAAGCACTTCAAGAGAATAGCACTTGGGATTTGCTTCCCAAAAAACCACTCATGAAGGTAATAGGATCTAGGTGGATTTACAAAGTGAAGAATAATTCAGATGGTACAATAAGCAAGCATAAATCAAGGCTAGCAGCAAAGGGGTTTGCTCAAACTCATGGAGTGGATTATGTGGAGACCTTCTCACTTGTAGCCAAGATGCCACGTATCAGAGTTTTAGTAAGTATTGCTGCTTCAAAGAATTAAAACTTGTACCAATTAGATGTTAAAAATGCATTCCATAATGGGTGGATCTTGGTGCAAATCGTTTATTGATTATGATTGTTAACATGGAAATCCTATATAAGATGTCCATACTTTTCCTTTAAATCTTAACAATGTTAGTGGCTATGTTGATATCTTTGCTATCCATAGTTGAGATTTATATTTCATATTTTTCTAGCATGGAAAGGTGAATCAACAATGGATTTTGTAATAAAGTAAGTCTATGATCCAAGGGTCTGGCCGGTTCAGACAGATCTGAAATCGGACACCGTTTGGTCATCCGTGTGTATGACCAAAGATCTCAAGTTTAGACTTACTAGGAGGTCTTGTGCTCTTGTGAACAAGTGAACCACTTAGCTTAGTGGTTAAGACTCAAGGATGTGAAGGACGAGGTCTTGGGTTCAATCCCCATGAGGTACATGGGAAGAGTATTTTGCCCAAAGAGCTCTAGAACCTTCTAGAAGCATCCACTGGACACTTGGCGCACATGTAGTTACATGGCTGACACTTGGATGATTAGCATCCACCTGCCCAAGAAGGCAGTCCCCTGGAGAGAGCTATATATAGAGGCATTTGGATGGGAGGAGAGTCATCTCTCAAGCATGTGGTGGTCGTAATCGCTACGCTGTTGCATTGATATTTCCTAAAGACAATTTAGGAAACAAGTTCTTTCCTAAAAATTAAGCTTCAAGAGGTATAGCCTTGAATCTTATAAAAAATCAAGAACATCTTTTATAAGATTAAGTAAAACAATTCCAAGCATTGTTTGCTTGTATAAAGTTTTCAAATATGGAGACTTTGTTAAAGCACTTTTCTAAAGACAAGAAAAGTATGCTTGGTGATCTTTAAGATAAGAAAAGCTTAAACAAGAGACCCAAGCAAAGTAATCTTTGGAAATTAAGCTATTTCCTAAAGATAAACTAATGAAAGAGCGTGATTACCTATTTCATTAGTTAAATGAGAATGTCTTTTGGACAAGCAAAGCCTTAAGTCTTGGTCTTATCCAAAAGTCTAGAATTCCTTTTGAAGATCTTTCTAGTAAAAGAAACGATTCCAAGATGAATCATTAGACTGGAAAGCAAAAGATTCCAAGATGAATCATCTGCTTCAAGTTATAGCTTAGTACTACTTGATTCCTTGGTAGGAATCAAAAAGTTCTTGAAAGAAAAATCTCCCTAGATGTGAGACTAGTATCTTTCAAGAGAAGTTTTATAGCAAGTAGTTCCCAGCAAATCCCTAACCACCAGTTTTGGTATGTAAGTCCAATAAGTGATATAACATAATGATATATCATTGATTCTTAGCTTTGGAATCTGAAAAGCATTAGAAAATGCTTGGACTTAAGTTGAGGGAAAGATCTCAAAAAATCCTGCAGGTAAGCAAAGAAGCTTAAGATAGTTTAAGAGATCTTAAAAGATAAAGACTAAGTCTTTATTTTTGTCGCCAGGATCAACCAGACTTGATCAAACTTGGCCATGATTGTCCAAGAATGTGCGATTAGAACTACTCTATAGATTGCCCAAGTATTGGCAGTAAAAAAATTCCGTTAGGAATCATTCACTCAAGTTTCATTTATTAAATGGAAAATTGTGAAAAAGTAAGCTGTTTCCAGTCTGAACAGCGTGAAGTAATTCCAAGTATGTAGTCTGCAACCGTGAAAACGGTACTTAAGTCTGTGGAAGGTAAAACATAAGTGTTTGCCTATCCTTAAAGGGATTTTGGTACAAATCCAAAAAGCATGAGCGGATGCTTAGACTTAAGCAGTAGAGAGATTCTTGTAAAAAGGCCCCGGCCGGGATAGGTACCTAAAAGCACCAGTATAGAAAGGAATCTAAAGACAAGAAGTCATAAACTCTTGTCGCTACAAAATTGGTCAAGAATAACCAATTGAACTTGAATTTGAGAAATTCAAGAACTTGGAATTCTGATTGGTTTTCATTTGAAAATCCCAGTAAAGAAGAATTGATATTTTGTCAAGAGGTTTTCAAGTTTCCAAGGCAAAGCACATGATTATGAGGTGATCATGCGAAGGAATCAAAACCTAGGAAAATCTAGTTAGAGGTAATGCCTGAAACTTCCAATTCTTGTAAAAGAATTGAAGAAATAAGGTACTCTATCAAGAGATGTTTAGACTTTAGGATAAGAATCACCCACACATTAATGTGAATATAAAATAGGGTGATATGGGACACCAGATTTTATACTCAGATTGATGTAGGAAAGATGGTATGGGACATCGGACCGTGGGATGATGATTATCTTTTAGTCCTAGTTTGGATTTTGAAGTTAGGTTTCATCCTCAAGGGAATTAAGACTTCAAGGAAAGTTTAATTCGTAAAGGATGAAAGTAGTATCTTACGATACTTCAAGGTAACTTCAAGATTAAGGAAACTGAAGATATGAAATAAGTAACTTCCAAGATCTTCATAGAACACTTCAAGTTTAAGTGTTATTGATCAGAAATATTTGATAAATTCTGAAAGAAGTTGGACTTTGATTTTGAGTTGATCTTTTCAACTAAAGATTTGATTGACTAAGTCAAGCATCCAGTTCCTAGTGTAACTTGGAAAAAATTCACTCTTTTGACTCAAAGAAATGCAGAAGAATTGCATTCACGGAGTCAAAAAGACTGAATGTGACATGAACTTAGTCTCAAGGGAAGCATTATTTGAAAACTAAACTCATCGATAGAACCTCAGTGGGTCGACACACTGATGTTGGTTACCACACTAGTATCTTGTGGTTGGATGATGTTTTTGATTTTCTTTGTATCTTTCTAAGAATCTAGCTTATTTCTCTGAAAGATAAAGACAATGCTTCAATACCTTGTTGAAATTGATCATTGAAAAGTTAAAGCCCTGAGTCAACTAGACTTTGACTCATAGCAAGTTTATGTATGTGCGAAGTTTGAATTGGTTGTACAAAGTTTTAGTTATCTCTTTCCGCTTTCCAAATCTTTTGGAATTGACTCAGATATGGTATCTGATTCCTTTTGCAAAAGACCAGGGATAGCCGGTTAGAATTAGATAACTAACTTGAACATCCTAGATAGATGTTATGTACAAGAACCTTTTCAATCTTCAAAAGATGATAAGTCTAAGTAGACTTATTCATTTGATTTTGCTTCAAGTTATAGCATAAATAATTTCTTGGAGTCCAGTATACTCTAGAATAGGGAAGTTAGGAATTGCTCATCAGATTGACAATTCCCAAGAACTTTCAGTTAAAAGTCTTTGAGAAAAGTGTCCTAAGTTGGACAATTTTCATTTTGAATTTGAATTGGTGAAGTTAGTATGGTTGATTCCACCGGAATGGTAAACTTTCTCCTATAGTTTACATAGGATTTTTTCAACTCATTGGGACAGAGTAGTCCTCTAGTCGGGTGAAAAATCAAGTAACTGTTGGATCAAAGTAAACCATTGAATAAACATCTAAAGTTAGATGTATGGGACAATCAAACTTCAAGTTCTCCAAAACAAATTCAAGTGAATCAAGAATTCTTAAAGTCTTGCGAGGGATAAGAATCCCACCTTCATTACTAAGCCCATGCACCAGTTATGCCTAGAAATGGACTAGTAATTTGAATCCACCTAATTCACATGTTTGTGCCTAGATCGCACATCCAGAAACTGTGAATTAGCCAGGGATATGTGTTTAGATCCACCTTTATTATTCATTCACTATTTTGTACTTTGACTAGTTTATCAAAGTGCAAAGCGAGATAGTGTTTAGAATCATTTGGGCAAGGATGCCACCACAGAGATGAGACATGTTCTTCCAGTTCTAGAACATGACCATGTTCTTCCAGTTTTAGAACATGAGGCTCGGGGGTTGCCTACAGTATGTATATAGCTCTATTTTCGAGGACGAAAATCTTTGCCTAGAAATGGACTAGTAATTTGAATCCACCTAATTCACATGTTTGTGCCTAGATCGCACATCCAGAAACTGTGAATTAGCCAGGGATATGTGTTTAGATCCACCTTTATTATTCATTCACTATTTTGTACTTTGACTAGTTTATCAAAGTGCAAAGCGAGATAGTGTTTAGAATCATTTGGGCAAGGATGCCACCACAGAGATGAGACATGTTCTTCCAGTTCTAGAACATGACCATGTTCTTCCAGTTTTAGAACATGAGGCTCGGGGGTTGCCTACAGTATGTATATAGCTCTATTTTCGAGGAAGAAAATATTTTCCAAGGGGGGAAGAATGTAATAAAGTAAGTCTATGATCCAAGGGTCTGGCCGGTTCAGACAGATCTGAAATCGGACACCGTTTGGTCATCCGTGTGTATGACCAAAGATCTCGAGTTTAGACTTACTAGGAGGTCTTGTGCTCTTGTGAACAAGTGAACCACTTAGCTTAGTGGTTAAGACTCAAGGATGTGAAGGACGAGGTCTTGGGTTCAATCCCCATGAGGTACATGGGAAGAGTATTTTGCCCAAAGAGCTCTAGAACCTTCTAGAAGCATCCACTGGACACTTGGCGCACATGTAGTTACATGGCTGACACTTGGATGATTAGCATCCACCTGCCCAAGAAGGCAGTCCCCTGGAGAGAGCTATATATAGAGGCATTTGGATGGGAGGAGAGTCATCTCTCAAGCATGTGGTGGTCGTAATCGCTACGCTGTTGCAGATTTCTTAAAAGACATGGATGACACCATGAAACATGCAAAAGGGAGCTTCATGAATCAATCGAATGGGGACGAATCGTATGTGGCCTATGTTGATCCCGTTGAAGAACTATTAATGTATGAAATAGGTGACTCAGTGAGTGACTGAGCTAGGTGAGTGATTCTATATTATATGATCTATTGAATTGGAGGCCATGAATATGGAACCTTTCCCAAAATCTCCATTCCAAGTATTCCATACCATTCACAATATCTAAGAAACTAGGAAGGATGGACTACCATATGTAGGCCTCAGGGAATAGCTAGATGCATCTAGTGTGTCATGTAAGTCCACTTACGCAAATGGTTGGTGCAACTAATTAGTTTTTATATACATTGAAATCATAAAGCCTGTCCTTCTTTACTTTTGGTAGTCAAGAAGAGAATGCATGCATTAAGGACGATTTCCAAATTGTAGCTTACCTTCTCTAGAGCCTTCATAAAAGGGATTTCGGAGTAACCACCATATGAAGTTGAGTATATGTACATATCCAAATATAGGGGATTCCAAGAAGCAATCATGTCCATATATAGGGGGTTCCAAGCAAGGACTATCATCAGTATCTACCTTGTCACACCTTCCAATAATCAATTTGAAACTTGGGCTAGAGCTCTAAGATGCCATGAGAGTTTGCAGCTTGAGCTAGAGCTATGAGAAGGCTTGAAAAGAAGAGGAGAGAGAGAGGTTAAAAAGGAGTTTGTAAACATAGAGGAGATGGTATTTTCAAGGTCTTTTGCATTGTGGTGTTGTGTTTATCAAGATGTTTTTCTTCATCCTTGAGCTTACAAGAAAATAGGAAAAGATGCTTAGGTCAGAATCCATCTCATGTGAATTTGTTGAGCTTTGGCTGTTGTCTACTACTTTTGGCTAAAGAAGTATACCCGATTTCAATTAGTTGTAGTGGGGGTTGACAAAAAATGATGGAATTGGAGTTGGTTTTTTAGATAAACGTTGCCAAACCTTTTTCCGTGTTTTCTAGTTGTGAGAGTTCCGTCTTCATCCAAGCCTTCTCAAAAGCTTGAATTCTAAAAGAACAAAGCATGCATCTAGTCGACCATCACATTCCTTATCAAGATGTTGTGTTTATCAAGATGATCTTATCTTTATCTACACGATCTCCGCAGTCCTTATAAAATGCTATGCCTATCAACGTGTCGTGTTGTCTTTATCAAAATGAATTCCTTCCTTATCAAGGTCTTGTGTTTGTCTACACGACTCCCACATTCCTTATCAAGATGTTGAAGGTGGAGTCACGGAAAGTCTATGGCTTTTGGTCTGAGTCTTTTCTTTTTCTTTTTCTTCCTCTGCCTTTTTCCTCCAAGAACTTGGTTTCATCCTGCTCTCCTTATACAATTGAAATTCCTGCCATGCCAGCATGGTGGCGGCTGTCACCAGGTGCTTAAACGTGAGAGCTGGGCTCTACATAACCGATTGATTCATAATCCTGGAAGCCGAGAACGCCTGTACAGAATAGAGAGACTATACGGAAAGTGAAAGAATGTGTGTGCGAGACGACAAGCCGAGAACGCCCATAGAGACTATAGATAGAGGAAGACTGTGTGTGCGAGACGACAAGCAGTGAAGCCACGTTGGTCGACAGACTATAGAAGGAAAGGCATTTGCAAAAATGGAACCAACTGAGGAGGTAATCATCCGGCCACTGACGACTCCGCTTTCCCTGTGCTTTGATTGGTCGCACGTCAGCGGAGCGTTATCTCTTCTTAGCAGCAACGACAACAACGGCAACGGCGATACTATTGCTGGAGATAGCACTGACGATGGCAAATGTAAAAAGGGCGGGGATGGCGAAGAGGGAAGTATGGTGAGAAGCAAGGAAAATACAGCACAAGATACTTACAAGCAGACTTCGACACCAAATAAATTCTATATGGTGGTGTTTCGCTCCAAACGTGCTGTCAATGCGGACTCAGAACTTCTATATGCTGCAGACGCTGAAGCTCACGATGAAGCCAAACGCAGCGGCGGCCTTCTCTCGGTCTCTCTCTCACACTCACACACACACACACACACATACGGGACTCTAGCAAAAACGAAAAGAATAGATGAACGCAAATTTCGATGACGACGGTTTTTCCCACAATTGCTCCGAAGCCATCATTCATAAGTAAAATTTTTATCATCGTCATTTCTGAGGACTAGCAGATTTGACATGCATGAGCTTTCGATTATTTAAAGTAAACTAATGATAAATATGGATGATACAATTAAGTTAAAGATCGCGTAACCAGTCGACCAGAAAGAAATGTTAATCACGACAGACTCAAATAAGTCATTCACAGATATAGATATATGTATCATCATGGTTTGCGGAAACTGTAAATCAAGCTGTTTAGCATAAGCATAATCTTTGTAGAGACAAAGATCAACAGCATGCTTAAGCTTTTCATCAACATGTTTGATATTATTGATTAGATGATTACAAATTGATTAGATTATTGATTCGATGATTACAAATTTGAGATTATTGATTAGATTGAAAGCATAAACAGCATAAATTACTGATTGAATGCATAAATTAGATGATTACAAATACGCTATCATCTTCTCTGTGTTGCGCGTGAAATCGATTCTTTGATCATTAAACCGGTGCCACTTATTTCACCTTCCAGTACTGGTACGGGCCGATAAACCAGGACCGAGAATGCTTCGCTACCTGTATTTGGAAATCCAGAGAAGACGCCATTAGAGCAAGCATGTTACCCAAACATTTGAGGGCGGCGATGCTCGCTTCGAAAACCTACGAGTTTTATGACCTTCAACGTTATTGGCTTACATTTACCAGCACTGGAGAGCCTATATTCGACAATGTCACTTCCATGGCTGCGAAGAATTAGCTTATTCATTCAGAGAATCTGCATACCCAGGCATCACAGCAAGAGAACAGGATATCAAATCCTGGGGTTCCTCAAGTTATTTCTCCACACTCTGCAAGATGTATACCTACAAGTGATAATGGCATGGATTGTTCTAGAAATCAGCTTCATCCTCTAAAGCACATGATGCCGAGGACTTCCATCTCAGTTTATCAGTCTTTTATAAAAACGAAGATCACAGATAGAATAAACAGGATCATTGATCTATGTATGTAGTACTTCTCTAACAGACATAAGTATTTCAATATCTGGTAATGCGCGCATCTGCCATGCATGGTTATGTGAATTCAGAAGGACGCATTCCTTCATACTGATACTCTATTTCGATTTCTGGTCATGCCTGCATCTTCCATCCATGGTTATGTGAATTCAGAAGGACGCTTTTCTTCGTACTGATAATCTTCTACAAACTTCTTCCATCTCGTTCAGTCCTCAATATGCTATTCTTTGACAGTAGCAACGATTGCATCAAAAACCTACGAGAAGTATGATCTTCAACGCGTTTGGGGTACGTTATCCCCGCACACAACCTGCCGATGGCAATGTTACTTGATCAGAACAACGATAGGTGGACCTTCCTCGTCTTGCAATGACCATGTACGTGTGATTTTGTTAAGTTATTGTGTTACACCTTCCAACGCTTACTTCCAGAATTGTTAATGGCGTGGTTTGTATCGATCACCTTCATCCTCGTGATAATGCGATGGATTGGTATGGTTTATTTTACTCGGAGATTTTGAAAAATTCTCGCTCTAGAAAAATATATTTAAAATTCTTTTTTTTCTTTGAAAATGTATAATAAATTGGAGATACACACACCCGAGCTCATAAGATAAAGGCACCCACCTTGAGGAACTCACGGACATATCCAGCCAAGACTTGAACTTGTGACTTCCTCCCATAGCTTCAAAGCATCAGCCACTAGGCTATGCAGACTTGGACAATATATTTAAGATTCTTAATGACATGGTTTGTATTGATCATCTTCATTCTCGATCTGATGGATCGATATGGTTCATTTTACTCTTAGATTATACATTTTCTTGCACTAGGAAAGATATATTCGAAAACACTTCCCACTCTTAATATTTAAGAAGGCTTTCTTTTATTAGATAACTATGCTTTAAGAGGGATGTGAATGCTTGGATAGTTCATTGGGGGATAGGGCCTTCACTCTTACAGATTGGTTGGGGCGTTTGCTCTTAGGATGGGGGCGATGGTTCGAGTCCTACTAGTGGTTGCATACACTCTTCAGCATGGATGCTGAGAGCAAAAGGCTTTCAGGTAGTTCAATCATTATGATGCATTAGGGAACAAAATGAACCCTGCATGGGCATTTTGGATTAAGGAGTGATTGGTGATGGACCAATGAGAGGAGGGTGGTGGACACAGTCTATAGCATATAAATCACTAGGCTAAAGGGGGATGAGGGGATAGGATTCCCCTATATTCAGGTTTTGCCTCTACGATGTCATCAACATAGACAATAATGATCAAAAGCTTTGCACTTCCAACATATATGGTGCTCTTAGTTGGACTATTCTTAAAACCATGTGCAATCAAGTAGGCATGTATCTTTTCATACCAAGCACCTGGTGCTTGCTTCAAACCATATAATGCTTTTTTCAACCTCCACACTTTGCTTTCATGCCCTTTCTACACAAAACCATCGGGTTGAAAATGAAAAAATCACCATTCAAAAATGCAAATTTAATGTCCAAAGGATGTACATTCCAACCATGATGAGTCGCAAAAGCATAGATGCTACGAATAGTAGTCATTAGACATGTGGGAGAAAAGATCTCATCAAAGTCAATGCCTCTTTCTTGAGCATAAACTTTTGCAACAAGCCTAGCCTTATACATATCAATTTTTCCATGATGCTTACCCTTCAGCTTGTATGCCCACTTATTGCCGATGGCCTTCTTTCCAAGAGGACATTCACATAAAGACGAAGTAAAATTCTTCAAATAGCATCATATTCTGATTGCATAGCAATCACCCAATTTTTTGTTTTGTTTGTTTCATCAAATGAAACAAGCTCATTCTCATCACAAAGAATAGAGGTAGCCATAGCTAAGAAACATGATGCAAAAGAAGCATTATGAGATCCTAAACGAGTATGATATGGCATAGTTGCATCTAGTTTGCTATCTCGGAAAGTCTACACCAACCATTTTTACATAGTTTTTCCTCGTCTATATCAGCCCTCATAAAAAAGTGCATCATGTAAATCTTCATCGGAAATGGAATGATCTACATTATCACATGAAACCTATAAAGGATGAGAAATTTCCCCTCATTCGGACCACCACTTCACTATCCACATGTAAAAAGAGGCAACAAAGTGTCATACATATCTCTAGAGTTAACAAAAGTCTCCTTGGTACATGAAAGTAATGGCTGAATTGCATCTTCCACAAACACAACATCACAGCTAACCAAAATGCATTTGGTCTTTGGATGATACAGATGAAAGCATTTGCTTTAGAATTGTACCCAACAAAAATACAGCTCACTGCTTTATCATCCAATTCAATGCATTGTTGTTCACGCACTAATGCATATGCAAGACAACCAAAAACACGTAGATGAGCACCAAATGGCTTGTGACCATGCCAAGCCTTATATGGAGTGATAGATTGTAGTGCTTTGTTGGGACACCTGTTAAGTACATATGCTGCACACATAATAGCCTCAAGCCACAAGCTATGTGGTAAAGCCTGACTTTTGACCATACACCTTGCGATCTCCATGAGAGAACTATTCTTTCTTTTAGGAACTCCATTTTGTTGAGGTTCGTATCCATTGTACATGGATTTTTTTTTATCTCACGTTCAGCTAGAAATGCATTAAAATCAGAAGATATATTCCCACCCTCGATTAGACTGGAGAGTGGCCATTTTACATATTGACAAATTTTCAGCCAAAAAAGAAACTATTTGAAGCACATAAACACTTTAGACTTTTATTTCAGTGGATACACCCATGAATGTATGGAAAATCACCAATAAAAGTCATGAATTTAATGTAGTTCCCAAAAGAGAGTGTCTGCATATGACCATAGACATCGCTGTGAAAAAGCTGCAATTTTCAAGTCTTTCCACAAGCCCGTCTTGCTCAGCTATTATGTGAGAGAGTTTTCTTTTACACACATACATATGTTGTACCCTCTTCATCAAATCATTTTGGAAAGTTAGAGATGATTAAGATAGATTCTCTTTTAAAGCTCGAGTGGCCACAACCTGATATATGGACATTAACATCTTTGAAGCATAAGATGGTGGTGGACATACAAAACTCTTTGAAATTTACAAGAGTTTCAAGATGTGTAGGATTACATTGGTGTGTCCCTATTCATTGTTTTGTACATTTATTTCAGATATTCACAATTCTAGAGACTTCAATAATGCTCATGTTAAAAGATATCATGTATGAGTAGGTAGAGGGTTTACTCTGTGAAAATTGGCGACTTGTAGAAGGATGCACCAAAGGGGATAGATACCTTTGTAAAATTGGTGCAACAGGCATAGGATTTTGATACTTGAAACATCGTACTTCATTGTACATTAGATTCTATTATGATCGTTGGATGTGTACACTTGGTGAATGGATACCATTACAAAGTTCAGAGGGTTTTTTAATTTCATTTGAAGTTACGATAAATCTACCCAACAACAAAATGGAAGTTATTTCAGTAAATCATCATTGGTGTCTTGCCAACGTGAGAGAACATCTAGTAATAATGGGATTTGAGGATCTGGATCAATCAAAGTTCAAAATACAAGAGCATAAGGTAAACAACATATTCTATTTTTTTCTTTTGTTTGTAAAAATTTTTATATTCAAATATGTTATTTTAAAGTTTTCTATTTGTTTTGCAGATTGGTAAGAGGTTGAAGGATAAAATTAAAGTCCTTCATGAATGGAGTGTAGATGGAACTCAACTTTCATTGTCATAGCTCAAGAACTATTTGAGTGCTAGAGTGTACACACAACCTATGTTCCATTCATAATCCTTCCTCTCCTACAATGTATTTAGCATGCAAGACATGTAGCATGTAAATTTTTTTGATCTCAATATGATGTACAATTTGCCAAATCTTTGATTTTTCCAATGGCAATTTATTCTAATTTTAAAGTTCTGAGAATTTATTTTTTCTATTGTGTAGATGTGGTGTATTGTATTCTGCTTAATGATTCTGTTCAATCTCTTTTTTTGAGCCAAAGTTCTTTTTTGAGAGTTGAGTGCATGATTATTTTATTTGAAGGTATCAATTTTAGTTTTAAAATGGGTCCCACTCACTTAGAAATTTTGAAACTACTATAAAAACAACACTTATTCTCCCATTTCTCACTTTTGCAACCAAGAAGAGCTACAAGCACTCATAGAGCACGCACAGAAGCTAGTATCACGTGCAATGACTGCCTCAACCTCTAGTACCCTGCAACCCAAACGTCCTCGAGAACTCTTCAATGAGTTCTTGAAATCAACTGAGTTCAAAGGTCAAACACACTTGTATGACCTATTGTCTAGAGTCCCTGATCTAGACAAAACAATTCAACTGAGCTCTGATGTGCTCGAGTAAATCATAGAGTTCCTTGAGTACTACATCCTATGTTACTCTATAGAAATACAACCTTATGAGGGTAAATGGGTCCCATGTGACCTTTTACTTTACATACACAAAGGCGATGAAGCCTTCATGAAGCGCCTTAAGCGCTTCATGGCAATTGCTGAAAATGCAAGGCACTTATTTGATGACTTTGTGCCATTAATAAAGAAACTTAACAAAAGGAAGAGGATGGGTACAAAGTACCTTTCCTACATTGCAACCACATATTTTATCATCAATGAGGAGCCCGAACCTTCACCCGTCGATCACCCCAACCTTGTCACAGGAGGCTCTATTAAGGAGAAGAATGAGCCTCAACGAGAGGCCATAAATTTTGCAAAAGAAAGCATTACAATCCACCAAGACTTCCCTGGTGCTGTTGAGGAAAAACTACATGAGCTATCAAGCATGGAGGAGGCGCCCCCCCTCGAAATTTCAACCCCTCTGAGCCCGCATTACTAGAGGTGGAAATTTAATATCTCTTCATCATCGTTGTGGATGGAGAGGAATTCATTTTTCTTCATGATATTGAGAAGGCATTCAGTCTACGTTTAGACGAATTCCTGAGTATTTTCTCCACAATGTCAGATGTTTCGCTTGACAACACATCTGACATACTTGAAAAGACAGCCATACCACTTGGAGATTCTGTGGCAGACACCATAGCAACGATGTGTGTTGATATCTTAAAAGATGACAACAATTATACTATGGAGGAGGAGTTCTGCGCAGTGCGGGAGAGGATAATGAAGCAAAAAGTTCCTACATCCCCCGTAGCAGAGCTTAGTGGCATGGCCCACTCTAGCATTGATCTTGATGCCCCTGGAAGAGGGAAGGATGAAGACAAGTTTCATGATGTAAGTGGTAATTAAATCAAATAAATGAATAATTTAAGTGAACAAAGTAAGAGCTTGAATTCTCATTTTCTTTCTTAACAAGAAGCAATTGAGCTGGACAAGTCCGCAGCAAGATCCGGTGGGGATCAAGCTTCTCGCGAGAGTGGTTCGTCCTTGGAAAACTACATCGAAAAGTTGCCAAAGGATGATTTTGTTATCATACATAAAGACTACAGTCCGGATGGGCACTTCATTACTTGGTGCTTGAAGGCCCTTAGCAAAAGTTTGTGTCTATGTACAATTACCCAAGGCACTAATTTTGTCATTTTGGTTAGGAAATCCTTAGTTGTAACTACATTAGGACTTAACTTTAGAGGAAAAGTACTAGGGAAAATAGGTATTGCCATGGGTCTTAGAATGCAAGACCCCCATATAATATCAAGATCTGTATTGACTTACCAGCTACCTCAATCTCTCCAAAGGAGAAAGAAACTTGTAGAGAAATTGAAGGTAGCTGAGAAATGATGTAAATATTTGGATAATGCAAACTTTACTTTTTCCTATTTTGTCTAGTCCTATGTATGACATGTGCTTCATAAATTGAACCTACCACCACAAATTCTATGTAGTTTTATGTTTTTTTCTTCATCTAAGTGCTACCTATGGTCTATGGTATCTTAAAAAGCATAAAATAGGCCAAAAACGCCATAGCCACAAAAACGCAGGAATCGGCCCTACAAAATTTTTTCAAGGGTGATTCCCGCATTTCTATGGCTGGGGCTTTTTTGGCCTTTTTTAGTGTTTTAGAGGGCTCCAAAGTGTCCTGTATTCAGCCTTTGTTGAAGATAGAGCAATAGTTGGTTGCTTTTTAGAAGACCATGAGATAGGTTTATCACTTGCAAAAGATAAATATCCAGAAGTACTTCTTCTGTCATCCTTACATCCTTCCCAATCTGTATCTGAGTACAATTTTATATCCAAATCTAATGTGTATGGGAAGTAAAGACCTTGATTTTGAGTACCTTTGAGGTACTTCAAAATTCTTTTAGTAGCTTCCAAGTGAGGTGCTCTAGATTTATGCATGAATTGGCTTAGAACACTTACTCCATAACATATGTCAATCCTTGTTAATATTGCATAGTTTAGACTTCCAACGATGCTTTGATAACCTGCAATGTCTTCAAGAAAATCACCTTCATGGGCACTCAATTTATGATTTACCTCCATAGGGGTGCTAGCTACTTTTGCATCCTTCAAGTGGAACTTCTTCAACATGTCCTGCACATATTTCCTTTGAGTGATGTAGATTCCACAATTAGCGTATACTAACTCAAGTCCAAGAAAATATTCTAGAAACCCTAGGTCATTGATTTTGAGCTCCTACATCATGAGGTTATTTATTTGTTTGATGCCATTGGCATCACTTCTTATAAGAATAATAGCATCCACAAATACACATAAATATATTGTTTCTAAATTACTCCTCTTGACAAACAAAGAAGAATAGGCCTTGCTCATCATGAATCCTTGGTCTTGAAGATAGGTTGTTAACCTATGGTTCCATGCCCCAGGTGCCGGCTTCAAACCATAAAGAGCTTTGTTCAATTTGCATACATGATTTATCTTGTTTGGATCTTCATAGCCAGAAGGTTGAGCTATGTAAACCTCCTCTAAAATCCACCCATTAAGAAAAGCATTTTTCATATCTAATTGATACATATTCCAATTTCTAGATGCAGCTACACTTACCAATACTCTGATGGTTGTCATCTTAGCCACAGGTGAAAAACTTACTTCATAATCTACTTCTTGGGTTTGTGCACAACCCTTAGCCACAAGCCTAGCTTTGTACCTGTTTATGGATCCATCTGAGTTTCTTTTGATTTTCTAAATCCACCTAGAATCAATTACCTTCATTGATGCTTCCTTGGGTACTAGCTCCCAAGTGTCATTCTCTTGGAGTGCTTCTATTTCTTCATCCATATCCTCCTTCCATTCTGCTTATACTTGCCTCTTCGTATGAAGAAGATTCTTCAAGTGGTTAATCCTTAGCAAGATAAATAGAATGCTTAGTGAGTAATGAAGTATTTGTTACACTTATGTGTTCCTCGAGTAGCTTTGATGTGAACCTTTTCCCTATACATGGGTACTTTTTACTCTAGTACTGGCTATAGGTTTTTTCCCCATGTTCCCACATACTTGATACTCTCATATGTGGTGGTACTTTGTACTTAGGGATATTATTCAGCTCTTACTTCAGTTCAGTTCATCGTGAATAGAGAGAGCTATTCCAACCATCGTCTTCTCCATGTGTCTTGCTGTATTTGTGCTCCTTGTGTGTGCTTCTTGTGTGTCTCTCGCACTTCTACACACACCCAACAGTGGTATCAGAGCAGGTTCAGCTTCTTCTCAAGTTTCGGTTTTTCGTGTTGTGTGGCATTGTCGTCGAGATTTGCTCTCCTCTCTCACTTGTGAAGGCCTACAAAAAACATATTTGGCGAAGGTAGCCATAATTCCCCGAGAAGTCCAGGATGCATCAAGGATGTCAAAGGAAGGTCACATACAAAGTTTCAAAGAAATCAAGAAAGTCCATGGTAGCGGTCAAAGCTGGTCAAAGCTGGTCAAAGTTGGGAAATTAGGGCAAAAATTTCATTATCACCAAATTAGATGAAAATACATATACTTGTAAAGATTGTCAAAGGCAGTCTATAGCCCAAATTTCAGCAGAAAATGGATTTTGTAGCACATTGATATGCTATGTTCATTTTGTAAAAATGTAATTTTTCTAGTTTGACCCTACAAATTCTTGTATAGAAAATTATGTTAGCCATATGGTTTGGCATGTATAAAGATCATATGTGGCTACATATTTGTACAAATTTTCAAGGCTATCAGAGCTTCCTAGACACCTTAATGCCACCTTGCAAGCTTCCAAATGTAGTCAAACTTGTACAAGGGAGATTCAGATGGGAGTTTTTCCTACATATTCCTGAAGCAGATCTTTGGAAACATAGTCCTACAAAGTTTCATCTTCA
Source organism: Ceratopteris richardii (assembly GCA_020310875.1). Taxonomy (NCBI): domain Eukaryota; kingdom Viridiplantae; phylum Streptophyta; class Polypodiopsida; order Polypodiales; family Pteridaceae; genus Ceratopteris; species Ceratopteris richardii. The sequence continues at coordinate 30,031,638 of CM035410.1, forward strand.
TCAAAGTCTTTTTGGAGGGTCAAAGAGCACAAAGTCCAGTTTTCAAGGTCACCGCAGTTTTCTAGAATAAGAAAATTGAAGGCTTGAAGGGCTGCCACATGTCAAAATATGATTGAACCATGGTGTACGGTCAAGATGAGCTCCTATTCAAGGGTGGAGATGCACTAAAGCATAAAGGAAGGAGGATCCACGAATTTTTTCCATAAAAGAAGACTTTTTTGGCAGTTAAAGATCAATAATGCAAAGTTTCTCCAAAAATAGTGGCTTATCTTATCCGAATTGATGTCAGCACTGATCCGACGGTCCAGATCATCCCCAGATCCAATGGTGGAGAATGAGGGTGCCTAAATTTCACTCCTTTACACTAGATTTGATAGAAAGAACAATTCGAAGCCATTGATTTGATTAATCAAATGGTTGTAATCGAAAGTAGTGATCCTAGAGTTGAGAGTTGATTTCTCTAGATCCAAGGGCCCAAATTCATTCAAAAAACTATATAAACCCCCCTCCAAACTCCTAGAGCATCATTGTTAGGCATCCATAGGGCTCATGCTAGCTTACGGTTTCCTTGAGACGATCACCCTCGGTTGAGCGAGTGAGGATCCAAGGTGAGCTAGTATGAGTATAGAACCTAGTTTCAAATTTAAGTTAGAACTCCAATCTAGGATAGGCTCTTGAAACCAGCATCTCTATCTTGACTCACCCTCGGTGGAGCGTGTGAGTGAGTTAGAGCTGATTTTAATGAGTCTTAGACTTCTTTAGTTAGACGTTACGAGCCTAGACAGACATAGGGTCACTAGAGTGGAACTCACCTTCTTACGTGTGACATTCGGTTGAACTGTCATGGTTTGAGGGTCGGAACCACCTTTGATCAGTAGACTGCTAAGCATGACGTACCACGACGATATTTTACATGTAACTTAATTCAAATTCTTTTAATTCATGTCACTTGTCACTTATCTCTTCTCGCATGTCTCTCAGTCTCTTAAGTATTTTTAAATGTCTTCTATTTTCTTCTATGTGTGAGAAGGCTCCGCACGATTGCGTTGAACCAGTGAGGATGTCTCATTGAGCTTGTGAGTAAACTCTACCATCATGATTCACTTGCATGCATATAATCCATACATATCCATACATATTTATTAGTTTCTGAAAGTGTATAAGAAGCTCCAATATTGGACCATTCTTCCTTTCGAAACTGATTTATGTGTAAGGATTCCATCTATTCACGTCATGCATACATATCATCCAAAGAATACTATGCATATGGATTAGAATTAGGAAGTGTTTAAGAAGCTCCTTCAATGGACCATTCTTCCTTCCAAATTTGATTCGTGTGTATGGTTCTCTTTCATTCTTATCATTCATGTTCATAAATCTAACTTGCACTCCTACATTCCCATTCCCATAAACATTTCAACATCTCTCTCTTCTCCATACTCAAAATTAATTTCACTTTCATGTCCTTAAACCTTCCAACATTCATTAGCTTCATACACCTTGTGTGTGCCACGACCGGACCCGATCCACCCGGATTGCGATCATGTCCACATTTGAACCCGACGTGAAACGCTTCGTGGCATTTGCTTCTGATCTTGTTGGGAGGTTGTGATCCATATCCTTTGTTTCATATTTTTCATCCTCATCATATCATCATCATCAGTCTTGAGTGTTGCACTGGATTTCTCACAGTATCGTGCACATCTTCGTCGTGAAGTAAACGCATTTGTGAGAGATCTAGAGCATCGTGCATCACTTGCTTATTCACATAAGATGGAGGAAGGATTCAAATCCCTTATTGTTGAGAAACAAGGCCAAAGAATAGTCTCTTCTATGTTGAGAGAGAAGGGAAAATTCAATGGCATCAACATCACAAGCTACTTAGATTTGTTTGAAGAGCAAGCTATGATTTTTGGTCTTCCCGAAGATCTTTTGATATCATTCTTTGAACGAATTGTTGATAGCTCTATCATAAACCGTGTCGCTCAATATGATAGTCTTCCTTGGAGTGATTTTAGAAAGGAGATGCTCAAAGAATTCTATCTTGAAGATTATAGCCAACATAATCGGGATGGATTCTTACGATGGGTCAATTCTCCAAAGCCTAGTAGCTCTATTACTCACTTACAAAATGAGTATATTAGACGCTATGAACAACTTCCTGATGAGGATAAGATAACTTTGGAACCTGATCTTGTGATCAATTTTCTTAAGCTTCTTCATCCTGAAACTCGTAGGGAAGTTGAACGACGATTAGAAGAACCAGATAAGCGCTATGGTCTTACTGACAATTGGCAAAAAGTGCGTAAAGTAGTAGAGGCTGTAGCCCATAGACATCAAAGAAAATCCATGCTTTATGAGCAAACTAGTCTTCCTCAAGCTAGCCTAGTTAGAGAACAATCCCATGCTATGCTTTTTGACTCTACTCCTATTCCTCAAATGATGGAGCCTACTCAAGGTTTCAAGGACTTGTTTGGCATGCTTCAAGCTGAAGATAAGCTTGATGGGACCAACTATCCGATGTGGTCTTACATGATGAAACATGTTCTTGTTGCTAAACAACTTTGGAACATAGTGGCAGATGTAGATCGAAGACCCGCAGGTTCTCCTACTTCACAGTGTACTGTCACAGATGGAGCTTCTTCTTCGAGTATTGTGGTTTCTCCTTCTCCACCTACACAGAAGCAGCTTAGATGGGATGGAATAGATGCTCAAGCTCATGCTTTGATTGCACTTTCTGTGAAGCGCCATATAGTTCCACACATTCGGTCATGTTCTATATCATGACAGGCATAGGACACTCTTGTTTCTTTGTATGCCATGCATAATGAAGCACGTGTTGCATAATTGAGGAAGCAACTTGAGGATGTATGTATGGCTAAAAATGAGTCGGTGGATGTGTATGTGACACGCATCAAGGACTTGAAAGGGCAATTGGCAAACATAGATGAGATCATTCCGGATGCATCACTCATTTCTACATTGTTTGAAAGGACTATCGGAATCTTTTCAAAGCTTTGCTACTACACTCCATTTGGTTGCAAAAGGAAATCTTAATATGTATGCATTTGATGAGGTTGTGTCTCTTCTTTTGCAAGAAGAGAAATCTAGAGTGAATAGGAGTGGTTTGATTGAGGGAACGCAAGCACTTGCTATCTCACAAAAGGGTAAAGGCAAGTATGGTTCAGCTTTGGGTTCATCAAAACCAAAGCCTCAAGCTTCCTCTTCCACTCATTCCTCTAATGATGCCGATTTGCAAAAGACGAAGAGATGCAAATATTGTGGAAAGGCTAGTCATACTATTGATGAATGTAGAAAGCTTGCTAAACGCAATGAAAAGAAGAAGGAATCCGGCATGTCTATTGCTGAAAATTCAGCAAATGCAAAGAATGATGAAGCTAACATGGCTCAAGATTTTTGGGCATGTGTTGTTACATGTCATTATGATGCTTCTTTGCATTCTAAATGTATGGTTGTGAGTGAAGCTGATTCCGATTGGTTCTTTGATAGTGGTGCTTCAAAGCACATAACATCATGCAAAAGATTTTTTGCCTCTTTGAAAGATGCACCCAAAGGAGGACATGTGGTGTGTGCAAACAATGCTTCTTATCCTATCATTGGAGTAGGAGAAATTGAGCTAACGGCTGTAAATGGAGGTGTGATTCTCTTGAAAAATGCATTGTATGTGCCTGGTATAAAGAAGAACTTAATTTCAGTTCCATTGATTGCCAAACCTAGACTTCATGCACACTTTGTTGATGATAAGTGTATGGTTAATGATTTCAGCAATGGCGATGTTATCGTGATGTCCGGTACATTATGTAATGGTTGGTATCACATGGATACATACAAGAGGGCTGCCCCAAATGCTTTGGTTGCTCATACTTCTTCCATGGCTGAAATGGAGCTTTGGCATGCTCGTTTTGGTCACTTGAACTTCAATAGTTTGCTTTACTTGCAAAAGAAGAACATGGTTATTGGTTTGCCTACACTTGAGTCCATTGAAAAGCATGCATGTGAAGGTTGCATTCTTGGAAAAATGCATCGTGCTTCTTTTCCAAAAGATAGTCATACACACACTACAAGAAAATTACAGCTTGTTCATAGTGATGTATGTGGTCCCGTCAAGACTCCATCTTTTGGGAAGCATGTATAATTTTCTACCTTCATTGATGATGCTATTCGTCATACATGGGTGTATCCTATAAAAGCAAAGAATGAGGTATTTTCTTGCTTCAAAGCATTTTTAGCTATGGTTGAAAATTTTTCTTCACAAAAGCTTTTGACTCTATGCACGGATCGTGGTGGTGAATACATACATGAGTTTAATGCTTTTCTTCGTGAAAGAGGTATTCACACCAATGTACGGTGCCATATACACCTCATTAAAATGGTGTTGCTGAGCGTAAAAATAGAACTCTACTTGAAATGGCACGATGTATGGTTAAAGGAAAGCATCTTCCTGATAAGTTTTGGGTGGAAGCGGTCATGTGTGCAAACTATGTGTTGAATCACTGCCCTACAAAAGCATTGAGATTCATCACTCCTTATGAGGCTTGGAATGGTCATAAGCCTATGGTTAGTCATATCCGTGTGTTTGGTTGTTTGGCATATGCTCTTGTGCCATCACAACAACGTCACAAACTTGAGGACAAGGCAAAGAAATGTATATTTGTTGGTTATAGTGCTGAAAGTAAGGGATATTGTTTGTACCATCCATTGACGAACACAATTATTGTGAGTCAAGATGTGGTAATTGCTGAAAATTCAGTTTTCCCTCTACTTGAATGCAAAAAACAGCCAACAGTTAGCTCACAACTAGTGTTCAATACACTCATGGCTTTGTTCCAAAATGGTGCGCTTGACTATGGCCATGTAGACCAGCCAACTGAGGTTCAAAGGGCTAAAAAATTCCAGCCAATGGAGCTGAAAATGAAGAGAATTTCGAGCCAAACATGGCTGAAAATTTTCAGCCAAAAATTATCAAAACTGTTCGAGATTTCCAGCCACATATGGCTGAGCATTTGCGACAGAATATGGCTGAAAATGAGCATGAAATTCAGCCCACTCATGATGTACATGTTGATGATGTATTACGTAATGAACGCATGTCTATTAAGAGTGCACAAACTATGCCAAAGTGGCTGAAACAAACTTTGTAGGACAGCAAATTGAGTGCACCTTTACTTAGTAGAACAAGATCAAGCTCTCACCATGCATCAAGTAATTTTGTGGATAATTCTCTTATTGCTACAACATGTAATGAAGAGTCACTTTCTTTTGAAGATGCATGTGACGATCCACAATGGATGAGTGCTATGCAATCAGAAATGGATTCCATACATAGGAATGGTACTTGGGAGTTATGTGAATTGCCAAAAGGAAAGAATGCCATTGGTACAAAGTGGGCTTAAGAGAAAATAGGATGGTAGCATTGATCGCTAAAAAGCTAAATTGGTTGCCAAAGGATATGTGCAACAATATGGCATTGACTATGAGGAAACTTTTGCACCTACTTCATGCATGACTACCATTCGTACGATGGTTGCATTGGCTACCCATCGAGGTTGGAAAGTGCATCAGTTGGACATAAAAACAACCTTCTTGAATGGTGATTTGCAAGAAGAGGTTTATGTGAAGCAACCTCCTGGATTTGCTATGAAAGGGAAAGAACATATGGTTTGTCGCTTGCATAAAGCCTTGTATGGTCTCAAGCAAGCTCCACGTGCATGGTATGAGAAAATCCATAAGCACTTGATTGCTCTTGGCTTCACATGTAGTCCAATTGAAAGCACACTCTATGTACGCAAAAATGGGGCTGATCTTAAAGTGCTTGTTCTTTGTATCGATGACATACTCTTGACTGGGTCATGTGATGCAAAAGTTGACATTCTTATGGCTTATTTGCAGCATACTTTGATGTCACTTATCTTGGTCTTTTGAGCTACTATCTTGGCATCCAGTTTGTATCGGTTGAGGGGGGAATTGTCATGCATCAAGCAAAGTATGTTGAAAAACTACTTCAGCGTTTTGAATTTGAGGATTGCAAGCTAGTTTCCACACTAGTTGAGATAGGATTTAGATTCTTAGTTGAGGATTATGGTGATGCATTTGACACTTCTCTTTATCAGTAAGCTGTGGGATGTCTTATACATGCATGCAACAGAAGGCCGGATATACAGTATGCAGTTTCCCAGTTGAGTCGATTCATGCATAGCCCTGGCACTAAGCATTGGGAAGCCGTAAAACGTGTGTCTAGATATCTCAAAGGCACGTTGAGCTTAGGTCTCTTTTATGGTAGAGATGTTCAGCCATGCTTGCATGATTTTATAGATAGTGATTGGGCTGGTTGTTATGATACTCATGTGTCCACTAGTGGTAATTTTTTTTTCCTTGGAGACTCATGCATATATTGGTTGAGTAAGAAGCAACCTACAGTGGCAACATCGAGTTGTGAAGCTGAGTACAGGGCAGTTTTCATCGCTATAGTGGAGTGTATATGGCTGAGACGCCTATTGATGGATCTTTGCATGGAGATTGATGTTGCTACGCATATTCTCACTGATAGTCAGAGTGCTTTGGCTGTTGCACGAAACCTAGTGTTTCATGCATGGACCAAACATATTGAGGTGCATTATCACTATGTGCGAGAGTGCCTTCATGAAGGAGATATTTAATTGGTATATGTGCCTACACAAGATAATGTGGCATACATATTCACCAAAGCTCTTCCACGGGAAAATTTTGAAGCTTTTCGCAAAGCTTTAGGCTTATTATCTTGTGGGGGCTGATCTCTCACTCCCTGTATGTGTTCACATCATGTGCTCTAGGGGGGTTTGTTATACTTATGTGTTCCTCAAGTAGCTTTGATGTGAACCTTTTCCCTATACATGGACACTTTTTACTCTAGTGCTGGCTAGAGGTTTTTTCCCCATGTTACCATACTTGATACTCTCATATGTGGTGGTACTTGTACTTAGGGATATTATTCAGCTCTTACTTCAGTTCAGTTCATCGTCAATAGAGAGAGAGCTATTCCAGCCATCTTCTTCTCCGTGTTTCTTGCTACGTTTGTGCTCCTTGTGCGTGCTTCTTGTGTGTCTCTCGCACTTCTACACACACCCAACAGTATCATATAACCCATATCTGATTGGCTTCGTACTCTCTCTTTGTGATCTCCTTAAGGCTTGGTTGGATGACTCAGGTATGTCCTTGAACCTCTTCATCTTGACCTTGCCTTCTAATTTCCATGCTTTAAATTCTTCCATGTTGATGGTGTCCTCATCATCTGATTTGATGTCTTCAATTGTTCTTGGCTCCTACTTGGTGAGGCTTGGAAATTCTTCTTCCAAGTCATATGGCAATGTGACTTTCGTGCATTCACTTTCAAACCAAGAGTCATTTCATCAAACACAACATCTCTACTGACCATAAATCCTTTGTTGGATGGATTATAAAACCTGTATCCTTTTTTATTTATATATGAAGATGCATTTCTCTGCCTTAGGGTCTAACTTACCTTTGATTTGAGAGGGAACATGCACATAAGCAACACATCCAAATATTTTACAATGTTCAAGTGATGGTCTCCTACCATGCCATGCCTCATAGGGAGTCATCCCATCAAGGGACTTAGAAGGTAACCTGTTAATAAGATATGTGGCAGTAGAAACACTCTATGCCCATAAGTAATTACGCAACTTTTTTTCATTTAGCATAGATCTAGCTGCTTCCACAATCAATATGTTCCTCCTCTCTGCTACTCCATTTTGCTCAGGATTATATCTAGTAGTGATCTCCCTTTTGATACCTGTGTCATGCAAAAATGCACCAAACTCATTGGAGAAGTACTCACCTCCTCCATCTGACCTTATCCTCTTTAAGCTTTTTCCTGTTTGATTTTCCACAAGTGCAAGATACTTCTTGAAACAACTGAACACTTCATCCTTATGTTTCATGAAATACAAGATAGTCCACCTACTGAAATCATCAATAAATGACACATAATACCTTGAGCCTAAAACTAAAGGGTCCTTGCTTGGTCCCCACACATCTGTGTGGACAAGTTCCAAATAATCCTCATGCATATAGCCTTTCTTTGTAAAGGATAACCTGTGTGATTTACCAAATTGACATGCACCACATTTATAGATCATTTGCTTGGATACATTAGGTATCCCAAGTACACATTGATCTCTACATATCAGCTTCAATGTTCTCTCACCAATGTGCCCTAATCTTTTGTGCCATATCTCTAACTCATACAAAGTTTGATCCTTATAATTATAAGGTGCAATGTTTCTTGTGTCCTCAAGCTCAAATGTAAACAATCTACCGGTTTACTCTCCCTTGGAAATTCTTTTGAATCAATGTTGGGGGTCCTCCACAAAAGCTCCAAATTTATTGAACCTAACCTGCAAACCCTTTTCCACTATCTCTCCAACACTCATGAAATTATTTGTGATAGTAGGTACATAAAGAACTCTGCTCAATAGATTCTTTTTCCCATCAGAAGTTTTCACATTTCCTACCTTGATAAATGAATGCTTGGTATCATCACCTATCTACACTTGATGCTTTCCCTTGGGCTCTTGAAGATCAGAAAGGAGAGCTACATTGCGTGCTACATGGTTTGAACAACCTGAGTCAATATAGAACAGGTGCTCATCATTCATACCTTGTTTTGAAGTCATGTTCATAATGAGAAGAGAATCCTCTTGATCCTCTATATAGTTGTTGAAATATTTTCTTGATTTGTATCCTCCTTGATAGTTTCTATTGTAATTTGTGTTGTAACCATAGTTGTATCCTTGATAATGGTTGAATCTTCCTCTTGATTGTGAGTAGCCACCTCTTTGAAATCTTCTTCCGCTCTGGTTCTTGAAGTTCCTCTAGCACTCATTTGTTGTGTGATTAGACAGCCCACATATATTGCATGGGGAAGAGTTGAAAGTTCTCCCCCTACCTTACTTACCTCCTCTGCCCCTTCCTCTTGAGTTCCTATCTCTCCTTGCATAGTTAGCTTGAGAAGTAGCACATTCATCTTCAACTTTCTTGCTCTTTCCTTTATCCTTGGACTTTCCTTTATCTGTATAGAGGGTAGAAGAATTGTTACCTCTTGATGGTTCACCATTTTTGTTTAGCTTGGCTTCATGGGTGAAGAGTTGCCCCATGAGAGTGGTTAAATCAAGGATTTTCATATCCATATAAAGATCCATGGAAGTTGTGAAAGATTCCCACTTATCATCTTCCTTGATGCCATTGATTATGTGTCTCACTATTTGCTCTTCTTCAATCTCCTCTCTTATGCTTGCCAACTGATCAGCTACATCATTAACTTAGTCACAAACTCTGAAACTTTCTGCTTAGGTTTCTTCTTTTGAGTAGTAAACTCCGTTGACAATTTATTTTTCCTAGCTCTTGTATTGGAGGAAAAATATGAAGATAGAGTATCCCAAGTCTCTTGGGAAGTTTTGCAATTCCTAATATGAGGAAGAAGGAAGTCAGAAATAGAGTTAAGTAGATATGACCTGGCTAAAGCATCTTTGGCACACCATGATTTGAGTCTTTCTTGCTCCTCTCTTGTAGGTTGATCTTTGCTTCTGAATATGGGCATCTCCTCATCTCCTAATATGTATCCATAGAGACTCCTTCCTTGTAGATAGGTCTTCATCCTCAAGGACCATGCTGGATAATTATTCCTATCCAATTTATCAATGAGAGAAGGGAAACCATCTCCCATTTTACCTCCACTTGCTCTCATACCACTGTTGGAAGAGATGGATGGATACCTCAAGGAAGTAAAGTGGTACTGCTAAAACTTGCATTGTACCTGCCCTAATACACTTCAGAGTTATATAGTAGGTGCTTTTAGCTGCAAATGACACCAATAAAGTACCTATGTACTTTAAATTGATGCTTGAAACAATTTAATCAAAACAAACTACTTCATGAATAGCTAGTGTCACAAAACTTGCTATTTTAGTCCATACACCTGTTGGTTCTTTTGCTTAGAGATCACACTACACTAAAAATTGATGAAATTCCTTTTGAGGGAATTCAATTAGCTTAGATAGCTAATGATTGCAAGTGGAATCATCTAAAATGATAAACTATGCTCTGAGAAATAAGTTTAGCAATCCAAGGCTTACCCCTGATTTCTTAGGGACTAACCAGTAGATGACCAATGAGCACTTTGAAGTCCATTTCTCCCAGATGGTGGAACCAAATGCTTTGTGATATGACTAGAGAAAGTTGCCTTTTCTGAGTAGTCATAGCATAGAAGTTGACACAGATGTTCAACGAACTATATGTATCATAAAACATGATTTTACAAGATCATTGGCATTGTAATGATGCTCAATGATGATGGACTGAGTGGGCTATGGTGTGAGTCACTGAGCTTCTACAAATCATCAAGAAGAGAGCTCTAAATGAGGCCACATAGCCGCAAGATTTACTATAAGAAGTTTCTTCTAAGTTTGAATTTGAATTCAAACTTGGCTCCAACTAAAAGTGACTCCGTTGATTTAGGAGTTATTCCATCATTTGAAAATCATAACTAATATTCCTCCTAACTCCACGAGATACAAGCTTTTGCAAGATTCTTCAAAGATTTAATCTTTTACAATGGTAAATGATCAAGTGGTTACAAGACAAGATTCAAATGTATCATCAAGTGATAGTTGCACATATTGTCTTCTAAGCCAAATGTGTAGGCTTGATCATTTTGCACCAATAGTTTGTAGGTTAAATAAAGCATTATATGGCCTCAAGCAAGCCCCAAGTGCATGGAATCAAAGGCCTATAGAGTACTTGATTAGTTGTGGATATAATCAAAGCAAAGTAGATCCATCATTCTTCTACAAAAGAGAAGGTGAAGCATTTGTCTACTTATGTGTGTATGTATATGACTTGATTATTACAAATGATCATGAAGAAGGCATCAAACATATCAAGTTAAAGCTTGGGAAGGAGTTCAAGATCTCAGACCTTGGAGATCTAAGATATTTCTTAGGTATTGAATCCATATATAAGGATAACGATATTTGGCTCATGTAGAAAAAAATACATCTAAGATGTATCAAAGATGTATGGAATCACAGGGTGCAAACCATTGCATGACCCAATGGAGGTAAACATGAAACTAAATTCAATGGAAGGTAATGAAGTTTTGGATGGAATTTTGTATAGGTCAATAGTAGGCTCTTTGAATTATGCCACTATCACAATGTGTGACCTAGCATATAGAGTTGGTGTGTCATCTAAATTCATGTGTACACAAGGGTTCCACATTTAGTTGTAGCAGAAAGTGTACTCATATATTTCAAGGGTAGCCGAACATACCTCCCAATGGAAGAGCTCCACAAAGACGAAGGAGGCACTATTGGGCTTTCACAGAGATACGATGCTACCAAAAGTTTGTTGAACTACTCATACCTCTTTCCATGAACCTTACTATATTTGCAATCACTTTCCAGCCACATGAGGTGCTGTCTTTATGTAATGGCACATGTATATGAATGTATCCAAACCTTTTTTCTTCATTCAATTTAGGAGTTATTGGAAAGTTTTTATCAATATGCATTGAGAAGCTTAGCAGCACTGCAAGGTAAACTTAAATTCAAAATGGATGGCAAGGCTTTAAAATAGAACACAACAAAATGTATGGTAAGGCTTACACTTTGCAGTTTCCATGTTCTGATCTTAAACCTCATATTCCATGTGAACTTCTCTATCTTACTATTTGCTCAGAATTTCAAGAAACTAATACTACCATTGCATCCAAAATGTGCCAAAACCCTAAGATTGACTGTCTATTTGCATGATTCTGATACCAAGAGGTCTTAATGAGCGTATTTATACATGAATCTAGGACATGACCAATCCAAGCGATTAGGCTCATCTGGAAATATTGGATGGGCCTAATCGCTTGCATCGGTCGTGTCTAGAAATCAGTACGAAAAGGCTTATCAAGACCTCTAGGTATCAAAATCATGCAAATAGACAGTCAATCTTAGGGTTTTGGCATGTTCTGGATGCAATGGTAGCATAATTTTCTCCAAATTCTTAACCAATAGCAAGATATAAAAGTTCACATGCAATCTAAGGTTCAAGATGACCTCCTTTGGAGACGACCAATTCAAGCGATTAGGGCCATCCAAGCTTCTTTGATGGGCATAATCGCTTGGATTGGTTGTGTCCAAAAAAGTATCATATTCCTAGCTATATGAATGAATGTGACCAATCCAAGCGATTAGGAGCATCTGAATCTTCCCGATGCCCCTAATCGCTTGGATCAGTCATGTACAAGCTTTTGTGATCCATCATACCTCATACAAAATGTGGTCTATGGAAAGTTTTGAAAAGCATGTAATAAACGTGTAGTAAATGGCAACTTGGCATTAGCAAGGAGTTCACAAAAAATTGAAAAAAAGTGAATAGAGGAGCTTAAATAGGTCTCTGGAATGAGTTGACCATTGGTGACACATGGCAGCTTGTGATTGGTCCATGCCATCTAGCCGTTACAAATCCCAATGTACAATGCCATGTGGCATAATTTGAGTGGGCCACATCATCTAGCCGTTGTGATTCCCAATGTTCTTTGCCACATGGCACTTGCTTATTGGTTCACATCATGTGATCGTTAACCGGTCCCCCTCGACTATAAATACAAGTCCCCTTCACCATTGGACATTTTCAACCTTCATAGAATTTCTCTCTTCATCACCCTGCATAGTTGTGCTTTGTACCCGATGCGATCGATACAAGCAATTGCATGCATTTGACAGACCTTTGACTAGGTTATTTCATTTGTGTCGGTCGTGTTCTCCACTAGGACACATACTTGTGCTTCATACCCGATATGACCGATACAAGCGATTACATGTGTTTGATTGGCCTTTGACTTTCTTATTTCGCTTGCATCACTCATGTTCTCCACTAGGACACATACTTGTGATTTATACTCGATACGATCAATACAAGTGATTACATGCATTTGACCGGCCTTTGACTAGCTTATTTTGCTTGCGTTGGTCGTGTTCTCCACTAGGACACACTAGAATAACTAGAGCTGAGATGGAGGAAAAGGATAACTAGAAAGTGCAAAAGGATATCCCCTTTGTCACGAAAGCTAGATTTATGCCCAGAGCATGAAAGGGATTGCTATTTATTTTGCTCCCCTTGAACATTGCCTTCTTAATATGGCTTGATAACATGTGAAATGATAAGGAGGAAGAATATGTTCATGTTGAAGAGATAGAGCATTGGTCATGTCCTATATTCATTTATATGCTTGGGTTCTTTGGTTTTCTTCTTATGCAATCTCATCATTCATATATATTTACCAAAGAAATGGGAAAATTAGTCTCTATTTCTTATGATTTTCAGTCATACCCTAGTTTCATTGCATTATTTTAGATTTTTTGTTTTCTCCCTATGCAAGATCCTTGATGTCTTAGAAAAAAAGGAAGTCATCTTAAACCTCATATTCCATGTGAACTTCTCTATCTTACTATTTGCTCAGAATTTCAAGAAACTAATGCTACCATCGCATTCAGAATGTGCCAAAACCCTAAGATTGACTGTCTATTTGCATGATTCTGATGCCAAGAGGTCTTGATGAGCTTATTTATACATGAATCTAGGACACGACCAATCCAAGCGATTAGGCTCATCTAGAAATGTTGGATGGGCCTAATCGTTTGCATCGGTCGTGTTTGGAAATCAGTACGAAAAGGCTTATCAAGACCTCTGGGTATCAAAATCATGGAAATAGACAGTCAAACTTAGGGTTTGGCATGTTCCGGACGCAATGGTAGCATAATTTTCTCCAAATTCTTAACCAATAATAAGATATAAAAGTTCACATGCAATCTAAGGTTCAAGATGACCTCCTTTGGACACGACCAATTCAAGTGGTTAGGGCCATCCAAGCTTCTTTGATGGGCCTAATCGCTTGGATTGGTCATGTCCAAAAAAGTATCATATTCCTAACTATATGAATGAATGCAACCAATCCAAGCAATTAGGGGCATCTAAATCTTCCCGATGCCCCTAATCGCTTGGATCAGTCGTGTACAAGCTTTTGTGATCCATCATACCTCACGCAAAATGTGGTATATGGAAAGTTTTAGAAAGCATGTAAAAAACACGAAGGCAATGGCAACTCCGCACTAGCAAGGACTTCACAAAAAAATGAAAAAAAGTGAATAGAGGAGCTTAAATAGGTCTCTAGAATGAGTTCACCATTGGTGACACATGGCAGCTTGTGATTGGTCCATGTCATCTAGCCGTTAGAAATCCCAACATACAATGCCACATGGCATCATTTGAATGGGCCACATCATCTAGCCATTGCATTTCCCAATGTTCTTTTGCCACATGGCACTTGCTTATTGGTCCACATCATGTGACTATAACCTAGTCCTCCCCGACTATAAATACAAGTCCCCTTCACCATTTGACATTTTCAACCTTCATAGAATTTCTCTCTTCATCACCCTGCATAGTTGTGCTTCATACCTGATGCAATCAATACAAGCAATTGCACATGTTTGACAGACCTTTGACTAGCTTATTTCGCTTGCACCGGTCGTGTTCTCCACTAGGACACATACTTGTGCTTCATACCCGATATGATAGATACAAGCGGTGACATGTGTTTGACTGGCCTTTGACTTTCTTATTTCGCTTGCATCACTCATGTTCTCCACTAGGACACATACTTGTGCTTCATACTTGATATGACCGATACAAGCGATTACACACATTTGACCGGCCTTTGACTAGCTTATTTCGCTTGCATCCGTCGTGTTCTCCACTAGGACACACTAGAGTAACTAGAGCTGAGATGGAGGAAAATGATTGCAAAAGGATATCCCCTTTGCCAGGAAAGCTAGATTTATGCCCAGAGCATGAAAGGGATTGCTATTTATTTTGCTCCCCTTGAACATTGCCTTCTTAATATGGTTTGATCACATGTGAAATGACAAGGAGGAAGAATATGTTCATGTTGAAGAGATAGACCATTGGTCATGTCCTACATTCATTTATATACTTGGATTCTTTGGTTTTCTTCTTATGCAATCTCATCATTCATAGATATTTACCAAAGAAATGGGAAAATTAGCCTCTATTTCTTATGATTTTCAGTCATGCCCTAGTTTCATTGCATTATTTGAGATAGTTTTTTTCTCCCTATGCAAGATCCTTGATGTCTTAGACAAAAAGGAAGGCATCTTAAACCTCATATTCCATGTGAACTTCTCTATCTTACTATTTGCTCATAATCTCAAGAAACTAATACTACAATTGCATCGAGAATGTGCCAAAACCCTAAGATTGACAGTCTATTTGCATGATCCTGATATCGAGAGGTCCTAATACATGAATCTAGGACATGACCAATTCAAGCGATTAGGTTCATCTAGAGATGTTTGATGGGCCTAATCGCTTTCATCGGTTGTGTTTGGAAATCAGTACGAAAAAGCTTATCAAGACCTCTGGGTATCAAAATCATGCAAATAGATAGTCAATCTTAGGGTTTTGGCACGTTTCGAATGCAATGGTAGCATAATTGTCTCCAAATTCTTAACCAATAATAAGATATAAAAGTTCACATGCAATCTAAGGTTCAAGATGACCTCCTTTGGACACGACCAATTCAAGCGATTAGGGCCATCCAAGCTTCTTTGATGGGCCTAATCACTTGATTGGTCGTGTCCAAACAAGTATCATATTCCTAGCTATATGAATGAATGCTCTATATATAACAACTTAATGTGTGTATAAATGCTATTTTCAACATTAATTATATATTTCTATAAAGTTTAGGGGGAGAAATCAAACATGACCGATGCAAGCAATTAGGCTCATCCGATATTCTTTGATGACCCTAATCACTTGAATCGGTCATGTCTCATGCTTTGTTTCTGCTTGTGTTTCCACTTATTTCTATGACTTTAAAATTTTACTTGGACTTTTTCTAACCTAGGTTTTTTATTTTTCCCATAGTTATCTATATTGGATGAAAGGAGAAAGGAAAGAAAAAGAGGAGAAAGGAAAGACAAAGGTGGATATTCATTGAGTGATCCACTATCTTCCAAAATTGAATCCACAATTATTTTGTGTTTTTCATAAGCACTATAGTGAAGAGCCAGATTTTGCAATATTATACTTGAGGACTTGTTGGGGGATTCTTAGACAAGAAGGAGTTTGAGGGTTTGTAGGAGAAAAGGAAAAGATCAGGAGAGGAAATACACCTTGGAAGCTTCTGCCGATTCATTACAGTAAGACAATTACAATGTTTGAAGCACAATACAAACCAATACTTCTGTGCACAATCCCACAGAGTGCTCAATGACAAAATACCAAATACCCCAAAGTCTTCTCGCCGCCAGCCTCCTCTGCACCAGACCTCCACCTGCTTCAAGCTTATCCTTGTGCACACCTTGCACCAAGCTTCCACTAAGGGGGAGGAATGAATACCTTCTATCGGCACGCGCACACTGCAAGGCATTAGGGGAAAAAATGAACCCTCTTTGGGCCTTTTAGCTCAAGGGCTGATTAGTGATGGACCAATGAGAAGAGGGTGGTGGCCACACTCTACTCCCTTAATCACATAGACTAGGCATAGGCTTCCCTTGGTTTTGTGTGGTCAAAGATACAAAAACCACCTAGAACTAGTGGTTTTAGATTTGTGAATGGTTTTGGAATGCTTCAAAATCAATGAGAGCCCTTAGATTTGTTCAATGATCCAAGGGATGAGGAGGAAAAGCAAAAGTCAAGGCGCCATTCAACTTGGGCCCTTGGATTTCTCTTGATATCAATGGTTGAGATGGGATTCTAGTTGAAAAATGCGCCATCAATTCCCCACCCTTGGATTGAGCTGAAGATCCGACGCATATGCTTGAAACTAGGCAAAATTGGGCGCCTAAAATCTGGAGCATTGGATGCATACAAGATCTAATGGCTGGGAATGAGACCCCAAAAGCAAAAGGCGCCTTTTAGCCTCCACCATTCGATTTCAAGCTCATCCGACGGCTCACGGCGGCTCCCAATTTGTGATCAGCCCAAAATCCGGTTTGCCCTTGGATTCCTCTTGATCTAAGGGCCAAGAAATGTGCAGAGAGCATCCAAAAAAGGCGTGAGATTCCTCCCATCATCATTGCATTGTCAGAGATTCTCTCACTAGATTTAAATCGAAGTAAACATCGGCCATTGATTTGAGATATCCAACGGCCTAAATTTGCTAATCTTGAGATTTCGAAAACCACCTTTTTTGAAGTATTATTTTATTTGAAAATGGTACTAGTGGTTTTGCAAGGGCCCTTAATCTCCTAGATTAAGAGTTTTAATCCAATTCCTTACAAGGCCCATGCAGGGCTCATTTTTTCCCCTAATGGAGACCTTGAGATCCTTGGGGGACTAGTTTAGCACTCTCTACACAATCCCTTAGTCACTCTCCATGCACTCCTTCAACTCCACTTCTCTGTGTCGCACACTGGTGACTCTTGCACTTCTCTCTCTTGCTTCACTTAGACTATGCTTCTCTTGCTTACTCTAGAATTTGTCCAAGAATAGTCCTTGCCTTGATTTGAGTGTGTCGATCACGTACGCTCCTAACTGCAAGAGTATTTTGGTGCTCACTTTGATGTCCCAAGATTGTCTTCACAAGTGGCATCCAACGACTCCCTGTTTTTTCCTGTAGTGACTTTAGACTAAAACCAAAAATTTTAATTGGGGGGCCATACTTTCCCCTGTGCGTACGCTGCGGCTTCATATACCTTTACCTTTCCTTTTAAGTCTTCACTTTTGCACATAAGAGGGGGTTCACCTGAACCTTCCAAAATACTTTAAAAAACACTTTGAACCTTAGGGAAATTAGAGAAAATACCTCTGCAACCTGCAACCCACTTTCTCCAATTTACCCTTTGTGGACAATTAATTGTGCACTACATGTGCACTTTGACACCTGCACTTTAGCACTTTGAACTTACAATTAATTGTGCACTACCTGTGCACTTTGATACCTGCACTTTAGCACTTTGACTTTGCACCTATTGACTTTGACCTTGACCTTGTTGACTTTGACCAATTGACTTTGACCTTTTGACTTTGACTGCAGTTGACTTTGACCAATATGACTTTTATGGGCTCAACAGTTGCCCACCACCTAATGTGCTCTCCGTCCCGGAGAGCTACAGCCAAAACTCTGAGCATATAGGACACCATGATAAGAGAGCTGCAAAAACTGGAAGAGGACATCTGAGCAGCAACCAATTCCACCAAAAGCAGGATAGAACAAGCACCAGAGAAGAACCAAAAATTGGATTTTGCCATGGAAAAGCAAAGGGTTGCAATGGGAGGGTAGAAAGGGGGTGGAGGGGAGGGCTGAGGGGCAGGGATTGAAGGGATAGGGAGGGTTAAGGACGTGGCTAGGCAGATTGGTAAAGGTAGGGCATGGGGTAGGATGATGGGGTCTGGAGAGGGTTGAAATGGTCAAACAATAGAGCTACAGAGGGTGCATGTGGGAGATTATGAAACATAAGGTAATACAAGGTGAGAATAGACCATGTGGACAATGTGGGGAAATAAAAACATGTGATTAATGTGCTCAAAACATGGGAGTTTTGACCAGAAGTCAGAGAAAAAATTGGAATTTCGAAAAATAAAGCCAAAAATTGAGCTCAGAGGTGCCAAAAAACATGAAAATGACTCCATTTTTGTAAAAAATGACCAACCAAGTCCAGAGCCAAAAGCTTTGAGCCATAAAAATTTTAAAAAATAATAATATATATAATTTTTTTTTGAATGCCCATACAGATAAAAATAAAAAGAAAAATAAATAAAATAAATAAAATAAAAAATAAGAATAATAAAATAAAAAATAAGAAAATAAAGAAAAGAAAAAAAAAATAAATTTAGGGGGGGGGAGGGGTTTGGTCGGTGGTGGTCGGTGGGGGGGGGGGGGGGGGAGGGGGGGGGGGATTTTTTTTATTTTTTTATTTTTTTATTTTTTTGCAAAAAAAAGAAAACGCCCTTGGGGCCCCTTTTTTTCAATTATAAAAAAACCAAAGAAAAATACATAAAAAATCCAAAAAAAATTGCAAAAAATATCCAAAAAATCTTCAAAACATTTAAAAAAAATTTCCTAGAGTGTTAGGCCAGTTTCTTCACTCAAAACCACAGAGAGCTTCCTTTATTCCTCAAATTTGGCAAGAAAAAGACACATGAAAAAGGAGAAAAATGCTAGAAAAAATTCTAAAAAGTGCCTGAAAAATTCTGAAAAATTTCCTAAAAATTCCAAAAATTGTACCTTTGCAAAGTTGATGAAATGGCTGCTAAATTTGTTAAAAACTCAAGAAACAAGCATGAAATGGATAAAGAAAAATACTAAAACTTAAGTAAAAATGACGAGAAAAGACTATGTACAACCTGAACAAATTTTGCAGGTTCCAGGTGATCCATAATTCTTCAGTTGGCTTGATGATAGGCCTTTAGCCATGATCTTTATATGTTGACCCCGAGAAACTCCTCCATAATCTGCAATTGTACTACACTTCATTGATTTTGTCTTGTCCTTGGGCACACTGGTCATCTGATAGGGGTACCCTAAATCCTTCATTAGAATGTTATCTCCTCCAGCAACTTTATGACTTAAGCTGCAAAATTTTATTTTGACTATTCTTGCTTCTTCATCCAGTGGAACCCTATGTTTCCAAAGATTGGCAGGTACACCTTCCACATTCTTGTAAAGCCCTGCACTTGCTATCATAAGAATTGCCATAACCACAGATGATAGCCATACCAGTATCCATAAAAAAATGGCCATTGACATATGAATTGGAGTAGCTTCATCACTGCTGCGTATAAGGGCTTTGCTTTTCTTCTCTTTGCTATGGCCTTTGACTGAGACTGTTTCAACCTGAGTGATTTCCTCTTTTTCTTCATATGCTTCTTCTTTACTTGAGTTTGGAAAAATTCCATAGCAGGAAGATGGGTCTTCTGCATGGAGCCAAGCCAACATGTTTTCATCTTCATATAAACCTGCTCCTTCAAATAGGTCTGCTTCTGGGTTGTCCACCACTTCTTCTCCCATACAAATACCAATTGTCTACATCAAGCTAGTATCTTTCTGATTATCTGGTCCTTCTTCTAAAAATATCTGCTGCAACTCTTTTCCCTCTTGCTTTACCCACATTGTGTCCTTGCCCCAGTCATGCAGCACATTGGCATGCCTTAACCAAGGTCTCCCAATTAACAGGGGGAAACTTCCTTCTACGTGTGGCAGCCTTAAAACAACAAAGTCCAAGTTAAAGATGGTACCTTGTATTTTGACTAGAACTCCAGGGACCACTCCCATAGGCCTTACTATGCTTTGGTCTGCCATTGTTACAGTGAAGTTGGCAGGTCTTGAAGGGTATAGTCCAATCTTTTTCATGGTATATTCAGCCATCAAGTTAATGCCAGAACCACCATCCACAATAACTCCTTGAAACTCATGACCTTTAATAGAGACTATTAGCCGAGGGCTCTTGTAATCTGTGAGGGGTGCTTCCCCTACATTTTTATCTTTATGCATAACAGCAGCCTTTGCCACTAAACTTGTTGTGGACATTTCATCAATTATCTGCAAGAGTTCTGACCTGAACTTCCCATCCATCTTTATTAAATCAAAAATACTAACCTCCTTTTTCATGGACTTGAGTAGCCTGGAAGCTTCTGATTCCTTAAGAGCTTGGGCTCCATTTGACTTATCAAACTCCTCATGAGCCCTGGTGAATGCATGTCCAATAGCATCACTAATACCTATGAAATTTTCTTTTGCCTTGTGTCTGCACATGTGGTGGCTTTATTCTCAGACATGCCTTTGTCTTTGTTTAATTTATTAATCATTGATTCTTAACCTATGTCCACTGGAGCCTTCCCCTTGCTTCTTGTCTGCACTGTAAAAGGCTTAATTTCGTCTAACTGCACCACCCTGGTAGATGGTGATGGCACCTTAACTTGATCTACCCTTTCTTCTTTCTGCACAGAAATCATTTGAATGTGGGGCCTAAATGAAGAGGCTTGATTCTTAGGACAACAATTTGTATAGTGGTCTCTGGCCTCTGGGCAGTTTATGCAAGGAGGGGCATTTTTTGGGAGAGTGCACCTACTTTGATAGTGCCCACATTCTCCACATCTGAGACAAATAATTGGCCTTCTAGGCCTATTTCCAAAATTATCCCAATGTCTAGGGTTATAAGTGTTACCTTGATTTGGTGCAGCAGCCATCATATTTGTGGGTGGTAGGGATCCTCCTTCTGTCCAGTATGTCGTTGCAGGCATTCCCCTTGATTGGCAATCATGGGCCTCATGACCAACCTTCCTGCATAATTGGCAAGTCACACTTAACAGAGGACATTCACTTACTATGTGGCCTTGCTTATTGCACATGGAACACCAAAGCCCACTCTTGATGCCACTCCCTTTGAGTTCCTGCAGCTCCTCTCACAGCTGAGCCAATTCCTCTGCTTGGGCCTCCTCCTCCTTTTGGAGCTTTAGTGATTCAATCTCCCTTCTCAAATGAGCAACAACATTCTCCTCCTCTTTGTAGGGCTTATTTCTTTTTAAGCCCTCCAGCTCCTTCCTTAGCTGGATCATTGGATCCTCCATTTCTATACCATATGTTGGTTGGCAAGAAGTTGCTCCATATTCGTGCCTTATTTGCTCCAGTCGTGTAGCTGTGTTGATGAACTCCTCTATGGAGGCTGTAGGTAACACTAATTCCTTTATTTTGCATTGGGTGGCCACTGGTAGGGGCTTGGCTAGCCATTTCTTAACAAAAAATCATGTGGTGGATCTGGCTTAGCCATTAGTGCTTTGGCCCTAGTCACAAACTCTGGGAACTTTTCTCCTGGACCCAATCTCAAACTTTCTAGTTCTTCTATGATGATCTCCGTAGTGTTGCCATACTGGAATTGATTTTTAAATGCATCTTTCATCAAATCCCAAGTGGTAAAATGGTTTCAGCAAACTGGCTGAACCACTTATCTGCTAATCCTTCTAATATGGTAAGGAAGAGAATAAAAAAGTCATCCTCCCTACCCATTAAGCCTCTAGTCTTACATAGTGCCAAAAACCTTCTAATGTGTTCATCCGGATCCTCCTGAGCTAGGCCTTTGAAAGAAGGAAACTTTATATTTAATCTTGAGAGTAAGGTTTCCAAGTCTACCTATCCCGCCATGCTCTTTACTGATGAGGTTGAAGATAGTGGACTGGAGGATCTTCTAACAACCTTCTTTCTTGTTTGCTTGCAGGTGACCCTCAATG
Organism: Ceratopteris richardii; assembly: GCA_020310875.1. Taxonomy (NCBI): domain Eukaryota; kingdom Viridiplantae; phylum Streptophyta; class Polypodiopsida; order Polypodiales; family Pteridaceae; genus Ceratopteris; species Ceratopteris richardii. Next base: position 30,053,958 of record CM035410.1, read on the forward strand.
TTTGGGATTGGGTTGCGGTCATGAGCAGCTCATAGCCCACTTAATATGAGACACTTGATAAGAATATTTACCTTTTGGTTGATGAAGTAACACTGTAGTAGCACTGTAGACATGTGACCTCTGCTATACTTTGCACTTGGTTTCTCCTAAGCTCAAATCTCCTTGGAAGTCCCATCGGGCGTGCCAAATTTTATTGGGGGATTCTTAGACAAGAAGGAGTTTGAGGGTTTGTAGGAGAAAAGGAAAAGACCAGGAGAGGAAATACACCTTGGAAGCTTCTGCCGATTGATTACAGTAAGACAATTACAATGTTTGAAGCACAATACAAACCAATACTTCTGTGCACAATCCCATAGAGTGCTCAATGACAAAATACCAAATACCCCAAATTCTTCTTGCCGCCAGCCTCCTCTGCACCAGACCTCCACCTGCTTCAAGCTTATCCTTGTGCACACCTTGCGCCAAGCTTCCACTAAGGGGGAGGAATGAATACCTTCTGTCGGCATGCGCACACTGCAAGGAGACCTTGAGATCCTTGGGGGACTAGCTTAGCACTCTCTGCACAATCCCTTAGTCACTCTCCATGCACTCCTTCAACTCCACTTCTCTGCGTCGCACACTGGTGACTCTTGCACTTCTCTCTCTTGCTTCACTTAGACTATGCTTCTCTTGCTTACTCTAGAATTTGTCCAAGAATAGTCCTTGCCTTGATTTGAGTGTGTCGATCACGTACACTCCTAACTGCAAGAGTATCTTGGTGCTCACTTTGATGTCCCAAGATTGTCTTCACAAGTGGCAGCCAACGACTCCCTGTTTTGTCCTGTAGTGACTTTAGACTAAAACCAAAAATTTTAATTGGGGGGCCATACTTTCCCCTGTGCGTATGCTGCCGCTTCACATACCTTTATCTTTCCTTTTAAGTCTTCACTTTTGCACTTAAGAGGGGGTTCACCTGAACCTTCCAAAATACTTTAAAAAACACTTTGAACCTTAGGGAAATTAGAGAAAATACCTCTGCAACCTGCAACCCACTTTCTCCAATTTACCCTTTGTGGACAATTAATTGTGCACAATTAATTGTGCACTACATGTGCACTTTGACACCTACACTTTAGCACTTTGAACTTACAATTAATTGTGCACTACCTGTTCACTTTGATACCTGCACTTTAGCACTTTGACTTTGCACCTATTGACTTTGACCTTGACCTTGTTGACTTTGATCTTTTGACTTTGACTGTAGTTGACTTTGACCAATATGAATTTTATGGGCTCAACAAGACTCTTTCAAGATACATGGGTTTTACTTCAATACCCTTTAATACACTCGCAAAATGTTTTCCAGTAATTCCACATGGCATTTTTTAATTGTTTGTCATCATGGTTGTTGAAGAATCTCCTCGCTTTTCCACCCCCCATTGAGACATCCTATAGTACATTCCCTATATTTTGTGATAGCTTTGGATCTTCTCTTAGATGAACATCGCCATCATGAAATCCCATTTCTGAAAGTAGAGATTCTCATTTTATTATGTATTGTACATACTTTCTTGAAATCTCTCAGAGCCTTGAATGATAGCCTCGTAAACCATCCTTACCATCTCCTACAAATCTAATTAGATCATGAAGATTATGAAAAAGGGGATACCTTCCAGTTTGTGGATCAATTGGATAAATAGATCCATCTGCCCATATGTCGATATGTTTTTTGCCTTCTTTCCGCAATCCATCCACTTTAGAAGGTTGAAGAGCCCTTCAGAATACGATTCTTGTCATTGCATACTCATGACTAATTGCAATGTTGATATGGAACTTATCACAATGATTTTGGCTGGTTGAAAGCTGAGTGATAGTGTTTGGGTTGAGGTTCTCCATGGTCTGCTATGAAGAGTGACGCGAAACTGTCTAAAATGACATGAAAGAGAGAAACAGGCCTACAATGGAAAGTAGAGTAAAAAAGTGCAAAACATCATAAGCACGCATTATATACGTCCTTCGGAATACCTTTCTTATCGTTGCATACTCATGAATAATTGCAATGTTGATATGGAACTTATCACAATGATTTCGGCTGGTTGAAAGCTTAGTGATAGTGTTTGGGTTGAGGTACTCCATGATCTGCTATGAAGAGTGATGCGAAAGTGTCTAAAATCGGACATGAAAGAGAGAAACCGGCCTGCAATGAAAAGTAGAGTAAAAAAGTGCAAAACGTCATAAGCACACATTATATAGGTCCATGAACAAGAGGAAAATTCAAATTTCCATGAACGCTCGATGAGCACAAACTTCAAGGCGTAAGATATCACACATACTTTTCATGATTATCACACGAGTTTCTCTCTCTTCAAAATTTGCATAAGATATGTTTTAAATGCGCTTACATGGAATTTTTTAAAATGATTTGACAACTTTAATCTAGATTAAGCACAACTAATTGAAATCCTTACACAGTCCTTTTTTGGTCGTTTTTCACCCTAATGCATACAATTTTTTAAGATTTTGACTATAAAGATTTGGTAACCCTAGCACTAACCTCTTCCTTTCCATATCCTTCAATCTTTGATTATTCATATGTCCATACCTTTGCACCATAGGTCCAATTAAGCTACCTTTCTACTTCCATATGTGAAGTAGAAAGGCTGAAATTTGACTTCACATCGAAAGTAAATAGTTCTCTCTCCTTTTTGGCTTTGGCTATCAATTTTTACTCTTCCTTAGAGGTTTCCACAAAGCATCCCTTCTAGTTGAATTTGACCTAGAATCCTCTCTCAACCCTTTGACCCATAAAAACAAGATTGCTTCTGATTGTGGGAACATAAAGAACTTCCTTCAAGCACTTAGCTTTGTGAGAACCATCCAACGTAGCATCAGAGATTTCTAATAGCATGGGGTATCAGAAATTATCTCCACCTGCCTTTTGGTTGATTTCACCTACATGTTTGAGAAGAAATCCTTGTTGCAGCTCATTTGATTGTTGCATCCACTATCAATCTACCATATGCTTCACCCTTATGTCTTTAAGTCACGCATATGCATCATAACTAGCCTAATTTCATTTTAATGTGAAGTAGATGCATAATAACCTTGTCAATTATATGATGAATTTTTCTTCTCCCTTAAGTAGCAATCCCTTGCATAGTGGCCATATTTACCACATACGAAGCAACCTTTTGAGTTTTTGTTGTTGTCTCTATTCTAGTTGTACCTTCCTCTTGTTCCTCTCGGCTTGCGTCTTCCTCTTGATGGAGAGAATTTTCTTCCTTAGGCTTGTTCAAGATCTCCATTTGATCCCCTCCCCCTACCCTTCCTCTACATCTACCTTGATTCCTTCCTCTACCTCTACCTTTAACTGCATAGAATGGTTGGGCTTCATTGCCCTTTGATTTTGAGCCTCCAATGTTCATATCATCACTGAACATCAAGGCCACCAATTGCTCAAAGTTTGGAAGAGTATCTCTGACATATATAGAGGTTGTAGAAGCCTTCCACTTCTCATCATCTCTTAACCTAGGTCATCATCATTTATGTGACAACCTATGGATCCCAATGCAATTCCTACATGCATAAAATTACCTAAGAACTTTGTCCTCAAAGTTGGAAAGAAGAATAATATTCCAAAAAATCATCTAAGTGCACCCAAGTTGAATCTTCAATTGGATATGCATGTCATTTCTCCTAAATCGCTACTATGGATCTATTTCTAAGTAATCTTTCCCTCCTATATAATACTATCTTAGCTTGAAGATTAAAAGAGCCATCATCTTTCAGCTTATAGTTCTCCTGTAAAACATTAGCAACATTAGGTACATATCTTTAAAGTAAGCTATCATGAAATATAGGAGGCACATTTAAATGTTCAGGTAATTCCAACAAATAAGCAAGAGATCCAATCTTTTTCAAAACTTTAAAAGGACTTGCATATCGTGGAGAAAGTCTATGATCCTTCCCTAGCAATAGGTTAGATCTGTGAGGATTGATTTTAAGGAATAGCATGTCATCTGTGTGAAACTCAAGTGGTCTTCTCTTGAAATCGTAGAATTTCCTTTTGTCTTTTCTCAGCTTCTTTTATGTGTTGCTTAATTTTTCCTAGCTCTTTATCCATCTTCTCAAGCATTTTTTTAGATACTTCTACTTCATTTGGAAAATCAAGAAAAGAAAGTGGAGTCAAACAATTATAACCATACATAGCCTCAAATAGAGTCATTTTTATAGGTGCATGCCATGCACTATTGTATGCAGACTCATCTAAAGGCAAATAGTCACTCCAACTATCGTGCTTTTCATTAATATACATACACAACATCTCATGAAGTACCCGATTAACCCTCTTGGTCTCCCCATTAATTTGTGGGTGGAAAGTTGTACTCCTACAAAGTTCATTTCCAATTGATTCAAATGTTGCTCTCCAAAAGTTTGAGGTGAATCTAGAGTTTGTATAAAAAAAAAATTATGTTTTTAGGCATTCCATGCAGTCAACAAATTTCTTTTACAAATAGTCTTCCAACATTCAAGGTAGTATCAATCTTTCTTGGTAAGTACATCAACTACCACAAATATGGTATCATGTTTACTTCTGGTCATAGGTAATTTAGTGATAAAGCCCAATGAGATAGACCCTGACATTTGATTTGGAACATGCAAATGTTGAATCATTCTAGGTGGTCTCTTAAGCTCAAATTTCACTTGTTGTCACTTTAAATATTCACTAACATATCTTCTAATATCAAGCTCCATACATGGCTAGAAGTAAGAATAATTCATTTTAACATAGGTCCTTGAATAACCTACATGTGCAGAAAAAGGTGCATCATGACAATCATATAATATTTGAGCTTTCAATGGAGACTCAAAAGATATGCATAATGGACTGTTACAATATAAAGATCCATTCTACAAATGAAATTTTTCTTCATACATTGATCCCTTGTTTGCATGCAAAAAATTCAAGATAGATGCATAAAAAGATTCTTGTTGTTTGAATTTAATTGAGGAAATTATAATTTATTATAGAATGGAGATTACATAAAGCCTTTCAACTCAATGCATCAACAACCTTATTTTCCTTACTAGCCAAATACTTAATGTTAAAATCATACTTGCTTAATAATTCAATCCAATGCTCTTTCCTATTGTTACCAAATGGTTATGTGAAAATGTATTTTAGACTCTAATGATCTGTTTTCAATTTAGAATTAATCTCTAACAATAGATGTCTCCAATCCTTAAGTGCATGTAGAACAACAAGGATTTCTACATCATGTGTAGGATAATTACGTTCATGTTTTCTTAAATTTTAGGACTCATATGGAATCACCCTACCATCCTTTGAAAGAACACATCCTATATGAGTACCACTTGCATCACATGCAACCACAAAAGGATTTCCTATTTCTCATATTTTCAAAACGAAGTTTCCAATGATTTTTTGTTTTAGTGATTCAAATGATTTTTGATAGGCATGACTCCACACAAATCCTTCATTCTCTTTAGTCAACTCTATGAGGGGATTAGCAATCTTAGATAAATCCTTAATATGTGTTCTTTCATATTGAGCCAATCCTAAAAAGCTTCTAACATCCCTCATAGTTTTAGGAACTAGCCAAACAACTATTGTTTTCACTTCATCTTAGTCTATATGAATTCCCTCTTTAGATATGACTCCTCCTAGATACACAAGTTTATCCTTAGCAAAGAAACACTTACTCATTTTTCCATACAATTTGTGTTCTCTAAGAGTTTGCAAAGTCTTCTTGAGATGTACATCATGCTCACAATCATCTTTAGAGTATACAAATATATCATCAAGAAATACTAAGATGAATTTGTCAAGGAAATCATGAAAAATATTGCAATGAATATCATAGGAGCGCTTGTTAATCCAAATAGTTTATCCTTAGCAAAGAAACACTTACTCATTTTTCCATACAATTTGTGTTCTCTAAGAGTTTGCAAAGTCTTCTTGAGATGTACACCATGCTCACAATCATCTTTAGCGTATACAAATATATCATCAAGAAATACTAAGATGAATTCCTCAAGGAAATCATGAAAAATATTGCAATGAATGTCATAGAAGCTTTTGTTAATCCAAATGGTAAAAATGTAACCTCATAGTGTCCATAACGTGCTCAAAAAGCTATCTTGGGTGTCTTTTGTTTTGATCCTAATTTGGTGATAGTGCTACATATGCAGCTAGCCTATTGTTCACCCGAGTCTTCCTCTTATCCAAAGAGAAAATCTAACCATACATTCCTTCAAAACTCCAATGAGCCCAACTCAAATTTCCTCCCTTGTCGGCCTAGCACAAGTGAGCATAATTTTCCTTAAACATATAGTCATAGTTAAGTATGAAACATAATCTCTCAAGATACCACTTGAGTTATTCCCTACGAGCATATGATGCATTTTTCAACATATAGTACTGACGGCCTCCTTCAAGAGGACCTAATTATTTCCTTAAAGCTTCCCCCAAAAAATTTGGCACAACAAGCTCTTTGAAAATAGTTAATTTAAACACTTCCGAAACTAGCTCGGGTGAGAACTTTACCTATTGCAAAAATTGAACTTTGGTTTTCGTGATAATCTCTTACTCTTGAAATATGTAGATTTAAATAGTTATCCCATTGATAGAAATGGGATTCACAAGTTCAAATATGTTTTAGAACTGCTTCTAATAGAGATCTATCAAAAAGAGACCTCTTCCTTCACATCCTTAAGACTTAACCACTAAGCTAAGTGGATCACTTGTTCATAAGAGCACATGAACTCCTAGTAAGTCTAGACTCACGATCTTTGGTCCTACACACGGGTGACCAATGGTCTTCGATTTCAGATCTCTCTGAACCGCTCCGATCCTTAGATCATAAAATTACTTTATTACATTCTTCCCCCCTTGGAAAAATATTTTTTTCCTTGCAAATAGAGCTATATAACTACTCTAGGCAACCCCTGAGCCTCATGTTCTAAATCCGGAAGAACATGGTCATGTTCTAGAACTAGAAGAAATGTCTCACCTTTGTGGTGGCATCCCTACCCAAATGATTCAAAACAGTGTCTCTCTTTGCACTTTGATAAACTGATCAAAGTACAAAGTAGTGAATGAATAATAAGGGTGGATCTAAAAACATCCCTCGCCAATTCAAAGTTTTTATCTAGGTGTGAGTTAGGCATGAGCATGTGAACAGGGTGGATTTAAATTACTAGTCCATTTGCGGACATGACTGGTGAATGGACTTAGTACCAAAGGCGGGCTTCTTATCCCTCGCAAGACTTTGAGAACTCTTGATTCACTTGAATTTGATTTAAAGAACTTGAAGTCTGGTTGGCGTAAAACATCTAACTTGGATGTGTATACAATGGTATATTCTCAACCAATATTCACGTGATTTTTGCACCCGACTAGAGGACTACTTGATCCAAATTGGGTTAAAAAATCCTATGTAAAGTGGAGGAGCAAGTATACCATTGACTTATGAAGAACCATACCAAAAATGTGACCAAATCAAATTCAAAATTTGTCCGACTAAGGACACTTTTGGCAAGGACTTTAGCTAAAAGTTCTTGGGAATTGTCAATCTGATGAGCAATTCCTAACTTCTCTATTCTAGAGTATACTGGACTCTAGGAAATCGTGAGATTCATTCTAGTAACTGGAAGCAAACGCAAATAAATAAGTCAATCTTGAACTTATCATCTTCTGATGATTAAAAAGGTTCTTATATAGAACATCTATTTGGGATGTTTAATTTAGCTACCTAGTTCTTGTTGATATATTTAGGTAGTGATGTGTGTGAACACACTAGGACCGCCGGGGTACTTTTTTCCCTCGTTAGGAGGTTTTTTTTCCCCGGCTTGTATATACGCCTATTGCCCTAATGGGCTACTTATCTTTGTACATTCTCTAGTAATACATTCAGTATTGTGTGTTTGTGCTCCAAGCCTCTTCTTCTTCCTTGTGCTGTTCGTGTGCTTCCGCAGACGTCTATCTCCAACAATTGGTATCAAAGCAGGTCGTCGCTTCATCTAGGGCGCCGTCGACACTCCTCTGTTTGCAGTCTCAGAATCACACGAATTTTGGTGAGCATACTCAGCGTGTTTCCGAGATCAAAAAAGGTTCGCTATGTGGTGCCAAAATCACGATCGGAGCTCGTTTCCGCCTGTGAACGCACTATCACAGTGCTTGTACAGGCTATTTCGTCTTTTTGTGCCAAAGGTATATACCAGTTTCTGTTCGCCAGTTTAAGCGTCTCCAAGTCTGCTACAGGTCTAACAGAATTTGTCTGGGCAGTTCTATTCAACTTTTTGAGATACAGTCAATTTTTTGCATCAAGGTATTTTAGTCATCGGCCATGGCTGAAAGCAGTGATGTATTCCATATGTTGGCTGTTGAGGATAAGTTGGATGGTAACAACGACCCATTATGGGCTTATATGATGCGACATGTATTGGTTGCAAAAGGATTGTGGAACATTATGCAGGGTGTTGAAAGACGTCCTGTTACACCTATAACGAGAGGTACTACAAATACAGGTGCTGGAGCTAATGAAGATGGTGTCAAAGATGATATTCCGCAGATTCCTGTTCGTGCTGCTGTTTCTGTTGCACCTACTGTAGAGCAGATTCGTTGGGATGGTAGAGATGCCCAGGCTCATGCATTGATAGCTTTGTCTATCAAACGTGCCATTATTCCTCACATTCGCTTTTGTAGAACAACTAAGGATGCTTGGGATACACTTACCACATTGTACCAAGCTAGGAATGAGGATCGTGTTGCTTATCTCCAAAAACAGTTGGAGAGTGAGCACATGAATGAAGGTGATTCTATGGACAGTTTCCTAACGAAGATCAAAGATTTGAAGGAACAATTGATTTTTGCTGATGAGGTTATACCTGATAGCTCACTTGTGCAGACCGTTCTGAATGGTCTTTCTGACTCATATCAGAGTTTTGCTTCTACTCTTCGGTTGATGATGAAAGGCAATCTGAATGCCTTATCATTTGAGGATTTAGTCTATGTTCTGTTGCAGGAAGATCAGTCCAGGCAAAATAGGTCCATTATGCGAGTTGCAGATCAAACTTTCCTGGCTAGTCAGAAGGGCAAAGGAAAATGGAGCTCTTCAACTAGTAAGCAAAAATTTGCTAATTCTGCATATTCGAAGAAGGAAGATAAAGATGAGAAGAAATCAGAAAAGCAGAAATTGTTTTGTAAGTACTGTAAAGGAAATGATCATATCATAAAGAACTGTCCAAAACTGGCTGCTAAAGAGGCAAAGAAGAAAGAGGCTGGAATGGTTGTTGCAGAGGCCTCTACACCAAAAACAGAGTCTACAAATCTTGTGCAGGAAGAATAAAGGAAGTTTACTATTGTCTGCAGTTTTGACCCATCTTCTCATGAGCAGCGCATGTCTGTAGTAGACTCAGATGTTCGGTATTTTGACAGTGGGGCAACCAAACATATTACCTCGCGATGCAGTTTCTTCTCTTCACTCGAGCCTGCCCTTTCAGGGAATACTGTTACATGTGCCAACAACTCCTCTTATCCTATTATGGGAGTTGGTAAGATCATTTTGACTACTGCTCATGGTAGTTCTTTCACTTTGTCAGATGCTTTATTTGTGCCAGGGATAAAAAAGAACATGTTATCAATTTCTGCATTAGCCAAGATTGGCTTGGTTATGAAATTTGTTGATGACAGGTGTACAGTTCATGATCTGTCAAATGGCGATGTGATTATTGCTTCTATCATTTTATGTCGTGGGCTGTATAAGCTCATAGACTATGAAAGATCTGTAAATGATTTGGCATGTGCAGTAAATGATTCTCAGGCTATGTCAGATGCAAAGCTTTGGCATGCATGCTTTGGTCATTTGAATTTTGCTAGTTTGCTACGCCTGCAGAAATCTAAAATGGTGTCCTCATTGCCCAAACTTGAGGCACCTGGAAAATATGTTTGTGAAGGCTGTATTTTGGGCAAAATGCAGCGTTCCTCCTTTTCAAAAGATGGTTCAGTTCGGGCTACACAGAAATTGCAGCTTGTACATAGTGATGTTTGTGCTCCTATGCAGACACCCTCTTTTGGGAATTACCTTTACTTCGTGTTTGTCATTGATGATTTTTCCAGGCATGCATGGGTATATCCACTCAAAGCAAAGTCTGAAGTGTTCATGTGCTTTAAACAGTTTTGGGTTTTGACTCTATCAGCATGTAAAATGGGCACCCTCCGTTCTGATCGAGAGGGGGAATATATGTCTTCTGATTTTAATGCATTTCTGGCTGAACGTGGGATAAAACACCAGTGTACAGTGTCATATACACCTCAACAGAATGGAGTTGCTAAACGAAAGAACAGGTCACTCATGGAGATGGCGAGGTGCATGGTCAAGAGTCAGGCTTTACCACATAGTTTCTGGCTTGAAGCTGCCATGTGTGTAGCATATGTACTGAACAGGTGTCCCACTAAAGCGCTGCAGTCTATCACTCCATATGAGGCTTGGCATGACCGCAAGCCATCTGTTGCTCATCTGCGTGTTTTTGGTTGTTTGGCATATGCACTAGTGCCTGAAAAACATCGCAGAAAATTGGATGATAAGGCAGTAAAATGTATTTTTGCTGGGTATAGTTCTGAAAGTAAAGGCTATCGTCTGTATCATCCACAGACTAAACGCATTCTAGTTAGCCGTGATGTTGTCTTTGTGGAAGATGCAGCCATTGCTTTCATGTACTAAGGAGACATCTGTTAGCTCCAAAGACATGTATGATACTTTGATGCCTCTTTTTACAGGTGGACAGTCTAATGTTGGTCCTAATGAGGCAACTTCTCAGCCTTCGTAGGTTTCATATGATGATGCAGATCATTCCATTTTTGATGTAGATTTACATGATGCACTTGTTGATAGAGAGCTGATATTGAGCAGGCAAAAACTATGCCAAAATGGCTGGTGCAGACTTTGCGTGACAGCAAATTAGGTGCACCTTTGTCATATCGTACTCGTTCAGGCTCTCATAGTGCCTCCTTTGCATCAGATTGATATGCTATGGCTGTGTCTAGTCTCTGTGATGAGAATGAGCCTGTTTCCTTTGATGAAGCACAGAATTCAGAAAATTGGATGGTTGTTATGCAATCTGAATATGATGCTATAATGAAGAATGGTACATGGTCTGTATGTGACTTGCCTCCTGGCAAGAAGGCCATTGGCACTAAGTGGGTATACAAGTTGAAGCGTAAACGTGATGGTACAGTTGATAGGTATAAGGCTAGGCTTGTTGCAAAAGGTTATGCGCAGGAAAGAGACATTGATTTTGATGAGACCTTTGCATCTACATGCGGTATGACTACTGTTCGGAGCACTTGCGCACTTGCAGCCCATCATGGTTGGAATGTACATCAGTTGGACATTAAAACAACATTTCTGAATGGTGACTTGCATGAAGAAGTGTATGTTTTTCAGCCCCGTGGCTTTGTGCAGAAAGGGCATGAAAACCAGGTGTGCAGGCTAAAGAAGGCATTATATGGTTTAAAGCAAGTACCACGTGCTTGGTATGAGAAGATACATGCCTATCTGGTTGCACATGGTTTTGAGAACAGTCCAATTGAAAGCACCTTATATGTTAAGCCTGCTAATGATGTGCTTCTGATCATTGTTGTCTATGTTGACGACATGCTACTCACTTGTCCTATTGAGAAGCATATTGCTGATTTCAAGGATGATTTGCATGCCTCATTTGAGATGTCTCATTTGGGGCATTTGCATCACTGTTTGGGCATTCAGTTTATGCAAGTTGATGGTGGAATGGATTTGTGTCAAACGAAATATATTGACACATTATTGCAACGTTTTGGCCTTGAAGACTGTAAGCCTATTACCACTCCTATGGAGACAGGTTTATGATTGAGTCTTCATGATGTTGGAGATGCATTTGATGTTGTTCTCTATCAGCAGGCTGTTGGATGCTTGATCTACTTATGCATTACTTGGCCAGATATTCAGTTTGTTGTCTCACAGATGAGCAAGTTTATGCATTGCCCAGGAGTCACGCAATGATCGCAATGTGAAAGAGTGATGTAGGTGAGATTGTGCATGGTGTTGGGTGCAATTGTGTAGTGAGAGGTGAGTGAGGTGTTGTGCTGGGTGGCCATAAGAAGGGGGCTTGTGGGCGGAGTTCCTGAGAGGGTCGTACAAATGGGAAAGTTGTGGATCGTGGTTGCAAAAAGGATGTGAAAGAGGAATAAAAGGGGGTTGGCTGTGTGGAGACGATAAAGGAGTATAATAGGTTAGTGGTATACGAGGGGAAATGAGGGGGCGAGGAAAGGATAAGTGGCGTCAGGATAGGTGGAATGGAAACAGGGGGAATGGGAGCAGTAGTTGGAGTTGGCTGGATACCGGGGGCCAAAACGAAAACAAGAGAAGGAATACGAACTTTGAGGCTATTAACAATGTCAAGGGAGGGTAGATGGTGTAAGCTGCTGCTTCTGCCGTCTCTTCTTCATATGTAATAGCTTCTCCTTGAACTTTGGCATGCGCTTCTGACTGCTAGGCTTCTTCCTCACTAGCTTCAATGTCAGCATCTTCTTTATTTGTCATTGTACGATCATCATCATCATCTTCTGAATTAGCGTTCTCTCCCTCTGGTGTAGTGGGATAAGCTAGGCATTCAAATTCTTGAGAAACCACATGGGTATCCAAATATAAAAAATCACTAGACAACACATTTTGGATCTCAAAATCAAATGTAGTGTTGATATCTTTCGTGCCTGAACTAGTAAACGGGAAGGTAAAAGAGTTAGAGACAAACATAGAAGTTACCACGGGAGCTTCAAGAGTTCTAGTGGTAGTAGTTGTTATGGTGGTAGGAGTAGTGGATGGTCGTTGCCTGTGAAACCTCCCGGAGTGTAGCAGATCCGTTCAAACCGACTCAGAGTGGTGGAACACTTGGTTGTGGTTGAACTGGAGGTCGCTAGGGGGAGGTTTCGAGTGTGGGCTGAGGTGATGGCGACTCCGGAACTTGTAAGATTGTGCCACGCATGCGCTTGACTGTGCGGGTATTGGGGGGTCTCATGGTTTTCTTGGAGCCTTTGTATTGCTTTAATTGTGTTGTTGGAAGGGCTCTCTCTATAGCAATATCATAAGCCAAACAGATGTATATGATGCGTGTAAGGGCACAACATCCGTGAATAACCTTTTTCTTCTCCCACCGATGTCTTGCCAATAAAATTTGGTCCTAGATATACATAGCAATATCAATTGTTTAAGGCCCAGTAGTAGCTAGTTACAAACCAAACTAGAGAAGTTTGTGTGGAATCGTAAATCGTTCCTATGCAAGGAAGGCAAAATGCTGGAGGCATATTCTCAATGGAGTGTTCTGTTGAGGGGTGATGGATGAGATGGCTGGCCATTTATCTACATCACTTCGCTTCATAGGTTTTAGGATAAGATGCTGGGTGTATGGTTGCCATGAATCTTAAGCATGGTCCTGATTAAGTCCAAAGACAAGGTGAACTTCTTAAAGGGGGGATCATTGAACAATGACAATAGTACAAAGATAGGGTCCAACTCTTTGTGCTCTTTCTCTTTAATAGAAGCCACCAAATAGTAACATCGATAAAAGTCGGGTTTTGGGAGTTGTGCACTAAAGTAATTTAGGAATCTTGCTTTTTGCCATATGGGTTTGCGGTCTCTACTATTCTGGAGGTTCTCAAACTCTTGTGAGAAGAATTGATAGCACCTACACAAATTTGCATCGTAAGTCAAGTTGGCTTCGTAGATGAACTCTACTTCTCCTAGGGGTCCTGCCAACCCTCGGAACCAATATGCCTTGCTACTTACTCTTTTCGTATGTCCTTGGGGAGGGTCTTCAATGGGCATAGGTCCCGTGAACCCTTGGAACTCCAGTGGTATTGCTGCTACTAGGCTCTCAAATGGAAGAGTTGATAGGTCGACAATAGGCCGTCCCAGTGTCGCCCTGGTGGAACCTTCCGCTTGCATGATGAAAGCTTATGTAGTGAACCTAAGCTGGAGTGAAGAGGAAAACACATTAGTCATGGAAAATAATTAAGATCCCAAGAAGATGAGACCTCCATTCCTTCCCACCGCCAACATGCTTCCTGTGTAGTGTGCGTGATTTTAACGATGTGAGAGGTGAAGTGTGAGAAGTGTGTGCTTTGACTTTGAGTGGGAGTGTTTGAAGTGTGTGGCTATACAATTGACTTCGAATGAGTACTGCCTACAAAGTTAGTGTATGTTACGAGGATGGTGGTGATATGAGTTTGTTGAGCTGGGTCAGAGTGGAGTGCTTAATAAGTGTTAAGCTTTACTAAGGCGGCAATCAAGGTGAGTTTGGTTGAGTTGTAGTGGTCCATGAAGGCTTGGGGATCCATTTTTGTACCACAGAGAGGGGTTAGAAAAGATGAAGTGGAATCTACAAAAGAAGGTGTGTAAGGTGTCCTAGTACTCTCCGAAGAGGTTTTCCTCATGCTGACTAACGTTGAAGCACAGGCTACATGCTTTTTAGGCACCCAGAGCTGACGAGACTTGGACTAAGCGATCAGCAAAGACTTGGGCACCCAAATCTGTCAAATTTGTTGCCTCAATCGAAATTGAGAGGGATACCGAAGGTTTGGAGTATTTGACTCACTGGAAACTTTCGTTTTGCGTATCCACCTCGGTTGTGGGAGTGCCTGAGTGAACTATCTAAAGGGCCATTCTGATGTGATGCACCATGGAGTATGTGGATGATGTGGCCAGGCGGCTAGCCGAGGGTGAGATGTCATATCCACACATTGTTTTGAAAAAGAAGGGAGATCCACTGCTATTGGGCCCGAAAGTGTTGATTGTTAACATTCATCTAAAGATTGAGCCTTACGCTGCCATACTTGTTTGGTTCCTGTCTGCCTACCCAATCTCCTCTCCTAGATGGGTGGTATTGCCTGCTTTTGTTCGATAGGGTTTGTTGACTCACACCAGGTTGGGGGGAGGCCACAAACAGTGGGATGGGCTTCTGTCACGTTGTCGCGGGTTTCTCAGAAAGGAGGAAGAAAGATGGAAGCTAGTATTCCCTTGCGAACACTTTTCCTTAAGCCTAAGAAATACTTACTTTTGGAATCTAAAACGTAGTTCTTCAATGATTACAAATTTAAAGAGAAAATCCTAACTCTTTGATGTTATGCATGGATGCTTAGGTGCTTCTTTCCTTTGTTTATGCAACTTCGTAAAAGTAATTGCAGAGAACGTCAAAACTTCAAGTGCTTGGAATGAAGGTTTAGTCTTAATCCTGGTTCTAGTAGGGATTCCACTCAAGTAACTATCTATTCTTTAGAGAGATACGCTCCTAAGGTTTCCCTACAACTCATGTCATTAAACAAGCTCATAGGAAACTCTGATAAAGCCTCTCGGCAATGAGGATAAGATAACAGGTAGCACTATCTTCTCTCAATTAATGAATAGAAAGCTTTTCAAGTAAGTACTTCAAGAGATCTTACAAGCACTAAGACTTACCGGATGTATTCACCAGAAAGCAGATTGTAGTGCATTGAAGATAATAGGTGAACCATATGAGAATAGTGGAGCTTTAACATGGCTCGTTGAAATCTCAACTTCAGTCATTTATCATATCGTACAATAGCAGACTAAAGAATGAACTGCAATGTACAAACAATCCTGATAGATTGTTGTCAAAATCCTGATAGAATGAACTGCAATGAACTGATTGTTGTCAAAATCCTGATAGATTTGTGGTCAGCTTCTTCAGACCATCATCAACAGTGAAAACCAGCATCTAACCTTGATCTTCGTTCCCTTTATGACATAACAACACTTTTCTTAGTGATGTGTTATCCTCCCCTTCCTGATGTCGATGATCATAACCCTCATTTTCCTTCATGTGTAGCTTCCTTCTTCTGCAGGCTACGTTGATAAACAATCCGTCACAACAGTGAGAAGCCTTCCCCACTTCTTCAGACCAGTACATTTCTGTTCCACCTATCTCCTCCTATGATTAGCTGGTCTGTAACATCAATGTCATCGTTACATTCTACCTTTGTTCTTCTTTTGTTCGATGCTGCAACCTTCCTAAGTCACAACACGCAACACTGAAGGAGAAAGGCTTCAATATTTTTTATTTTGCAGCAGACAAACTCCCACAGATCGTACAGATCTGTCCTTTCCGTTATTTGACGTGGGATCTGCACGGATGACTGAAGTTTTTCATGCATCAGATCTTCGAATTGCTTCCATATCATTTTAATGTCTCCTTCTCTGATTCTTCAGACCTCGATCATTGAAGCCTCTCCTGGTCACCTGTACCCGACGAGAACCTGAAATCCCCACTTCTTGCCAAAACAAAACCCATCGCAGCAGTTACCAGGCGGCGATTAAACCTCTCTGTTCTCTTGAACATTCTTCAAGGTGTCCAATTCCGCTTCCCACATCATTCCTTTGATCCAACTCCCTCATGAGAACGAGCAGTCCTACTCCTCGACCTTTTCTGATGATTACCCTCTTCTAACATAACCTCTCCCCCCCCTCGAGTGGCTTCGTCCGTTCCTTGTTTTGTTGCCTCTGCGTCCCTTCCTTTCTTTTCCTGAAAAAGGAATAAACGAATACATACTTCCACGTAGTCGTTTCTTTTTCATGATCATTCATGTGATTATACATTCAGTATAATTATATATATGCATTTTAGACAATAAGATTAACGTGGGTTCACACACTTGTGTGCATACATATGTGCACAAAGAAACACAACTTGGAAAGCACGTGCACACATGTGCACAAATGCTTGCATTGGCACACATGCACACAACACGTCTACATATGAATTCATACACACATTTTCTTACACAATACACATAGATAAGTATCTTCATGCACTAACACATGCCCGCATTTTTGCATGAGTACTTTCCTTTTTCTTTAATCATTTTGCTAATTTTAATGTCACATATAAAGTGACATTAAAATTAGGAAAGCCACTATCGCTCGTACACATACAAGCAGACTGAGAAGTAATCAATATGCAATAGAATCACGATTAAGGCTAGAAACCACCTGATCTTGGTGATATTTATATCTTTCCATTTGAATTGTTCCGTTGCTTTATAATGTCTTGTGAACTTCGGTATCGATTTTTGACTGCACCGTCCCATACTTCTCTACACCGACCTTGGAGGGGTAGTTCATGATACTGTCCTGCAAGTTCCAACTGAAGCACACTTCTGTGAAGATTTAGATAAACCGAGTAATGGTATAACCATTCTTGGACTAGGATCATAAGTTCTATTAGGTCTTCATCATGGCAAACCAATAATTTTACTGTCAAGGGCACGTCCTCGATGGAAATTGGTAACTCAACCTTGCGTATGCAAGGGGTTGCTAATCCACCTAATCCTATGAGATTGGCTTCAAGAGGCTTAACTTCATACCCTCTGCAAAGAGAGAGCCGAATTGTATTTGTTGATGTGCCAGAGTCGATTAAAGCCTTACATTGTGTGTGCATGGGGTCGTGTCCTATAGTGATATTAACAAATGGTCTCCTATCAATAATACCTGGGATATCCCTTCCTCCAATTTGACACATAGCTATCGAATATCATGGGGTGTCCATCGATGGAGGTTCTCTACCTAGTCCTATCCTTCATAGTCTCATTCGCTTAATGCGTTCCAATGCTTTTTCTTGGGCCTTTGCTCTGATTCATTCCTCCTCTTCCTTTCGCTTTTTGGCAATAGTTAGTCATTTAAGCATGTCCGCAGTTAAGGGTTCTTGATATAGCTTAACTCGGCATCCACTGATATAGTTAGGCATTACTTCTTCTAGAGTTGCTAGTTGAACCGCACCGCTAATTGATATCCTATTGATGATCATGGGTTCGTATCCTCGTTTCTCTAACTTGGAGGCATGTTGTTTCAAGGTGTAAACTAGCACCAAATCTCCTACTCGCAATCCTTTATCTTTGATATGGGCATCAAAGTAAGCTTTCTGTCTCTTCTTAGTGGCATAAATTTATGTTGTTGCTTGTAGTCTCGTCTCTGCCAATCGTTCTAAATCAAGTATTCTCGAGGAAAGATCATGACCCGTCCGCTCGTACCCTTGAGCGATTTTGAGTGTGGGTATTAGAGAATCTAAGGGCAACACAAAATTCTGATCGAACACCATCTAGAATGGTGTGGCATTAAGTACTACTTTATAGGTTATCCGATAAGCCCACAAGGTGTGGTGTAATTGTTGATCCCAATCCGAACATTTATTGTTCACAATCTTAGTTAGGATGTTGCAAAAAATCTTATTAGTACTTTCATCCTGTTCATTAGCTTGGGGATGATATGGTGCTGATTTCTTGTGTACTACCATGAAGTCTTGTAATAGATATTCAATAATCTCATTTAAGAAATGAGTACCCCTATCACTTACAAGCTCGATAGTAAGTCCATATCTTGTGAAGACATTCTCAAACAAGAACTTAGCAGTGGTATGTGCATTGTTTTTTCTTTTGGCCTTGGCTTCTACCCATTTAGTAAGACAGTTATTGGCTACGATGATATACTCCGCATGGGAATTCCTTGCAGGGGGGTTAATAGGTCCCACAAAATCTATTCCCCACTTTGAGAATGCACACCCTCCCATCATGGGTCATAGGGGCATCTCATCCCTATGTATGGGATATTGAGTCCTTTGACATATGTCACATCGTTTTATGTAGGTGTGGCTGTCCATTTGCAAAGTGGGCCACCATAATCCTGAAAATAGTATGGCTTTGATAATGCGATCCGGTCCAAACTGGCCTCCTACTGCTCCCTGGTGTGCAGCTTCCAAAAGGTTAAGGTATTCACTTTCATGTATGCATATCCTCAGATAGCCGTCTTGTCCTCGCTTATAGAAATTATCACCAATAAGCTTGTAGTCTAGGGCCTCTTGTTCTAGGCTTCGTCTACATGCCATAGTCATGTCCTCTGGAAAAGTATTTGTCCTTAGGTAACTTACTAGAGGTTCGCTCCATTCTAGTGTTAGGGTCACCTGGTATAAAGTGGCGTGTTCTATCGGGGGTCTATTACCACACTTTGGATATTCATCACACAATCAACGAACATCTTTTACCATTGATGGCCAATACACACCTAGCCTTTTCAAGTTCAATAATGTTGCTTGTTTCGAACTCTGTTGCTCTAGTGCACCTACATGTGCTAATTACAACCAATTGTTATACTCCTGTTCTTCTACACAACAAGCAAGGATATTTTGATGGTCTTGCCTATAAATACGTCCTGCGAGGAGTTGGTATCTCTGTGCTCTCACTACCTCTTTTTCTTGGGTTCTCACTTGAGGTTCTTAGGTCCATATGTCAATATTGGAACTAATGACTTGGCCCATTCAGGGACAATCTCAACATTGAAGAGAGAAGCATCTGGTAGCTCATCTACTACCCTAGTAGCTGCTTCACTGGAAGTTATCCTAGAGAGGTGATTTGCTCTTAAGTGTGTCTTACCCTTCTTGACTACAACTTCAAAATAGTACTCCATCAATAATAAGAGCCAATGTATTAACTTGCCTCCGTTGCATGGTTTGTTTACTATATACAAGAGAGCGTGGTGGTTAGTAAAAAGTTTAAACTTGTTTGCCAATAAATAATGGCAAAATTTCTTTACCACATAGACCATTCCTAGCCCCTCTCTCTCGATAGTGGTGTAATTCCTCTCGGCATCATTCAACTTCCTACTGGCGTATGCAATTGGTAAATCTATATTTCCCTCTTCTATGGGTTGTGCCAACACACATCCTATTGCATGATTAGAAGCATCTACATGTACATGAAAAGGTTTATTCCAATCAGGCATAGCTAGAATAGGTACAGAACACAATCATCGTTTAATCTCACTAAAGGAATCCTCACATCCGTTTGTCCACTCAAAGTTTTTTAGCAGGTTGTAGAGTGGTTTAGCAATGATTACGTACATGTGTATGAATTGTCATAATAACCACAATGGCCCATAAATGCTTATACTTCTTTTATGCTCTTTGGCCTGGGTAATTCGTTGATTACACGTACCTTATCTTCATCCGTGGAGATTCCATTTTTTGAAACTATATGACCAAGTATCTTGCCTTATCTGACCATAAAAACACACTTCTTATGGTTTAAACAGACTTGATATTCCTAACACTTATCGAAGATGCATTCAAGCTCTCGGATACAATGTGGTCTCCGCACTGAGTAAGCACACAAATCATCCACATACACTTCTAGACTTTTTCTTAGAAATTCTTTGAACACGTGGCACATCAACCTTTGGAAAGTTGCAGGTGCATTCCTCAGCCCAAAGGCATTACGCAAAACATTAGGGGAAAAAGTGAACCCTGCATGGGCCTTGTAAGGATCCCTAATTTTTAGGGATTAAAATTAATCTTGTGTGGTATTGAGGAAGAAAAAAACTACTAGTGGTTCTTAATATAAAAATACTATTCCCAAGAGACTAGATTCAAATTCTTTCCCATGATGGATTTGTGGCTATTAAGAGCTGTTGGATAATTCTCACGAACGGTTGAGATCGTCCAGTATGCATCTATCAAAAAACGATAAATTTTCACGCTCAATGTCCTTGGGTTCGTGGGTATTTCAAGCCATTGGATGTTCTTCATGGATGGACATAATTGAGCAATCTGGGTCTGGCAGAAAAAGACAAAATATAGCAATCATATCACTTGTAAGATATGGGAAAAAGGAAGTGAGAGAGTATAATCGCGCGGGTACCTTACATCTATCGGATCTCTCTCACGAACGAATCGGATTGAGGCTACTTTCTCTGGCAGAAAACGACAAAATAAGGCTTATTAAATGCATGGCAAGTGGGAAAAGCAAGAGAGAGAATGCACGGGGACGTGAATGAATCTAGTCCACTAGATTTTTATCAGTCTGACATCTCCAATTGAAATGCACTCAATCCAATCTTAAAGAGATCTTGAGCATTGGATCAATGGGCTTATCGAACGACGGAGATTGAAAGGCTCATGTATTCCTTTTTCTCAATCTTGACCGTTGGATTTCTTGCATATCCAACGGCCTAAATATAATTTCGATGACGAAATTCAAATTTCATGGTTTTTGAAACCACTAAGTAAGGTGTACCATGACATTTTGGTTGTTTTGACCAGTCCAAAACCAAGGAAAACTAGGCCTAGCCTACTTGATTGAGGCCCTAGACAGTGGCCACCACCCTCCTCTCATTGGTCCATCATTAATCACCCCTTAATCTAAAAGGCCCATGTAGGATTCATTTTTTCCCCTAATGATGCAAAGATATCCCACTCAGTGGCAAATGCCATCTTATGTTGTTCCTCGGGGGCAAAGGCAACTTGGCTATAGCCTGAGAATCTGTCAAGGAAGCTATACACTTCCTTGCCTATGACTCTTTCCAACAGGTGTTCTGTGATAGGTAAAGGGTAACTATCCCTAATGGTGGCAACATTGACCTTCTTTAAGTTAATGCACACTCTCAGCTTACCGTTCTTCTTAGGCACGACTACGATGGGTGATACCCATTCGGTGTGTTCTATTGCGTAGATGAATCCAGCTTCTATGAGTCTCTCTATTTATTCCTTGATTTTCTTATGCGTAATTGTCATTATATGTATAGGGCTTTTGCTTTGTGGGTGTTACCTCGGCACTCATGGGTATCCTATGGGAACATATATCAGGGTCTAACCCTTTGAAATCTTTGTAACTCCATGCAAACACATCCCTATACCTCTTTAATAGAGCAATCAAACTTTCTTCCTCTTCATTAGTCAAATCATGTCCTATGTACATACATCGTTCTTCTCCATCCTCAATTGTTACTACAACTTTCTTTCTGGTTTCCTTATTGTCATAAGCTTCTCCCAAGGTTTTGTCTCTTTTTGGCATTCTGATCATGATTTTTTGGTCTTCCATCGCATATTTCTTAAATTTTTCTAGCAGTTCCATCGATGGTTCTTCTTCCTCAGTTTTTGTGTTCTTTTCCTTCCTCATCTTTTGATTTTGTTGAATAGAACTCGGATTATCCTTTTCCTTCCTAGGGGTGGTGAGGCCTAGGGACATGGCTTCTACCCAACCTATAAATTCCTCTTTCGATGAACATTTAGGTCTATTCAAATCTACTTCCCATTCCTCATTGTTCACTTGATCACCCCGTTCCGAGATCTCTCCTTCCGGATTATCCTTTTCTGTGTCTTCCCCTACTAGGTGTACTGTGAAGATGGATATATCATAACCGTCTTCATCACAATGGGGGGTCCATTATTCTTCATTAATTGCTATGTCCATAGTCACTAGAATCTCTGCCCAGCCATAAGGTTCGAATTCCTCATTTGGAAACACTACCGAAACATAAGCTGGGTCCTCAATAGTTCTATAGGTGTGTCCTACGCCTGACATTCTTGCTATCGCACGCTCCTCTTCCTTGGCTGCAATTTTACACATCCAAAGGTGTGTATCCTCATGCTGCCATGATGGGTTTGATGTCAAGGAATGCACCGATTCCTTCTCCTCTTCGTTCCTATGTACAGTACTCCATTGCAAGGGTGGTACGTCCCTATGTGAATAGTCTGTGAGGTTTCACTTTTGTGGTCACTCCTAAGTGTTGCAAGTACAAAGAGTTGGTTCCCCAATCTTGTACTACCCCCAATTGTTGCATGAATGGTCTACCTAGGAGCATCTCGTATGCTTGATTCTTTCCAAAATCACAAATTGCAAAAGTATGATCGAATTCTACTCCGCAAGTGGAAAGGGTAATTCCTTCCAACAGTCCTAAGGGTCTTTCTATATGTTCGTCTGCCATCTGCAACTTCATCTTAGTAGCTCTAAGAGTTGGTTTTCCCCAATGCTTCCACAACGAGGTGGTCATGATAGCTACTCCTACACCTGTGTCTAGGATGGCTTTGGTAGTATGACCTTTGTATGTAATGGGCAAATAAGTGTTACCTTTCTCTCCTTCACTCACATCTCCCACTTTATCTAGGGGTATTTCAGGTACCTTTCCCCATGCACTTGGTCTAGAGGAGGTTGTGGCTATTTCCTGGAACTGATGTGCCACATGTTCCCATAGTTCTGGTTTGATCTTCAACAGCTCGTCCAAGGTCAAATGGCATTGAACTTTAGTGTTCTTAATTTCCTTTGTGTTCCTAGGAAGAACTGAGTTCTCCCCCCTTACTCGAATAGTGGGGGCTTTCACTTGAATTGAGCACCCTTCCCAAGGGGCCGTGAAGTGAGGTAACTCTTGCAAAGAGTTAGATTCAAAACTAGTGTGCTCATTGGGTCACTTATCCACTTGATCTCCATAAATAGGTGGGATTTCTGCAGGGAACTATTCTGCTGAGTCATAAATCTCGAGTACAGGCAGTTTTTATTCTTGTTCCTACCTCCGTCTTTCTTCTTGAATCTCGTTCAAGATGACATGTGAATACATATCGCTTGTTTGATGATTCTCTAAGTGTGACCTACCCCTTTCGAATGGAGTGGTCTTCAAGGGTTCCTTTGGGCTAGTTTGTGTGCTAGAGCTGACTTTCGTGGGGTTAGATACTACTTGCCCTAGTATTTCTAGTATTCCTTGAAAATGTAACTCATGCCTGGCCATAATTTCCCAATTGAGGTATTGTGATGCCTCAAACATTGCCTGGGCTAATTCTACTATTTTCATGAACAACTTAGCTCTCTCAATTTCTAAGTCGGCTCTCGGGTAATTCTTGCTAGATTCTCCTACTTGTGGTTCTTCTTGTATCCTTGCTTGATAAGCTTTGAACATCATCTCAAGGTTTTCTTGGGTGGGGTTTGCTAATATTGATCCTGGTCGCGAGGTAACTACCCGTGGTTCAACTTCTTGTGATGCCATTTCTAAGATTTTAGCTCTGGTTTCCCTTAGGCTTTCCTCTAACTCATTGATCTTTTTTTTCCATTTTCTCTTGTGTTGCTCTCGTGACTCTTTCCAAGTTCTCGTTTTCTTTCCTGTTGACTCTCCTCTTTCGCTGGCTTCAGCTATTTTTTCGGGGGTTTTTGGCTGCATTTGTGTTTGTGTCTTGGCTCTAGTTACTGCCTGGATGGGTATGTACTGGGGGATGGAACCTTCAGCATCTTGCACTATGCCTATGATGTTGATGGGCATCACTTTTGTAGAGGTCTTCACATGGTTTTTAGGGAAATCTCTTTTAAAGTGATCCTTTCCACATTTAGGACAGAAGCCTTGAATATTGAAGTATTGCAACAGCACTGTAGTTGCGGCATCTCAAGTTGGGATTTGTATACATGACTTGAGCTTAATCTGGTTCCTAGTTTTGCTCATGCACCAGGTTCTCATAGTTAGGGTCTAAGTTTTCCAGTCACTCTGTATAGTAGGCTCGCGGGCTATCCACGTGGGTGGAGTCAAAGTTGTTTTCATTAGGTCATTATCCGCGATAAAAGGGATTTAGGGTATTAATGCCATATTTGAATTCTCCTCTAGTGTGGCATACTTCACAAAAACTACATTAGCAACATTGGAAATGGTTGGAGGTTGTCCTAGGATAGGTTGAGTTCTTGGTTGTGCTTGATATGGCACTTGATACTGCGGGGAGCACAATAATATCTTTGTGGCTTGTACTACCCTTGGTATCTACCTGGCTGATATTGCTGAGGGTATCTGTGCCTAACCACTTGTTTATTATATGGACATTCCTGAGCTCTGTGGTTAGTGTATCTGCGTTCTATGGTATAGTACATTCCATTGGAGTTTCCTATGGGTTGCATTGCATGTGGAACATGTTTGCCATGGTCATCTCCACACCTAGTTTGCTAGAGACTCCCAATTGTTTGTCCACTTGTTCTGCTAAGTCCTCTATTGAATTGGAATTTCTAGATGGTCTCTATAGTGATATTCAAATCTTTGTAAGCCTTAGGAATTTCTAGCTCATCTCCTAAGTTATCTTCTATGTCTACACAGATACATAAATATTGATCCAAGTTTCTTGGCTCCTTTAGGAAGACGTATGATCTTAGCTTAGCACTCAAGAGGCCTTCTATGAAAAAAACTATCAATTTGGCTTGGGTGGATTCTTCCAATGGGGGACATCTTTCTATGTAATGTCTGAATCTTCAACCGGCCATCCTTACTATCTCTTGAAGGGTTTTGTTGAATCGGGTACATCTTTAAAGGCATTAAACTGTGTAAACATGTCTTCGACTTGTTGAGCCTATAGCACCTCATTGAAACCTGCTACATGCTCGTAGGGATCTCCCGATCCTTAAAAACAATTCTTCATAGCCTTCACTAATTGAGTAGGCCTCAGGGTTCTAGGGTGGTCTCGAGGTCTAGGTAGGGCAAAACCGTCCCAACCCCTATGAGCCCTATGATCCCTTAGTGGTTCTCTCTCAGCCCTCCCATTCTTGGTAGGGGCCCTCTCCCTTCCTGCACAATGGATGAAACTACTCTCTGCACCTTCCTTGTTCTTCTCTATGTCCCTGAGATGTGCTGATACCCAAACTATCCTTGGATACATGCGATCTTAGTAGTGGAAAAACTAATTCTCCTCCCCACGTATACGCATGACGACCATGTTCTGTAACCTTATACACTCGTTCTGAGGTGTCATCTAAGTATACAACCTTCCATGGTGTTGGAACATCAAGCTTACACTATGCTTGAGGTGGATTTGATCTACATCAAAGGCTATTGCATTGAAAGAATATCCGTTGGAGAGTTCTTTTTCATATGCTCATTTATTGTATTTTTTTGAGAGATTTTTGATGGTTCATTTACCGTTGTAAAAGCCTTGAGCTTTACACATGTAAAGGTAAAAAGATAGAACCCAAATCCCACGAATTTGTGGTGGTTGAAGTTGCATTCAATCAAGCAATCAATCACCTAAAAGTAGATCAAAGTAGATCTTCACTTTTCCTAGATTGTAGGAAAGTGAATTGATTCCCTCCAACAACCATTCCCACCTTCATTTGAATTCAAATTCAACTTGTAAAAGTCGTGGAACACTCCTAGAGGCTATATAAGGACTTGAAATCACTTGTACATTACATGGAAGCAATATACATACACTTGTGACCATCATTGTCTTGCTCCTTCAATTTTCTGCATCATCTTCTTCGCCAATAGTAATCTTGCAGAGGATGCTGCTCTCTCTCTCCAGAGCTCCAAATCGAGTGCAAGATGACTCATTGGAAAGGTATAAGTCTTTAGTTTATGCCTATTAATTTTCATAGCATTTGGTTTAGTAGATTGGGAGAAATCTGAGTTGTTATGCCTCGGGGTCAATCTCTACGTATTCCTGAAAAATAGGAAGTACCACCGGTGAATGTGGCATTCATTCCTATAGCATATTTTGCTTATTCCTTATACTTTTGTGCATTCCATACACTCAACCCTATGTGTATCACTCCCATACAAGGATTTTTTCTAATTGTAATCACGCTGGTCGCTATGGGCATTTAAAGTTCATTGTCTCTTCCATAGATAATAAGTTTTTTTTAGCTAGTCGACCCGCAAACCTATCTGTTTTGTATCGACTCATTCTGCTTGAGGCTCCAAAGTACATAGTGTATTTCTTTGCACTTATAGCATGCCTATAAGGTCTATTTGAGTCTCCATAAGCTCAAGGGCTGGTCTTGTGCCAGTTGGCTTGACCAAACTTCGTCGCTTTGAAACGCACTTTTCTACCTCCGACAAGCTTCTCCAAGTTCTTTTAGTGGTATCAGAGCTAGATCAAGATGGGTGACGGATTTCCCTCAATGATTGAGAAGCTTGATCGACACAACTACGCAGCTTGGCAAATCTTGCAAGGTAGAAATCTTTATGGAATTGTAGCAGGTGATGAAGTTATGCCTATTCCAAGATCCAAAGGAGGACCTACACAAGAGGAGACAGATAAGCTCACACTTTGGTGCGCAAGTGATGCTCAAGCAAGGTCGTACATACTGAACTATATCTCTGACTTTCTATTACCACATATTAGAGGATGCAAGATGTCTCAAGAGACTTGGGATGCCCTCTAGACTTTCTTTTCTGCTAGTACCAAAGCAAGAAAGAATCATCTTTGGAACGAGTTCAACCAAATGAAGAAGATGCCTAAACAAACCATCACAGAGTTTGTTACCAAGGTCAAAGAGGTTGCGGATCAGTTAGCATCCATTGGAGAGCTGATTGAAGAAGAGGTCGTCATGAGGAAAATTCTCAACGGCATTCGAAGCGATAAGCAATGGCAATCCTTCATGACAGCCTATGATCTCATCATGGATGTGCAAACTCCAGACTTCAACATCTTTCTTGGACAACTCTTCAATCAAGAAGCCAACAATAGCATAAAGGAAGGTAAATCTTATCATGGTAATTCAACTAGTGCTCTATATGGAGATAAGAAGGATAATAAGCAAAAAGGCAAGAAGAAGGAAGAAGATGAAGAAGAGACTTCCCAAGCCAACTTCGCAAGCAAGAGCAAGTGGAAAGGGAAGAAGAAAGGATCAAAGCAAGACAAAGCCAAAGGTCAGAATGTTCAACCTTGTGCCATATGCGATAAGACCAACCACACCACTTAGAATTGCTGGTTCAATGGGAAGACCCATAAAGGAAGTGGAAGAGGTGGATATGGTAGCAATAGAGGCAGAGGTGGACACAACTTCAACAATAACAATAGAGGCTATAATAGAAGGGACTACAACAATTATTCAGAAGATCAACCACATGAAGACTCATTGCTTCTTATGAATCTAAGCCACAAAGAAGTAAAGAAGATGATCATTTGTTCTACATAGATTCAGGATGTTCGAATCATGTTGCAGGCAACATTGCTCTTCTATCTGATTTGGAAAGTCCAAAGCATAGAAATGAAGTGCAAACAGGGGATGACACAAAGCACAATGTGGAGAAGATTGGTAATGTCAAAGCTTCCAATGGTAGGACAAACATTCTGAGTAAGTTTCTCTATGTACCCACTATCACTAAAAACCTAATAAGTGTAGGCCAAATAGTTGAAAAAAGCTTTCAAGTTAGGTTCACCCAACATGGAGCTTTTGTGGAAGATCCATGTCAAGGCTTCAAGAAGATAGCCCGAGGTGAGAAGCATGGTAGGCTCTTTACTTTTGAAGTAGGAGAAACTAGGAACATAGCTCTATTCAACTTTGGGTCTCAAACCCTAAGTGAGCTTGAAGTGGGGCATAAGAGACTTGCTCATGTGAATGAAAGAACCTTGAAGGATATATGCAGGGATCAAAGTGTTCTAGGACTGCCGAACATATCAAAGCAACACATGATCAACATGTGTGATGCATGTCAGATTGGGAAGGCACAAAGACAACCATTCAACCACAAAGGCTACATCCACAACAACTTATTGGACTTAGTACATACACATGTATGGGGACCAAGTCAAGAACCTTCATTCGCAGGATCAAGGTATTATGTCTCATTTATTGACGACCATAGTAGATGGCCTGTTCTATACTTTATCAAGAGTAAGAATGAAGTGTTTGATTGCTTCAAGAAGTATCTTGCACATGTGGAGAATCATATAGGTAGATCGCTAAAGAAGCTCAGATCTGATGGAGGGGGAGAATACTTCTCCAAAGAGTTTGATGAGTTCTTGCAGGACAAAGGTATCAAAAGGCAAGTGACTACCAGGTACTCTCCTCAACTAAATGGAATTGTAGAGAGGAGAAACAAGACATTGGTTGGATCAGCCCGAACAATGCTTGAAGAGAAGAAGCTGCCACATTATCTATGGGCAGAAGCTATTTCAACTGTTGTGTACCTTGTCAATAGACTACCATCCAAATCACTTCAAGGTATGACTCCTTATGAAGCATGGCATGGAAGAAAACCTAGTCTTGGACATTGCAAGGTCTTTGGTTGTTTAGCGTATGTTCATGTACCATCACAAATAAGAGGTAAGCTAGATGAAAGGGCAATGAAGGCAGTGTTTACTGGATATGATTCAACTCAGATGGGTTACAGGTTCTTCAATCCTTCAACCAAGCAATTCACTACAAGTAGAGATGTTGTGTTTAAAGAACACAGCTCTTGGTATGATGAAAACAAACAAAAGGTAACACTACCATATGATCTTGATTCTGATTCTCATCAATTAGGAAGAAAGCATGATACACAGGTCCAGGATCCAAGAAGTGATACAGACGATGACCAAGATGAAAGAGAAAGGGATTACAAGCTATGGAAGTCAAGAGGCCAAGCAAAGATGCAAGAGGTTTGAGAATGCTCCAAACAAGCACCTAGAAGATCAGCAAGAGAGAAGAAACAACCAGAAAGGTATGGATATGATTCCACGTTTGTTACGAAGCATTCAATCTACTTGGCAAAAGAATCTATTTTAGCGGAACCCTCAACCTATCAAGAGGCAAAGGGAAACCCTAATTGGGAAAAGGCCATGAAAGAAGAGATGGATGCATTGCAGGAAATGGACACTTGGGATTTGGTTCCAATGTCACCAAATCAAAAGGTAATTGGTTGCAGATGGGTATATAAAGTTAAAAGAAATTCAGATGGATCAGTTTGCAGGTACAAGGCAAGATTAGTTGCCAAAGGATGCTCACAAACTCATGGTATAGACTATGAGGAAACATTTTCACCAGTTGCAAAGATGACTACAATCAGGACATTGATAAGTGTAGCTGCTGCAAGGAATTGGAGACTCCTCCAACTTGATGTGAAAAATGCATTCTTAAATGGTTGGATAAGTGAAGAGGTATACATGTCACAACCACCAGGTTTTGAAAAACCTAATCATCCATCTTATGTTTGAAGACTTAAGAAAGCATTTTATGGATTGAAACAAGCTCCTAGAGCTTGGAATTACAGGTTGGTTACATATCTTCAAGATCAAGGGTTCAAAGCTAGCAGCTCAGATCCTTCTCTATTCATCAAAAGGGATCACAATGAGGTTATCTATCTATGTGTATATGTAGATGATATTATTGTGACAGGTGATGATCTAAATGGCATTCAAAGGATCAAGAGACACATGCAAGAGGAGTTCAAAATCAGTGACCTAGGTGAGCTGACATATTTCCTAGGTATGCAGGTGATATATACAGATGAAGGAATGTATTTGACTCAAAGAAGATACATTCAGGATCTTCTTCTCAAGTTCAAAATGGAGAACACTAAACCTGCAGGTACACCTTTGGAGATGAATCATAAACTAAGTGTTTATGAAGGTGAGAAAATTGAAGACATTAAAGAGTATCAAAGCTTGGTAGGTAGCTTGATATATGCTACTCATACAAGGGCAGACATCTCATATAGTGTGGGAGTGCTTAGTCAGTTCATGCACTCACCGAGAAGACCACACATGGATGCGGCTAAGAGAGTACTTATGTATGTCAAAGGTACAATCAACGAAGGTATATTCTATCCTTACTCTTCAGATTTGGATATGAAAATCTACTCAGATGCAGATTGGGCAGGAGCTAAGGATGATAGAAAAAGTACATCTGGTTACTTAGCATTTGCAGGTTCAAAGCTAGTGCCATGGAGTTCCAAGAAGCAACCAACAATTGCTTTATCCTCAACTGAAGCAGAGTAGAGAGGCTTGACCATAGCAACTCAAGAGGCAATATGGTTAAAAGCATTGTATATTTGGGACTTGTGAGTTCCAAACCTCACATATTTGGAGATAATGTAAGTTCCATGCATCTAGCAGCAAATCCTATTTTCCATGCGAGAACCAAGCACATAGAAGTCCATTACCACTTCATCAGGGAGAAGCTAATGGCAAAGGAGATTGACATTTCTTTTGTTCCTACTGAAAAGCAAGTAGCAGATATGATGACAAAGGCACTTGATGGAATGAAGCTTTGTAGATTCAAAGCTATGGCAGGTATTCAACCTATTAGAGAATGAAGACTCAAGCATACTTTAGCTTGAGGGGGAGCTGTTGGAACATCAAGCTTACACTATGCTTGAGGTGGATTTGATCTACATCAAAGGCTATTGCATTGAAAGAATATCTGTTGGAGAGTTCTTTTTCATATGCTCATTTATTGTATTTTTTTGAGAGATTTTTGATGGTTCATTTACCGTTGTAAAAGCCTTGAGCTTTACACATGTAAAGGTAAAAAGATAGAGCCCAAATCCCATGAATTTGTGGTGGTTGAAGTTGCATTCAATCAAGCAATCAATCACCTAAAAGTAGATCAAAAAGATCTTCACTTTTCCTAGATTGTAGGAAAGTGAATTGATTCCCTCCAACAAACATTCCCACCTTCATTTGAATTCAAATTCAACTTGTAAAAGTTGTGGAAAAATCCTAGAGGCTATATAAGGACTTGAAATCACTTGTACATTACATGGAAGCAATATACATACACTTGTGACCATCATTGTCTTGCTCCTTCAATTTTCTGCATCATCTTCTTCGCCAACAGTAATCTTGCAGAGGCTGCTGCTCTCTCTTTAGAGGTCCGAATTGAGTGCAAGATGACTCATTGGAAAGGTATAACTCTCTAGTTTATGCCTATATATTGTCATAGCATTTGGTTCAGTAGATTGGGAGATATCTGAGTTTTTCTGCCTCGGGATCAATCTCTGCGTATTCCTGAAAAATAGGAAGTACCACCGGTGAATGTCGCATTCATTCCTATAGCATATTTTGCTTATTCCTTATACTTTTGTGCATTCCATACACTTAACCCTATGTGTATCACTCCCATAGAAGGATTTTTTCTAATTGTAATCACGCTGGTCGCTATGGGCATTTGAAGTTCATTGTCTCTTCCATAGATAGTAAGTTTTTTTGAGCTAGTCGACCTGCAAACCTATCTATTTTGTATCGACTCATTCTCCTTGAGGCTCCAAAGTACATAGTGTATTTCTTTGCACTTATAGCATGCCTATAAGGTCTATTTGAGTCTCCATAAGCTCAAGGGCTGGTCTTGTGCCGGTTGGCTTGACCAAACTTCGTCGCTTCGAAACGCACTTTTCTACCTCCGACAAGCTTCTCCAAGTTCTTTCACATGGAACCTTAGGGTCCTTTAATTCGTAAATAGTTTTTGATCCTAGAAGGCTCTAGATCTCTTTAGGCAAAATACTCTCCCCATGTACCCCACAGGGATTGAACCCAAGGCCTCCTCCTTCACATCCTTGAGACTCAACCACTAAGCTAAGTGGATCACTTGTTCATAAGAGCACATGACCTCCTAGTAAGTCTAGAATCATGATCTTTGGTCATACACACGGTTGATCAAACAGTGTCATATTTTAGATCTATCTAAACCGGTCGGACCCTTAGATCATAGACTTACTTTATGACACGATGGATTGCTACTACCTCAAGAGAACCCAATAGAAAGATAACATGCAAGTTCTAGATTCATTTTATGCTAGTAATTCAAATGTGCATGATAGAGAGAAGAAAGCCCAAGAATATTTATAGAAAAATATAGTTTTCACTAAAGGATGGATAAATTAAGATTTATTCACTAATTTTAATGCTATTTTATTATTGACACAAAAATTACAGTGATGTCACTTAGTGGTTGTTTCTTATTAAAATCATGATCTCACAATTTTCATTCTTTTGAATGCAATAAAGTCTCTTATTTTATATACATCAACACTTTTTTATCCATAGTTAGAGATTTTTTATGATTTTTACTAAGATTATGGCATAAAAATAATCTGATATGTAGCATGAAAGTCTTATCATTTATGAATTATTTTGGAAAGTGATGGTATGAATAAGACTATTTCTTTATAATTAAAATACTATTTAAGATTCTTAAAGCTAGAGATTTTTTTTAGCAACCTTAGGAGTCAAATTTCTATGCGGATTCTTCAAGTTAAACAATGGCACTGTTTTTCTATGCTAAGAAAAGGTCATTTGACAAGAAAATATTGTATATGCTACATGATTCAAGTTAATATGCTATTTGTTTCTATATAAAGTAGTTTGTAATGTTTATATAGTTATTTTTATTTATATTATATACCTCATATCATTGAGAACAGCAAATTTCTAGGATGAATTTCTATTCTTGGTAGAGAAGAATATGATTATTCAATGAAATATTGAGATTGTTGGTGGTATGTGAGATAGGTACACAAATAATTGGTTCATAGACATATACCATATTTGTATGATACTATATGATGGTTTTTGAAATAAAACACCAGCCATTTTAGTGTTTTTATGCATCAATATCATATAGGAGGCTCTAATAGTGTATAGCTATATAAGGACCACCCTATATTGTAGTAAATTTCTTATTATAAAAATGGTTTTCCTAATTCCCAAGTCTTGGATTAAATGATTATATGACTTTAAATAAACATTACAAAAATTATTTCAATCCAAGGAAATTGTTTTTCATGGAGATATAACTTTTTTCTCATATATAATTCTATAAATTTTTTAAACAATATTCAATCATTTCTATATTTTGAGTTATCAAAAAAGGTTATTTCTTATAAAATATAGTTTTTGTAGAACACTTAGGTATAGGCCTTTATGGGGCTTGAAGGTTTTTTCAAAATTTTATTTCATTAGTATGCATGAGTTTTTTTACTTGTTAGATAAAAGGACACTACAATGTCCTCTTTTGGTACAACACTAGTGTTAAGGACCAACCTGCCAGCTCTCAACAAGCCACACGAGTGGTAAACATTGAAGAAATCTTAAATGGGATTCACCACAAGGTTAGTCTATTTCAACTCATAAAAATGGACTCAAAGGTGAGAAGTGAATTACTAAAGGTCATACAATCTGCCTACCTAAGTTCATCACCAAGTATAGATGGGTTCATGGTTGATTTTCCTTTGCACCCTTAGCAGACTACCAAAATTCAAGGCTATTTTTTCCATAAAAGCCAAAGTTCTGACATGTGTTATTATAGATGGAGGCTCTAGCATCAATCTGATGCATGACTTTACTATGAAGAGATTAAAATTCAACCTCACAAAGGCGGCACCCTTTATTGTCACATTAGTAGGTCAACATCCAGTTACACCACTCGACATCATTGAAAGGGTACTATGAGAGTGCAAGGTTGTCAATTTCTCTTAGATTTGATTGTGATTTACCTATCATGGGAGACCTCTTATCCTCTACTCTTGGGAAGGCTTTGGTTGAGGCAAGCAAAAGAAATGTAGGATTGGGAAAGGAACTGGTTGTGAATTTCTATAAAGGCTAACAACTAGCTACAAATACACTTGGAGGAAGCATCTGACACTCACAAGGCTACTAGGTATATAGTTGACACTCAACCTTCTTTACCTCATGAAGATGATACATAGTTAAATTGGATGATGGGAAGTATACAATGTTGCACAATTGAAATTAGTGAAATAAATGAAAATTTTTCAAAAGACACATAGGGAGGCCAAAAAGAGTCAAAAAATTAAAATTTACACTTGAATAATAACAGAAGTGATAAACTAATTCATTGCAAGAAACACGATGTAGAGGTGGGAGGAGAGCCTCTCGTGACCCAAGCTCGGCGTCTTTCAAAAAATGGTCCTTGTTGACAAGAGTTAGTAGGTAGCCAAAATGAACAATTTAAGCCCCAAATCTTGAGTACTTTTTATCAAGAAGCACTTCAGTGAAGGCACCTAGCAGGTAGTGGACAAGTAGAAAAAGAGACTTCCTTAGGCCAAAATGGGCTCTTTCTCTTGGTGGAACTGACTACTTCCCTAGATCAAGGTTATCAACCTCAATTTCTGCAAGCATCTCCTAAGAGGCAGAAAACATCATGGGCCACTTCATCTTAGTGGTCAATTTTTACCAAAGAGGATCACCACACTTCTTTCTTGAGGTGAACAAAAAAGGTCAATAATTATTTGGATGTTGTTTTAAAATATGTAGAACATGTCCAAGTAGGCTACACCCTATGATTTAGTGGTACCTAAGAATATTCTCTTTCTAGAAATCTTGCTAGAATGGACCATGGAGCCAATCAAAAAGTGTGAGATAACTATTGGTCCTACCTCTATTAATGAAGAAGAGGCATTCTTGTAGAACATGCAGCTTAGAGAAAGCAAAATTATTACTTGAGAAAACCACAAAGAAAAATGATTATGGTACTTGGTAAACACATCACAAGGGTAAGGTTCATCTCAAATTATAGTAAAGCTAGGGCAAGGAATAAAGTCAGAAAGAAGCACACTCAAGTTAAAAACTATCATTGGAGCATAGAACCTCGCTTGCAAGGTACTCTTACTACCCTAAAGAGGAATATAAGCACAAAGAAAGAAGCACCCAAGAGGACGCCTTAAAAGAGAATGAGGAAGACGAACACTACAGCTTTAAAAAGTCTTGATGACATGAGGAGGGAAGTAAAAAAGAGGACTTATGGCCAGCACTTAGGGGCCAAGGAGGAAGAATTGGACGAGGACATGAAGCCCTTGGATAGCATTCCTATGGTGGAGTCTAATTCTCTGTGATGGAAGAAATTCGCTCACTAAACATACCATAGTTTTGTTCTTTACATTTTTTGCATTTCATTTTGTTTGAATAAGCAAACAAAGGAGATATTGTACCAAGGCGATCCAAAATCTCGATGTGTGGGATTGTAGTCCAACAAGAGGTGCTCATAAAATTTGTCCCATACAAAGTTCACCTGGATTCACCCTTGATCTTTGTTCATCTTGCAACTCCAAAGTTAGCTAAGACTTGAACCTAAATCATGAGACATAATCTTCCTTAAGATTTTCATCCAAGCAAGTTCGTCCTCATAATGTGTGTAATTTTCTAAGAAATCTCTCAGTCCAAATTCATCCAAAACTACTCTCGTAAGAGAAGCGAAGTTGTCCATAAATCTTTTTCACCTCAAGTCACTCCCCAAAATTTGAACATCTTAGGAATTCAACCATCTTAAGAATGCAACCATCTCAAGAATTCAACCATTTCAAGAATTTGTCCATCTCAAAATTTCATCCATCTTAGAAATTCATCTTAGGCCTCAATCCATCCATGAACATCCTCGATTTTCTTTAGCTCTTTCCAAAGACCTTTCCCAATCTCCACTAAAAGATTCTAATTCACCCTTGCATTCAAAATTGACTATTAGACTCCTCAAAATTCACCTTTGTATCCCACCCAAAATTCAGCATTATAAAATCCTTGAAATTAGCCTTTGTAGCTCCCCTATTTCCTCCCCTTGCTATCCCCGTAAATTCGTCCAAGATGGGAAGTTCGTCCAAGCTCTACCAAATTTGTCAAGAAAAAATCATCCAAAGAAACAGAGCATATTTGTCCTAGCAGCATAATCATCCAAAGAATTTGTCTTCCAAAAAAGGTCCTACAAATCCTTAAGGTCATCTTTCGAAAATCATCCTTCAACTCCTCAAATTCGTCATTGCTTAGAATCCATCTTTAAATTCAATGTGGTCTCAAACAAATTAAACCTTCATGCTCCCTAGTAAAGTCATCCTTGTTCATCACTATATTTTTGCCCAAAATGAGAACTCGTCTAAAATAGGCCCCAAAATTCGTTCTTACGTTTAAAGTATTCCCAAGTTTGTCTTAACATGGAATCCATCCAAGAAGTTATCTCCAATTTTTCCTTATTCAGAGATTGAATATGGTGCAATGGAATTGGAACTCAAATATCAAAAATTGTCCTCCATTTGTCGTCCTCCAAATACCTCCTTATGCTTCCTTGTGAAGAATTTGTCATATTGGCTAGCCTCCTCAAATGCGTCCATTCAAATGACCCCCCAAATGTGTCTCTGTGAAGAATTAGCCCCTCCTTGGCCTTCGTTCATAGGGAGGCACACAGATTTAGTCTAAGAGCCTACTTCCCTAGCCTCAAGCATGAGCATCTACCACTATTGCCCTAGATTGGTGGGTCTCTTGGAAACTGCTTGGAGATTCCCAAGACTATGATCTCTATGGTGGCCAAGCTGACAGTTCTCCTTCAATTCAAATTCTCATCTCATATCATGCATAGCTACCTTCAGAGATTAAGCTTCAATTTCTTTCAGGCAAGTGGTTGATTGAGAGGATCAACTACTCTGACATTATGAATCAGTGTTTTGCATGTCGCAAGGTTGGTGACCGTGCAGAGGCTTGTCCTCTGAGAACCAGATGTTGAACTTGACTCAATTCAAGGAAGGATGCCTTGTGACCTTGAGAGCAAGCATCTCGTCCCCCTTTGGAGTCCTCGATTCCTTCTTGTTCATCACCTCAAGAGGAGGGTGGGTGTCCTCATCACTCTACTGCCTCGATTTCCAAGACTGCTCCCTCTTTCTTGGGTGTGGGTTCATAGTGGCTAAGGCACCAATAGTAGTTTGGATGGTAGCCCCATCCGAGGACTCACGGGGAATTCATTCCTACAAGTGACTATTTCAATGCACTTTAGGACTATCATGTGGATCATGGCATCCTATTGGAGAGGGGATTTGGTATTCCACCATCTGTGGTGCCTCCATCTGGGATTTTATCCTCCATCCCCACCGCACCAGTTTCCTTCCCAGGGCCCTCCTCTTCTTTGAGACCCTCTCGAGAGCTTGATACTTCCTCTCTTGGTTCTCGACAATCCCTTGACAATGATGTTTTGGTGAGTCAAGCAGTCGAGTCTATGTCACACTCCTCTTTCTCGCTAGATACATCTCCATTGATTGCTACACCCTTGGGGTTGGTGAGTTTCCACTACCACTTGTAGGGTGAGCATTTTGGATTTGAGTTCATGAGATTATTTGGCATACAAGATGCTTATAGTGATACTCCTGTTAGCAACCATGTGGTGGCCCTTCCTTCCCACAATCATACAACCTTGGAGTCTCCAATTGCTTTTTTGTTTCCTCTTTATGGGGATACAAAGCGAGACTAGTCTCTTGGGAGGCACTATGTTTTTTTCCATCACAAGTGATTGCATTTTCTCACCATCTTGGTGATCTTGACCTCAATGACCTATTCGTCAAATCTTGGGATTGTGTTATATTCCAGAGATGTACTGCAAGACACAGGTTTTGAACCTATGACCTCAGCTTGGAAGGTATGTATTCAAACCAACTCACCAATATGCCTTGATGAAAGTAATTCGATACAGACAAGTATTATAAGTACTAGCTGCCCACACAATTGAGAGAATGATAGGGAGAAAGAGATGGAGAGAGGAGAAAGAGAAAGAGGAGAAAAATAAGAAGAGAGATAGAAGGATATAAAGAAAGAAAGAGACAAAGAGATAGAGAGAGAAGAATAGAATGAAGAGAGAGAAAGACAAAGGTAGAGAGAAAGAAAGAGAAAGAAAGAGAAGAAAGAATGAAAGAGAAGAGGAAAAAAGAAGAAGTAGAGATAGAAAGAAAGAGAATGAAAGAGAAAGAGATAGAAAGGGAAAGAAAGAGAAAGAGAAGAAGGAGAAAAGAGAGAGATAGAAAGAGAGGAGCAAAGAGAGATAGAGAAAAAGAAAGAGATAGAGAGAGAGACTGAGATAGAGAAAGAGATAGAAAAAGAGAGATAGAGGGGAAAAGATAAAAGAATATGAAGGAGAAAGAAATGGATGAACAAAGAGGAAGAGAGAAGATGAAAGTGAAGATTAGAGAGAGAAGGAATAGATTATAAAGAGAGAAAAGAGTAAAGAAAGAGAAAAGAAAAATGGGGGAAGTAAGAGAAAGAGGAAAGTTAGCATACATACCTTCACGAAAATGGACATAACTCTCTCATATGATATCCAAAATGGATAGTTCAACTTGGGATAGGAAGTAGACCTCAAGGTCTTTCCAATGAGTGGCTGGAACCTATCATTGGATAATTATAAACTACCTGTAGAGAGCATTTAATTCTCTGCATATCATTCCAAGAGGTATGCTACCCACTCACCTAGCTTCATTGTTTTGGCCATAACTTCCTAATGGGAGGTCGAAATCAAGAAATTCAAATTGTTTTAGTTTCTATGCTTCATACCCTTTCTTTTGACTGTTACATGATATATTTTGACCATCTCAAGCCATCTATGCACAAGCTTTTAGATGGCTATTGACTAGCGAGAAACCCTTTTTGAGTGAATTGAGTGTTCAATTATGATAACTAGGAATTTCTAATAATATTTTTAACCATTTTGGATAGGAATGGACTAGTTTTCATACCTTTGCATCATAGTTTTTCACTCAAATATATTCATTTGAATACCTCTCGCATCAGTTTATAATTTTGCATTGTATTTTCTTCCGATGTTATGAAAATAACATAGGAATGTGCATGAAAGTTAGTTTTTACAAGACGTTATCTATGCACATGAAGTTACACTAACTTATGTTGATTCATAAAAGCATGCACAGATCTTTTTTGTGTGTTTTAGAATCTTTGGCAGGTATTGAAGGCAAAAAGAGACATTGTAATGAAGGTGTGTAGTGCCCAACAACACATTGTGGAAAAGTTTATTATTTGCAGGTTTATGGAGCAAATAAAGTGGTTTTCCAACCACTAGGTTGATGCCTATCATTGTAAAGACTATTTTTTTTTTTCAAGCTTCATTTTCCTGGCAAAATACTGCCGGATATTTTGTAGCCACATGGCGTTATATGCCATGTGAGAACTAGAGTGATGTTGTGTGATGTGAGAGAGGAAGTCTTATGTCTGCATAGCTAAAAGCATATAAATTGATTAAAGTAGAGAAGAAGATGCATGAGTGAATGCATGTATACATAGACGATATGATTGTTAGAAGGTTGAAATGCATGATGCATTTTCTGTTTATAGAAGATCACTTTTATGTATCACCACAATGAGTTAGGATGAGCATGAGGTATGTGATCGAGGTATCATGCATATGCTAATTGTGCCTTTAGAGAGTAAAGGAAAAAGTATATACATCAAGAACAACTAAGATATGTTTTTGACTAGTAACACATGAGCACATAAATTGTTTTTCATGCGAGTATATGTACTTGATATAGACGCTTATCTTGAGTCCGCACAAGAGTGCTATGGTTATGATCATCAATGCAAGTATTAAGTTCTTGTATGTGATTGGTTTTTATGAGATTAATGAATGTGCAAGAAGCACAATGAATAGAATGACATTCATAGATGTTCACTTTCACTAAAAGGTGGATACTATGTAAAGAGTTGATTTTTCAACGAGACGATTTGTGATGGTTAATTGATTTTTATTGATCTATACGATCATTATATGCATGTATATATCTCCATGTCATAATCCATCTAAGATAATGAATGATTTTGTCTAATCATAAGGATTAACATGTCTCGTCATGTTTTAGATTTGAAAAATGATTGAGCAAATAGTTAGTGAGGTAGCAGCCTCATAAAGATTTGGATGCTACTCTTTGAGGGAATGCCCAAATTTATTGCAATTTGGAGAGCACGTAGCTCCTAGGTGTTTCTTTACGCTAAAAAGTTTCAAGTAGTTTGGAAACTTTTAGATAGGTCAAAAGACCTCTGCACTAAACGTGCTGCTAGTAGAGGTAGTGGCCTGAAATAAGTGACATAGGCCTATTACAAAGGGCATTTCTCTCCATTGGTAGATTCAAATGGAATGATTTTTGTTGGAAATGAAGAATTTGATAAATTCACTTTGTACACACCAATTTTCATTATTTTTTCAGATCCTTTGGCAGGCTAAATAATCTCTACACATCAAAGTGCAGCCTCTGGAATTTATGAAATAACTAGAGACCATGTCACCTAGAGGTGATTGGTTCTCTTAGCCCATTTACTCAAACTGAATGATTTTTTTT
Organism: Ceratopteris richardii; assembly: GCA_020310875.1. Classification (NCBI taxonomy): domain Eukaryota; kingdom Viridiplantae; phylum Streptophyta; class Polypodiopsida; order Polypodiales; family Pteridaceae; genus Ceratopteris; species Ceratopteris richardii. Next base: position 30,094,607 of record CM035410.1, read on the forward strand.
TCTAACATCAGCTACAAACCTCGAGATAGTGTGTATAAAAGTTCAAGATGAAATGTTTTTCCATTTAAGAGATATAAAGAAAAGCATAAGAGTTAGCCTCTGCAAATTGTTTAAATTTGGCAAGTATAGAGGCTTAGTATTTTGGTCATTGTGGAAGTTCCAAATGTCCAAATACTATGAAACTTATATCCATAAAATTAGATAGTACTAGCTATATTCTGTTAAAATTTGGAAGTAATTGGATATCAAATTGTAGTTCAAATGACCTACACTTTTTAGACCAATCTCTGGCGAGGATTTTCCAAAGAGTGGTACATGTGTCTGATGAGCACATGATATTTTCATATTGGAAACTTCAATTTCAAAAAATTTTATTGGAGAAGCTACTGCAGTATAGACTCTATGACATATCCAAAATTCAAGTATTTTTGAATTTATCTTCATAGTTAGAAGATATTATAAAAGTGCAGCAGCATTGTTTCTAGGCTCACCTAAGCATAGGTGTAGCAAAGATAGAATTATACTTTTGAATGAGTATTTGATTTCATTTTGAATTGAAATTTTGTGAGACCAAACTAGATATGATTATCTAGATTTTTGCGCAAAGAAAATGAAATTTGGAATTTTTTGGTCAGTGTAAGGGCTTCAAGAAGATGACCCTGTACATTTTCAGAGTTGGTTGTCAAGTGTTCGACCCTTGTAGTAAAATGGTCATAAAACTCTGAGAAAATATCCAAATCAAGTGATTTTTGTGCGTAATGAGAGCTTGCACAAAGCTTCATAAGGCTGGAAAATTTCATAGATTTTGGATGAGTAAGAGTTAGTTAAAATTAAGATTTAACCTGCTGCTATTGGAAATTGTTTATGCAGGAGACGTTGTTGAAAGGAAAAGACTTTTCACAGGTTTTTTATGCTATTTGTTTTTTGAGATGGTGTGATCACCATGGGCTAGATATCCCCTAGATACTTGTTTTTTGAGCATTTGTTTATGGTGAGCATTCTTTATAGGACAGAGGAGACTCTGTCGAAATTTTCAGAAATATATATAGTGTCATGAGAGCATGGAATAGGAGAACTTTGCTAGTTGTTCTCATTTCATATAATTGGATTTATACAAGTTGTATACATTCCAATTTATTGTGATTTAATATTTGATTCAAGTCACATGAGTTCATATTTGATGCAAGCCGCATCCTTCACAACTCAACTCAAGATGAGTTGATGTTACGGATAGTTATGAGTGATAGAGTCATAGGAATGACTCTGTTCTTTCCATCGAGGGAAGGAAACACTTCAGGAATACTTCATGATTTCATTTATTATTATTCATGGTTGTGAGTACCCACCGATCTATTCTTGTATTTTTTTTGAGAGAAGTGTTCAACTTTAATCTCATACACACATCTATGTGGGTATAAAGTTTGGTGGTATAGGACATCAAACTTTGTAGGTGTAGGATAGATGGTATGGGAGAGAAGTCTCTGAGATTGTATTTTTTATATGATTTGGAGTTCATTTATATGATCTTCTGGTATCATCCTATTATTAGACAATAGAGGGGCAATTGAGACAGTCACTCTGTATGTGATCGCAAACAAGGCAAGTCCGCAAGCAAGTAGCTTAGAAGCGGAAAGGCAAGGTTTGCACATAAGAACTATGAATAGGTAATTGCATTGAGAAGAAATTTATAGAGTACGTACTAGTTTATTTGATATGCCTGAGAATAGGCCATGGTTCATACATAGTGTGTATGAGGTGAGCTAGATGCTTAGCCTAGTGGGCTATGAGTGTGCACACATCTACTTACCATTTTTCAATATATTTAGTGGACTCACATTATGGTCCTCATTATATCTAGGAGTGCTAGATTATTGTTGGAGTTTGACGTCTTCGGAAGCACGCGAACAGCACAAGGAAGAAGAAAGAAGCTTGGAGCACAACACACAAGACTGAATGTATTACTAGAGAATGTACAAAGATAAGTAGCCCATTAGGGCAATAGGCGTATATATAAGCCGGGGGAAAAAAACCTCCTAAAGAGGGAAAAAAGTGCCCCGGCGGTCCTAGAGTGTTCACACACATCACTACCTAAATATATCAACAAATCCCCCCTGGGAGTGATGCGGTGAACAAGGAGCTGGCACTCATGTATAAGGAAGTGCCGAGCTATGTGGAAATCACTCCACAAAAGGAAGTAAGCCCAAAGCTTTGCGGAAAGCTTCAAACTTCTCCCTAGGCAGAGCCTTCGTGAAAAGGTCGGCAATGTTCTCCTGCGTGGGCACATATGCCAAGCTGATCCCCCCAGCAGAGAACCTCTCCCTGACATAGTGATAATGCACCTCAATGTGCTTAGTGCGAGCATGGAACACAGGGTTCCTCGCAACTGCCAATGCGCTCTGACTGTCAGTGAAGATGGTGGTGGTAGAAGACTGGCCAACACCCAAATCAGCCATAAGGCGTCTAAGCCACACACACTCAACAGTCGCTGTGAAAGCTGCCCTATACTCAGCCTCACAACTGGAAGTGGCCACAGTAGGCTGCTTCTTGCTCAACCAAGATATACATGAGCTACCAAGCATGAAGCAAAAACCACTGGTGGACACACGAGTGTCATAGCAACCAGCCCAATCTGAGTCAGAAAAAGCATGCAAATCTGGCGGTAGTGATCCCCCCTTGGGATAAAACAACCCAAGTAGCCGAGTACCACTCAAGTAGCGAAAGATGCGCTTAACCGCTTTCCAATGCGTGACTCCTGGGCAATGCATAAACCTGCTCATCTGTGAGACAGCAAACTGAATATCTGGCCGAGTAATGCATAAGTAAATCAAGCATCCAACAGCCTGCTGATAGAGAACAGCATCAAATGCATCTCCAGCATCATGAAGACTCAATCGTAAACCTGTCTCCATAGGAGTGGCAATAGGCTTACAGTCTTCAAGGCCAAAACGCTGCAATAATGTGTCAATATATTTCGTTTGACACAAAGCCATTCCACCATCAACTTGCATAAACTGAATGCCCAAATAGTGATGCAAATGCCCCAAATCAGACATCTCAAATGAGGCATGCAAATCAGCCTTGAAATCAGCAATATGCTTCTCAAGAGGACCAGTGAGCAGCATGTCGTCCACATAGACAACAATGATCAAAAGCACATCATTAGCACGCTTAACATATAAGGTGCTTTCAGTTGGACTGTTCTCAAAACCATGTGCAATCAGATAGGCATGTATTTTCTCATACCAAGCACGTGGTGCTTGCTTTAAACCATATAACGCCTTCTTTAACCTGCACACCTGGTTTTCATGCCCTTTCTGCACAAAGCTACGGGGCTGAAAAACATACACTTCTTCATGCAAGTCACCATTCAGAAATGCTGTTTTAATGTCCAACTGATGTACATTCCAACCATGATGGGCTGCAAGTGCACAAATGCTCCGAACAGTAGTCATACGGCATGTAGGTGCAAAGGTCTCATCAAAATCAATGCCTCTTTCCTGCGCATAACCCTTTGCAACAAGCCTAGCCTTATACCTGTCAACTGTACCATCAGGTTTACGCTTCAGCTTGTATACCCACTTAGTGCCAATGGCCTTCTTGCCAGGAGGCAAGTCACATAAAGACCATGTACCATTCTTCATTATAGCATCATATTCAAATTGCATAGCAGCCATCCAATTTTCTGGATTTTGTGCTTCATCAAAAGAAACAGGCTCATTCTCATCACAGAGACTAGATGCAGCCATAGCATAGCAATCTGATGCAAAGGAGGTACTATGAGAGCCTGAACGAGTACGATATGACAAAGGTGCATCTAATTTGCTGTCATGCAAAGTCTGCACCAGCCATTTTGGCATAGTTTTTGCCTGTTCAATATCAGCTCTCTCATCAACAAGTGCATCATGTAAATCTGCATCAGAAATGGAATGATCTGCATCATCATATGAAACCTGCAAAGGCTGAGAAGTTGCCTCATTAGGACCAGCGCTAGCCTGTCCACCTGTAAAAAGAGGCATCAAAGTATCATACATGTCTTTGGAGCTAACAGATGTCTCCTTAGTACATGAAAGCAATGGCTGAATAGCATCTTCCACAAAGACAACATCACGGCTAACCAGAATGCGTTTAGTCTGTGGATGATACAGACGATAGCCTTTACTTTCAGAACTGTACCCAACAAAAATACATTTTACTGCCTTATCATCCAATTTTCTGCGATGTTGTTCAGGCACTAATGCATATGCCAAACAACCAAAAACACGCAGATGAGCAACAGATGGCTTGCGGTCATGCCAAGCCTCATATGGAGTGATAGACTGCAACGCTTTGGTGGGACACCTGTTCAGTACATATGCTGCACACATGACAGCCTCAAGCCAGAAACTATGTGGTAAAGCCTGACTTTTGACCATGCACCTCGCCATCTCCATGAGTGACCTGTTCTTTCGTTCAGCAACTCCATTCTGTTGAGGTGTATACGGCACTGTACACTGGTGTTTTATCCCACGTTCAGCCAGAAATGCATTAAAATCTGAAGACATATATTCCCCCCCTCGATCAGAACGGAGGGTGCCCATTTTACATGCTGACAGATTTTCAGCCAAAACCAAAAACTGTTTGAAGCACATGAACACTTCGGACTTTGCTTTGAGTGGATATACCCATGCATGCCTGGAAAAATCATCAATGAAAGTCACGAAGTAAAGGTAATTTCCAAAAGAGGGTGTCTGCATAGGACCACAGACATCACTATGTACAAGCTACAATTTCTGCATAGCCCGAACTGAACCATCTTTTGGAAAGGAAGAACGCTGCATTTTGCCCAAAATACAGCCTTCACAAACATGTTTTCCAGGTGCCTCAAGTTTGGGCAAAGAGGACACCATTTCAGATTTCTACAGGCGTAACAAGCTAGCAAAATTCAGATGACCAAAGCATGCATGCCAAAGCTTTGCATCTGACATAGCCTGAGAATCATGAACTGCACATGCCGAATCATTCACAGATCTTTCATAGTCTATGAGCTTATACAGCCCACGACATAAAATGCCAGAAGCAATAATCACATTGCCATTTGAGAGATCATGGACTGTACACCTGTCATCAACGAATTTCACAACTAAGCCAATCTTGGCTAATGCAGAAACTGATAACAGGTTCTTTTTGATCCCTGGCACAAATAAAGCATCTGACAAAGTGAAAGAACTACCATCAGCAGTAGTCAGAATGATCTTACCAACTCCCATAACAGGATAAGAGGAGTTATTGGCGCATGTGACAGTATTCCCTGTAGGGGCAGGCTCGAGTGAAGAGAAGAAACTGCGCTGCGAGGTAATATGTTTCGTCGCCCCACTGTCAAAGTACCAAACATCTGAGTCTACTGCAGACATGCACTGATCATGAGAAGATGGGTCAAAACTGCAGACAGTAGTAAACGCCCATTCTTCTTCCTGCACAAGATTTGCAGACTCTGTTTTTGGTGTAGAGGCCTCTGCAACAACCATTCCAGCCTCTTTCTTCTTTGCCTCTTTAGCAGCCAGTTTTGGACAGTTCTTTATAATATGATCATTTCCTTTACAGTACTTGCAGAACAATTTCTGCTTTTCTGATTTCTTCTCATCTTTATCCTGGTTCTTCGATTGTGCAGCATTTGCAGATTTTTGCTTACTAGTAGAAGAGCTCCATTTTCCTTTGCCCTTCTGACTAGCCAGGAAAGCTTGATCTGCAACACGCATAATGGACCTGTTCTGCCTGGACTGATCTTCCTGCAACAGAACAGAGACTAATTCCTTAAATGACAAGGCATTCAGATTGCCTTTCATCATCAATCGAAGAGTAGAGGCAAAACTATGATATGAATCAGGAAGGCCATTCAAAACGGTCTGCACAAGTGAGCTATCTGGTATAACCTCATCAGCAGAAATCAATTGTTCCTTCAGGTCTTTGATCTTTGTAAGAAAACTGTCCATCGAATCACCTTCATTCATGTGCTCACTCTCCAACTGTTTTCGGAGGTAAGCAACACGAGCCTCATTCCTAGCCTGGTACAAAGTGGTAAGTGTATCCCAAGCATCCTTTGCTGTTCTACAAGAGCGAATGTGAGGAATAATGGCACGTTTGACAGACAAAGCTATCAATGCATGTGCCTGGGCATCTCTGCCATCCCAACAAATCTGCTCTGCAGTAGGTGCAACAGAAACAGCAGCACGAACAGGAATCTGCGGAATATCATCTTCGACACCATCTTCATCAGCTCCAACACCTGTATTTGCAGTACCTGTCGTTACAGGTGTAACAGGACATCTTTCAACACCCTGCACAATGTTCCACAATCCTTTTGCAACCAGTACATGTCGCATCATATAAGCCCATAATGGGTAGTTGGTACCATCCAACTTATCCTCAACAGCCAACATACGGAATACATCACTGCTTTCAGCCATGGCCAGTGACTAAAATACCTTGATGCAGAAAATTGACTGTATCTCAAAAAGTTGAACGGAACTGCCCAGACGAGTTCTGCTAGACCTGTAGCAGACTTCGAGACGCTTAAACTGGCGAACAGAAACTGGTATATACCTTTGGCACAAAAGGACGAAATAGCCTGCACAAGCACTGCGATAGTGCGTTCGGAGGCCGAAACGAGCTCAGATCGCGATTTCGGCACCACAGAGCGAAGTTGTTTGATCTCGGAAACACCCTGAGTATGCTCACCAAATTTTGTGCGAATCTGAGACTGCAAACGGAGGAGTGTCGACGGCGCCCTAGAAGAAGCAACGACCTGCTCTGATACCAATTGTTGGAGTTAGACGTCTGCGGAAGCACGCGAACAGCACAAGGAAGAAGAAGAAGCTTGGAGCACAACACACAAGACTGAATGTATTACTAGAGAATGTACAAAGATAAGTAGCCCATTAGGGCAATAGGCGTATATACAAGCCGGGGGAAAAAAACCTCCTAAAGAGGGAAAAAAGTGCCCCGGCGGTCCTAGAGTGTTCACACACATCACTACCTAAATATATCAACAATTATTACAGTAGTTTACTTGAGACACCTCATTCCTAATTAGGAATGATTTGATCATAGCGATGATTAGATGGTAATCATGGATAAAGCAAGTTTCATCCACTTGGAACATCTTGCATGTTATTATTGAGAAGGCAGTGGTAGTTCCACTAGTTGCTAGACTTTCTTAGCATGTCTTCACTTGATATTTTGATCCATAGTTTGGATTATTATATGATAGATTGAGATTTGGATCCATAGTTTGGATGTGACTGATTGAGATCTTAGTCCATGTTTGGATGTGACTGATTGAGATCTTAGTCCATAGTTTGGATGTGAGAGATTGATATTTTGGTCCATAGTTTGGATCATTGACATATTGATATTTTTTTCCATAGTTTGGATCATTGATAGGTTGTCATGTTGGATTCATAGTTTGGACCGTGATGAGATTTTCTTGAGTTTCATTTTCATTACAGTGAGTAAATCAAGCAGATTTACTTGAGCTCAAAGATTAAGCAATATTTGAAAAAGATTTCCATTTACTTTTAGTATTCTTCCATAGAGAGTTGGGATATAGTCTCATTATTTTGAATGGGCATAGTATTTTTTTCATTACTCTAGTGGAGTAAGTGATTTTTCATGATTATACCATATGAAAAGCTGTCAGTGGGTATTTCAGGGAGACAAGGGCAAGTTGCTAAGGTCTCTACAGGTGACAAGCCGTCACAAGTTAGTGGTCAAGGTCTAGGCATAGGGAGTCCGAGGATATTCCGAGTACTTATGTTGCACACATATGGACTCCTTGGGCCTCAAAGGGATTCCTACAGTATGCCCAAGGAGAGGCCTACTATTTGTTGGTGGAAATGCTAGATATAAAGCACATAGACTAGTTGTCTACTTTTTGAGCATCTAGTATTTCAAACACCTGCCACACTCTACTTTTATTATTTGGAATCATAGATTTTGATTCCCTGGTTTATAGCTCCTTCTATATCATTGAGAACAATGATCTTTAGAAGGGGGAGAGAGTGTTATATTCTAGAGATGTACATGCTTGGAGGAACGAGAAGTTCCTTGCTCGGGGGATAGCCAAGTGTCACTCTAGCACAATGGCAAGTACCAACGTGAGGAGATCCACCTCATAGATCCGTGGAGATGTGAGGACTAGTATGAAGACTATGAGCAAGTGAAGGCACAAGTGCGTGAGTGAAAAGCACACTAACATGAACACACATACACACACACGTGCACACAAGGCAAGAACAAAGAGAGGAACAATGGAGTTCTTTGCATTAGTCAAAAAGTCTCTTACATAAGCTCAAATCACTAAAAATCTAACCTCAATAATGAGCTCTCTAGCTCTTTTTATAGTTTTTTGAATAGCTTTGGTATTGTCCAGACCTAGTGTCTGGCCTAGTTAAAAAGTAGGTTCTAGAGCCTATTTGAGGGCTCAAATGGAGTCTAAAAATTATGAAAATTGGTATGTAGCTAATTCTAATACTCCTCAAGCTTGAGGACTCCTCAGCGTGAACTAAATGGAGTCTGTTCTACCAAAAACGGGATTTAGAATGTTTGTGTAGTGATGAAAATCACTTGAGTTGGTAATAGTTTATGAAAAAATGATTGGGCCTTGTTGCCGTATTATGCATGACTGCTCCTTTTGTGCCTGTATGCTCTTCTTATGACTTGTATGCCAACACTCCCCCCTTCCTAGCGTGTGTCGCCCATGATAGACCTCTGTTCTATAGGCTGGTCAATATAGTATTGGAGAACGTTGGTGGCTAGCTCATGTTCACCTATCCGTAATCCTCTTGCCAAATTAGCTTGCAATGCATCCCAATTGATTGCACATGGGACATCGGATTGCGATGTCATGTAGTACTCGGAGTACATAGCTTGTTCACAGGCAAAGAGATGAAGCAGTTGTGTAGGCTTCGGTGCGAAGACCTCCGAGTGATACTCCTAGAAACCTGATCTGAACATGTCTTTGAATGTTTGTTTATAGCATGCAGGGAGGTATTTGATGCGTGCATGCCAGGCGTAAGCCACACGAATGCTGGTGGTGGTGCTCATATCATACACCAAGTCGTAATTTCCATTGGTAAACCTCGGTAGATTTAGTTGTGGTGCTTCTACATTCCTAAAAGTTTTGAGCACAACTTGCATCATATCCAAAATTTTGAGCATCATTTGGGCTGCAACATCTAGCATGGGCTTCAGTCGAGGCATCCAATGTCGAATTGTTGCCATCATGTACGCTATCGATGGGGGTCCCTACGGAGGCGCTATGTATGGATAATTGAGCCACTCCTTACATTGAGCATTATTCTGTACCTTGATGTTGAATGCTTTCCATGATCTGCGTCATGGAACCGGGCCATAGCATGGATTGTAAAGTAGATGTAAAGGCGCATGGTTCCATGTGCGGAACATTGCAGGGTATGTCTCTAGAAGCTTTTGCTGCAATGTCAGTTGATAGATCCTACCTTTTTGTGCTTCTGGAGGAAGGTTTTTTGGTTGAAACTAGGTTGCAAATGAAGGAATCTTTCTTGTGACTCGTTGTATTTCCGCATTATAATCTGCCAGAATGATATAGTAAGGCCTGTATTGCAGTTCTGATGATATGATGAGACGTCTAGAGGACAAGTTCTTGAAGTAACTGGATTGTAATATTGTTTCCTCGATGACTCTCATGGCCTAATTTGCACCACCATGCGCTCTTCATGAGAACTCCCAATCTCTTCCACCTGTTTTAACCATGGAGGTTGTGGCGCTTTGAAAGTATCTTGGGCCTCGTCTATTTGTCATCCCCCTCGGATGGGTTGCGGCTCATAGTCCTCTTCAATTGTCTGTTGCATAGAAACTTGTACTATTTCTTCGTCGATGGGAGCCTCAAGTGGGGAAGGTGGTCTTTCGTATTGTAGTAGGCATGCTTGCAATTTTGTGACCTATTTTTGGAGATCTTTTAGGGCCTCTGAGTCCGTGAGAAGTGAAGTAGTGGAGGCGGTGGTTTGAGGGGCAGCTGCTGTGTCTTTCTATCATTTCTGCTTCAATTGATCTAGTTCCTCTGATAACTGATCATGTGCCTCAAGTAGTATAGCATAATCTTCGAGGATTATCTTTATGTTTTTCGAGGTCACTGCTTGGAATTTCAAGGGACTGATCATTGCCCCAGGTGTGCTTTCGATGGTAGCCTCTAAATTTTCCTGATTCTGTAGTTGGAGGTGTCGATTTTCTTCATGAGCAACTGCAAGGTGTCGCTTGAGTAGGGCCATATTTCACTGAAGCTTTGCGTTGCGTTCCAGTTGTATCTGTAGATGGCCTTCCACCACTTGTATCGCTTCCTGGTCTGCGTTCTGTAACTTTACTTCCAATATGCTATGAGCCTATTGTAAAGTTTGAAATTGTGTCTGGAGGTGAGCATTCTGTGTCTATTGGAGATGTGTGTGCAGGTGAAATTGGTAGAGGGGGAATGGGAGAAGGTGGGAGGGTAGGGGGAGGTGGAGGTGCGGTTGGTGGTGAAATGTCCATACCCTCAGGGGTGGAGGTGAGTGTAGTGTCTACCATGTATACCGGAATGGTAGGTGGTGTGTGTGTGCTCGTGGTGAATAAGTGTGGTGTGGATGTTGGGAAAGGGCTCGATTGAGAGGAGTTGGTTGGTGGCTTGAAACATTCTACAAAAGTAGTCATGGGCGGGTTCAAGGACTGGTGGTATGGGGGGTGGGAAGTAAGAAACTGGAGGCAAGAAGGTCATGAATGGTGGTGTGGTGGTAGGGAATCCAAAGAATATGGATCTAGTGTCAGGATGGCCTATGGCTGAGGGCGTGGGGGCTGGTTGTCCTATGGCAGGCTCTATGAAGGATTCTGTTATGATGGTGGTGGTATTATATAGAGGGTTTTCAAAGGAGGAAAACAAAGTGGAACTGGAGGTGGGACTATGGAAAATGAAGGTTTGCTCTATGGGTTTGGTAGTTGAGGTGATATTTATAGCTTTTGTTTGACGAGGTGATGGTGGGGGGTCGGTGGTAGTGGCTTGATTGATTCATCATGGGTGACTGGGAGCTCTTGGCCAGAGGTTACTGCTGCTTGGGAGGTTGTTTCAATGGGTTCGGATGTAATAATAGGTTCTTCCACCATAGTAATGGGAATCTGGATGTTTTTACCAGACCGTGGTCGTGTTTGGAATATTCATGGATCATATTGAACAGGGGGCCCCTAGAGTGCTGATCGAACTGCTTCCACTACCCCATACATTTCTTCCATCAATAGTAGGCCTTTGCTGTATTCCGAGTCAACTCCAGCTTCTTCCAATAGCTGAGCCATGAGCACCCTACTGCTCTATTCGGTGAGTAGTTGTTGCGATCGCACTCGTTCCATGATTTGATACAACCTTCAGAGTTCTGCTATATATGCTGGGGTTCCGATGGTTTCTTCTACTTCTGCTTCTTCTCCTTCCTCTTCTTCTGCCTTTGAGTGTTCTAGTTGTTGAGATAAAGTTCTCTACTGATCATCACTCCAATGCACATGGCACTTGTCTATGGATTTCCTTCGTCTTTGAGAAGAGGTGCCCTGTTCTTCTGTGTCCGAAAAGAATTCTACATTAGAGAGTTCAGTATTCTGTAAGAATGATTCGAAGTCGAAGGTGCTCATCCCTTCAACGTCTCAAGTCTTAGCAAATTCAAATTCGAAAGGTATAGGGGGAGCTGATGGGGCAGCTTGTGATGTACCTTCAGATCCAGACCTGGGTATTCTAATGGTAAAGGGAGGTACAGTGGCCTCCCCTCGTGGCGAGACTTCCGGAGTCGTCAGAACTTCACGTGTCTGGACACAAGGAATCGAGCCCCTCATGCGCTTGGATTGATGTGTGGCCGTTTTGAGTCTCTTAAACATTGTAGTTGTGCCCAAGTTAAAGCAAGTTCAATGGTTACATCATATGCTAAGCATCTATAGATAATGCGTGTGATCGCACAACAACCATTCACCACTAGTTTTCTAGATGACCTTTTATTTGCTTCATACAACTGCTCCACAATCCATACAGGAAGCTTAATCGGTAACGCACTTGTCTCCACTAGGTAAAGAGCGAACCATATTCGTTTGTGGGGTTGGGTGAATCGATCCTACCCAGGAAATGCAAAATGTTTCATGCACATACGGAGAGGGATAGACACATTTGGTGTGAGTGTTGCCATATCTTTTAGCTTTAGTAGTTTCTGGTCCTTCATGTTAGTGGGAATGAGAGCATCCTTCTCAAAAGGTACATGTGTGCCATGCATATTCAAAGCAAAGCTCACCAATTCCAATGTAAGTTTGAGCCTCTTCAACTCGTTGTTGCCCAGCAAAGAAGGAAGAACGAACGTTCATGGTTTGTCATTTTCTTCATTAGCCTGTAATGTTGAGACCAAATAGTAACATCGTAGGATATCAGGTTTGGGTAAGGGTGCCTCAAAGTACTCCGATTGCCCTGCATGTTGTTATATGGTTTGAAGGTCTTGTGTGTTCTGGAGGGTCTCGAATTCTTTGGAAAAGAACTGGAATTGGACCCATGACTTTTCATACTCACACTTGGACTCCCAAATATACTTGGCCTCTCCTAAGGGCCCTGGCATGCCCTTGAACCAATGAGAATTCGCATGGAGTCTCTCTGTGATTCTTGTGGGAGGATCCGGTATAGGTAGTTGTTGGAGGTGTTGCAACTCTATAGGTCATTCAGTTGGTAGCACATCAATAGGTAGACTGTCCACATTAATCCCTGCAGTACTTACTCCTTTCTGTGAGCTCGAGCATGTTGCTTCTTCCATGAGACTGCTTGTAGCTGTTGATGCTTATCTGCTAGAAGAAGAGAGGCACATTAGCATTGCATAGGAAACACGATGCTATGGTGTTCCCTCCACAATCCTAACATGACATTCCAAGTGGTTAGGGGTTAGTGGATGGAGTGTTTGTGATGTGTGTGATTGTTGGTTAGTAGGTTAGTGTTCATCGTAGATGCATACTTTGGATGTGCAATGTGCTCAGAATGCACCTACATCAGAGGGGACTGATTTACAGAATTGGGTCAGGCGGTTTGATACGGGGTTTAAGTCTCCAAAATTTGATTGTGGCACATCAGTCTTTGGAAGGTTGCAAGAGCATTGGTAAGCCCAAATGGCATTACCCGAAAAGCAAATATGCTCCACTCCGTGGCAAAAGCCGTCTTATGTTGATCTTCTGGTGCAATGGCTACCTAATTGTAACTAGAGAGCCCATCTAAGAAGCTATACATACAAGCACCCAATCACCACTCTCTATTGGTTGCGGTCTTAGTCTATGTTTCTTATCAAAATATATCTTATTTTTCAATCTTGATACTTTTAATTTTTTAATTGCTTCCTTAAGATTTTCATTTCCTTGTTTTAATTGTTTAATTCTAAGTGCTAATAAATCCTCTCTTAAAATATTATCCTTCCAACCTAGACTCATCCAATTAACTATCTGAGTATGAACAAGAAATAATGGTTTCTGACTGTACATGAGTTCAGCCGGCATAAACCCAGTTGTTCTCGTGTACGTCATTCTATCATCCCAAAGTGCAAATGGGAGATATTTTGGCCATTGACCAATATCTCCGTGGCAAGCTTTAGAAATGGCCTTCACTATGGAAGGATGCCCTCGTTCTATTTTTCATTTGCTTCTGGATTATAAGCAGTCGTAAGAGACAGTCGAATTCCATGTTGTGCAAAGAATTCTCTCGCCTCTTTAGCATCTAACTCACCTCTATCCGCTACTACTTTTTCTATATATCCAAATCTGGATAATACTTCTTCCAAAAGGAATACGCATACATTATAAGTAGTATTGGAGCGAAGCGCTCTACCCTCGACATGATTTGTCAAATCCTCTCGTGCAAGAACAATATATCTCATGCCATTATTGCTTTTAGGCATGGTCACAAGGTCAACTACCCACTTGTAATGAATACAAGTGGATAGGTCAGGTGAAGGGGATCTCTATGCTTGATAGAGGAATGTAACTGGCACGTAATACAAGTGCTCACAAATTCTTTAACAGTTACGTACATCCTCGGCCACCAGTAGCTTTCCCTAATCTTTTCATATGTAGCTACAAAGCCTTTATGACCAGCCCAAAGGCTTTCGTGCATCTCTTGCATAACTTGCACTTGAAAAACCTTCAAACCTAGTACTCTTTGAGGGTTTCGAACCTTACCTCTAGCATGTCTCTAAAGATATCCATCTTTCAAGAAGAAGTTGAAAGACTTCTTTCTAATGTTCCGGAATCGATTCGAAGACCAGTTTGGGGAAGGTTGAAATGAACTCAGATAGTTTCCTATATCTCGCCACTCTCCTTCATAATCGTTTTCTCTAAATTTCTCATATGTATAGGTAGATGTTTCATAGTTTATTAAATTAATATGATTATTTAATGCTTCACTATCATTGTCAAATTTTGCTCTTGAAAGCATATCAACGACAGTGTTATGTTTACCGGCTATATGTACAAAAGGAGGATTAATGAATTTAATAAAGGCTATCCATCGTAGCATAGCTATATCTGGAGAGAAACAATTAGCTATTAAACCTATTAACGGAAGACAATCGGTTTCTACTATTACATTAGCCCCTATAAAGTATTCTTTATCTGTTTTTAAAGCTGTAACTAATCCCCATAATTCTCTCTTAATTTGCAGGTAATTCTTTTGAGTATCATGAAGAATCTTCGCTCCAAAGCGAACTGCATACCTTTGCTCCTCCTCATCATCCTGTCCAATGACCCAGCCTATACCAATAGGACTAGTGTCAACGATTAGGATTACAGGCTTATTTCTTGTATAGTCAATACGTTTCAAAATAGGAGCATTGATTAGTAATTGCTTTAGAGGTCTCATTGTTCTAGAATGCTCATCAGTCCAAAAGAATTTCTTTCTTTTTCTCAATAAATCATAAAGCGGATTTGCTACATGAGCAAAGTGAAGGATCCAGATGACATAGAAAACACATGCACCTAGGAATCTCCTTACTTCACTAACATTGTGACATCTCTCAGAAATCCTACTAATGGCATCAATTTTTTGTGGATAGGGCCTACCACCATAATGGCCACATAAATGCCCAACTATCAACACTTCATTAACACCAAAAGTTGATTTCTCTAGGGAGAAAGTTAGTCCAACCTTTTCAAATCTTTCAAATATCTGAAATATGGTTAGAAACAAACTTTCTACAACCAGACGAATCTAAACTTTCATCTTTTTCTGTTTCCACACACCCTTTTATTGGAATGTCATCAATAAAAGGCATCGTCACTTTTGGTATAAAGTCATGTAGGACCAGATTCATAGCATTCATCATGTGCGCCACAGAATTCGTGGCTCCTTGTGGTAAAGTACACATGCGTACTAACCCCAAAGGAGTCTTCATTGTGGTCACATCTCGACTCTCAATTGCTAATTGAAATTGATTGTACCTTGAATACAGGTCTCCCATTGAATAGATGGAGTGACCAGCAAATGCCTCAGCAAACTCATCTACAATGGGACCCGTTCCTACATTCCTAATAGTGACTTTATTCACAGGCTGCAAATCTTGAATAAAGTGTAGCTTCCCACTCTTTTTCGGTACCGTGAACCACCTATTAGAGTATGGTGCTGAGGATGGTTCCAAGATTCTCATGGAAATCTTCTCCTTTAATAGTCTCATTAGATCAGGTAAGTGAGCCTTTGGGACTCGAATTGGACGAAGATTCCAAGGAATGTGTGGTACAATGAAAATAATCATCAGAGCTACTAACTTTGGGTCTGCACATCCTATCTTGTGTGGGAATAAGGAAAAAGCTTTACCATGACGAACAATCATCTTGGTAAACTGCTCTTTTTCAATTTGAGAAAGAAATTCATTACCAAATTTAATATATTTCTTACTCTTATCAGTAAATATGTGACCTATCTTAGATCGATCTCTAAGAATTGGGTCATTTGATACTCGCCTAAATATATCATGACTATCTTTGGGTAAGGCTTGAGCTACAGGTTTTATTTTCTTTTCTACAGTCTTGTATTTGGTTTCTATGCTAACTTCATGTTCTAGGATGAATTCACTAATAATTTCATACTCTTGAATAGAGTTAAGAATTATTAGATTTGATTCTAAATTTTCACGAGAAATATTATCTAACTCTTCTAATAAAGTAGAACTTTTTGAGAGTTCAATTATACACTCAATTTTTTCATCTAGTAAAATTAATCCTAATTTTCTAAAATATTTTTCATTTTGTTTTTTAAATATTTTTGTAAGTTTTTCTTTTGTAATAAGTTGTAAACTAGTCGTAGAGGTACAAACTAAAAAATCTTCAAATTTATGTAAATCATTAAGTGAGACATCAAAACAATGTCCACTATTGTCCTGCCCAATAGTGGATTCTAACCGAAATTTTGATCATAATAAGCCCCATATTCTCTTACAGCCAGTGGATCATCACAAACATGACTGATCGAGTCAATGGGATTTCTTCTTAAGCTCTTTCTATTTCTAGTGTGGTCTGAACACACTGTCATAACTTGTAAAGAACCCATCCTTGATTTGGATCGAATTCTTGCATACGCTTATCCGTCATTCATTGCTTTTGTTTCCATTCTCATTTCAGCTATAAATGGTTGTCCGAGAATCACTTCGTATGAACAATTATCTTGAACGAAGAAGTGAAACTCTTTGCGAACACCACCTATCATTATAGGCACATTGGCACATGCACCTAATAAAATACCAGAGCCATTGTCAACTGTTCTCATCCACCAATCGTGCTCTTTATCAATTGGCCATCTAAATTTGTCAAAAAACTTCTTTGAAATAACGTTTATCTCTGATCCCGAGTCAATGAGAGCTAGAGCCAAACAGGAATCTTTCTCATCTCCGATTCTTATTTTCACTTTTGGTGTGCCTCGTGCCCAGAAGGTAGAATCGAATTTACTTTCACTCTTTAACATCTCTTCATCAGGCTGTATAGGTCCTAGAAAATTTCTATTTACACTACCTGTTGCAAATTCTTCATCATCCTCATAGTCGCTTTCACTCAATGTAACTGCCTCATTCATTGCTAGAGTTTCCTCTGCCACATCTTGTATATCCTTGTCTTGTGGCAAAGGAAAATGTCTTCTTCTAACCAGTCGAATAAAATTGTCCTTGAACTCTGGTTTCGCTATGGAAAACACTTGCTCAAGTGACATCGTTACTTGACTTTTTAGAAGAATGTCATTTAAAATCTCTCTAGCATCATTTTTCTTTTCGAGCTCAGAAATCATAATAGCACGTGGAGCTCTTCTACCCTTTTTTTTCCTTTTTCCTCATTTTGCTTTTGATCCTCTTTATTTTCAGGTTTAGAGGTTTCTTTTTCCGATTTGTTCTGTTCTTCTTGTGATTGAACATTGTCATCAGTCGGCTTTTTGCCTTGATTTTATTGTGTGGGTCTAGACATTATGGATTCTTGACCTTGTATGCCCCAAACCATGAGAGTGGTATGCCACTTTCTAGTTTCAGATCATGGATGGTATCCATATTTTGATGCTTGGCGCATTGCAGTTGACATCAACATGATTGAAGCACCTAAGGATCACCAGGGGGAAACCAGACCATTGTACATGGTTCTGAGCTTGCAGCTTGGGAAAGACTATGCTTGACCTTGGGACCGTGTGATGTATTGCACACTAAGGGTTTTATCAAAGAGAGTAAAGCCTCCATTTTTTTCACTCCCACAAAAGGATTGGAGGGATGAATCTATCCTAGATTGGTTATAAATATGCTAGTGATGTATTAGTAGATTGTGCTGGTTAGGCCTACATTAAGGAGGGCTTTTTCTTTTCTAATGATGCCCCTATGGTTACTTTCTTTGCTGAGGGGGATACTAGAGGCTCTTTGGTGATGTGGATTCGTGAGTGCCCAAGCCATCATTGAATGAGTTTTTTGTGTATACCACATTGAGACTCAAATGTCCTATCATAAAAGAGCACCTAACCTCCTACTTCAATCGGCTTAGGATGGAATTGATGCATTTTATCAAAACAAATCTTGTTCTTTGTTTTGGATTCTCCTATTTTTTCAACAACATTATCAAGTCTTAATTTTCCTTATTCTAACTGCTTAATGCAGAAACTCAAAAAATCATCAGTAGACATGTTCGAAGGAAAATTTATCCATGCAAAAATATGAGACTGAATTGAGAGGCATTTAGATGAACAATTGGCTGAATTGAATAATTTTCCATCATTCCAATGAGAGGCAAACAATCAGTCTCATCTTTGATATTTGCACTTATGAAATATTCTTTGTCCATTTTCAAAGTTGTCACCATACCCCATAGTTCTAGTGTTATTTGTGTTGGTGCAAGTACTACAAGCCTAAACACTTATCCTAAAGTTCACATGTTCATTCATGTATTATCACATGAATGATCTCTTGTAAAAGATTGATTTTTTACTCCTTGTAAAAGTGCATGTATGGAAGCACTTCCAATCTTGAGTTCTTAGGAGAATCTTTCCGCGAATTATTTCGTGAGGATTTATGGAAAATCAAGTCCTAAAACTTTGGAACACTTTTATCTAAAGATTCAAATTCAAACTTGAATCTTCACTCCAACAAAAGATTATAAAAAAGGACTATCTAGTCGCGTGAATGTATAGCTTGAGAGATCCCAATTTGAAGAATAACTCAGAGGGATTTACAGTGGACATTGAGCTCACCCTATAGCTCTACCATTTCCCTCACATTGTGCAATTATTCATTGCCAATGTCAATGTAATTTATGTGCATTAATACATATAGTTTTCTCACATCCCATCTCTTCTACTCTGTCATGTATCATTCAGAATAGTGAACTTCTTTGATCCATTTCTCAGCTTGTACTTGATCATTTGTTAATTAGACCGTCTAGCTTGTGCTACAAATTTTCATGTCAATTTGCTCAAGAATTTTGAAGTTATGTGCAAAACATTTTCCTCTATTCTACATACTGTTAAATCCCTAAAATGTCGGGATGCATCTCTGATTTGCTAAGCATCCCTCTCTCAGCATAGTTTATCATTTCAAGTGAAATAACTTGCAAATGTTAGATACCCAAGTTAATTAGATATGCCCAAAAGGGTTTTGTTCAACTGTTAGCAAAAAAATAGAATTGTTCATTTCTCTGAGAAGGTGTAGTGACCAAAATAGCAAGTTTTTGGTTTGCAATGAAAGTCAAACTTATCTGTTTTGATCCAATGATTTGAGGATCATGTTCCAAAGTACTTGGGTGATTATTTGTGCTTCTTGGAAAGCTCATAAGGTCTACATTTCATTCTTTGACTCATTTTTGGCTGCCGTGAAGTAGGAATTTGTAGCACCATCCCATCTCTGGAAGGTATCCACCATCTTCTCCAATAGTGGTATCATAGCAACATCAAGGTAAAATGGGAGATGGATTTCCATCACTAACTAAAAAATTGGATAGGGGAAATTATCCAGCTTGGTCCCTAAGGATGAAGGCTTATCTCCAAGGAAGAAGCTTGTATGGATACATATATGGAGATGAAGAAATGCCAACATTTAGAAGCAAAAACCAACCTACAAGAGAGGAGCAAGAGAGACTAGTTGCATGGTGTGCAAAGGATGCTCTAGCTAGGTCTTACATACTCAATTAAATATCTGATCTTTTGTTACCTCATATTAGAAATTGTAAGACTTTCCTAAGAGACTTCGAAAGTACTATCTTCATACTTCTCATCAAATATAAGAGCTAGAAAGAACCAACTTTGGATGGAGTTCACAACCTTGAAGAAGCAAGCAAAGCAAAGTGTAGCTGACTATGTGACCAACATGAAGGATGTAGCTGATCAACTTGGGAGTATTGAAGAAGAAATAGAAGAGGAGCAGATAGTAAGGAAGATCATAAATGACATCAAGGCTGATGAAAAATGGGATTCCTTTACCACAACAATGGACCTATATATGGACATGCAAATACCTGACCTCAATACATTGATCGGGCAACTCTTCACACATGAGATAAAGCTCAACAATTATGGAGATACTTCTAGAGGTAATCAATCTTCTACCCTTTACATAGATAAAAATAAGAGTAAAGATAAAGGCAAAGGTAAGAGAAATGAAGAAGATGCAAGTTCCTCTCAAGTGAATTTCACAGGTAGAGGAAAAGGTACTAGAGGAAGGGGCAGAGGAGGAAAGCAAGGCAAGGGGAGACCATAGAACTCTTCATCTTGCAACATTTGTGGCTTTACCAATTATATCATAGATGAATGCTTCAAGAACACAAAGAATCAGAGAGAAAGAGGCTACCAAAAAGGAGGCTATGGACAATCAAGAAGCAAGTTCAATAATAGAGTAAACAACTACCATCACAGTTACAACCAAGGCTACAACAACAACTATCAAGGAAGCTTAAGAGGAAGGAGAGATTACACAAATTACAAAAATGATGAGTACCTATTCTATATTGGTTTTGGTCGCTCTAATCATGTAGCAGGCAATAATATAGAACTATTGTCTGACCCTGAAGAACCCAAATGGAAGCATGAAGTTCAGAGAGATGATGATGCTAGGCACTCAGTAATGAAGATTGGAAAATGTTATAGCATCATATGGTAACATGAATCTTCTAAGCAGGGTATTGTATGTGCCAACAATAACCAAGAATCTAATCAATGTTGGATAGATTGTTGAGAAGGGTTTATAGGTTAGATTCACAAGACATGGAGCATATGTGGAGGACCCTCAAAAAGGCTTCAAGAGGATTGCAAAAGGTGAGAAACCTGGTAGAATTTTTACCTTTGAAGTTGAAGATACAAGAAATATTTCCCTCTTCAGTAATAATGACCATACCCTATCTGAATTGGAGATATGGCATAAGAGACTAGGACATATAGGTGAGAGGACATTGAAGCAAATATGAACGGATCAAAGTGTGCTTGGCATCCCAAATATGTCCAAGCAACACATGATTTACAAATGTGGAGCATGCCAATTTGGCAAGTCACATA
Organism: Ceratopteris richardii; assembly: GCA_020310875.1. Taxonomy (NCBI): domain Eukaryota; kingdom Viridiplantae; phylum Streptophyta; class Polypodiopsida; order Polypodiales; family Pteridaceae; genus Ceratopteris; species Ceratopteris richardii. The sequence goes on from CM035410.1 coordinate 30,115,635, forward strand.
GGCAACCATTCAACAAAAGAGGATACTGTTGGGAAAGAAGGATGGACACTCCAAGAAATGAGTTGGTACTGCTAATTCCTGCTCTATACCTACCCTCTTTCACTTCAGAGTTGAGTTGTAGGCCCTTTTAGATTTCCAATGACACTAAATAAGTTCCTATGTACTTTGGAAATGATGCATGTAATGATTAATCCAAAACATATAACTTCCCAATTCACGAGTCACCAAAAACTTTTTATTTTGGTTCACACACTTGCGGCTTGTTAAGCTCAGTGATCCTAGTACAATAGGAATTAGAACAATTCCTTCTAGAGATATCTAATTAGCTTAAAGAGCTAATGATTTCAAGTTGAATCACTTAAAATGTTGACTATACATAGAGCAATCAATTTAGCAACTGAAACATTACCCCTGAATTTTTAGGACCTCTATAGAGAATGACTAGTGACCACTTCGAGATGCTTTTCTCCCAATCCACTAAATGGAATGTCTTAAAAAACTGTCAGCATGTATTAGGGTTAGAGCTGATTCCAACGAGCCATATAACATTGAAAATGGCCGAGTAATGACTAAGATATGAGCAAGACAAGAACACTATTTTGAGTGACAATGACAGAGAGACCAACAGAGATTATCAATGATCTATTGTATTATATGAGAATGTTGTACATGATCATTGGCATGATGAACAATGCCCAATGATAGTGAGAAGTGTAGGCTATAGAGTGAGCCACACACTCTCTACAATTTGATCAACCAAGGCACTAGAATGGAGGGGATTATCCCATGAGTTTTGACAATTTTATAGATGCTTTGTTCAAATTTGAATTTGAATTCAAATTTGGCTCTCACTAAAATTGAACCCTTAATCTAGGAGATATTCCCTCAAGGATGATTCGTAACTTTAGCTCTTCAAACCACCACAAGTTTGCAGGCTTTACAAGATTCCTTTAATGTAAATGACTTTTACAAAGGATAAATGGTAACAATCCATAAGCAATGGCTCTTATGGGTCTTCAAGCATTTGCTCATAAAGGCTTCCTATGCCTAGACAAGTGTGAAGGCTTGGCTTTTGCACCAAAAGCTCCCCCTCAAGCCAAACATCTTTCCTTGGTCTTCTTCATCAATCCTCTTGAATGTCCTGGAATCCAATCATAGCTTTAGACCTGCAAAGTTTAGTACCATCAAGTGCTTTTGTCAATAAGTCTGCACATTGCATATTAGTTGATACATATGCCAACTGAATTTCCTTGCTTAATAGCTTCTCTCTCACATAATGATAGTGAACCTCTATATGCTTGGTCGTAGCATGATAGATAGGGATAGATAGGATCTGCTGCAAGATGTAAAGAACTTGTATTGTCTCCAAAAATCATTGGAGAGTTAGGCCCAAGAAATATGACAAGTCTCCCAAGTCACTAATCTTGAAATCTTTCTCCATTTGCTTATTTAGACTTTGTATGCCCTTCTCATTTGTACCTATAAGAATTATATCATCAACATATATGCACATGTAAATGAACCCATCATTACTTGCTTTAATAAGCAAGCTACTATCTACTTTAGACACTTGGAAACCAAGTTCCTTCAAGAACTTCATAAGTCTATAATCTATAATTCCATGCCCTTGGGGCCTGCTTCAAACCATACAAAGCTCTCTTGAGCTTACATACATAATCTGGATACCTTTTATCTTTGAACCCTTCTGGTTGCTCCATGAAAACATCATCTGAAATGTAACCATTAAGGAAAGCATTCTTCACATCTAATTGACATAGTTTCCAACCTTTACATGCAGCAATGGCTATGAGTGTCCTTATGGTTGTCATCTTTGCCATAGGACTATAAGTCTCATCATAATCTATACCATATTTCTGAGCATACGCTTTCACAACAAGTCTAGCTTTATACCTAGACACACTTCCATCTGCAAACCTCTTTGTCTTGTAGACCCATTTGCATCCAATGATATTCTGACTATTTGGTTTAGGAACCAAATCCCATGTCTCATTTTCCATTAATGCATCATATTCTTCCTGCATAGCTTTCTCCCAATTTTCCTTACCTTTTTCCTCTTCATATGTAGAAGGATTTTCCTCTGCTTTCACCATGTAAGCATAATCTTTAGTAGTAAAAAAAGAAGTGTCATAGCTATACCTTGTAGGTTGCCATTTGTGTCTTGATGACATTCTGAGTTCTCCACTTCTTGAAGTTTCTGGTTCATCACATTCTGGATCAAACCTTGGCACTTCTTCAACTTCAACTTGTACTTCATTACTCTCTTCTTCATCAAATATTTGAACCTTTGATTTACCTTTCTTCTGATTCAAAGTTTTTTCATCACTTGCATGAATATTAATTGTACGTGCATACCAAGTACCTTGCTCATCAAATGTAACATCGTTTGATACAAGGAATTGCTTTGTGGATGGACTCCACAACCTATAACCCACCTGCTTATCATCATAACCAATGAACACATACTTTTCAGCTTTAGGTTCCAATTTAAGCCTCAACTGAGATGGCACATATGCATAGGCCAAACATCCAAACACTTTGCAATGATCTAAGGTAGAACTCTTACTCCACCAAGATTCATATGGTGTAATACCTTGCAAAGCTTTACATGGTAGCCTATTAACCAAGTATGTGGTTGTATTTACAACCTCAGCCCACAGATAATTTGGACATTTTTTCTCTTTCATCATTGACCTTGCAAACTCAACAAGAGTTCTATTTCTCCTTTCTGCTACACCATTTTTTTGAGGAGAGTACCTACAAGTAACTTCACTTTTTATACCTGCATTCCATAAGTAATCACTGAACTCATTAGAGAAATACTCTTCCCCTCAATCTCAACCTCTGAAATTACCTCTTTGGTTTCTACCTCCTCTTCCTCTTGAATTAAAGTTTTGATTATATCCTCCATTATTCTGATTATTATGCCAACATTCATGAGCTAAATGATTAGTCTTACCACAAATCCAGCACGTGTTGGCTCCATCTTTATTGCTTCTATCTCTTCCTCTATCTTTGCCACTTCCTCTTCCTCTTAAAGTTAGCTTGACTAGTTGTACCTTCATCTTCATTCAATTGTTGCTTGCCTTTGTTAATCTTCTTCTTGTCCTTTGAATACATTGCTTGACTTGTACTTTTATCAACATCACCTTTGACATCCTACTCAAAGATTAGCATATGTCCTAGCAATTGATTCAAATCAGGAGTGAAATGATCTAGGGACAAATTAGTAGAAAAAATGAATGGCTTCCATTTTTCATCTCCTCTCTAACCTGTGAGGATTTGCCTTACCAATTTATCCTCTTCAATATCTTCACCATCCGCTCCTAATGCATCTGCAATGTCATTAATCCTTGTTACATAATCAGAAATGGATTGAGAAGTCTTCTTCTTGAATGTGGTAAACTCTGCCCTCCCTAGTTGGAACACTAAGATCTTTAAATTCTGGTTTTTCTTCTTCACCTCTAATGTATCTTATGAGATCTTTGCTCAAGAGATGAGCTTCCATCCTCATGGACCTAGCAGGATAGTTTTCTCTATCCAATTTCTCTATCTGAAGAGAATGTCCCATCCTTTCTTCATGTGTATATTAAATTCTTCAAGCTTTATGAGGAATAAGTATATCTTTACTTAGACTCTACTTTCTTTTGATCTTCTTGATAGCTTCAGGCCTCCTTCTCTAGCTTTCACTTTAAGCTTTCACCTTTTGTACCTTTAAACATTGATTTCTGTATAATTGCAATAGTCGGGGTCCTCCTTTCTTCAATTTTTATGATTCTTGCTCTGATACCACTTAATGGAGAGTGTTAATCTCCAAAAGAACAAGCTATCCTTGATGCTAGAGCACCTCTATATCAAGAATAACTCAAAACCTCAACCAATTTTGGAAGACCAATACCAAATCATCAAGATTTTATCTAACTGTGAAGAAAGTCATTACATAGAAAAGTCTACTACACTTAACTCATTCATTGGCTAACCATATGAGTAACCTTTCTAATGAAACTTTCTACAAAGTGTCGCCTAAAGGTTTCGCACCTTCTCCAAGTTAAAACTTCTCAAAAGGTTTAATAAATCTTGAGATTTACTTCAAACACTTCACCTATGTCTAAAACTATACTTCTGTACAGTCGACTTTGACACCTACAATTTCTAATGCATAGTTCTCTCAAATTACAACCCTTTTATTCAAATGTTTTTAGCCATAGGTAGCTTACCTTCCAACTTAAAGACTGAGTGCTTGGTTTCTCAAAAAATTACAATGTGCAAGGCGAATTGACCAAAACATTATCATCAAATTTGCACTTGTTGGAGTCTTCTCTTCTTCACATTTACACATGTAAATGTTTCTACTCTCAATTCTCTCAATTTCAACACAATTAGGATCTAGAAATTTTTATAAAGGTCACTTAACTATAGAATTAGATGTGTACAAAAGCATTTCACAAAAGAATAAACATAGAAGGAGCACTGAGCAAAATATCAGGCACAACTTTTCTTCTATTCAGGAAAACATTACATCTGAATGATGAGAGTTATTCACTTCACTTCTAAAGTGTCTAATGACTCTTACACCTTGTGATTCATCATCTCTCATACATGCCCCAACTTTCTACTTGTATATATAGGTATTATGTACAAAACGCATGACTATTACAAAAGTATAAGCATGTTTAATGTACATCTATATACAAGCCTTCATTCTTTGATTATGCACTATATTCAATCTTCATATATTGGTCTTTATTTCATCCTTTGACTCCAAAAATTTTTCTAAAACATCAATTGATGGTTGTCATGCACCAACAATCATCAACATACACACATAGGTATATCACCTCTGAATTACTTCTCTTAACAAATAGAGAAGTATCTACTTTAATCATGATGAATCCTTGATCTTGAAGGTATGTAGTCAACCTATGGTTCCATGCCCTAGGTGCCTGCTTCAATCCATAAAGAGATTTGTTTATTTTACACACATAATTTACCTTGCTTGTGTTCTTGTAGCCAGGAGGTTGAGCCATGTAGACCTCCTCTGAAATCCAGCCATTAAGAAATGCATTTTTTACATCCAATTGGTACATATTCCAATTCCTTGATGCAGCCACACTTACCAATACCCTGATGGTTGGCATTTTGGCCACAGGTGAGAAGGTTTCTTCATAATCAACTCCTTGGGTTTGTGCAAAATCCTTAGCCACAAGTCTAGATTTGTACCTACTTATTGATCCATCTGATTTTCTCTTTGTAGATCCATCTAGAACCAATTACCTTCATAGACTCCTTCTTTGGCACTAGCTCCCAAGTATCATTCTCCTTGAGTGCTTCAATTTCTTCATCCATAGCTTCCTTCCATTCTGCCTTGTCTTTGCCTCTTTACATGATGATGGCTCTTCAAATGATAAATCTTTGGCAAGATAAATAGAATGCTTAGTAACTAAAGAAGCGTCATACCCATATCTAATTGGCTTCTTGCTCTCCCTTTGTGATCTTCTGATTGCTTGGTTGGATGATTCAGGTATGTCCTCTAACTTCTTCATCTTGACTTTGCCTTTGGATTTCCATGCCTTAAATTCTTCTAGGTTGATGGTGTCCTCATCATCTGATTTGATGTCTTCAATCTGGTTTGGATCCTCCTTGGTGAGGCTTGGAAACTCCTCTTCCAAGTCATAAGGCAACTTTACTTTCCTCCATTCACTTTCAAACCAAGAATCATTCTCATCAAAGAAAACATCTCTACTGACCATAAATCCTTTGTTGGAAGGATTATAAAACCTGTATCCTTTCTGATTCAAATCATACCCTTTGAAGATGCACTTCTCTGCCTTAGGGTTTAGCTTACCTTTGATTTGAGATGGGATATGCACAAATGCTCCACAAATGATCCATATTTGTTGAACCTAACCTGCAAATCCTTTTCCACAATCTGTCCAAGACTCATCAAATTCTTGGTAATTGTAGGTACATATAGAACCCTCCTCAATAGATTTCTATTTTCATCAAAGGTTTTAACATTTCCTACCTTGACCATTGAATGCTTGGTGTCATCACCTATTTGTACTTGATGTTTTCCCTTAGGCTCCTCAAGGTCAGAGAGAAGAGCTACATTGCATGCCACATGGTTTGAACATCCAGAGTAAATGTAGAAGAGATGGTTATCATTCAAACCTTGCTTTGAAGTCATATTCATAATAAGAAGAGAATCCTCTTGTTCCTATATGTAATTGTTGTAGTCTTTCCTTGATTTGTAGCCTCCTTGGTAGTGTTATTGTAATTGTTGTTGTAGTTATTATTGTAGCCTTGATGATGGTTGAATCTTCCTCTTGATTGTGTGTAGCCACCTCTTTGGAAACCTCTACCTCTCTGATTCTTGAAGTTCCTGTAAGACTCATCTGTAGTTCGATTTGATAAACCATAAATATTACATGGGGAAGGGTTGAAAGGTCTCCCCCTCCCTTGCTTACTTCCTTTGCCCCTTCCTCTTGAGTTTCTACCTCTCCCTGCATAGTTAGCTTGAGAGGTAGTACCTTCATCCTCAATCTTCTTGCTTTTCCATTTCTCTTTAGTCTTTCCTTTATCTGTGTATAGGGTAGAATAGTTATTACCTCTTGATGAATCTCCATTTTTGTTGAGCTTGGCTTCATGGGTAAAGAGTTGCCTGATGAGTGTGGTAAGATCTAGAATTTGCATGTCCATGTACAAGTCCATGGTAGTTGTGCACGAAATAAAGATAGTTTCCAAAAGAGGGTGTCTGCATAGGACCATAGACATTGTTGGAGTTAGATGTCTGCGGAAGCACGCGAAGAGCACAAGGAAGAAGAAGAAGCTTGGAGCACAACACACAATACTCAATGTATTACTAGAGAATGTACAAAGATAAGTAGCCCATTAGGGCAATAGGCGTATATACAAGTCGGGGGAAAAAAACCTCCTAAAGAGGGAAAAAAGTGCCCCGGCACTCCTAGAGTGTTCACACACATCACTACCTAAATATATCAACAAATCCCCCTTGGGAGTGATATGGTGAACAAGTAGCTGGCACTTATGTATAAGGAAGTGCCAAGCTATGTGGAAATCACTCCACAAAATGAAGTAAGCCCAAAGCTTTGTGGAAAGCTTCAAACTTTTCCCTAGGTAGAGCCTTCATGAAAAGGTTTGCAATGTTCTCCTACGTGGGCACATATGCCCAGCTGATCTCCCCAGTAGAGAACCTCTCTGTTGCAGAGCAAAGGGGCACGAAAGAGGAGCCCCAAGATTTTCAAATTAATGGGCATATTTTTCTCTTCTTCAAAGTCTTAGGAAATCCCCTCAAGCTATGTAAATGCACTAGAGGAGTCCTCTAGATGCACAATCCCAAAGCATTGTAACATATCTCTTATAAAATAGTAGGATAATAGAAATTAGTCAATAAAGTGCCGGTCACTTGTGTGAAAGGACCATTTTTAGGGTACATGTATATAAGTCACTTTGTGACTCTTTGTAGAGACTTTTTGCCATTCTGAAGGAGAAGAGCTTGAGAATTTCGAATTTGCTTCTTTCCTGCAGATTTCTACCTTCTCTATGATCTTTGGTGTGTGTGTAATGCTTGAAATATGTGTGTAGGACTGTTGTCTACCCCTCCCCACTGTTTTTGAGCTACTGTAGTGTGTGTGTGAGCTAGTACAAGTTGTGGAGTGAGTGTGTGTGCTTCCCGCCATTCACTATTTTGGTCATAACTTGAAGCACGAATGTTAGAATCGAGTGAAACTAGCTCCCTCTAGATGCGTCTCATTGAGAGCTTCGAAATGAACCCGATATTGGCCACATTCGGAGTTCGGAGCTAGGAGAAATCCTCGATTTAGTGAAAATTGTTGTAAGTGGTATCGCGACAGACACTTTCAGTAATTAAGTGAGTTGGAGAGGTAGGTTAGTCATTTCTCATGCATGTGAGCTGAACCACTTCATTTTCCATCACATGAGCACAAGTCCTCATACACTTCGTTAGGTCGGTTCGTCGGATTGACAAATAAGCGTGTGTCAATTCCCCACTATACGCACTTGTGTGGCAAATGAGATTTAGTCTCTTTGGCACAAGTCCCTAAGACTTTTGACTTAGGTACACACATTTTTGACGCTGTTGCTGGGGAACAACTCAACCAAGGTGCCTTCGTGATGGTTATAGCTCGAGAGTGATGAAATCGTACTTGTAGAAGTGAATTCGTTCAGTGGCAAGTAGCACTATCCACATTTGTCTCATGAAAGGTCATCCTAATATCATTTCATAATTGTTAGCCTTTTCAAATTTGCAGATGGCTAATGTGTGTTCAAATTCAACTCCACAAGTGGTTAATTTGATCTTTTCTAATATTCCTAAGGGTTTATCCACATGACTGTCTGCTAATTGGAGCTTCATGTGTGTGGGTCATAAGGCAGGCTTTCCCCATTTGTCCCAAATCTCCTTGGTGGCAATTCAATACTCCTGCTCCTGTGTCTAGTATAGCCTTGGTCATGTACCCATTGTAAGTGACAGGTACACATGTGTTACCTTTGTCTCCTTCACTAAATCTCCCACCTTATCTACTGGGATTTGTATCTTCGATGGGTTTTCTTTTCCCTTGCTTTCCTTTTCGTCCTTCTCCTGTCCTAATTCCAGTTGACTTGCTAATTGCTTCCATAATTGCGGTTTAACATGGAGTAGTTCTTCCACAGTCAGTTTGCATTGTACTTTTGTCTTTTTAAGTTCTGTTAGATTGTGTGAATTCTGATCTGAGCTTCCTTTTCCTTTTCCTTGTACTGTGGGTGCTCGGATTATCATAGATTCCTTTTCATATTCTCCCATGTAATTTGGTAGGGTTGAAATGCTCTGAGCTTCTTCTCTATTTTGGTCTAGTCTTGATACTTCCTCATATACTTCTTCCATGTTGGGATTTGGTTGATAAGCTTCCACATCTAATTCCTCAAAGGGAGGCTTAGTCACTCCATTTCTCTTCCATTGTTCTTCTTGGATTCTATTCCATAACTCTTTTGGCCAGTCAGCCTCTAAGTCAGGTATTGTTGACATAGGTTCATCCTCGGTTTTCACTCGCTCACATTTATCATCCTTCTCTTTAGGTTCTTTATCCTTGGCTTTTACACACTCCTTGTATTGCTCCTCTGCTATCCTTGTCTCTAGAAGGGCTGGGATAGTCTTTTCTAGGGTTGCTTGTGCTACGTCTATTAGTTTCCTGCATATAGCAAGCCTCTCTTTTTCTAATTCTCCTTGTGGGTAAAGCTTTTTGTGTTGTTCCACATTTGGTCCAATCTTAATTCTAGCGTGGTAAGCTTTCAACCACATGTCCAAATCATCCGCTTTCGGGTCAGCTAGAATTGATCCTGGTTTCTCTGCTTCTCGGATAAGCGGTGGAATGGGAACTTCTTCCCGAATCTTTATGCTCCTTACTACTTCTTGTGTGTTTCTTATTTTCTTGAATTTTTTTTTTCATCCATTTCTCTTTGAGCTTCTCTCTTCTTTCCTTCCATTTTTGCGCTTTTATGTTCTGGGTATTCTCATGTGGGTCCTCTGAATCTTCCACTATTTGAATTTTGGGGTTTACGGTTCTATTGTTTTCTTGTTCCTGATCCGGTTGTTTTTCTTTTCGTTCCTTTGTTTGAGCTCGTGTAATGGCCTTTAAAGGCACGGTGTATTCCTTGTCACCTCTAGGTGCTTCTATCACTTCAATTACATTAATAGGTGCGGTGTCTTGGGCCTTAGTGGGATTCTTTGGGCAGTCTCTGAAAACATGGTCCTTCCCACAATCATTGCAATACCCCTCCCAAGTTCTAGGAGGTGGTGGATTGTAAGGCCAAGTACATTCTCTAATAAAATGATCTCCTCCGCACCTATAACATGGTCCTCTCGGCACTGGAGGTCTAATGGAGGGTCTCCCAGGTGCGGGTGCCTTGGGTGCAGTGTACATTAAAGTAGCCACCTCCGTTCCATAGGCATGGTCATAGCCTTCATACCCATGGTATGCTGGGTCATATGCTAGTTCATACTCAAACATATTGGTTTCATAGGGATAGTAATCTCCTTGGGATAGTTCGTATCCAGGGTTTGCTGATTCTACACTGGTCATCGTTGAGGCTAGTACTATGGCTCTTTCCAAGTTTTATTCTAGTTGGGTGTACTTCACAGGTACCACATGTTGGGGCTGTGACAGTTGTTGTCCTAACACTGGTTGGGGTTGTGGATATTGTGCTTGCTCGTATGGCCTCGGTGCTCCTGTTGGTGTTGAGTAGGGATTGTACCTGGGCATATCTCTACCTGGCTCTCTAGGTGGATACCCATATGGCCGATATTGAGGTGGTTGTAGAGGTCGTGCCTGCCTATTGAATGGGCATTTTTCCGTGTTGTGATTGGTGTATTTTTGTTCTAAGTGGCAATACAAGGCGGCTCCTTGATGGGGCTCTCTATTGTAGGGGTACGTTTGAGGTACTCCGGCTCCTCCTCGGACGCACAAGTGAGTGGGGTGATCTCCTCCACATAGACTACATCTTCGTAACATAGGCACTCTTAAGGCTGGGTGTTGGTAATTTCTCTCTCCTTGGACTCCCAATTTCTTTGCCACCAGCTCCACTGATTCCTCCACAGTACTGGAGTTGGATGTAATTGTACTCCGAGAGTCTTCTGATTTAGTGGGGCTGGGCGTACTCTTGAGATCCTCTGCTAGATTGTCCTCTAAGTCAATACATTCTTGTAGGCATTCGCTCAATGTCTGTAGCCTCTTTACGTATACTAGCATTCTTAGAGTTCCATTCGTTAGTCCATCCAAAAATAATGATATCATTTTTTGTTGCGTAGGTCTTTCTGCTACCGGACATCTATCCACGTACTGGTTGAATCTTCGTGCAGCTGTTTTCACGGTTTCATTAGGGTTCTACTTAAAACTATGGATTAAAGACACGGAATTGTGTTTAATCCCTCTCTTAGTGAATTCCCCAATTAATTCTTGAAAGAATTGCTCCATATTTCCAAATTGGTTGGGGTCTAATGGCTGGAACCAAGTCAGAGCCGTTCCTGTGAGGAGTCCGAAAGACTCATACTGCACGAAGAAGTCGTCTACTTGTTCCTCTCTTAACACTGGTTTAAATTCAGCAATGTGATCATAAGGTTCTCCCAATCAGTCATAATGATTCCTCACGCATTTGGCCACCTGAATAGGTCTCAATCTTCTCATTGGTTCTAGCTGTCTAGGCATTACAAGGAAGGCGGGAACCATTGGTCTAATTGGGGGTATTCCTAGCTGTACTCCTATTGGTGGTCGTGGCCTTACTCGTGGTCGGTACTAATTTCCTACTTGTGGGTGGGTCTGATTGTGTGGTTGCACTCCGGGAGTCGCAAATTGTACATGAGTTCGGTTCGGAACACTCTGTTCGCTAGTTTGTCCCGACATGGTGTTCTCTACCTCCTCTTGTGTTCCGAAGGGGTTCTGAGAGGTGGTTGCCTATTCTCCTGGTGGAAATAGAGGCAAACCCATATACTTTAATCGAGATCTGTCTATGGCATCAACAAGCCAATACCTTCTTTGGTTTTTGTCCAGGTATGTTACTCTACACTCATCTTCCGGATCCTTTAACTCATAAAACATCATCGGACTTTCTTCTCTTCCTTGGGCCAGTGAGTCGGTTTGAAGTAAAATGTCCGATCCATGGATCAAATAGACTTCGAGTAGGTAGTCATCTTGAGGTATCAAGTCCCCTCTCAAGACTCGCGTCACTTGGGACTTGCCTCTAGGGGTCGTCACTAACTCCTTAGGATTTGGTTTCCCTGAGTTTTCTTGTCCCACTAACTCTCCCCTCTCATTGATCAAATCAGGGTATGCATTCACTATGTACATGTGACCCAGCTTGTCCATGTATTCTCCTCCTTCATACTTAATAGTTGGTCTGGGCACAATTGTTGCATCCATGGAAGTCACCATCCTAGCCACAGATCTATTTAAACCGTCCAGATAAATGGGGATCTCCTGGGCATTCATAGAAACGTATTGTAAAGAAGTGCGATAATCTTCTTCTATAGTGGTCATGAAGTTTCTTTCGGGAGTGGGACCTTGCATGTCTTTTGAAGCCATGGGTATCTCCTCCTCTGAGTCACTAGAGGTGTCTGAATAGACTGAGTGGTGACTGACCTGAGCGGCACTTCCAACAGAAGATATGACACTTCTCCGGCTACTTAGCACCCTTCCTAACCTCAAGTTCATTCACCCTCCTGGGGCTCTCTAGGTCTCTAAAACTCTCCCTAAGTGGCTTCTCAAATGCCTCATATTTGCCTTTCAAAATGCTCCAAAAGTTCTGGGCGATACCACTTTTGGCGATATTGCACCAGGCAATACTGCTCGTCAGACGATACGATACCACTTCTCTAGACGATATGATACTATGGCAACAGACGATACGATACCGTTGTTGGGCACAATATGATACTGGAAACTCTAGCGATACGATAACTCAAGTCTGGACGATACGATACCACATCCAGTCACGATACGATACCTCGGGAGTCCACGATACGATACCAAAAAACTGGGCGATACGATACTTATGCACTGAGCGATACGATACCAGTAATTCTGGCGATACGATACTAAATTTGGGACAATACGATACTAGGAACTGCACGATACGATACCACTTTTTGGATGATACGATACCAAAACGGGTGACAATACGATACTGAAATTCCCCACACGGAAACTGCATGATACGATACCAATGCAAGTGGCGATACGATACCACCAACTTGCACGATATGATACTAAAATGGTATCGCGATACGATACTGGGAAGTGAGACGATATGATACCAAAAGGGACCGCGATACAATACCACTTTGGTAAAGTGCGATCGCGATACCAACCAGGAGATACGATACCACAAGTGGTATCACGATACCAAGGCTGGTAATTGACGATACGATACTTCGGCGAGTATCACGATACAAGGGAATTTTTGGTATCGCGATACCAAAAACTCAACCGATCGCGATACTCAAGCCAAAATACCTCCAAATTCAAAATTGTTTTTTCCCCCCTTGCTCTTCTCTCGCCCCTCTTCACTCCTAGCCTATTGTCTTACTCAAAGAAGTCCAAAAAACACTATGTCCCACCTCGCGATACCAGATGCGCATTTAATCACGCGTGAGTGCACTTCTATTGTGCTTTTGCTATTGGAATCTTATGGGAGCTTACCTCTGTGATGTCCTGCTTGTGCCTTGAGCTCACTAGCTAGCTTTGAAGGCCCGGAGAGCGCAATACTACACAGATGATACAGATCGCTGCCTGGAGACGATACCACTTTCTGAGCAAATGAGAATTGAGCTAAAATTTTTTGGTTTTTATACTTTTTGGTGATTGAAACTTAACTACAATAATTTGGCAATTTTTTTTGGAATTTTTCTTGGTGATCTTGGCTTACTCCTACTCCACTTCTCTTCCTAACCTAACCCTAACTCTTTCTTCTCTCCCTCTCTACTAACCCTAAACCTAAAAACTCATTACACACACCTCCCGGATGTGAAGTAGCAAGTAGCAAGGCAATTGTGGCCAATAGGACATCTTAACTACCGACCTGTAGAGGACCCAATGTATATGCCTCAAATCTTCCCTGATGAAACATTTGAACTGCATGGATGGATGGAAATCTTAGCAACCTTGGATGTATGTGTGAATGACGAAGTTTTGATGATGAATGAATGTATGGATGAAGAAGGCTATGATGTAAATTTGTACATGGTTGTCCTTCAAGAAGTAGAAGCAGGGGAAATATTGGAAAAGGAATGGAAAGAAGAATACGAGAGCATAGAGATGGAACCGAAGTTTGACTCTGAAGAATGTTACCTAGAAGCTATTCATACCGAAAACAAGTATGGAATGACCAAAGTGTTAGCAATAGAAGCATCCCCCATAGTACAGAAGCAAGAGGAAAGTGTGAGTAAAATTGGACCAAATCCTAACCTTTTTGAGGTTCTGGAGAATTTTAAAAGGTACGAAGTAGAGGAGAGAAAGATAGCCATTCAGATGCCTAAGAGAGAAGCTAGAGAAGGAGAAGCATACAACAACAAAGAACAAACTAAAAGAAGACATAAAGGCAATGGAGGAAAAGATAGCCAGGTATGAAGATCAGCTCAAGCAAGAGCAGGCAATCATTGCCGAATGGGAGAAACGATACATGGATGATACTGCAGCACTAAGGATGAAATGGAAGACAGCCGAAAATCAGTATATAGCACAATGCAAAGAAGACAGTGATCAACTCGAAGTCATCGGACAAGAGCTCCTCAAAAACAAAGACACAATTATTAAGGCTATTGAAGAAATCAAAAGCAAAGATAACATGATACTCCATGAGTGACCTATTCTTTGGTTCAGCAACTCCATTCTGTTGAGGTGTATACGGCACTGTACACTGGTGTTTTATCCCACCTTCAGCCAAAAATGCATTAAAATCAGAAGACATATATTCCCCCCCTCGATCAGAATGGAGGGTGCCCATTTTACATGCTGACAGATTTTCAACCAAAACCAAAAACTGTTTGAAGCACATGAACACTTCGGACTTTGCCTTCAATGTATATACCCATGCATGCTTGGAAAAATCATCGCTGAAAGTCAGGAAGTAAAGATAATTCCCAAAAGAAGATGTCTGCATAGGACCACATACATCACTATGTACAAGCTGCAATTTCTGAGTAGCCTGAACTGAACCATCTTTTGGAAAGGCATCAATGCTGCATTTTGCCCAAAATACAGCCTTCACAAACATGTTTTCCAGGTGCCTCAAGTTTGAGCAAAGAGGACACCATTTCAGATTTTTGCATGTGTAGCAAACTAGCAAAATTCAGATGATCAAAGCGTGCATGCCAAAGTTTTGCATCTAACATAGCTTGAGAATCATTTACTGCATATGCCAAATCATTTACAGATCTTTCATAGTCTATGAGCTTATACAGCCCACCACATAAAATGCCAGAAGAAATAATCACATCGCCATTCGACAGATCATGAACTGTACACCTGTCATCAACAAACTTCACAACCAAGCCAATCTTGGCTAATGCAGAAACTGATAACAGGTTCTTCTTGATCCCTGGCACAAATAAAGCATCTAACAAAGTGAAAGGACTACCATCAGCAGTAGTCAAAATGATCTTACCAACTCCCATAATAGGATAAGAGGAGTTGTTGGTGCATGTAACAGTATTCCCTGTAGGGGCAAGCTCGAGTGAAGAGAAGAAACTGCGCTGCAAGGTAATATGTTTGGTTCCCTCACTGTCAAAATACCAAACATCTGAGTCTACTGCAGACATGCACTGCTCATGAGAAGATCGGTCAAAACTACAGACAGTAGTAAACACCCATTCTTCTTCCTACACAAGATTGGCAGACTCTGTTTTTGGTGTAGAGGCCTCTACAACAACCATTCCAGCTTCTTTCTTCTTTGCCTCTTTAGCAGCCAATTTTGGACAGTTCTTTATGATATGATCATTCCCTTTAGAGTACTTACAAAACAATTTCTGCTTTTCTGTTTCTTCTCATCTTTATCTTCCTTCTTCGAATATGCAGAATTAGCAGATTTCTGCTTACTAGTTGAAGAGCTCCATTTTTGCCCTTCTGACTAGCCAGGAAAGCTTGATCTACAACTCGCATAATGGACCTGTTCTGCCTGGACTGATCTCCGTGCAACAAAACAGATACTAACTCCTCAAATGATAAGGCATTTGGATTGCCTTTCATCATCAACCGCAGACTAGAATCAGGAAGACCATTAAGAACAGTCTGCAGAAGTGAGCTATCTGGTATAACCTCATCAGCAGAAATCAATTGTTCCTTCAAGTCTTTGATCTTTGTTAGGAAACTATCCATAGAATCACCTTCATTCATGTGCTCACTCTCCAACTGTTTTCGGAGGTAAGCAACACGAGCCTCATTCCTAGCTTGCTACGATGTGGTAAGTGTATCCCAAGCATCCTTAGTTGTTCTACAAGAGCGAATGTGAGGAATAATGGCACGTTTAATAGACAAAGCTATCAATGCATGTGCCTAGGCATCTCTGCCATCCTAGCGAATCTGCTCTGCAGTAGGTGCAGCAGAAACCACAGCACGAATAGGAATATGTAGAATATCATCATCTTCGACACCTTTTGCATCACGTTCAATACCAACACATGTCGCATCATATAAGCCCATAATGGGTAGTTGGTACCATCCAACTTATCCTCAACAGCCAACATACGAAATACATCATTGCTTTCAGCCATGGCCGGTGACTAAAATACCTTGATGCAAAAAATTCATTGTATCTCAAAACGTTGAACAGAACTTCTCAGAAGAATTCTGCTAGACCTGTAGCAGACTTCGAGATGCTTATACTAGCGAACAAAAACTGGTATATACCTTTGGCACAAAAAGACGAAATAGCCTGCACAAGCATTGCGATAGTGCGTTCGGAGGCCAAAACGAGCTCACCAAATTTTGTGCGAATCTGAGACTGCAATCGGAGGAGTGTCGACAGCATCCTAGATGAAGCGACGACCTGCTCTGATACCAATTGTTGGAGTTAGATGTCTGTGGAAGCACGTGAACAGCACAAGGAAGAAGAAGAAGCTTGGAGCACAACACACAATACTGAATGTATTACTAGAGAATGTACAAAGAAAAGTAGCCCATTAGGGCAATAGGCGTATATACAAGCCAGGGGGGAAAAACCTCCTAAAGAAGGAAAAAAGTGCCCTGGCGGTCCTAGAGTGTTCACACACATCACTACCTAAATATATCAACAGACATCACTATGAATAAGCTACAATTTCTAAGTAGCTTGAGTTGAACCATCTTCTAGAAATGAGGAATGCCACATTTTGCCCAAAATATAGCCTTCATAGACATGTTTACTAGGTTCCTCATGTTTGGGTAGAGAGGAAACCATTTTATATATTTGCTAGCATAGAAAACTAGCGAATTTCATATGACCAAAGTGTGCATGCCAAAGCTTTACATCTGACATAGCCTGAGAATCATGTATTGCACATGCTAAATCATTCACTGATTTTTCATAGTCTATGAGCTTATACAACCCACCACATAGAATTCCACAAGCAATAATGCCATCGCCATTTGCCAGATCATGAAATCTACATCTATCATCAACAAATTTCACAACCAAGCCAATCTAGTACTCAGAATGCTCTTACCAACTCCCATGACAGGATAAGAGGAGTTGTTGGTGCATGTGATAGTATTTGTTGTAGGGACAAGCTTGCGTGAAGTAAAGAAAATGCGTTGTGAGGTAATATGTTTGGTTGCCCCACTATCAAAGTAACAAACATCTGAGTCTACTGTAGACATACATTGTTCATTCTAGCCTCTTTCTTTCTTGCCTCTTTAGTAGTGTGTTTTAGATAGCTCTTTATGAAATGATCACTTCCTTTACAATATTTGCAAAACATTTTTTGCTTTTCTATTTTCTTCTCATATCTATCATGGTTCTTTGATTGTGTAGAATTAGCAGATTTTTGCCTACTAGCAGAAGAGCTCCATTTACATTTGCCTTTTTGACTAGCTAGGATTGATCTCCAACATGCATAATGGACCTGTTCTACCTACACTGATCTTCCTGCAACATAACAAAAACTAACTCCTCAAATGTTAAGGCATTTTCATTGACTCTCATCATCAATCGAAGAGTAGAAAGTGTTGATATATTTAGGTAGTGATGTGTCTGAACACACTAGGACCGCCGGGGCACTTTTTTCCCTCTTTAGGAGGTTTTCTTCCCTCTACTTGTATATACGCCTATTGCCCTAATGGGCTACTTATCTTTGTACATTCTAGTGGTAGTACATTCAGTATTATG
This sequence comes from Ceratopteris richardii, assembly GCA_020310875.1. Taxonomy (NCBI): domain Eukaryota; kingdom Viridiplantae; phylum Streptophyta; class Polypodiopsida; order Polypodiales; family Pteridaceae; genus Ceratopteris; species Ceratopteris richardii. The sequence goes on from CM035410.1 coordinate 30,133,521, forward strand.
TATTGATCTCCAAGCTTCTTCTTCTTCCTTGTGCTGTTTGCTTGTTTCCATAGACGTCTAACTCCAACAATTGGTATGAGAGCAGGTCGCCACTTCATCTAGGATGTCGTCGACACTCCTCCAGTTGTAGTCTCAGAATCGCACGAATTTTGGTGAGCATACTCAGGGTGTTTCATAGATCAAAATAGCTTTGTTATGTCGTGTCAAAATCGTGATCTGAGCTCATTTCAACCTCCGAATGCACTATCATAGTGCTTGTGCAGGCTATTTCATCTTTTTGTGCCAAAGGTATATACCAGTTTCGGTTTGCCAGTATAAGTTTCTCGAAGTCTGCTATAGGTTTAGCAGAATCTGTCTGGGAAGTTATGTTCAACTTTTTGAGATATAGTCAATTTTCTGCATCAAGGTATTTTAGTGAGCGGCCATGGCTGAAAGCAGTGATGTATTCCGTATGTTGGCTATTGAGTATAAATTGGATGGTACCAACTACCCATTATGGGCTTATATGATGCGACATGTATTGGTTGCTATGGAATATTGTGCAGGGTGTTGAAAGACGTCATGTTACACCTGCAATTACAAGTACTACAAATACAAGTGCTAGAGGTGATGGAGATGGTGTTGAAAACGATGATATTCTGTAGATTCATGTTCGTGTTGCGGTTTCTATTGCACCTGCTATAGAGCAGATTTGTTGGGATGGCAGAGATGCTCAAGCATATGCATTGATAGCTTTGTCTGTCAAACGTGCCATTATTCCTCACATTCGCTCTTGCAGAACAACTAAGGATGCTTGGGATACACTTACCACATTGTACCAAGCTAGGAATGAGGCTCATGTTGCTTACCTCTGAAAACAGTTAGAGAGTGAGCACATGAATGAAGGTGATTCTATGGACAATTTTCTAATAAAGATCAAAGACTTGAAGGAATAGTTGATCTCTACTGATGAAGTTATACCAAATAGCTCACTTCTATAGACTGTTCTAAATGGTCTTCCTGATTCATATCAAAGTTTTGCTTCTACCCTTTGGTTGATGATGAAAGGCAATCCAAATGCCTTGTCATTTGAGGAGTTAGTCTCTGTTCTATTGTAGGAAGATTAGTCGAGGCAGAACAAGTCCATTATGCATGTTGCAGATCAAGCCTTCCTCACTAGTCAAAAGGGCAAAGGAAAATGGAGCTCTTCAACTAGTAAGTAGAAATCTGCTAATTTTGCACATTCAAAGAAGGAAGACAAAGATGAGAAGAAATAAAAAAAGAAGAAATTGTTTTGCAAGTAATTTAAAGGAAATTATCATATCATAAAGAACTGTCCTAAACTAGCTACAAAAGAGGCAAAGAAAAAAGAGGCTGGAATGGTTGTTGCAGAGGCCTCTACTCCAAAAAAAAAGTATACTAACCTTGTGCAGGATGAAGAATTGGTGTTTGTAGTTTTGACCCATCTTCTCATGAGTAGTGCATGTCTACAGTAGACTCAGATGTTTGGTACTTTGACAGTGGGGCGACCAAACATATTACCTCACAACATAGTTTCTTATCTTCACTCGAGCCTGCTCCTAAAGGGAATATTGTTACATGCGCCAACAACTCCTCTTATCTTGTTATGGGAGTTGGTAAGATCATTTTGACTACTACTAATGGTAGTTCTTTCACTTTTTCAAATGCTTTGTTTGTGCCAGGGATCAAGAAAAATCTGTTATCAGTTTCTGCATTAGCCAAGATTGACTTGGTTGTGAAATTTGTTGATGATAGATGTACAGTTCATGATCTGTCAAATGGTGATGTTATTATTTCTTCTAGCATTTTATGTCGTGGCCTGTATAAGCTCGTAGACTATGAAAAATCAGTGAATGATTTGGCATGTGCAGTACATGATTCTGAGGCTATGTCGGATGCAAAGCTTTGGCATGCACGCTTTGGTCATCTGAACTTTACTAGTCTGCTATGCCTGCAGAAATCTAAAATGGTGTCCTCTTTGCCCAAACTTGAGGCACCCGATCAACATGTATGTCAAGGCTGTATTTTGGGCAAAATAAAGCATTCATCATTTCTAAATGGTTCAATTCGGGCACTCAAAAATTGAACCTTGTTCATAGCAATGTCAATGGTCCTATGCAGACACCCTCTTTTGGAAATTATCTTTACTTCATGACTTTCATTGATGATTTTTCCAGGCATGCATGGGTAAATTCACTCAAAGCAAAGTCTAAAGTGTTCATGTGCTTCAAACAGTTTTTGGTTTTGGCTGAAAATCTATCAGCATGTAAAATCGGCACCCTCCATTCTGATCAAGGGGGTAATATATGTCTTCTAATTTTAATGCATTTCTCGCTGAACATGGGATAAAACACTAGTGTACATTGTCATACACACCTCAACAGAATGGAGTTGCTGAACAAAGAACAGTTCACTCATGGAGATGGCGAGCTGTATGGTCAAGAGTCGGGCTTTACCAAATAGTTTCTGACTTGAGGTTGTCATGTGTGTAGCATATGTACTTAACAGGTATCCCACTAAAGCACTATAGTCTATCACTCCATATGAGGCTTGGCATGATTGCAAGCCATCTGTTGCTCATCTGTGTGTTTTTTGTTGTTTGGCATATGCATTAGTGCATGAACAACATCACAAAAAATTGGACGATAAAGCAATAAAATGTATTTTTGTCGTGTATAGTTCTGAAAGTAAAGGCTATCGTCTGTATCATCCACAGACTAAATGCATTTTGGTTAGCCGTGATGTTGTTTTTGTGGAAGATGCTATTCAACACTTGCTTTCATTTACTAAGGAGACATCTGTTAGCTCCAAAGACATGTATGATACTTTGCTGCCTCTTTTTACAGGTGGACAATCTAGTTCTGGTCCTAATGAGGCAACTTCTCAGTCTTTGCAGGTTTCATGTGATGATGCAGATCATCCCATTTCTGATGCAAAATACATGATGCACTTGTTGATGAGAGAGCTGATATTGAGGAGGCAAAAACTATGCCAAAATGGCTCGTGCAGACTTTGTGTGACAGCAAATTAGATGCAGCTTTGTCATATCGTACTCGATCAGGCTCTCATAGTGCTTCTTTTGCATTAGATTGCTACATTATGGCTACATCTAGTCTTTGTGATGAGGTTGAGCCTGTTTCGTTTGATGAAGCACAAAATTCAAAAAATTGGATGGCTGCTATGCAATCTGAATATGATGCTATAATGAAGAATGGTACTTGGTCTTTATGTGACTTGCTTCCTAGCAAGAAGGCCATTGGCACTAAGTGGGTATACAAGCTGAAGTGTAAACCTGATGGTAGAATTGATAGGTATAAGGCTAGGCTTGTTGCAAAGGGTTATGTGCAGGAAACAGGCATTGATTTTGATGACACCTTTTCACCTACTTGCCGAATGACTACTGTTCATAGCATCTATGCACTTGCAGCTCATCATGGTTGGAATGTACATCAGTTGGATATCAAAACAACATTTTTGAATGGTGACTTTGCATGAAGAAGTGTATGTTTTTCAGCCTCGTGGTTTTGTGCAGAAAGGGCATGAAAACTAGGTGTGCATGTTAAAGAAGGCATTATATGGTTTAAAGCAAGCACCACGTGCTTGGTATGAAAAGATACATGCCTATCTGATTGCACATGGTTTTGAGAACAATCCAACTGAAAGCACCTTATATGTCAAGCGTGGTAATGATGTACTTCTGGTCATTGTGTGGTATGTTGATGACATGCTGCTCACTGGTCCTCATGAGAAGCATATTTCTAATTTCAAGGCTGATTTACATGCCTCATTTGATATGTCTGATTTGGGGCATTTGCATCATTATTTGGGCATTCAGTTTATGCACGTTGATGGTAGAATGGCTTTGTGTCAAACAAAATATATTGACACATTATTGCACCATTTTGGCCTTGAAGACTGTAAAAATATTGACACTCCTATGGAGACTTCTATGGAGACAGGCTTATGACTGAGTCTTCATCATTCTAGAGATGCATTTGATGTTGTTCTCTATCAGCAAGCTCTTGGATGCTTGATTTATTTATGCATTACTCGCCCAGATATTTAGTTTCCTATCTCACAGATGAGCAGGTTTATGCATTGCCCAGGAGTCAAGCATTAGCATGCGATTAAGCGCATCTTTTGCTACTTGAGTGGTACTCGGCTACTTGGGTTGTTTTATCCCAAGGTGGGATCACTACTACCAGATTTGCATGCTTTTTCTAACTCTGATTGGGCTGGTTGTTATGACACTCATGTGTCCACTACTGGCTTTTGCTTCATGCTTGGTAGCTCATTTATATCTTGGTTGAGCAAGAAGCAGCCTACTGTGGCCACTTCCAGTTGTGAGGATGAGTATAGGGCAGATTTCACAGTGATTGTTGAGTGTTTGTGGCTCAGATGCCTTATGGCTGATTTGGGTGTTGGTCAGTCCTCTACCACCACCATCTTCACTGACAGTCAGAATGCATTGGTAGTTGCAAGGAACCCTGTGTTCCATGCTCGCTATTTGTTGTTAACCTTTTGAGTTGTCCTATCCAATCATTATAGCATAAAATATTAACTACACTTCATTAAATTGTCAATTCTGGAAGTATGCAAAGACCACAGTCCCTTCTAATTAATGGAATCCAAGAATAAGAGGTACCATAGCTCACTTCTGAAAAATTAGTGAAGAAGAAGATGAAAAAACTAGGGTTTTGAATATCTTGAGCTATACAATAGGATTTTCAATAATCTATGTGCCTAAAGTGTGCCATTTTTCTTGTAGATTACAAATATAAAGTCAGATTTCAAAAACATTACATGTATCATACAAATGAGACAATCGCGATTTTGTAAAAACTAATAATTTCCACTTCCAGCGTTGATCACTTGCAACATCTCACTCAATGTACAGATAATAACCTCTCTTTGTACACATCACTTAGAAATACACAAGAAAAGCTCACAAATTCTATAGATTTCACAATAGAAAGACTCAACAAATCAAGAAGATTCTCATGAGAAGTACTAACACAATTTTCTTGCAAGAAGCTCCTCACATTACTTGAATAGCATGAAAATAATACAACCAACCTCTTCAAAATAGAAGAAAATATCTTTTATACCTTTTCAAGTGTCCCATTTTACATTATTTGGATAAATACAACTACATGAAAATGTTAAATTACAAAGAATTTCCTTCAAAAAATACTCCTTCCAACATCCCTCCCCTCCTAAACTTTTTGACTTCTAACAAAAAATGGTTTTGACAAAAGGTTAGTGTGAATTCACTTATTTCTTCTTCCTTTGATAAACTTGTGATAGTAAATTGTGACTTTTCCTCTCTATGACATTCAAATTATTCACCATTTCAAATAATGCTTTTCTCCAGTGGACTGCTGCTTCTAGTTTGTCTATCACATCCTTCTTTAGATATTCTGTGTATGCAGCTTCATATGCAGTGAGTCTTGATTTTGTAACTACTAAGAGATTCCCAAAAAAATTTTATTCTCTTTCAAAGAAACCATAATCAAAGGCATCCTCAAAAATTTGAAGGTAATGACTCCCCAAAAATACGATTCTATTGTAGTATTCCATCAAACAAATTCTATCTAGAGTTTCACTCAAATAAAAAAGTAAGGCATCTGTAGGTGAATTAAATCCTATATAATTGAGGGTTCGTACTTTTGTATCTGTAAAGGTTTCTATACATGCTACTATAAGTCGCATGACTCTGACTACTAATATACAAGCAGGATCATTTACATCTTTATATGTTGATATAATAGATTTTGCAGTATCAATCATATATTTTTTGGTTGGCCAAGATCTTGCTTTTGGTCCTCCAATCTTTGGGAAATTCAGCCACTTTGCTGGAATTTGTCCTTCATTTCTTTTGTCGCAAAAAACCCATCAATCTCTCCTTCTAGCCACTGGACAATATGTTGGATTTATCCTTAATTGTAGTGGTGCTTCCTTCCATATCTTCCTACAGTCCTTATTGGAATCCAACCACCTATTTCTCCATTTAGGGTTGGTCTTTTCAAATATTTCTTTAGTGACATTAATGTCCTCCTCATACTCCAAATACCTGTTAGGTGGTAAACCAACTCTTGTAGTCTGACAATTTTTGACACTTTCAAGAATCATACAGAAGGGTATTCCCAGACCATCTGTTGTGCCTTTTTGAATACAAGCATGTATCCAAAAATCTAAACAATCATAGAAAGTAAATTCTTCAACTGACTGGTACAAAAATCTGAATTTTCCTGAATTTTTTGAATTTTTTGAATTTTTTTTTGAATTTTCTCAAAATATTGAAATTTCTAAAATTTTATGAAAATACTGAGTTTTCTAAAAATATTGAAATTTCATAATTTTCTTGTAAATTCTAAAATTCTAAATTTATTGAAAACATTGAAATTATGAAAATACTGATTATTCTGAATTTTTATCCTGAAAAACTCTGAATTTTCTGAATATACTGAATATACAGAATATGAGGTAACTTTTCCAACTCAAAAAACTTCACTCCAAGTCTTCAACATTTGCTACAAATACTCTTTTACCTCAAGAGTTAGTAAAGAAAAATAATTCTTTGCAACTTGTCATATACTCTGTATTGACACTCTTTAAGGGAACATATAAGCTGCCTGCTCAAAAGCTTCAACTAAAACATAACTCATACACATATGAGTCAAAACATATATCTATTGCTTTTCTTTCTCTCAATGTAATTCTTTGTCAAAATCTACTAAAACATGACCAAGTGTAATGCAAAACAAGCAAGTACTTCTTCTTCAAACTCTCTTCTTCACAAGATGTTCTTGTAGACTTGTCTTTGGGTGTAGAGGATAGAAGTAGAAAAAGTATATGGGAAATATAAGAGAAAAGGAAGTCTTACTTTCCCTTTGGAAATGTTGGACTTTCTTCTTCTGCATCTTTCTTCCACTTGATGATGTCAACATCTTCAAACTTCTCTTCCATACCTTTTGTTCTCTTCATCTTGAAGTAGCAAGTACTCTTGATTTCTTCAAATGAACTTTTCTCTTCCTCTAGTGCTAAGAGTAAGAGACAAAATAAACATGGTATACAAATGGAAGTGAACATAGAATCATGTTTTACCAACTCCTCATATGTTGAATCAAAACTCTTCTTCAAATTTGACTGATATGACTGAATTCACCAACCTTTTCCTTGAGTTGGCTGAATGCTGAATTACCTCTTCTTAGATGAGCTTTCTTACCATGAAAGAGACCTTATCAAAACTGTCAAGAACAACCTCTAGATACCTGTTCTGATGTAGCTAATGCTTTTACTTTCAAAGAATGAAAGTGTATGGAAGCACTTCTTCCATCCTTCAAATCTCTTCATAACTGCTCTTCTAAGATATGACCTGCAAATGATAATCTGATAGTAGAAACTAATACTTGTGATTTGATGTTGATCTGGTTCCTTCATCTTCTCCAAACCATTCTTTTTCCTTGAATTTGAAGTAGCCTTCTCTTCATCAAGTCTTGCTCTTCAAACAATACTTCTGTAAAGTATTTTCATACTCTTCCAAAAGTATTTGGTTGCTAATAGATCATCAACTTCATACTCCACAATGATAAATAAACATGTAACTGAATTGTCTAATTCTCAAATATCTACTCATCTAGATTAAGTGTGTATGTCAAATGTCAAATGTTAGAAGATGCTCTTAAATCATATGTTTAAACCTGGAAGTCTAGGAACCTAGGAATCTCAGAGCCTCGAAGCTCTGATACCAAATGTTGGAAATTAGGTAGGCCCATAATTAATACCTCAGGTCTATAGTTCCATAGGTCCAGGATCTACAAAACAGATTCCAGTATCTTCCAATATTGATAAACATGAACATACCACACTTAATCATATAAATGATGAGACAAAGATAAATAGAGATTAGACAACATGTGTAAAGTGTTATGTAAGCCACTGCTTACTCACACTATCATATATACAAATGTCAAATTACAATGTGGGAGTCAAAATCTCAACCACTCTATGTGAACAAAAATAGATGGATGAGTGAATGTACATAATTACAAGAATATTCAGATGTAGGGACAGAAATCTAAATATGTATGAAATGTATGACCTAATAGGTTGTAGAAGAGTGAATATGAGTGACAGAAAGAGGAAAGATCAGTGTGAAACTGATATTCAAAAAACCCTAATATGATTTTAGGCTATGGAAGTCCCTAAATCAGATGTGTGTGTGAAAGATCACATACTTACAGAATTAGCAAAGAATGCTAACATGTTGCTGATAGAAATCCTCATACTCATATGGAAACACCTTCTCTAACATCTCATCCGAATGTGCATGTAGCATGCATGTACTGATTCTCCTTTAGATATGCTGAATAGGAATCCTCCTGATATGGATGCCACTACCTCCATAAGCTCCAAGTAGTACCTGTGTGCATAAAAAGAATATGTACCTGAATTCTTAACATAAAATGCAAATCTTATGTTAACCTCCATCGAATGTCTTTGAAGTACACCAAAATCTTCATGTAGAAGACAATCTTCAAATACATTAGGTAGATGGCTGATCCACACCACCAAGCTGTTGATGGGAAATTCCTCTCCATAAACAAGAGTCTGAGCACACTCTTCTCCAAGAAGAACTCCATAGCTGCTCCTCAACATGCTCCTAGAATGCACCATGGCTGCCCCATGTCTGCTAGAGCACCATCTCTACTGAGGCACCAAAGCTGGCATTGTAATGGGTGTAGGATAACTCTAAAAGTGACCTAAGGCACTGTTTATATAGCCCTCAAGGACTTCTAGCGATCAAAATTGAATAAAGCAGCTTTTTGCATAAAAAACTCATCATCATAGCTTTTTAAAACTTGGATCTCTTTATTTTAAGTGAGTTTGCTTTATTTTTAAAGTTTCTTTTAGCTAACTTTAAAAATAGCTTCTTGACCTGCTTTTTCACACTTCTGACTACCTAATGAATGATCTGACAACATTTTTATGATCCTCATACCGAGAGCTATCATATGAGGCCAAAACCCTAAATTAGTAGAAAATTAGGGTTAGGGGTTTCTCCCAAATCTGATCTCTGATGACTGAATGTCAGATACCATTGGAAAGCTCGGTTCAAGCTCTACAAGATAGGCTCATAATAATTTTACACATTTTTGTGTCAAAAATGACTAAGTACAAAAATTAGGGTTTTTGCCCTAAATGGATTTTGGACTTATGTGACATTGTTTTCCACCAACTATTTGAAAGAGTGATAGAATTAGAAAAACTTGGAGCTTCAAGACTTCATGCAGTCATGAGTATCTATCCAGATAAAAGGAGGCAAAAAGCATATCATGATATTCATATTAAAGATAAGGACTTGCAAGTTGGGGACTTGGTTTTGTCATACACCTTGAAAGAACACCAAAAGAAACTTCAAAAAAAAGGACATGGACCTTACATTATCAGTCAGATAAGTAATAGTGGAGCTGCCCAATTAGCCAATATAGATGGAGAAATCATGCCAAATTTCATAAGTGGATGTAGAATACAAAGATATAATCTTCCATTGACAGCTTTAGAATGGAGAAGGATACATCAAGCTCGAAATAGAAAAAAGGAAGAGGAAAAAATTAGATATGAATGCCAACAAGAAGCTAGAGAAAGAATGAGGAAATCCAAAGAAATCAGAGAAGTTTTCATGTGTGAGAGACCTTCAAGGGAGGTGAGAGAGCATTTGCCTGTGATTACAATGAATATTCACAATGAGCAAATTAAGGTTTTAATAGATTCAGGTGCACAAGTCAATTTGATAAGTTCTAAATTGTTAGATAAACTAAATGTCAAGAGGAACACAAGCAAAACCCTTATCAAAACACTAGATGGACAGGTAGTACAAACTTTATCTTCACAATAAATTACAGTTAGGTTTAAACAAGAAAAGATGAAAATAGATTGTGAGGAATGGCCTCATCATATGATGATTGAGAAAATGTTTTTAGGGCAACCTTGGATGAAACAAGGTAAATTAATTCTGAATTTTGAGATGATGAATCTTAAATTAAAAGTGAATGCCAATAAATTTTTAATGCCTTTTTTGAGTAATGAAGAACAGGGAGTTCAATAGGAAATCCATAAATCAGAACTAGAAAGATTTATCTTTCCAATAGAAGGTACAGAGGAATCATAGAAGAAACTTTTCCATGACCAAACAAAATTCATTGAAAAGCAGAAGGAAGTTGAAAGAATACAATCTTGCTGGAAACCAGTTTGGGTATGGAGACCTAAAAACATCCAGAAAAGCTTTAACATAAGGACAAAATGGATATGGCAGCCTAAGGCATTCAAACATTGCTCAATGAAAGAGGTCTGTTTGACTCAAAAGGAAAAACAATCAACTATAAAGTATTGCTAGGTGAAAAAATCAGATCTACTTCAACTGATAATTAACAAAGACAAAGACATCTTAACATTACAAAAGCATGAAGATCTGCAAGTTAAGGATAGTGCAAACTCATCATCGGATAATCACTTGGGTTTTTTACCTAAGACATCAGAGTTACATATTGTTCAACATTGCACTTCTAGAGAATGCATTAATAGAGTAACATTAAAATGCCATGAATTCACTAAGCACTTGAAATTATTCCCATACACTTTGCATAACTCTTTTTCTAAGAAAAAGAGTAGGAGGGGAAGAGAGTTACCTCAAGAAATTGCCTATGCAGAGGGCAAAGGTTCCACGAATATGAGTTATCAGTAAAAATATGGAAAAAAAAGGAAAGAAAATAAAAATAAAAATAAAATAAAAAAAGAGAAGATAAAAAACCTTCAAGTCTAGATTCAGTTTTTTGTAATTTTCTCTTTTATTAATTTTCCTTTTGCATTATTCACAAGCACAAGCAAGATATAGGGTACAATTTGGAGAAGGTATAGTTGTTGAAGTGTTCTCCATTTTTTTGGAAATTTTGATATACCTTTGATATTTTTATTTACATTTCTGTTATCTTTTTTCCAATCAAGACTATAAAATAATAGGCACCTTGCTACACATGTGATGATCAGTTCTTCTTGCTACACATGTGATGAAACTTGGAAGAGAATTGTTTTTGCTTACTAAAGAAAGTTTTTCTTTTTTTTATGTTTTCTATGACTCATGTTGTGGAAGTCTTGTTGTGGTGTGTTTATAATTTTTCCAGGATGGTGAATGCAAAAGAACTTCTCATTCATGATTTTAAAGCTGACTCATTTTATTCTATGGGAACCAAATTGGATGGCAGTTTTGTCAAGAAGAATGCAGCAACTTATGCTGGATATTCCAATTTGTGGATTTCAAGGGTAGAGAGAATGAAGAATTTTCCATAAGGATGTTTCTTCAATTCTTTTGTTTTCCTAAGCTGTCAAGATACATAATGCCTCATAAACCAGTTACTCTGATCGTGCTTAATAACAAAGACAGAACTAAACCTTTTGGAGTAATGGATGTGACTCCCTACATTCATGAACAATTAAAGTAAACTGCTAAGCATTGGCAACAAAAAAAATTTATGAATGGAGCTCAGTTTTTGACCATAATTATATATCATATTCTGGATATGGAGGATCAATTGACGTTGGTACTAGAGGCTCAATACTTTAAAAGTTTAATGGAAGGAATTAAGAGCCCATCCAAATTGATACCAGTTAGAGAACTAGGATTCCAAACAAGTATGAGAGGGTCAGGACGGAAAAGGAAAGTTACTCCAGAAGAGGTAGTTCCAACCAAGAAGAGAAGATTGGATCCTAGGAAAGTTGAGTTGGAGCAGAAGGAAGCAACTAAAGAGGAACATGAAGCAGCTCTGAAACAAGTACAGTCCTCGAAGGAGCCTCACCCACCATAGACAAGCAAAGAACAACTGTACTCATATTTGTCTCAAGGAAATGATAAGAAAGCATTATATGAAGCCCAATACCAGAGAATGTTGGAAAGATACTCATATAAAGCAAGTGACTCGAGGCAAGAGGAAATCAAACACTATGAGGAATTACATGATTAGATGATGGCAACAGAATTTGAGGAAGTGTTTGTAACAAAAGAAGTGGAATTATTAGCCTATTTTAAGGAGCTGCAGGGACCTCTAAAAACTAGAACTACAATGGTTATGACAAGAAAAGTAAAAAAAAAGAAGCACGTTCAGAAAAAGAAACCAACCGAGAAGGATAAAGGTAAGGCTGTTGAGTAGGAGATAGATGAAGGATAAGTAAAGATGTCAGCAGAAGGGAAGAATCAAAAGGAAGCAGTTGTAAAGGAAGAAAGAACTGAGGATAAAAAAAGAGAATTCGAAGTAGCTGCTTCTTCAAAATTCTCGTCTGATTGAGATAGTGATATTGATAATTTTTTATTGAAGGTTTTAAACTTATCTATGCCAAGTACACCAGTTAAAATAGCTCAGGCATCAGAGGTGAACAAAACATCAGAAGAGTTGATTAAGAGTTTAGAGGGAAACCAAATTCTTGAAGAATCCACAAAGCAAATTAGTCCTAGAGAAGAAAAGAGGAGATTAAAGGGTAAAAGAGCAATGTTGCAAGAAGATGATGCAGTAAATGAAGGATTCAATAGTGGAGTTGTAGATAGAGGATCAAAAACCATATGGACTAAACCTTCACAACAACAGTATTGTCAACCATATGTGGAAGAGCAACCAGGGCACAATGTTGTAGCTGAAGAAAAGTGAAATTTGGAAGGAAGAGGTAAAGTAAATAAAGGTAGTATAATTCTGGAGGAGGGATTACATGAAGGAACAGTAGCATCAAAAGATGAATCTGTTATTTCCAAACCATCAGAAAGTCCTATAGTCAATTGTTTAGCAAAGAGAATATAGGCAAAGATAAAGAAGAAGTTGAAGTTCAAAGGAAGACAGAGCTCAAAGAGTATTTTGAGGATAACAAGGACACAGAGGCAGAAGTAAATCAGAAAATAGAAGAAGTACTCATTGATTTGGGACATCAAGAAGAACAAATAGATCTAGATGATCAAGAAATGAAATATGAAGCAGAATTAATGGATATAGATGATCAGGTGATGGGAGGAAAGGAGCAGAACGTGAATGATCAGAAGATGGAATCAATTGTATTACAGGAAAAAATGGTCCAGGAAGAAGAATTACAAGTTAATAAGTAGAGACAAAAAGAGCATGTAACAAAGGAAGTAGAAGTAATATAATCAAAAGGAGAGGGATCAGGCAACATATTATGAAAAGGAGGATGCAGAGGAGGATGAGTTGAAGGAAGAAAAATAAATAGAAGTAAAGCAATTGGAATTGGAGACTGGTCTTGAAAGGATACCTATCGATATCAGATCTGCCTACAAAATCATCATGAATAGCATAGAGCAATTAAGACCCTCCAGGGCTTACTTCCTTTTGTGGATTGATTTCCACATAGCTTGGCACTTCCTTATACATGAGTGCCAGCTGCTTGTTCACCCCAGCACTCCTAGGGGGAATTTGTTGATATATTTAGTTAGTGATGTGTGTGAACACACTAGGACCATCGGGGCACTTTTTTCCCTCTTTAGGAGGTCCCCCCTTGTATATACACCTATCGCCCTAATGGACTACTTATCTTTGTACATTCTAGTGGTAATACATTCAGTATTGTGTGTTAAGCTCCAAGCTTCTTCTTCTTCCTTGTGTTGTTTGCGTGCTTCTACAGACGTCTAACTCCAACAGAAGCAAAATGCTAATATGAATTTGGAAGACCATTCAGAACAATCTCCACAAGTGAATTGTCAAGCAAGACTTCATAAGGAGAAATCAACTACTCCTTCAAATCTTTGATCTTTGTCAAAAAAATATCCATGGAATCTCCTTCATTCATGTTATCGGGGGCCAAGTGAAGAACCTTCATTGGCATGATCAAGATATTATGTCTCATTTATTGATGATGATAATAGATGGACTATTCTATACTTTATCAAGAGTAAGAATGAAGTGTTTGATTGCTTCAAAAAATATCTAGCACATGTGGAGAATCATACAAGTAGATCACTCAAGAAGCTTAGATCTGATGGAGGGGGAGAATACTTCTACAAAGAGTTTGATGAGTTCCTACAAGATAAAGGTATCAAAAGGGAAGTGTCTATCATGTACTCTCCTCAACTGAATGGAATTATAGAGAGAAGAAACAAAACATTGGTTGGATCAGCAAAAACAATGCTTGAAGAGAAGAGGTTGCCACATTATCTATGGGCAAAGGCTATTTAAACTATTGTGTACCTTGTCAATAGACTACCATCCAAATCACTCCAAGGTATCACTCCTTATGAAGCATGGCATGGAATAAAACCTAGTCTTGGGCATTGCAAGGTGTTTGGTTGTTTAGCTTATGTTCATATAGCATCACAAATAAAAGGTAAGCTAGATGAAAGGGGAACAAAAGCAATTTTTATTGGGTATGACTCAACTCAGATGGGTTATAGGTTCTATAATCCTTCAACAAAGCAATTCACTACAAGTAGAGATGTTGTGTTTGAAGAACACAGGTCTTGGTATGATGAAGACAAACAAAAGGTAACTCTACGATATGATCTTGATTCTGATTCTCATCAATTAGGAAGCAAGCGTAATACACAGTTCCAAGATCCAAGAAGTGATACGAATGATGACCAAGATGAAAGGTAAAAGGATTACAAGCTATGGAAGTTAAGATTCAAAGCAATGATGCTAGAGTGCAGAGAATGCTCTAAGCAAGCTCCTATAAGATCAACAAGAAAGAAGAAACAACTAGAAAGGTATGGATATGATTCCACATTTGTTACAAAGCATTCAATCTGCTTGGCAAAAGACTCAATTACAGAAGAACCCTCAACCTATGAAGAGGAAAAGGGAAACCCTAATTGGGAAACGGCCATGAAAGAATAAATAGATGCATTGAAGGAGATGGGCACTTGGGATTTGGTTCCAATGTCACCAAATCAAAAGCTAATTGATTGCAAATGGGTATATAAAGTTAAAAGAAAATCAGATGGATCAGTTTGCGGGTACAAGGCAAGATTAGTTGCCAAAGGATGCTCACAAACTCATGGTATAGACTATGATGAAACATTCTCACCAGTTGCAAAGATGACTACAATCAAAATATTGATAAGTGTAGCTACTACAAGAAATTTGAGACTCCTCCAACTTGATGTAAAAAATGCATTCTTTACATCAAGTTGGAGGAGTCTCCAATTTCTTGTTGTAGCTACACTTATCAATGCATTGAAGGACATGGACACTTAGGATGTGGTTCCAATGTCACCAAATCAAAAGGTAATTGGTTGCGGATGGGTATATAAAGTTACAAGAAACTTAGATGGATCAATTTGTCTGTATAAGGCAAGATTAGTTGCCAAAGGATGCTCACAAACTCATGTATAGACTATGAGGAAACATTCTCACGAGTTGCAAAGATGACTACAATCAGAACATTGGTAAGTGAAGAGGTATGCATGCATCTTATAAGAAAGCATTGTATGATTAGGTTTTGAAAACCCTAATCATGCATCTTATAAGAAAGCATTGTATGGATTGAAACAGGCTCCTAAAGCTTTGCATTAGAGGTTGGTTACATCCCTTCAAGATCAAGGATTTAGACCTAGCAGCTCATATCCTTCTCTATTCATCAAAAGGGATCCCAATGAGGTTATCTATCTATGTGTATATGTAGATGACATAATTGTGATAGTTGATGATATGAATGGCATTCAAAGGATCAAGAAACACATGCCTAAGGAGTTCAAAATCAATGAATTAGTGAGCTAACATTCTTCCTAGGTATGCAGATCATATACACAGATGAAGGAATGTACCTGACATAGAGGAGATACATTCACGACTACTTCTTAAGTTCAAAATGGAGAACATTAAACTTAAAGGTACACCTTTGGAGATGAATCATAAACTTAATGTTTATGAAGGTGAGAAAATTGAAGACATTAAAGAATATCAAAGCTTGGTAGAGAGCTTGCTATATGCTACTCATACATGGGCACACATCTCATATAGTGTAGGAGTGCTAAGCCAGTTCATGCACTCACCAAGAAGATCACACATGGATGTAGCTAAGAGAGTACTTAAGTATCTCAAAGGTACAATCAATGAAGGTATACTCTATCCTTACTCTTCAGATTTGGATATCAAAATCTATTCAAATGTAGATTGGGCAGGAGTTAAGGATGATAGAAGAAGTACCTCTCATTACTTAGCATTTGCAGGTTCGAAGCTAGTGTCATGGAGTTCCAAGAAGCAACCTACAATTGCTTTATCCTCAACTAAAGCAGAGTACAAAGGTTTGACCATAACAACTCAAGAGGCAATATGGTTAAAAGCATTATATACAGGTTTGGGACTTGTGAGTTCTAAACCTCATCTATTTGGAGATAATGTAAGACCCATGCATCTAGTAGCAAACCCTATTTTCCATGCAAGAACCAAACACATAGAGGCTCATTACCACTTCATTAGGGAGAAACTCATAGCAAAGCAAATTGACATTTCTTTTGTTCCAACTAAAAAGCAAGTAGTAGATATAATGACAAAGGCACTTGATGGAATAAAGATTTGTAGATTGAAATCAACGGCATGTGCTCAACCTATTATAGAATGAAGACTCAAGCTATTGGAACATCACACTTACACTATGATTGAGGTGGATTTGATCTACATCAACAAGCTATCATTTGCATTATGTCAAAATATCCATTGAAGTGTTCTTTTACTTATGCTCATTTATTATAGTTTTTTTTTTTAGATTTTTTATGGATTATTTTTTACCATTGTAAAAGCCTAGAGGTTTACACATGTAAAACAAGAAAAGAGAGGTCAAATTCCATGAATTTGAGGTGGTTGAGCTTGGGAATCAATGAATCAATCAACCACCTAAAAGTAGATCAAATTAGATCTTCACTTTTCCTAGATTGTAGAAAAGTGAATTCATTCCCTTCAACAACCTTTACCACCTTCATTTGAATTCAAAATCCACTTGTAGAAGTCATGAAGCACTTCAAGAATCTATTGAATTGATTCTCTTCAACAACCTTTACCACCTTCATTTGAATTCAAAATCCACTTGTAGAAGTTGTGAAGCACTTCAAGAATCTATGTAAAGACTTCAAATCACTTTAAACATTATATGGAAGCAATATACATACACTTGTAGCCATTATTGTCTTGCTCCTTCATTTGTCTACATCATCTTCTTCAACAACAGTAAACTTGCAGAGGCTAGCGCTCTCTCTACAAAGCTAGAAATTGGATGCATAAGCACTCATTTGAAAGATATTATTGTCTAGTTTATGTGTATACATTTTTAAAGTATTTGGCTTGGTACATTGGGATAAATCTCAGTTTTTCTACATTTTATTGCACTTATCGCATTTGTATAAGGTCTATTTGAGTCTCCATAAGCTCAAGGGCTGGTCTTGTGCTAGTTGATTGGACCAAAATTTGTTGCTTTGCAACTCACTTTTCTACCTCTTAGAAGCTTCTCCAATTTCTTTCATATATATCTAATAATCTTAGATAAACATTGGACCATAAGACAAAGAAATGCATTTCTCTTGGATATGGTTGAGAAGGCCAACTTGGATATCATTTATGGAATCGTGAAACACACTCAATGATTAGAAGTAGTGATGTCATTTTCAATGAGTCTAAGATGCATAAACAACCCATTAATGAGGTTCAAGTGAGAAGAGTGATGTTTGAGGATACTAGTCCTCCAGTTAGCATGCATAAAAATGTTGCACATAGGGATGTTCAAGAGAATGTCCGATCATATCAATCTACAAATGTACTGGTTTAGAAACCATTGAAATGCTATACATGTGTGTCGCATCCACCTGATAGATATGTTCCAAGTTTGTATTTTGTTAAGCTAATAGATGATGGTGAGCCTTCTTGCTACAAAGAGGCTATGCGAAAAGAGAATTATGTCAAGTGGGAGTGTGCCATAAAGTGTGAGTTGGATTCTATCCACAATAATGGTACTGGTGAATTAGTACCTTTGCGAAAGGGCAGGAAATCTCTACCATGTAAATGGGTATATAAGTTGAAATTCACATCAGATAGTGCTTCTCCAATTGTATAAACATCACTTGGTGCAAAGGGTTTTAAGCAACAACATGGTATTTATTTTGAGGAAATCTTCTCTCAAGTGGTCAAGATGGCTAGCTTGAGACTGTTGCTTGGATTCATTGCAATGGAAGACTTAGAGCTAGTCCAAATGGATGTGAAAACTTCTTTCTTGCATGGAGATCTTATAGATGAGATCTATCTAGAACAACAAGAGGGTTATGTAGTTCCTGGCAAAGAAAATCTAGTTCCTAAGCTAAAGAAGAGCTTATATGAACTTAAATAGTCCCCTAGACAATGTACTAAAAGTTTGATGCTTTTATGAAGTCTCAAGGCTATTCTCGAAGGAATGAGGATCATTGTCTCTAGACAAAGAGATGCTCACATGGCAATTTGATATGCTTGATACTTTATGTTGATGATATGTTGATTGTTGGGAAGTCCTTTTATGACTTGTCGATTCTCAAAAAGAAGTGGACTAAGACATTTGATATAAAGGAATTGGGGAATGCCAAACATATTCTTGGCATGCATTGTTGGAGACAATGTCAAACTTTGTCCAAAACTCATCAGAACAATCACCATAATAAGTTCTCTCTCTAGAACAATTTCACTACGAATGCATGGGAAAACTAGATAAGTTGAATGCCTTGCAAATCACCCACTTGGGTTTGCTCCCCTTGTAGAGCGATGGCCCTTCACATTATTTTTTAAGAGAATTTTTTTTTTAAATAAGGCTCCTTCGCTACATTTTGCAAAGCTATTTTTTGTAGCTTTTCACGGATGGCATGGTTTAAGCTTTTTGGAATCATAGTAGCTTTTAAGCTTTTTAGCTTGCTTTTTAAGAAGCACACAAGGCTATATAAGAAGAGGCAATCCTCATTGTTTTGTATCTTCACAAGGAGCTCTAGCTTCTAAGTGCTCAACGCAAGGAGGAGACCTTGGAGGAGATGTTGGAGGAAGATTTCATACACTCTTGGAGGAGTTGTGCTCTACATCTAGAGATATCTAAAGGATTTCATGTCAGCTTACCATCAACATGAATTGCTGAGTTACTGTGAGTAACAAGTCTATGTACTCACTTTTTCATTCTCTAATTTCTGATTTAGGATAATGAAAATTCAGGTTCACTGTAAAATAGTTCTAAAATTTTCATATTCTCCATATTCTCACACACACACTCTTCATACTTCTTACTAGCACACAATTTCTTGTATCTTTTTCCTATTTTTGCCTAGATTCAGATATTATCAATTTGTATCATATACACATATTGTACTTCAACATTTGAATATAAGATATTGTAGGTGAGCATTCTAGCTTACCGTTACACTTTGAAAGATCTTGTCTATTCTCTCTCTATCTCTCTCACTCATCTGGTTTTTAGTATTAAGGTGTATATGATAAAGTTCATGTGTTGAAAGATCCTATAAACTGGTGATTTATTGTTATTGAGACCAACCTCACTTCCAACATTTGGTATCAGAGCATAGTTGACATACACTGTTAACAAGATGAGTGACTGTAAACTCGATAACAAAGAGAAGTTCCTATTTTTGCTTATGGCATATTGCCAAGGGCACTTATCCAAGGCCAAGACAACTTTGAGAAAAAGATACTTCATCTTTTAGAAGACCACATGTTCCTACTTTTTGCTCAATAAGAGGTTTGTGAGGAAGAAGTAACTACATCATTAGGAGTCCATACTACTACCAGATTACTTCCTATAGAAGAGCAATCTAAATGGGATTCAAGGGATGCACAAGCACTTTCATATATTACTATGGGAGTCAAGAGGCATATTATACCCCAAATCATGTCATGCAAAAACTCTCATCAAGCTTGGTTGGAGTTAGAGAATCTCTATTAGAGAAGAAACCCTACCAGGAAACCTCATCTAAGAAGACAAGTAGCCAACACAAGGATGAAATTTGGTGAATCAGCTCAGACACATATTCTAAAGATCAAAGATTTACAAGATCAGTTACTCACTGTTGGTGTTAACATTTCAGATGAAGAGATGGTAAATATACTTCTAAACTCACTTCCATATACATATCGTGCTTTTGTTACTTCTTTATCTCTCGCTACAAGAGATATAGAACTTTCATTTGAAGAGCTACAGTTCGTGTTACTTCAAGATGAAGATCAAAAAAAGAGTATGGAAGAGAATGATGGATCCATGTTATCATCATTAAAGGAAAATTACAAGAAGGATTCAAAGAAGTAGAAGAAGATTCAGCAATCCAAGAAGGAAAGTAAGTCTTCTAATCCTAAGTATTCAAATATTTCTACTAATGCTTCCTCTACACCCAAAGAAAATTCTTTGACTAATCTGATTCACAAAAAGGAGTATGCCATTATTGTAAGAAACCACGTCATTTTATAGAAGAATGTAAAACAAGGATTTTTAATGAAAAGAAGAAAACATCGAGTAATAGTGTTGAATATGATCCAAAACCTAAATCTTCAAAGGTAGATTCATATGCATGTATTACTATTGAAGAGGTTGCTTTGGCAACATTAAATGCAATCTCAGATAATCCTTGAATTTTTTATTTTGGGACCATTGAGCATATCAGGGGTTGCAAAAATGTATTTTCTTCCCTTTATAACTCTTCAAGTAGAAGAGTGATCTGGTGATCATTTGGATGTTGTAGGTGTTGGAGAAGTAACCTAAAGTCCAGAGTAGGTGGAAATTTCACAATTTCCAATGTTCTTTATGTTCTAGACATGAAGAAGAATTTTCTCTCTATCTCTACTTTCTTCTCAGACGATTATAAAGTTGTATTTAAGAAAGATTCATGTCAGATCCTCTCACCTGATGAGGAGCATGATGTACTTCAAGGTGAAAACAGAAATGCATATTTGTGTTATCCAAAATTAGTCATGCTAATGTTGCTAGGTCTACTACACCTACAGAGAACATGAAGTTATGACATGCTAGATTTGGCCATATTAGTTACATAGCTCTCAAGAATATCAAAGATCAAGGTATGGTGGAGAGTTTTCCTACTTTTGCTTTACCAGATGATGTAGTCATGTGAAGGATATCTTGATTGACAGCCTTACAAACAACCTTTCAAGAAGCATGGATACATCACAACCACAAACAAGTTGCACAACATACATTTAGATATGAATGGTCTGATGAGAATAGATTCTATTCAAGTTTTTAGGTAGTTTGTTATGTTCATTGATGACTTCGCAAGATATTCATGGATTTATGGTATGAAAGTCAAGTCACAACTTTTTCCTAATTTTAAGAAATTCTTATCGATGGTTAAAAATCAAAGTACATCAAAGATCTAGATTTTGAGACGTGATAGAGGAAGAGAGTACATGTCTAGAGGCTTTAAATATTTTCTTGAAGGCAAAGGTATTTATTATCAACTCACTATTTCTTACACACCAAAACATAATAGTGTCGTAGAGAGAAAGAATAGGATACTTGTTAAGATGATGTGTAGTATGATGTCATCCAAAAAGCTTTCTCCCAAGTTTTGGTATGATGCAGTACATACACCTAATCACATATTGAATAGGTCCTCCACAAAAGCTTTAAATGTTATCACACCTTATGAAGCTTATAAAGGGAAGAAACCAAATTTGAGTTACTTCAAAGTTTTTGGTTCCCTAGCATATGTTCAGACGTGGTAAGTTTGATGTAAAAGCCAATAAAGTGGTCTTATTGGTTATGCAGTTGAAAGCAAAGGATATTGATTCTATGTTCTAGATACATGCAATATCATATTCTCGCACAATGCATATATAGTAGAAAGTCATATTTATGATAAGAAGGAAGAGAAGAAGACAACAAGGATACTAGGTAAATGATGCAAAACATTTTGAGATTCATATTATTTTAGCTTTTACTTTAGATGAGAATGAACCACCTAGTGTTCAAGATGCACTATAAAAGTGATATGATTATCATAGGTCCCAAAGATTCAGATCTTGAATTGTTTAAAGCAAAACTTAAGCATGCATTTGATGTAAATGACTTAGGTATTTTACATTATTATCTTGGGATTAAAACCTATGCAGACACCTATGGATGTTAGTGTGTCATTACAGGAAAAAGCACATTCAGAACATTTTGATGCTACTCTATATAGTTAAGAAATTGGTTGCTTGATATATTTCTATAATACATGTCCTAACATTCAGTTTGCAATTTCTCAAGTGTCTAGGTTCATGTAAAGTCAGCTCAAGATTCAATGGAAATCATTGAAGAGATATATTTTCATTGAAATCAGAAGTTGTTCAGGTTATTAAGCCTTGTATCATTATGACATTGAAGGGGGGATTGTTGGATACAATGTCAAACTTGGTCCAAAACGCATCAGAACAGTCACCATAATAAGTTATCTCTCTAGAAGGCTTTCACAACAAACGTGTGGGAAAATTGAATAAGTTGAACGCCTTGTAAATCCCCCATGTGGGCTCGATCCTCATGTACAGCAACGGTGCTTTGCGTTATTTTTTAAGAGAGTGTTTTTCAAAAAATAAATCTCATTCTCTATATTTAGAGAAGTTACTTTTTGTAGCTTTTCCCAAGTGGCATAGTTTATGCTTTTCATGATCATAGTGGCTTTTAAGGCTTTTAGCTTGCTTTTTAAGAAGCACACAAGGTTATATAAGAAGAGGCCATCCTCATTGTTTTGTATCTTCTCAAGGATCTCTAGCTTCTAAGTGCTCAATGCAAGGAGGAGACCTTGCAAGAGATCTTGGAGGAAGAGTTCATACACTCTTGGAGGAGTTGTGCTCTACATCTAGAGACATCTAGAGGAGTTCGTGTCAACTTACCATTAGCATCAGTTGTTGAGTTACTATTAGTATCAAGTATATTTAAGTTCTCACTTGTTCATTCACTAGATCTGATTTAGGATAATCAAAATTTGGGTTTGCGATAAAATAGTTATAAACTGTTCATATTCTCCATATTCTCACACACACACTCTTCATACATCTTAGGCACACAATTTCTTGTATCCAGTTCCTATTTCTACCTACATTTAGATATTGTCATTTTTTATCATATACACACATTGTAATTCAGCGTTTGAATATAAGATAGTGTAGGTGAACATTCTAGCTTACCGTTACACTTTGAAAGATCTCTCCTATTCTCTCTCTATCACTCTCACTCATCTTTTTTTGAGTATTAAGGTGTGCATGCTAAGGTTCATGTGTTGGAAGATCCTATAAACCTATGATTTATTGTTATTGAGGCCCACCCCACTTCCAACTTGTGCATTACTCATGACAGGAGTAAAAGATGCATATATTTGTCTCAAAGTGAGTACATATCCAAAGTACTTCACAGGTTCAATATGTAGGGTGGAAATGCATTGAGTACACCTTTACCCATGTATGTGACATTGAGCAAGCATGATTTCCCCAAATCACATAAGGAAAAGGATTTCATGAACAAACTTCCTTATCAGTATGTTTTTGATAGTCTCATGTATGCTATGGTAGCTACAAGACCATACATTGTGTTTGTGGTGGACTTGTGAGCATATATATATATATATATATATATATATATATATATATATATATATATATATATATATATATATATATATATATATATATATATATATATATATATATATGTGTGTGTGTGTGTGTGTGTGTGTGTGTGTGTGTGTGTGTGTGTGTAATATTGGTAAGATGCGTTGGGAAGCCATCAAGATGGTTTTGATATTTGTGTGGAACTAAGGATAAGTGTCTATGCTTGGGTAGAGGGAAGGCATCCACTATTGGTTACACAGATTTGATGATGCTAGTTGTGTAGACAATGGTAAGTTTATATTAGGGTACATTTTTTTATTTTGTTGGAGGTGCTATCTCTTGAAGATCTTTTCTTCAAGAATGTACAATTGTTTTCACTATAGAATCAGAGAATGTTGTAGAATGTGAGCCATGTAAGGAAGCATTGTGTCTTTCTCATATTGCTTGTGATATGGGTCCACCTCAGCATGTACCTTGTTTGCTTAGTGATAGTCAGAGTGCCATTGCTTTGGCTAAGAATATTGTCTATCATGCAAAGGCAAAGCACATTGAAGTGAGGTATCACTTCATTAGAGATTTCTTAGCCATTGAGCACGTATTCTTGAGAAGTTTCGTAATTGAGATAATTCTCCATGTGCTTTGACTAAATCTCTACCACACGATAGCTTTTGACACTATTTTCACTTGATGGGGGTTACTTGACTCATGATCTTACATAGTTACTTGTATACTATGTAACATGCCCATTAAATGGGAGGTATAGTTTGTATACTTACACTCAGTATTCTTTATCATTATTTATTTTTTTGCCATAGTCACTTTGGCCATATTGGCCTTTAGTCGAATATTGTTAGTGTTAGTGTTAGTGTCCATGTGAAAGTTTAAATGGCTAGTGGAAACTTTTTGTATACGTTTGCAAATAAAATATCAGCCATAGATTGTAAGTTCCACCACATCTGTGTTTGTGCTCTTGTTGTAGTGTGTGTGTTTTGTGTGTCTTTTCTTATATCTATGTGGAGTACAATGTGTAGCATCCGGAGTTCTTATTTCTAGTACAACGGTATCTTCATGAGGCTCTCAGAAAGGAGAATCCATTACGGTGCATAGACATTCAAATACTTTAGAAGAGACTATTTTTGGCCTTGTTTCTCAACAATGAGGGATTTGAATCCTTCCTCCATCTTAAGTGAATATGCAAGTGATGCATGGTGCTATAGATATCTCACGAATGTGTTTACTTCATGACAAAGATGTGCACAATATTTTGAGAAATCCACTAAAACACTCAAAAACCATGATGATGATGATGATCATGATGAAAAATATGCAACAAAGGGAAATGGATCATTACCTCCCAACAAGATTAGAAGAAAATGCTACGAAGCATTTCACCTTACGTTCAAATGTAGAGGTGATCGCAATCTGGGTGGATTGGGTCTAGTTGTGGCACACGGAGGGTGTAGGAACCTGATGAGCATTGAAAGGTTTATGTGATATGAATGTGAGAGTGAAGGTGAAGTTGGGTATGGAGAGGAGAGATGTTATGATTTGAGTGTGGGAATGGGAATGTATGAATGCAAGATGAATCCATGAATATGAATTATGGTAATACTAAAATATCATACACATGAATCAACCTTAAAGGGAAGAATGATCCAAAAGGAGCTTCTTATACACTTTCAAGATCATTACATGTAGATGGATGATGATAACAATAATAAACATACACATGAATCAATATTAAAAGGAAGAATGGTCCATAAGGAGCTTCTTATACACTTTCAAGATAAATACATATGCATGGGTTTTTGTGGATGGTATGTCGTGGGTCATAAATTATGAATGGAAGTAGAGTTATCCTCACAACTCAATTGAAACTCCTCACTGTTTCGACCCAAAGTTCCAAAGCCTTCTCGCACATAGATATATTCGAGAGAAGACATGCAAAAGCACTTAGGAGACAAGAGACATGTAGACAAGGTGACTTGAAATAAAAGAGATTGTAATGCAACACATGTATATGAGTGTCATGGAACATCAAGCTAGGAAATCTAGTTTTCAAAGGTAGCTCTCACAACCCTCCCATCATGAGAGTTCAATAGAATGCCACATGTAAGATGATGGAAACGACTTAAGTGACTTTATGTATGTCTAGGAATGCAACATCTATCTAAAGAAATATAAGTAAACCCAACTCTAACTCACTCACGCACTCCATTGATGATGAGCAAAGAGACAGAAACTATTGAGTTTATAAGTCTATCCTATTTTGGAAGTCTAACTCAATTTGAATCTAGGAAATATGATCTTACTAGCCCACCTTGGATCCTCACACACTCAACTGAGGGTGATCATCACAACAAAACCATGTGCTAGAAAGGTCATATGGATGCCTAAGAATGATCATCCATGAGTTTGGAGTGGGGTTTTTATAGTTTTCTAAATGAACCTAGGACTTTGGATCGTGGAGAAATCAACTTGCAACCCTAGGAACAACTACTTTTGATTACAAACATTGGATTCATCAAATAGGATTGATTTGTCTAATCAAATATAGGGCAAAGGAGGAGAAAAAAGGCACCTTCATTCTCCACCCTTGGATTTGGGAAGATTTGGTCCATCAAATCGATGTTGATATGGATTTGGATAGGATTATCTGTTATTTTTAGACGAACTTTGCATTATTGTTTTGGCCATCAAATTAGGACTTATCAAGTGAAATAAACTCATGGATTCTCCTTGCTTTAAGCTTTGGTGCATCTCCATCCTTGAATGTGAGCCCATCTTTATCAAACAACATGGATCAATCATCTTTTGCCATGTGGCAATCATTCAAGCCTTTAAATTACTTAATCCAAAAAATTATGGTGACCCTAAAAACTAGCTTTTGTGCTCTCTGACCCTCCATATATGATTTGATTAAGATTAAACTTTATAGGGCTATATTTTGAAACTTTGGCTTCACGATGATGTAGCAAACATGCCCAGTTATAAGGCTCCCTTTTACAATTTTGACTAGATTTCGAAGTTTGCAAGCTGGCATTAAGGTGTGTAGAAAGCTGTGATAGCCTTGAAACTTTGTAAAAATGTATAGCCTCATGTGGTCATTATATATGTTAGACCATATGGTTAACAGAAATTCCTATACAAGATTTTGTAGAGTCTAAGTGGAAAATTTATATTTTTACAATATGCACATGGACATATCAATGTGCTAGAAAATCCATTTATAGGTGAACTTCAGGCTATAGAATGTGTTCAATAGTCTTTACAAGCATATGAATTTTCATGAGATTTGGTGATAGAGAATCTTTTGCCTTAATTTCCAAAATTTGACCAGCTTTAACTACTACCATGGACTTTCTTGATTTCTTCCAATCTTTGCATGTGAGCTCCCTTTGACATCCTTGATGCGTCTTGGATTTGTCAGGGAATTGTGGCTACCTTCACCAAATGTGTTTCTTGTAGGTCTTCACAAGTGAGAGAGGAGAGAGAAACTTGACAAGAGTGTGGTCTGGCTCGAGATAGCTCTCTTGGTGATGATGGTCTCTCCCCCAAGTTTTCATGAGGTACTGAGGGATCTTTAGGAATGGGAATCATCTTCCCTTCTAGGAGGGCATGGAAGGGAGCTCCTCCCTCAATCACTTATTGAGGGTGTGATTTTCCTCATTCCCAAGGAGGGAGGTATTTGGATGATATTCGACACTGGCACCGATCATGTCTCTCAATTCAATAAAAAATCCTTGCAAAGACTTGGGTTTGAGATTGCAGCTGTGTCTTGAGTCCTTGATTCTCCTGATAGAGACTAGTTTTGTCAAAGGTCATAGTATCCTTGACAATATCTTCACCTTCTAGGAAGTTGTCTCCCTTGGCTAGATCCATAGTGAGCCTCTTCCTATGCTATTGTTGGATTTTGAGAAAGCCTATGATCACATTGACTTGCCTTTTTTTGAGGACACTATGTTTTGTATGGGTGTTCCAAATCACTAGATCAGAGGGGTTGCCACCTTATACAGCTCAGCCCATATTCAAGCCATGGTGGTAGGAGGCTTGGGAGAGGTTCAACATTTCGCATTTGGTGTGGTAGGGCTGCCCTTTGGCCCCCTTCTTTGTTTCTTTTCTTTGTGGAGGCCATGAGCACATTCTTAGTTGCATTGGATACTAGGCTTTAGGATATGTGGCTCCCGATTAGGGATGAATTTCTTTTGGATGTTGAGTTTGTTCATGACACAACCATCTACTTGCAGGGACATGAGGCTAATATGATGAGATTTTAGCTTGCTTTAGGGAGATTCTACGATGCTTCCGGTGCCAAGATCAATTGGCACAAGTCTTCTGGATTGTTGATTGGCTTGGATGCTCTTTGTGGATGGCACCTTTGTAATCAGTTTTAGTGGATTCCTCCTTGTAGCGTTATTAGGTACCTTAGGTGCTAGATTGTTCTTGATCTCTTGATTGATCAGTAGATCTCTCCTCTCTTCCACACCATCTAGAGGAAGATTTTGCATTGGAGTACTGCTTGTTTGTCCTTGGCTACAAGGGTTGTGGTGGCAAGCTAGAGTACTCCTCTCTACGATGTGGTATGTCAACTTTTTCTAGATCTTTTTGAGCTTTTGTATTATCCAAGTGTAGAAACTAATATGCAAATTGGTATGATCCAAAAGAGATTATAGGCCTACTAGGGCTAAAATGCATGGTCAATCATTACCCTTCCCTTAGAGCATGGTGGGCTTAGGATCATTTATCCAGCTTATCAGAGTAGAGCCCTGTTTGGCACGTTTTTTGTTTGCAAACTACTCCTTGGCCCTATGCCTTGAAAGGAATTTCTTCATTAGCGACTAGGACTTTCCTCCTTTTGGTGGCCCTTGCCGTCCTAGGTCATATGGATATTTGCTAAGCTAAGGCATATGGGTTTCTCACGACCATTCAGTATTATCTGGTCTTGGGAGCAGCTCTAGTCTACTCTTCTTCACTCTTGCATTGAGGAGCAGCTCCATCAGCCTATTACTTTGAATCCCCTCATCCACATGGAGAGGGGGGTTCATGATTGGCTCTCACCCTAATTCTTCTTGGGGGTATTTTACCAAAGGTTGCTGGTGCTACTTGGTCGATTGGATTAGTTTTAGGGGCCTCATCCAGGAGCAGCAACATAGCATATGTATGAGGATGTGTGGTGCTCCCCAAATGATTAAGGATGTTGAGGCTACTATCTAGAGAGATTGGGGCACACTTGATGTCTTGCCACAATAGGTGTCTTATCGCAATAGGTGACCTAGCTGGGTGCCTTCATGCAAATGGAGGTCATGATTGGTGTGCATGGCACTACTCCAAATGGGATCCTCTTCTTTGAGATCGGTGAGAAGGGATGCTTGATCACTTCCTTAATAGAGTTTGAGATCATTGTGGTGTCAAGATGAAATACCTATGGGATTTGTGTTGAATATTTTTTCAAAACTTTATCTTTTATGCTTTTACTGACCATGATTTGATGAGTTGTTTGTAGGAAGAAGAAAAGAGTTGCATTTGTTCAAATGCTTGATAGAATGTCTTGATTGTGTGAAGAATATCATTTCAATTGAGAATTTTTTACCTAATTTAACCCTCGAAACTTGTAAGAACTACTTATATAAAGTCCATTACTTAATTCTTCAAAATATAACATGTTTTAACCCTCTGAACCCTAAAGAAAAATCTTAAGTTGACCCTTCATTTGTATTCATTTTAACTGAGAAAATTTAGGAATGTGTAACACTCTAAAACCCTAATTTTATAAATTACCTTGATCCTTTAAACCCACCATGTGTATATTAGAAACCCTATAGTAACCATGAAAATTTTACCCTTAGACACCCTAGCTAAAAGCCTCTAAAAATCTAGTTCCTAGAAACCCTAAATTTTAACCCCTGAAAAGCAACTTTTAACCCTTGGAAACTTACCTTGGAAACTTACCTTGGAAACTTACCTTGAACACTCAGAAACCCGTGCTTTCAAACCTTAAGTATGTATGTTTAACCAATGATTGGATGTTGATAATGCTAGCCATAGGAAACCCTAATTTTTCTAATGATAAACCCTACCTTGAACGCTTAGAAAACACATTTTTCCCCTAGTTTAACCCTTGTGTTAGTTGAAATCCTTGTATATATATATATATATATATATATATATATATATATATATATATATATATATATATATATATATATATATATATATATATGTATGTATATATGTATGTATGTATGTATGTGTAAAATAAAAGGAAACCTTAATCTCAAACATAAAAAGAAGCAAATAAATAAAAAGAAAAAATAAAAAATAAAAAGAGATAAATAAAAATAGAAAGGAAAGAAATAAAAATAGAAAGGAAGGAAAAAATTTAGAAAAGAAAGAAAGAAGTCTTTGAAATTGGAAAAGAAGGAAAAAAAGATTTTTTTAAATAAGAATGCAAATTTGGGGAGATTCTAAAATCTAGAAAGGAATAAATGGGAAGGTCTTAGAAAAGCCATCTGTCTGAAAAAGAGCAAAGATTTCAATGTGGGAAGTGGGATCTTTGGAATGTTTAAAAGAAGACCTAAATGAACTTTTGATTTTTCCCATGTTCATTTCAAAAATGCTTGAAGATTTGAAGTAAAGCGAAGTGGGGAAGGTTCTTTTTGGCCCTATAGCTAAGAAAATTGAATACTTTTTCCATTTGCACTTTGGGAGAATTGATACTAATTCTGAGCAGTAACAGAGCTTTTTATGATCCTTACTTATTTTGAGGATCTTGTACTTTTCATTTAGCTTGTATTAGGCTCTATCTCCTTCCATTGTGTATGCCCATGGATGACAACACTGTTTATGAGTACATGATTGTTGAGGTTTCCACTTTATCTTTTGTATGGAGTGTGACAGTGAGTAGTATGTCATCTTTCCTTTCCAAATTCCTCTTTTCTGGAACTACTCCTACTACCACTTCACCGATCGATCTCATCCATGAGATCTTGCTCCCTCTTCTTTGTGCTTCTCTATTACCCCTAAAGTGTAGGTCGGGCTTGGCAGACTATCCCTAAGAAAGGCACCCAACAGGCAAATGCCACTTGTTGGAAGGGAACGACACAACCCCAAGGCTGGATCCAACTCTATGGTCGTTCCTCCGTCACGATCCCCTTCCCTTTGACAAGCTAAACTGGACGGCGGTTGCCTTGGTAATAGCATATCCTTGACTCACCACCCACACCTTGAGAAGATAGAAAGCACTTTATTTCACTTTTAGAATTACTTGTATTTAGAAATTTTCAAAAATAAATATAAAGATATTTTCACTCCACGAACCCATAACCTTGACTTCATATCAGACTTCCAGATATTTGTTTTTTAATTTTTTTGTATACTTGCATTGCTTCACATACATAAAAAGAAAGATTTATTTTCTTGACAGAGTTTGACCACTCATATTCTGCATTTAGTTTACACAATTCATCTTGAGCACTCTTTGCAATTGTTATTTAGATTAGAAAATTACTACCATCATAGCTTAGATAAAAACAACAAAAAAATTATTAATATCATTAAAAATCATAAAAAGAAGAAAATTTAAACTCAAAAGTGCATCAAGTTTTGAAATTAAAAAGTTCTAGGAAATCAAGCTTAATCAAAGAAAAGATCAAGTTAAAAAGAAGAAAGGAAATCAATTAATGATTGTCTAAAGAAACCAATTCAAGTAAGGAGATTATTTAGAAACAAAAGAGTTCAAGATCAGAGGAAGAAAAGAAACCAAGTAACTCAAGATAATCCACAACCACTCTGAACTTAAAAATAGAGTCTACTTAGGAAGTTGATATGAGATTAAGGAAAGAGCTTTAGACTTACTTTCATCTCCTCGATCGCGATTTATCTAGTCTCTTCTCTAAACTCTACTCCGAGTTAACAGAAATAGTCGAGCCACTTACCCTGGACATTGTCCTTCACACAAGGACAAGCTAGAGGAAAGAGATGGAAGAACCATTCAAAGAGTTAATGATCGTAAAACAAGGAGTTTGAGTAGTCCAAGCTATCTTATAAGACAAGGGTTTATTGGGTTAAACATGGCCGAGTACTTGAACATTTTTGAAGACCAATCTTAGATCCATGGATTACCTAAAGAAATGTTGACTTGTTTCATCAATCAGGTAGTTTTGGGATCGATTTTAGCATACATCTCAATACACATAGAGAAGAATGGGCCCGATTTTAGAAAGGAATTACATATATTCTTCTATCTATAATACTTTAGTTAGCATACTAGAGAGGGGTTGTTGTGATGTGTTCATTCCCCAAAACTCAATGCATGTTTGACTCGGCTACTGAACAAGTTCTTGAGGAGGTATGCTTAGCTTCCTTATGCTGACCTAGAATCTTTAAAGCCTGACTTGGTGATTTTTTTCTCAAGATTCTAAGTCCTAAACACAAGACTAAAGTTGAGAGAAGGATTGAAGAGGCTATGAAGGGATTCCGACTGACTGAAGACTAGGGAATGGCTAGAAGAGAGCTAGAGGCAATTACCTAGATGAGGCAATGATAGGCCATGCTTTATGATAGGCTAATATAGATTGCTCTGTTATAGCCAAGGTAGGCACCTATTTCAATATGTCTAAAATTGTCTCCACCATCAGCTTGGGGTATATTGCATCCATATCTCACACACCACTAGAATTATAGCTGGAGATCCTAAGGAACCAAATTGATAATGTCATCTTTGTCCAAAGAGATGGCTAGCTTACACAATAATGTGTACTCCATGGGTTATGAAGACCCCATACTTGCTCAACCAAGCACTACTTACACTACAACATATGAGGGATATACCGAGGTTCCTACCAGTGCAAATACACTGGCACCATTTTGCCTCGACACTAGTGTAAGCATCAACAATGGCACCGGTACCAGAGGAACCCATATAAGTGTTGGTATAGGTGTCGATATAAGCTTCGATATAGGCTTCGGTATAAGCGTCTGTATGCCCTAGGCAAAAGCATCAGTATAACCATTCATATTCCCCTAGGCATATCGATGCTCATATTGGCACCTATACCGATGATCGTATCTGCAAAATTTCTTTTGGGAAGTGTGTTGTCTCTTGTTGCACCAACATTACCACGTTGTTGTGTGGCAAAAGACAATACACTTTACCCAAACAAAACCGAGTACATGTGATATGTACTCTAGTGGTTGCGGATCTAGTGTTTAGATGACCGGCAACCAAAACATGATTTGATAAAGCAAAACACTATCGAACACAAAAGAGATGAGCAGAATGAACTATGAACCATGTACAAAAGAAATATCTCATAAATGGATCATGTACAAAAAAGATATATATTCCATAAATGAACCATGTACAAAAGTGTGGCAAACCACTTCCATATATGAGCCACATACAAAATGTGGCAAAGAACTGCCATATAGGAGCCAAATACAAAAATATGGCTCACCACTACCATATATGAGCCGAATACTGGCACACCACTACCATACACATGCCAAGAGGGATAAAAACATCTATATCTATAGCCTTGCAACAAAGCACATTTGTGAAATGAGACAAATTGACATGATATTTATAAACAACAATTGAAAACATCAAACCAAGTCTATAAGCTCACCTCATTGTAGATGCTCCCATGAAATGACCACATCGTATCCCTACAAGTCCTCCAACAGTGCAACCACTCTATGACGATATCCATAAGCCTCCTCGGTTCATGTTGGAGGACGACCCACTGCCAACTCCTGCAAAAAATATGCAAAATGTTAGATGAACATATATTACATGCTCAACACAATAAAATTCAATAATCAAAATGATACTTACAAACTCGTGACCCAAAGTGTGGTATTTGTCGCTACCCAAATGTGATGATCCAACATATTTAGACGTGTGGCAGCTGCATCTTGCTACTGGCGATATCAGTGTCAAGAAGAATGGAATGCTCCATTGGTGGATCAAGTAAATCACCTTATTCAACGGTGCATGCCGGTTGCTTGGAGCAATCTCAGGTGCAGTGAAAACTCAAAGAGAAAATATTAATGCAAAAAAATAATCAGTTTAAAATCAATGACTTGTCATATAATTAAGAGCTCAGGAAATACTTGTCATATATTGAAAGACATTTCAATAAGCATTAGGCAATTAAATTATATCTCATCCAAGTGCCCTTCAATGAGAGTATGCCATTAATATCTTATAAGTGAACTTAAAGCATATCAATCGTTAAATCACACACATAGTGCACATTAAACGAAATTAATATAATCATGAATTCTCATCGAGGCTAAACACATATGTGAGTTGACATAGTCTCTATGAAATATTGCATTCCATGATT
>CM035410.1:30177469-30284969 GCA_020310875.1 Ceratopteris richardii
ATATCAAGAAGACTACATGGCTAATCAGTTTCGAAGTGGCCTCAATCATGAAGTCAAATATCTCTTGCTATCCATGCCTCAAGCAAATACCTTGGAGGATGTTATCAATCAGGCAGTTCAATGTGAGAATCAATTATTCAAAGAAATCCAAGTCCAAAAACTAGAAGTGTTGAATAATCAAGACATTATTTCTCAAGAATTCGAATCAAGAACTTTTGAAGGCCAAGAAGTCATTACAAATGATACAGAGCATACAAATTATGAAGATAACAAGAAGATAAAGGACAAGGAGGAGTTCATGTTCAATCAAGAAGGTGTGCTTACTCAAGGCACTCCATCAAAGAGCTTGGAAACACTACAACTCACCACTAAAAGCTCAAAGGAGCTATCTTGTGATCAACCTAAGGAAGCTCAAGGAAGACCCACTCCTTCACTACCTTTTAAGATTAAGGATCATGAAGAATTTGAGGTCGTGCATGTATTAGATTCAAGAATCTCTCAAAGAATATTGGAATCCCTTATTCATTAGAAAGCTTATGACATTAGTGATCGTACTTGGGAACTTACAAAAAATCTTCAGAGAGCAAAAACCAAGGTTCATGAATTCCATACAAAGAATCCAATGAAACTAAAACTAGATAACATGGCCGCTCCTCCTAGAGCTCGTCGCTTGAGGGGGAGGTGATATCATGGACACAAAGAAAACCATCATGAATCTTAGATTCCATGTCACTTTCTATATCTCATGATTGGTTGAGAATCTAGAGAAATCAATGCTTCCATTGCATCCCGAACATGCAAAAACCCCAAGATCGACTGTATATTTGCTGGATTCTGATACCTGGAGGTCTGGTTATGAGTTGATGAGGTCTGGAAAACCTATATAAGGAGAGCTTGGCCACATTCATTCTCAATCTTGTGGATACGAGTCTTGGGAGCTCAAGGAGTCGGGACGGCCAAGTAAGTACTCTCCAAGTTCTAGTTCTAGTTCTGTCTTGGTCCTTGTTCCACTCTTGTCTAGTCTAGTTCTTGGACATCCTATCTTGTCCTCTTGTAATCTCGTAGTATGAGATCTTTTCGAGTTTTTTCTTGTATCTAATTCATCTCCCAGAAGGGATTTCTTGTAATCCATATATCTTGTCTCATACTTATGATCCCGGGTTGTAAGACGTCTTGTATTAGCTACATCTTCTTGTATTATTTTCCCTACATGGGTGTTCTTGTAATCATAAGTGTATTTCCGAAATCTTGTCTAATGAAGTCAGAGAGCACAATCTAGTGCTCCATTGACAATAGAGATGGGAGAAGCATCTGAGGCCACTCAAGTTATGAATGAAGCAGTTGCATTGGGCGACTCCTCTAATGATGAAGTTGATGAGATTGCGATATGTCAAGCAAATAGAAATTCTCTGGGACTGCTCATGCCAAACAATGAGACAAGAAAGTTTGAGAGTGATCATAATAAGAACTTATGGGCAAGAGAGATGCTAGAAGAAAAAGTAAAATCAGGAAATGACATAGATTTGTATTTATCTTAGGCCTTGATTGACTCAGGTTCATAGATAAATGTGATATCTACGAAGTTGTATAATAAATTCATATGGCCAATAGACAAGGAACATGGTTGGAGGATGAGGACTGCTGATAATGGCTTCGAATCTTAGGAGCTTGTGCTTTTGTGCCTATGATGATTGGGGGAGTTTCTTAGGAATTGCACTTCTTTGTCCATGATAACAGTTTGTACGGGGCTATTCTTAGACAACCATTCGTAGCTAAAATGTGAATGGAAATAAAGGCAACGGATGATGGATCTGCATATGCCAGATCCGATCGAGATCCAGTTTGAACTGCTTGCAAGTCATGACAGTTTACCCAAATCAAGTAAGAAATAGAGAGAACATGAGAAAAACACCCTATAATCTCTTATGATGTGAGTGTGGTGATTGTATACCAGTGAGGGAGTATGGGGCATATTTTGACCAAAATGTTTTATAGGATCCAATGTTGAGCGAGACAATGATGGGAAATGGTTTGATGTCTCGTAGGACTCTATACATAGGTTTCAAAGTTGTTCAGTATATTCATTTGCATTTAAGTTACTTTATTTACAAAAATAAAATATTTCAAACAAAGTTAGAAAAACATTATAAAAACTTAGGTTTAATATTGCCTAATGAAAAGATTGAAAACATAATTGAGTTGATAGTATTTCTAGTATTCTAGACGAACTTGACATAACAGATGATATCCATACTAGTATCCATAAAAATGTGGCCATTGACATATGATTTGAAGTAGCTTCGTCATTGGTGCACTTAAGGACAACGCTTTTCTTCTCTCTGTTATAGCTTTTGAGTAGGACTGTGTCCTCTATTTCTTCATCTGCTTCCTCTCCACTTGAGTTTGGAAAAATTCCATAGCAGGGAGATGGGTCTTCTGCATGGAGCCAAGCCAACATGTTTTCATCTTCATATAAATTTGCTTCTTCAAGTAGATGTGCTTTTGGGTTGACCAACAATTCTTCTTCCATACAAATACCAATTGTCTGCATCATGCTAGTATGTCTCTGATTGTCTGGTCCTTCTTCTAAAATTATCTGCTGCAACTTTTTTACCTCTTGCTTTACCCACATTGTGTCCTTGCCCCAGTCATGCAACACATTGGCATGCCTTAACCAAGGTCTCCCAATTAACAGGGGGAAACTTCCTTCTACCTGTGGCAGCCTTAAAACAACAAAGTCCAAGTTAAAGATGGTACCTTGTATCTTGACTGGGACTCCAGGGACCACTCCCATAGGCCTTACTATGCTTTGGTCTACCATTGTTACAGTGAAGTTGGCAAGTCTTGAAGGGTATAGTCCAATCTTTTTCATGGTATATTCAGACATTAAGTTAATGCCAAAACCACCATCCACAATAACTCCTTGAAACTCATGACCTTTAATAGGGACTGTTAGCCGAGGGCTCTTGTCATCTGTGAGGGGTGCTTCCCCTACACTTTTATCTTTTTGCAAAATAGTAGCCTTTGCCACTAAGCTTGTTGTGGATATTTCATCAATTATCTGCAAGAGTTCTGACCTGAACTTCCCATCCATCTTTATTAAGTAAAAAATTCTAACCGCCTTTTTCATGGACTTGAGTAGTCTGGAAGCTTCTAATTCCTTAAGAGCCTGGGCTCCATTTGACTTATCAGACTCCTCATGAGCCCTGTTGAATGCATGTCCAATGGCATCATTTGTACCTATGAAATTTTCTTTTTGTCGTGTGTCTGCACATGTGGTGGCTTTGTTCTCAGACACACCTTTGTCTTTGTTTAATCCATTAATCATTGATTCTTGAACTATTTCCACTTGAGCCTTCCCCTTGCTTCTTATCTGCACTGTAAAAGATTCAATTTCTTATAACTACACCACCTCGATAGATGGAGATGGCACATGGACTTGATATACCCTTTCTTCTTTGCACACAGAAATCATTTGAATGTGGGGACCAGATGAAGATGCTTAGTTCTTAGGACAACAATTAGTATAGTGGTCTCTGGCCTCTGGGCAGTTCCTGCAAGGAGGGGCATTTTCTGGGAGAGTGCACCTACTTTGATAGTGCCCACATTCTCAACATCTCAAACAAATAATTGGCCTCCTTGGCCAAGTTCCAAAGTTATCCCTCTGTCTAGGGTTGTAATTGTTACCTTGATTGGGTGCAGCCGCCATTACATTTGCTTGTGGTAGGGGTCCTCCTTGTGTCCAATATGTTGTTGCAGGCATTCCTCTTGATTGACATTCTTGGGCCTCATGACTAGATTTCCGGCATAATTGGCAAGTCACACTTAACAGAGGACATTCACTTACTATATGACCTTGCTTACTGCACATGGTACACCAAAGTCCACTCTTGATGCCACCTCCTTTGAGTTCCTGCAACTCCTGTCGCAGCTGAGCCAACTCCTCTACTTGGGCCTCCTCCTCCTTTTGGAGCTTTAGTGCTTCAATCTCCCTTCTCAACTGAGTAACAGCATTCTCCTCCTCTTTGTAGGACGTATTCCTTTTTAAACCCTCCAGCTCCTTCCTTAGCTGGATTACTAGATCCTCCATTTCTGTAGAATATGGTAGTTGAAAAGAAGTTGCTCCATACTGTTGCCTTATCTGTTCCAATCGTGTAGCTGTGTTGATGAATTCCTCTATGGAGGCTGTAGGCAACACTAATTCCTTGATTTTGCATTGGGTGGCCACTGGAAGTGGCTTAGCTAACCATTTCTTAACAAAAAAATCATGTGGTGGGTCTGGTAATTTAGCCATTAGTGCCTTGGCCCTAGTCACAAACTCTGGGAACTTTTCACCTGGACCCAATCTCAAATTCTCTAATTCCTCTATGATGATCTCTACAGTATTTCCATGCTAAAATTGATTTTTGAATGCATCTTTCATTAGGTCCCAAGTTGTAAAATGGTTCTCAGCAAACTGGCTGAACCATTTATCTACTAATCCTTCTAATGTGGCAGGGAAGAGTATCAAAAAGGCATCCTTCCTACCCATTAAGCCTCTAGTTTTGCATAGTGCCAAAAACCTTCTAATATGCTCGTCCGGATCTTCCTGAGCTAGGTCTTTGAAAGAAGGAAATTTTATATCTAATCTTGATAGTAAGGTTTCCAAGTCTACCTGACCAGCCATGCTCCTTACTGATGAAGTTGATGAAAGTGGACTAGATGATCTTCTAACAGCCTTCCTTCTTGTTTGCTTGCAGGTGACCCTCAATGTTTGGGACCGGGTTGTGGTCATGGGCTGTTCATAGTCCTCTTAGTATGAAATAATTGATAAGAATATGTACCTCTTAGTCCATTGAAGTACTGTCGACACTTGAATATTGCCTCTCCAACTGCAATATATCTTCTCCTATGCTCAAATCTCCTTGGAAGTCCCATCGTGCGTGCCAAAATTTGTTGGGGAATTCTTGGACAAGAAGGGATTTGAGTGTTTGTAGGAGAAAAGGGAAAGACAAGAAGAAAGATACACACTGGAAGCCTCTGTCGATTGATTATAATAAGACAAATACAATGTTGAAGCACAATACAATCCAATGCTTCTGTGCAAAATCCCATAGAGTGCTCAATTACAAAATACCAAATACCCAAGGGACTTGTTGCTGCCGGCCTCCTCTGCACCAAACCTCCACCTTCTCCAAGCCTGCACTTGTGCACACCTTGCACCAAGCTTCCACGAAGGAGGAGGGATGGGTACCTTCTGTCGGTACGAGCAAACTTCAATAAGACCTAGGGATCCTTGGGGGACTAGTTTAGCACTTCTTTACACACTTCCTTGGTCACTCTTCATGCACACCTTGCACTTCACTTCTCTGCGTCGCACACTGTGTTTCTCTTCACTTCTCTGTCTTGCCTTGCTTAGAATATGCTTCCCTTGCTTACACTTAGAATGGTCCAAGAATAGTCCTTGCCTTGATTTGAGTATCGATTCATGTACGCTCCTAACGGCAAGAGTATCTTGGTGCTCACTTTGATGTCCCAAGATTGTAATCACAAGTGGCAGCCAACGAATCCCTGTTTTGTCATGTAGACTAAAAACAAAATTTTAATTGGGGGGCCATACTTTCACTTCTGCGTATGCTTCCTCTTCACATACCTTCACATTTTCCTTTTAAATCTTCGCTTTTGTACTTAAAAGAGGGTTCACCTGAACCTTCCAAAACACTTTAAACAACACTTTTGAACCTTAGGGAAATTAGAGAAATACCTCTGCAACCTGCAACTACTTTCTCCAATTCACCCTTTGTGGACAATACTTGTGCACTACCTGTGCACTTTGACACCTGCACTTTGAACACTTTGACTTTTACCCCTATTGACTTTGACTAGTTTGACTTTAAACTTTTGGCCTTGACTATGATTGACTTTGACTATGGTTGACTTTGACCAATATGACTTTTATGGGCTCAACTGCATGCAAATCAGCCTTAAAATGAGCAATATGCTTCTCAATAGGAGCAGTGAGTAGCATGTCGTCAACATAGACAACAATGATCAGAAGCACATCATTAGCACGCTTAACATATAAGGTGCTTTCAGTTGGACTGTTCTCAAAACCATGTGCAATCAGATAGGCATGTATCTTCTCATACCAAGCACATGGTGCTTGCTTTAAACCATATAATGCCTTCTTTAACTTGCACACCTGGTTTTCATGCCCTTTTTGCACAAACCCACGGGCTGAAAAACATACACTTCTTCATGCAAGTCACCATTCAGAAATGCTATTTTAATGCCCAACAAATGTACATTCCAACCATGATGAGTTGCAAGTGCAAAGATGCTCCGAACAGTAGTCATACGGCATGTAGGTGCAAAGGTCTCATCAAAATCAATGCCTCTTTCTTGTGCATAACCCTTTGCAACAAGCCTAGCCTTATACCTGTCAACTGTACCATCCAGTTTACACTTCAGCTTGTATACCCACTTAGTGCCAATGGCCTTCTTGCCAGGAGGCAAGTCACATAAAGACCAAGTACCATTCTTCATTATAGCATCATATTCAGATTGCATAGCAACCATCCAATTTTATGAATTTTGTGCTTCATTAAACGGAGGCTCATTCTCATCACAAAGACTAGATGCAGCCATATCATAGCAATCTGATGTAAAAGCGGCACTACGAGAGCCTGAATAAGTACGATATGATAGAGGTGCATGTAATTTGATGTCACGCAAGGTCTGCACCAACCATTTTGGCATAGTTCTTGCCTGCTCAATATCAGCTCTCTCATCAATAAGTGCATCATGTACATCTGCATCAGAAATGGAATTATCTGCATTATCACATGAAACCTGCAAAGGTTGAGAAGTTGCCTCATTAGGACCAGCACTAGACTGTCCACCTGTAAAAAGAGGCAGCAAAGTATCATACCTGTCTTTGGAGCTAACAGATGTGTCCATAGTACATGAAAGCAATGGCTGAATAGCATCTTCCACAAAAACAACATCACAGTTAACTAGAATGCGCTTAGTCTGTGGATGATACAGATGATAGCCTTTACTTTCACAACTGTACCCAACAAAAATACATTTTACTGCTTTATCATCCAATTTTCTACGATGTTGTTCAGGCACTAATGCATATGCCAAACAACCAAAAACACGCAGATGAGCAACAAATGGCTTGCGATCATGCCAAGCCTCATATGGAGTGATAGACTGCAGTGCTTTAGTGGGACACCTGTTCAGTACATATGTTGTACACATGACAACCTCAAGCAAGAAACTATGTGGTAAAGCTTGACTCTTGACCATACACCTCGCCATCTCCATGAGTGACCTATTCTTTCATTCAGCAACTCCATTCTGTATATGGCACTATACACTGGTGTTTTATCCCACGTTCAGCCAAAAATGCATTAAAATCAGAAGACATATATTCCCCCCCTCGATCAGAACAGAGGGTGCCCATTTTACATGCTGATAGATTTTCAATCAAAACCAAAAACTGTTTGAAGCACATGAACACTTCGGACTTTGCCTTCAATGGATATACCCATGCATGCCTGGAAAAATCATCGATGAAATTTAATGGTTGAGCTATGGGTTTTATTTTCTTATCAATAGTCTTGTACTTGGTATGTACATTCGCTTCATGATTGTGCAAAAAATCTATAGTCAAATCATATAATTGAATATAAGTGAGCATGATGATTTCATATTTTTGTTTTCTTTGAAGTGCATGCTCAATTTTATGATAGTAAGTGCAGGGCTTTACAATGATGTGGAAGGAGTACCTGCAAGTCTTTGGAAACAGAAGATGCAGTATCGAGGAGATAATATTTTACTGAAGGATTTAGGATACCCCTATCAGATGACCAGTGTACCCAACAAGAAGACAAAACCAATGAAGTGCAGTACAATTGGAGATTATGGAGAAGTTTCTCTGAGTCAACACATCAAGGCTCAAGACCTATCATCAAGCCAACTCAAGAATTATGGATCACCTGGAACTGGCAAAATTTGTCTAGGTTGTACATAGCTTTCTCATTTCATTTTGCTTAAGTTTTACTATTTTTCTTTATCCATTTCATGCTTGTTCCTTGAGTTTTTAGCAAAATTAGAAGGCATTTCATAACCTCTACAAAAGTACATTTTTGGGGAATTTTTCAGCATTTTTTAGAATTTTTCTAGCATTTTTTTATCCTTTTCTGATGTCATTTTCTTGCCAAATAGGAGGAATAAAGGAAGCTCTCTGTGGTTTCGTGTGACAAAATTACCCTAGAACTGTAGAAAATTTTTTCAGAAATTTTTGAGATTTTTTTGGATTCTTTTGCAATTTTTTGGGATTTTTTTTGGGTTTTCCTCACATTTTTGGGATTTTCCAAAAAAAAAAACCTTGGCTTTTTCGGATTACTTCAAAAAAAAAAAAAAACCCTCCCCTCCTCTCTTCCCCCCCCCCTCCCCCCCTCCTCCCTCCCCCCCCCCCCCCACCGCCCACCCGTAGCCCCCCCTCCCCGCCCCCTTCCCCCCCCCCCGCCCCCTTCCCCCCCCCCCCCCCCCTCTCTTTCTCCTCCCTCCCCCCCCCCCCCCCCCCCCCCCCGCCCACCCGCAGCCCCCTTCCCGCCCCCTCTCTTCCTCCCCCCCCTTTTTCTTTTTTGTTTCTTTTTATTTTATTTTAATTGTTTTATTGTTTTCGTTTTCTTTTTGTGTTTATTTTTTTATTATTATTTTATTTTTTATTTATTTAATATTGTTTTTCATTTTTTCACAGCTCCGAGCGTTCATGTTTCCTTTTTTTTTTTTTAAAAGAAAGATAAAGATGAAGACAATTTTTTTTATATTTTTTTATTTTATTTCAAAAATATTTTTTTTATTTTTATGGCTAAAAAACTTTTGGCTCTGGATCGTGCCTCGGATGGCCGTTTTTTTCAAAAGTGGAGTCATTTTCATGTACTTTGGCACCTCTCAATTCATTTTTTGCATTTATTTTTCCAAAATCCCACCTTTTCTCTGACTTTTGGTCAAAACCCACATGTTTTGAGAACATTTATTACATGTTTTTATTTCACCACACTGTCCATATGGTCTATTCTCACTTGGTCTTACCTTATGTTTCATAATTTCCCATATGCACTCTTTATAGCTCTATTGTTTGCTCATTTTAACCTTCTCCAGACCCCATATTCATACTTCCAATCCCTCCCTTTACCAATCTGCCAAGCCACATCCTTAACCCTCCCTACCCTATCCATCTCCGCCCCTCAACCCTTCCCTCCACCTCCTTTCTACCCTACCATTTCCCTCCTTTGCTTCTCCATGCCAAAAATCCCCCTTTTGGTTCTTTTCTCGTGCTTCTTCTTTACTGCTCCTGGTGGACTTGGTAGTTGCTCAAGTGTCCTTTTGCAGATGTTGCAGCAAAAGAATCCTGGTATAATCTATGGTCAGAGTTTTGGCTGTAGCTCTCCGAGACGGAGAGCACATTAGGTGGTGGGCAACGTTGAGCCCATAAAAGTCATATTGGTCAAAGTCAACCATAGTCAAAGTCAACTATAGTCAAAGTCAAATTGGTCAAAGTCAACAAGGGTAAAAGTCAAAGTGTTCGAAGTGCAGGTGTCAAAGTGCACAGGTAGTGCACAAGTATTGTCCACAAAGGGTGAATTGGAGAAAGTGGTTGTAGGTTGCAGAGGTATTTCTCTAATTTCCCTAAGGTTCAAAAGTGTTGTTTAAAGTGTTTTGGAAGGTTCAGGTGAACCGTCTCTTAAGTACAAAAGTGAAGACTTAAAAGGAAATGTGAAGGTATGTGAAGAGGCAGTGTACGCAGAAGTGAAAGTATGGCCCCCCAATTAAAATTTTGTTTTTAGCCTAAAGTCACTACAAAAATAGGGATTTGTTGGCTGCCACTTGTGAAGACAATCTTGGAACATCAAAGTGAGCACCAAGATACTCTTGCAGTTAGGAGCGTACGTGAATCGACACTCAAATCAAGGCAAGGACTATTCTTGGACCATTCTAAGTGTAAGCAAGGGAAGCATAGTCTAAGCAAGGCAAGAGAGAGAAGTGAGGAGACACACAGTGTGCGATGCATAGAAGTGAAGTGCAAGGTGTGCATGAAGAGTGACCAAGGAAGTGTGCAAAGAAGTGCTAAACTAGTCCCCCAAGGATCCCAAGGTCTTATTGAAGTGTGCGCGTGCCGACAGAAGGTACCCATCCCTC
Organism: Ceratopteris richardii; assembly: GCA_020310875.1. Lineage (NCBI taxonomy): Eukaryota > Viridiplantae > Streptophyta > Polypodiopsida > Polypodiales > Pteridaceae > Ceratopteris > Ceratopteris richardii. The sequence continues at coordinate 30,187,664 of CM035410.1, forward strand.
CCCCTTAGTGGAAGCTTGGTGCAAGGTGTGCACGAGTGCAGGCTTGGAGAAGGTGGAGGTTTGGTGCAGAGGAGGTCGGCAGCAACAAGTCCCTTGGGTATTTGATATTTTGTAATTGAGCACTCTGTGGGATTTTGCACAGAAGCATTGGATTGTATTGTGCTTCAACATTATATTTGTCTTATTATAATCAATCGAGAGAGGCTTCCAGTGTGTATCTTTCTTCTTGTCTTTCTCTTTTCTCCTACAAACACTCAAATCCCTTCTTGTCCAAGAATTCCCCAACACATGCCTCATTTGAGATGTTTGATTTGGGGCATTTGCATCATTATTTGGGCATTCAGTTTATGCAAGTTGATGGTGCAATGGCTTTGTGCAAACGACATATATTGAAACATTATTGCAGCGTTTTGGCCTTGAAGTCTGTAAGCCTATTGCCACTCCTATGGAGACAGGTTTACGATTGAGTCTTCATGATGCTGGAGATGCATTTGATGTTGTTCTCTATCAGCAGGCTATTGGATGATTGATTTACTTCTGCATTACTCGACTAGATATTCAGTTTGTTGTCTCACAGATGAGCAGGTTTATGCATTGCCCAGGAGTCAAGCATTGGCAGGCAATTAAGCGCATCTTTCGCTATTTGTGTGGTACTCGGCTACTTGGGTTGTTTTATCCCAAGGAGGGATCACTACCGCCAGATTTGCATGTTTTTTCTTACTCTAATTGGGCTGGTTGCTATAACACTCATGTGTCCACTAGTGGCTTTTGCTTCATGCTTGGTAGCTCATGTATATCTTGGTTGAGCAAGAAGCAGCCTACTGTGGCCACTTCCAGTTGTGAGGCTGAGTATAGGGAAGCTTTCACAGCGATTGTTGAGTGTGTGTGACTTAGACGCCTTATGGCTAATTTGGGTGTTGGTCAGACTTCTGCCACCACCATCTTCACTGATAGTCAGAGCGCATTGGCAATTGCGAGGAACCCTGTGTTCCATGCTCGCACTAAGCACATTGAGGTGCATTATCACTATGTCAGGGAGAGGTTCTCTGCTGGGGGGATCCGCTTGGCATATGTGCCCACGCAGGAGAACATTGCAAACCTTTTCACGAAGGCTCTGCCTAGGGAGAAGTTTGAAGCTTTCCGCAAAGCTTTGGGCTTACTTCCTTTTGTGGAGTGATTTCCACATAGCTTGGCACTTCCTTATACATGAGTGCCAGCTCCTTGTTCACCACATCACTCCCAAGGGGGATTTGTTGATATATTTAGGTAGTGATGTGTGTGAACACACTAGGATGGTCGGGGCACTTTTTTCCCTCTTTAAGAGGTTTTTTTCCCCCAGCTTGTATATATGCATGTTGCCCTAATGGGCTACTTATCTTTGTATATTCTCTAGTAATACATTCAATATTGTGTGTTGTGCTCCAAGCTTCTTCTTCTTCCTTGTGTTGTTCACGTGCTTCCGCAGACATCTAACTCCAACATCATATGGTGTCATACCTTGCAAGTTTGTAGCTGTATTTACAGCCTCAGCCCACAAATAATTTGGAGAATTTTTCTCTTTCATCATTGATCTTGCAAACTCAACAAGAGTTCTATTTCTCCTTTCTGCTTCACCATTTTGTTGAGGAGAGTACTTGCAAGTAACTTCCCTTTTTGACCTGTGATTCTTTCTGCATACACATGATAATGTTTAAATGTAATGAATATTTCTGATTTATCTTTGATCACATATATAGTGATCCACCTGGTAGCATCATCAACATAAATCACATAATATCTTGAACCATTTATACTGAGATCCTTTGACGGTCCCCACACATCTGTGTGTACCAATTCAAGCTTCTCTGAATACATATCCATGCTCACAATATGATTGCTTACGAGCCTTACCTAATTGACATGCCTCACATCTGTATGTCATATGTTGACCTCCAACATTAGGCAATCCAAGCATTGAACCATTGTTAACCATATCCTTAATACCTTTTTCATTGAAATGTCCAAGCCTTTTATGCCAAAGATCTAACTCAGAGATCTTATGTCCTCCATAAGTAAACAAGTCATGACCAACATTACCTTGAATCTTCAATGTGAAGAGTCTTCCTTCTTTCTTCCTTGAAACAATTTGTTTATACCCATTGCTAGGGTCTTCCACAAAAACTCCATCATTAGTGAACCTTACTTCATAACCTTTTTCAACAATTTGTCCTACACTTATCAGATTCTTTGGAATTGTAGGAACATACAAGACCTTAGTCAGAAGAGTACTTCCATCAGTAATTCAATTGACTTCACATTGTGCTTTGTATTATCACCTGTTTGAACTACATGATTAGTTACCTTATTCTCCAAATCAATCATCAAGGCTATATTACCACTCAGGTGATTGCTACACCCTGAGTCAATGTAGAAGACTCTTTGGTCTTCACTTTGTCTTTCACAAGTTGCATTCATGATTAAGGTTGAATCTTCTTTCTGATCTAAAACATAATTGTAGTAGGTATTGTTGTAGGATTGACTTTGGAAACATCTACCAGCATTTCTTCCAAATTAACCTCTACTAGCTCTACCTCTGAAGTTACCTCTTTGGTTCCTACCACCTCTTCCTCTTGAATTAAAGTTTTGACTATATCCTCCATTATTCTGACTATTATGCCAACAATCATGAGCTAAATGATTTGTCTTACCACAAATCCAGCAAGCTTTGGCTCCATCTTTATTGCTTCTACCTCTTCCTCTACCTTTGCCACCTCCTCTTCCTCTTAGGAAGTTGGCTTGGCTAGTTGTACTTTCTTCTTCAGTTAATTGTTGCTTGCCTTTGCTATTCTTCTTCTTATCCTTTGAATACATTGCTTGACCTGCACTCTAATCACCATCACCTTTGACATCCTGCTCAAAAGTTAGCATGTGTCCTAGCAACTATTTAAATCAGTAGTGAAATGATCTAGTGACAATTCAGTAGACAAAATAAATGGCTTCCATTTCTCATCTCCTCTCAAACCTATTACGATTTGCCTTACCAATTTATCCTCCTCAATATCTTCATCAACTGCTCCTAATGCATCTACAATGTCCTTCATCCTTGTTACATAATCAGAAATGGATTGAGAAGCTTTCTTTTTAAATGTAGTGAACTCTACCCATAAGGATGCCTTCCTTGACTTTGTAGTATTTTGGAAATGATCCTCCAAAGCATTCCATATGTCACTTGCACTTTCAAGTCCTCTAATATGAGGTAGCAAGTAGTCATTGACTCCCATGTAGATAATGCTCCTTGCTTGAGCATCCTTCTTCATCCAAGTCTTCAAATCTGAGAGTTCATCCCTAGTTGGAACACTAGGATCTCTGAATTATGGTTTTTCTTCTTCACCTATGATGTAATCTATCAGGTCTTTGCTCATGAGATGAGCTTCCATTCTCAGTGACCAAGCTGGATAGTTTTCTCTATCCAATTTCTCTATCTGAAGAGAATCTCCCATCCCTTCTTCACCTGTGTATTAAATTCTTCAAGCTTTATGAGGAATAAGTGTACCTTTACTTCGAATGAAGTTCCTTTTGATCTTCTTGATAGCTTCAGGCCTCCTTCTCAAGCTTTCCCTTTAAGTTTTCACCTTTTGAACCTTCGAATGTTGATTTTTGTATGATTGCAGTAGTCGAGGTCCTCCTTTCTTCTATTTTGATGATTCTTGCTCTAATACCACTCATGGAGAGTGTTAATCTTCAAAAGAACAAGCTATCCTTGATGTTAGAACAGTTCTATATCAAGAATAACTCAAAACCTTGATCAATTTGGAAGACCAATGTCAAACTTATCAAAATTTGCACTAACTGTGAAGAGAGTCACTAATCAAAAAAGTATGCTGCACATAACTCAGTCATTAACTGACCAAATGAGTAAAGTTTTTTATGAAACTTTGCACAAGGTGTTTCCTAAAGATTGCACACCTTCTTCAAGTCAAATCATCTCAAAAGATTCAGTAGATCTTGAGAAATAATCCAAACAATTCACCTATGTCTAAAACTATACTTCTCTATAGTCGACTTTGATACCTATAACTTTTAATGCATAGTTCTCTCAGACTACAACTTGTTTATTCAAATGCTTTTACCCACAGGTAGCCTACCTTCCAACTTAAAGAATGAGTGCTTGCTTGCTCAAAACTTTACACTGTGGAAGGAGAACTGACCAAAACATTAGCATCGAATTTTACCTGTTGCAATTTCACTTCTTCACATTTACACATGTAAATGTTCCTACTCTCAATTCTCTCAGCCTGATCACAATTAGGATCTAAAAGCTTGTACAGAGGTCAATCAACTATAGACTTAGACTTCTACAAAAGCATTTCACATAAGATTAAAGACAGAAGGAGTACTCAGCAAAAGATCGGGCACAATTTTTCTTCTTCTGAGAAAAATTTTACATCGAAATGATGAGAGAGATCTTCTACACTTCTAAATTGTCTAATGAATCTTGAAACTGCTAATTCTTCTCATCTCATGCTCTCTCATACTTTCCCTAACTTTCTACTTGTATATATAGGCGTATATGTACAAGCTCATGACCATAACAAAGATATATGTGAGCTAATTACAAATTTATTGTACATATGTATACAAGTCTTTATTTCCTGAATTTGCTCTATCTTCAAGCTTCATAGGCTAATCTTTATTTCAATCTTTGACTTCAATCCTTCATCTAAAACCTCAATTGATGGTTGTCATGCACCAACAAACATTCTGCACATCCTCAAGTGGGTTAGAGACCCCTTCCAAAAGGGCTTGAAAAGCATTGCCCCAATTTTTACCTTTTTTCTTTGTTTGGATTGGTGAGTTTCAGCTGGAGCAGATAGGGCAATGGCTTCCACCTCCTTGAGCAAGGGACAGTCACGAATCCAGTGCCCTTGCCTATAACACTTAAAACAAGCATTAGGGAGGTTCTTATACACGATTTTCTGATCATGCAGACAAGTCCCTTCAGAGTCCATAATTTTTAACGAAGATTTGACCGGTTAGCTAACATCGATCTCAACAAGAACTTGATGATCCCATCTAGGATTGATAGTTCCCCTTGACTTCTGTCTGATGACCTTGCCTAGGAGCCCACAAAGGTTAACCACCCAAGGATAAAATTCAACATGAAGATCGGGAAGCTCAACCCACACAAGAACTCTAGAGGGCTTGGGTCCTCTAGGGTTAAACCCTGGATACCACATAAAAAGGAAATAGGGGTCGCTTTAACAATCCATTGTCCTTCGCTGATAACATGCATAGCATCATTAGAATCGTCAAAGTAAAAAAGATAGTACCCGTTACGCAAATATTGAATTTGTTTAACGAAGAGACCCCGACTCCCCCAATTCGTGCGAATCCATTGTTTCAAAAGCTCTTGTGATGATCTAGGACCGTGACATATGGCAATAATAACTCTATTTGCAAGCTTATTCTGCCAATGGGAGGACTCAAGTTTATCTATTACAAGTGTGTCATCCTCTCTTACAGAAGAGTTACCTTTTACAAAACACTCAGGAGTATTGAAGATAGTGGACTTACCTTTCCACTGTTGATTGTCAAAAGTAGAGGTTTCAAGCATACCAATATTCATTCCACGTCCTCCTTGAGCAAGAGCATCAATGAATGTCCTTTGCTTGCCCCCCGGGGGAAGAGGAGAAGCTAACTTTAGCATGTCGTTTCACTGACCTTCCTCCAATGCATTGGGGTTTAGGGTTCCGACCTCTCTGGAAGAAATGCCATCAGCATCAATCTGTGAACAAGGAACTTGCAAAGCTTGCAACGTTTGGTCAATAAGCAATTCCATATTCGACATCGAGTTGGCCAGAAATGATGAGTGCATTGCTCCTCCCTTGGGGGGAGAGGAGGACGAAAGGCAACTTCAGACGAACAAGAGCTCCTTAAGTCCAGAGCGTATGATGTAGTGGAGCCTTGAAGCCATAGGTACAACAACATGCATTGACCACCAAGAACCCTAGACAAGAGTTCTAGTGAAGAATCCACACCGCTACCTTTTTGGTATTTTTTAAGTTCCTACTTTCTGCTTATCACTTTTGCTTGGATCTGAGTCCATATTATGGACTAATAAATTAGTATGTCTCCAAGTATCTTTGTTTTCGTGGATTTCTAATTAGTATGTTTGCAGAAGTGATGGAGATTTAAGGCTCTTCCTTGATTTAATAAATAAGTATGTCTCCAAGTATCTTTGTTTTCGTGGATTTCTAATTAGTATGTTTGCAGAAGTGATGGAGATTTAAGGCTCTTTGATTTTGTAGAATCAATAATATTGAATCGCGCTTATTAATGAAAGCTCTAACTATCTTCTGCTGTCGTTTTTGCTACGATCTGAGTCCATATTATGGAATAACAAATTCTTTTTCTCTTTGTTGGTAGAACGCAATGCTTTGATCGCAAATTCTCTCTCTCTCTCTCTCTCTCTCTCTCTCTCTCTCTCTCTCTCTCTCTCTCTCTCTCTCTCTCTCTCTCTCCCCCCCTCTCTCTCTCTCTCTCTCTCTCTCTCTCTCTCTCTCTCTCTCTCTCTCTCTCTCTGTGGCGATCTGTTTCGTCCATATAGTAGCACTAAGTTGATGATATTCCGTCTGCATGAGAGAATGGATTCAACTTTCATTCCGTACGTAGGTTCATTAAATCTGGTCATTTATGAGAGTTTCTTCAAAGCATGAAGCTGTTTCATGCCTACGCCTTGTGATTTTCTACGAGACTACAGAGCCTCATACAGTACAATGCGTTGTTTTCAGAGCGCGTGCATGAATGAGCAATATAGACCCTTCTGCTTCTGTTGTTCGATTGTTCTATCCTGTGTGAAGGTCCGATGTAAGCTGTATAAACGGGATAAGGAGGAAGAACTTCATACGAAACTTTTCTGTATGTCCCGCAGAGTTTGGATTTGTAATTCAATCCATCAGACTCCCCAGGTCATCTAATAGCCCCAAACATATCAAAATCACGCTCGACCATCGCTGTCAACCATCACTGTTTGCTGTTGAAAGTTTATTAAAGGAACAACTGTCATCAAAGATGGACAAGAAATGTCATCGATGTCATTAAAGGAAGAACTGTCACCAAAGAATTGTCGACCATCACTGTTTTCTGTTGAACTGTCTTTTCCGCTTTCTGTTTGCTGTTGAAATGTCATTCAGATACCAATCATGTGACATTCAGAGCTAAGTGTCAGATTGCGTATAACTTCCAATCGGAGAAGTACCTATGTAGTGCGGAGAGTATGAAAATCAAAAAATGGTAAAAGATTCGGGAGAAGTACTTATGTGAAGGATACAAAAGAAACCAATCATGTAAGTATTTCATGAAACATTGTCGCTGAATGCCATTGCAATGTCACTGAGGAAATTTTACACATCAATTGTCACTGAATGCCATTTCAATAAGGTAAAATGAGTTGACCATAAGATCAAAATACCCAACAAGGAAAAAATGCTTGGCCGTAATCATAAAAATCAATCCTCCCAACGCTTCTGTGTTAGAATGCGCAGCTGTCTAAATTTCAGGATTTTATCTCGCAAACAAATCGGCTTTTGGTTAAGTTATAGGAATTACTTTCCCATGAAGTTACTGACGGCACACTATCATTTACGTTTTCGAAAATGGGTTCTCGTTTGTCAGAGAAAGATAGCCAATATCTCTCAAGCCGATAAAAATCATACATTCTGGATGCAAGACTCGCAGCCCTCAAATGCTTGGGCAGTCTGCTCGCTTGAGAAGCATCCTTTCTTGATCTCCAAATGCATGTAGCAAAGCATTCTCTTTCTGCATTTAGTGTTCCATACCAATACTGCAAAGTTGAAAACAGAAAGGGAAATTTATGTTATGCTTTGAAACATAGAAAAATTCATTGGATTTCACTGTCAGTGTATACAACTCCTGAAATGCAAAATAGTTTAAACACACATCTGACTCTCTAAGGGGTTATATGAATTTGTATCCATATTCTCTAATTGATATTATGACTTTAATTTATTTTTGAAGCATTTTAATCTTAGCAACACCTATCAGCGTACTCTTCCTGAAGATCAGAAAAGCCAGTTAAGATTTTGGCACACATGGAGATTCTAATCATGCAATGCTTATCATAAGATGTTGGATGATATTCCATTCCTTCTCAAATAAAAAGACTAAAACCCCATGAACTGTCAGTACAATAGATACTTGATTAGAGTTCTCTCTCTCTCTCTCTCTCTCTCTCTCTCTCTCTCTCTCTCTCTCTCTCTCTCTCTCTCTCTCTCTCTCTCTCTCTCTCTCTCTCTCTCTCTCTCTCTCTCTCTCTCTCTCTCTCTCTCTCTCTCTCTCTCTCTCTCTCTCTCTCTCGTTCGTGTTCTTGTGATACACACGCTATGATGGTGGTGTCCAGCCGCTTTGCAAGTCATTTTACCGACCAATGTATATCCAACACGCATTCACCTGAGGAAACCAAATAATTTCTGAGTACAAGCAGAGTAAAAGTGCAATACCGTAAGTAGGCCGCCGCTTTCCTTGGCCTCTTCGTGGGCGTCTGCATCGGCTTGATAGAGAAGCTCTGAGTTGGCATCTTTAGAACGCTTGGACCGGAAAACCACCATATAGAACTTGTTCAGTGGTGTCAGTTGATCGGCTGACGAATAAAGACACTGCTGTTCTTCTTGTAAGTCTCTCTCGGAGTCTCTTGTGATGTGTGGCGTGGATTTTGCAGTGTCGTAAATGCTCCCGTGAACATGGCCTGACCGATCGTTTCCATCGATCATCATGGGGACTTTTTCTGACAGGATATTGCAGACATCTTCCCAGTTGAAGCAAAGTCGAAGGGGAGTGATCAGAGGCCTTGCGATGAGGTCATCTGTTGGTTTCATGATCGCAAAGGCCTCCTCATATCTTCTGCTACCACGTACTTTATCGTCTGCGACACCCATTCGCCCTCTCTCCAGAGAAACGCGAAGGCTTCTACTCGCGTGCTGCGTGCGTATGTGCGGGTGTTATAGAGAGAGCGCACGCACACAAGGGCGTCGTCTTCCATGAGAATGGCGATAACTCTGTATATATACTAGTGCCAATTTGTTGCAGTGGTATTGCCAGACCAGATTCAATGAATCCGTCCTGGGAGTACATCAGTTCAATGAATCTGGACAATCTTTTAGGAGACTCCCTTTCATGTGTCAATTTTTTGACCGCGGATGAAACTTATGAGCTCCAAAAGGAGTTAGATGTGTGACAAATAATAAGGAACTATGAATGAGCCTCTCAAGAAAGCTTCATGCCACCTAAATGGATAGCGAGAAGTGTCTACAAAGACAATAATGAGTATTGGGCTTGATTGCTAGGGTATGTATTAAGGAAAACTATTTAATTCTCTCTCCTTAAGTAGAGAGCATGATCCACAATTACTCTTATAGATATATTACTCTCTAAGTCTAGGGGTTGTGAATCAATGGTAAAGACCATGGATTGGTTGGGTGGATTGGTTGGGTGGAAGTCGCTTGTTCCATTCCCCTTGGGTCCTACATGTCTATGCAGAACTATAAGTAGATGGCTGCCCATCCATTCATAGTGGGTTGTAGCTCAGTGATGAGTAGCACCTCCTTTAATGTCAATCCGGGAAGACGTGAGAATGGTATGAAGACCACGAGCAAGTGGAAGCACAAGTGCGTGAGTGAGAAGCACACAAGCATGCACACACATACACGCACACGCGCACACACGGCAAGAACAAAGAGAGTAAGACAATGGAATCACTTCTATTGCAAGAAAGTTCTCATACAAGCTCAAACTACAAGAAGCTACCCCAAAAATGAGCTCTCTAGCTCTATTTATAGTTTTTGACTAGCTTTGGCCCTGTCCAGACCTAGTGTCCGGCCTAGTTAAAAAGTAGGTTCCAGGGCTTATTTGAGGGCTCAAACGAGATCTAAAAATTATGAAAATTGGCAGGCAACTACTTTTAAAGCTCCCCAAGCTCGAGGACTCCTCGGCTTGTACAAAATGGAGCTACAAAAAGGTGAAATGATATTTACAAGGGTTTTTAGTGATGAGAATCACTTAAAAATGATGTAAGGGTTTTGAAAAAAAATGAAGGGTTGCCTTAGTGCTAGATCTGCATGTGTGTCCGTACTTGCTTCTTCCCGTATACTGTCAACACTCTCCCCCCCCTAGCGTCTGTCGCCTCTGACAGACCTCTACTCCACCGTTTGATCAATGTACTCTTGCAAGAGGTCGGTTGCCACTTCTTGTTCCTTGATGCGTAGTCCCCGAACCAAGTCTCTCTGGAGGGTCTCCCAATTGACTGGGCCCAGTATGTCCGGCTGTGGCGTTGTGTAGAGTTCTGAGTGCATCGTTTGTTCGCATGCAAAGAGGTGTAACAAATGGGTGGGCCGTGGCGCGAACACCTCTGAGTGTGCTTCCCAGAACCCCGTGGTGAACATTTCATCGAAAGTTTGCTTGTAGCAGGCAGGGAGATATCTTATGCATGCGTGCCATGCATAAGCAACTCGTATGCTCGGGGTGGTGCTCATATCATATAGCAGGTCATAATTACCATTCACAAACCCGGGAATCGGAGGTTGAATATGACAGACATTTCGGAAAGTTTTGAGCACAACCTGCATCATATCAAGGATCTTGAGCACCATCTGGGCAGCCACATCTGGCATAGGGTGGAGGCGTGGAAGCCAATGTCTGATGGTAGCCATCATGTAGGCTACAGTAGGCGTGCCGTTTGGGGGTGCAATGGCAGGGTAATTGAGCCATTCTTTGCAATTGGCGTTGTTCTTGACTTTGATGGCGAATGACTTCCATGTTCTCCTCCGTTGCACTGGTCCATAGCAATTGTTATACTTCAAATGCATGGGTGCGTGGTCCCATGTCCGTAGCATCTCGGGATAGGTTTCCAATAGCTTTTGCCTCCAGATGGGTTGGTGTATTTTCCCTTTGCGCGCCTCCTCTGGAATGTCCTCAGGTTCAAATTGTGTTGCGAAAGTTGGGTACTTGTTGGTCTTACGTTTGATCTCGGCGTTGTAGTCTGCCAACAGTACAAAGTATGGCTTATATTGTAATTCTGAGCTGGTTATTAGTCTTCTAGGGGCCAGATGTCTGAAGTAGTCTGATTGAAGTATGGTTTCTTCAATGGTCTTCATGGCTAACATCTGGTAGGAGATACGTTCTTCATGAGTCTGCCCCATTTCTTCTACCTGTTTCATCCATGACGATGGGGGTTCCTCATAAGTGTCCTGTCCCTCCTCAGTGATTGTGCCTCCGGGAAAAGGTTGAGGCTCATAGTTCTCTTCAAATGCTTCCTCCACTGGAATGATAACTGCTTCTTCTTCTATGGGTTGCTCAGGTGGGGAAGGGGGTCGTTCATATTGTAGCAACTTAATTTTTAACTCGGCCACCTGCTGACGTAGCTCTAGTACTTCACTGGCTACTGATAATTCCGGCTCTGGTGAGGTTGCAGCGTTGGCCATCTCTTTGGGTTCTTGTTGGTGTGGTGCAGGCACTTGGGCTTTCTGTAGGTCTTTGACTTGGTCAGCAAGCTGATCATGAGCTTCTAGGAGAGTGGCATAGGTTTCTAATATTTGTTGTATATTCTCCGAGGGGATGGCTTGGAATTTAGCCGGGTCAATGGGTGCCCCTGGAGTATTTTCCATAGCTGCTTCGAGGTTGTCTTGATTTTGTTGTTGTAGTCTTTTGTTTTCTTCTTGAGCAGCCGCTAAATGGCGTCAGAGTAGAGCCATGTTTCGTTGTAGTCTAGCGTTATGGGCTAGCTGATCTCTAAGTTGTTCTTCAGTTACCCTACTCTTCTCTGCATGTGTGGACTCGAGCTCCACCTGATATTGTTGGAGGGTAGTCACCTCCTGCTGTAATTCCGTATTAGATAACTCCAGGGCAGTGACACGTGCTTGGAGATGGGCTGACAAAGTACAGAGTTCTTTATTGTTTTCTTCTAGTAACCTGTATTCCTGTTTAAGTTGGGCAGCAGCTTCGAGCATGGTGTTGAGTGCATGACTAAATGAAGTGGGTGCAGGGGTAAAGGTGGAAGATGCAAGGGGTCGGGAGATGGGAAAGGGAAAAGTGGATGTTGTGCCTACAGTGCTTGGAAATGGCGACGTGAGTGAAATGATACGTGGTAATGTTGGAATAACAGTGGTGGTGGGTGATCCTGTGGATGGTGAGATGTCCATGGGATCGGACGTGAGAGTGTGTGATTCGTGCACTGTGAATACAGGAATGGTGGGTGGTGTGATAGTGGTGGCAGTGAATGTGGGGGAGTGGGGTTGGGAAAGGGGCTTTTTATTATAATTATCCACCTGTTGGAGTATATTTACAAGGTTTGTCCAGAATGAGGGTTGTGTGACTTGGGTTGAGTGTGAGGCAGTTGCTAGGGGAGTGGTGGATAGGGTTTGGGTGTGGGTGAATGGAAAAGGATGGGATGAGGTCTGGCTATTGGCAAGTGGTTGTCCAAGGGCAGGGAGATAGGAAGGGTGACCTATTATGGTTTGATCGGTGGCCGGATGACCGGTGTGGGGTTCAAAAATTTGGGTGGAAGTGCTGGATGTGGGTAAAGGGTAGGATGTAGAAATGGAGGTGTGTACAATGGTTTCATGATGGGTGGATATCGGTTGTTCCGAAGGGATTGTGGAGAAGGGTTCTGAAGGGTGGATGGAAGGTGGCGGTGGAGATGGTACGTGAGTAATTACCTCTTGTTCGTTAGTGGGACTTGGGCTCGTCATGTGAACATCCTCTGAAATTATAGTAGGCAAGGCGGTAGAGGCTTCCATTTGAATCATTTTCCCGCGTCGTGGCCGTGTATCAATCCTTCGCTGATCATAGATAGGGTTTTCCTGATAGACCATTGTCCTCAATGCTTCCCCGATCCCACATGTCTCTGCCAAGAGATTCAATGATTCCACAAAATGTGAGTCGACATTCTCGGTTTGGAGCATCTGGTTCACTAGAGCTCTATTCGCCTCTTCTGTCATCTTATGTCTTCTCTGTACCTGCTTGATGGTCTTGTATAGCCGTCTGAGTTGTGCCGTGTAGGCAGGGGCCTCTTCTCCACTGTCTTCTGGGTCATTTCTTTGTGCACCTTCCTGAACTTGTGTATTTGGGTCCTGAGAATGTTGTGCCACTTCTTCCCCATGTACTCTGCTAGTCTCACCCCGTGGCTGTTCTCTTTGGACTGATGCACCCGGATCAACATTGTCAGGGGAATCTTCACTGTCGGATAGGGGGACCGTCTGCAGGAATCTTTCAAAATCGAAGTTTGGATCTTCTGTGAAGGTGGCCATAGATGCAAACTCTGCATCGGTAGGTAGTGGAGGGGCGGATGGAACGGGTTGTACCACCTCCCTAGCTTGAACTCCTTGAAGATGGATCGTGAAAGGTGTGACCTGAGCTTCTGGTCGGGGAGAAGCTTCGGTCGTGGCTTCTTGAGGGATCGTTACCTGGGAGAGCGATCCACGCATTCGTTTTGCAGGCTGGCTCCCTGACTTCCGCCCTTTGAACAGCTCCAGTTGTGCATACTTTAGGGCTCGGGCAACTGGCACATCATATGCAAGACATCTGTAGATGATTCTTGTAAGCGCACAACAGCCATGTAGAGTAGGCTTCCTCACACCCCGCTTGCCTGCCTCATACACTTGGTCCAAGATCCATACAAGCATCTTAATGGGCAAGCTTCCAGTCTCTGCTAGATATAACCCATACCATATCTTCTTATGAGGTTGGGTGAAACGGTCCTGAGCTGGGAATGCGAAGTGTTGGAGACACATCCGCAAAGGTATGGCGATGTTGGGGGTGAGGGCGCACATTTCTTTTAGCTTCTTGATTCTATTGCTTTTCATCGACTCGGGTATCAAGGGGTCACGGTCAGAAGGTACATGCGTGCCATACATCTGAAGTGCTTCCCTTATTAAAGTAACATTCAATTCAAACTTCCTCATTTCCTCCAGATTTGACAAGGAGGGCACCCAGAATGTGCCTGAATGATCCTTATCCCCTGTCGGCTTCAGCGTGGCAATTAGGTAGTAGCACCTGAGGAAATCTGGTTTAGGCAGAGCTGCACTGAAATAAGTTTGTAATCCTGCTTTTTGCCAGATATCTTGAAGTGGAGCTGCATTTTGCAGTGCTTCGAATTCTCGTGAGAAGAACTGGAAGGTCCACCACACTCCTCCACATTCCATCTTGGATTCCCAGATATGATCCGCGTCTCCCAAATCTCCTGGCATCTCATTGAACCAGTGAGAATGCCCCTTTACTCTTTCGGTTAGGCCGTTTGGTGGATCTGGAATAGGAATCCTCCGCACATTCACGAACTCCTCGGGTCGAGATGTTGGTGGGGCCTCCACCGGCATGGCATCCCAGTTGATTGGAACACCAGATCCTGCGTGAGAGCTTGTGCCTGCCGCTGTTGCCATGAGAGTAGGTTGCTTATCTGCTGGAAGAAGAAAGGCACATTAGTGTTGCCTAGGAAACAAGATGTAATGGTGTTCCCTTCACAATACTAACATGACAATCCCGGAGGTGAGTGGTTAGTGGTGAAGTGTTTGTGATAGGTGTGAGTGGTGATTAGAGGTCCGTGTCATCCTAGATGCATGCTTTGGTTATGCAATGGGCTCGGAATGCTCCTGTGTTAGTGTGGGCAGATTTACAGAATTGGGTCAGGGGGTTTAGTGCACAGTTTAATTCTCCACACTTTGATAGAGGAGTCGTAGCTCTTAGAGCTAAAGACAAGTGAAGATTTCTGGATGAGAGTGTGATGTATTTGGGACCTTTTGGGTACCCATTTCCAGGTGATGGGAGTGGAGGCAGTGAGAGGTGTAGGTATCTTTTCGTTTTTTGAGCTGTTGGCCACGAGTGCTTGTGAAAGTTGCTTCATCCTAGTGTCTGAAGGTGAAGTAATTTGGGCTTGTAAGCAGGCCTTGGGCACCCATATCTGTCTAGCATTAGGGATGGCCTTCATTGACCGCTTAGGAACCCAAATAGAAATGGTACGCCTAGGGGTTATCCTAGGGGGCTTCTTCACTTTGTTCCTTAATGGTGAGGCTCGTTTCTTGTCTCCTTGAGAATCTGCTATTGGAGTTGTGAGTTTCCCATCCTTGCGTATCCAGATCTGCTTCGCCCCACAAGATGCTCCATGTTGCATGGGTTGGCGCTCCTGCCTCTTGGTCGGCAGCCTCCTTCGTGTTGAGTGATGTTCAGTCTGCTCCTCTAGAATCTTCTTCGGATCAGTTAGGAACTCCTTATTGACTTCTGTACCTTTAGTAAGATTGACAATCCTCTGCACCATAGAAGTTTGGACAAGCACAACATTGTTATCTTCATGTGGATTCCTGGAGGGACCAGGAGTTGGTGCCTGTTCTATTGGTTTGAGTGCTTGATTTTCTAATTCAATCGTGAGACGGCTTTGGCCTACCCAAGCCTGAAGAAGTCCACTTCTTAGGTTGAGGTTGACTGCGTGATCATAGATCCAGTCTTGGCCTAAGACAAGAGGTTCGGTCAGATCCTCGTCTTCACACACTAGCACTTTTGCTGGCATGAGGACCTCTTGTATGTAGAGGGGAAGATCCACCTCTCCCATGCAAGGGGTTTCAACACCTCCTAATCCTATCAGATATGCTTCTAGGGGTTTTACCTCCAATTGCAGCTGCTGGCAATAAGAAAGCCGAACTGCACTTGTGGCTGCTCCTAAATCAATTAAAGCCCTCACGCTTGTTGTGCTGTCTCTTTGTCCTATTTCTAGGGTCACAAAAGGTCGTCGGTCCACTATCTTATGGGTACGTTCACCTGAAGCCTCACACATGGCCATGTGATAGCCTGGAGACTCTTGAGTGTCAGTCACAAGCTGATCCCTCCCTTGTCTCCTCAACTTCATTCGTCTGATACGCTCTAAGGCCTCTGCCTGTGCTTCTTCTCGAATTCGTTTTTCCTCCTCTTTACGTTGCTTAGCAGTATTGAGTCGACTTAGCATTTCCTCCGTGAGGGGTTCCTGATACAGCTTGACTCTACACCCGCTAATATAGTTTGGGAGAACATCCCCCTCTAGAGTGGCTAGTTGTACTGCTCCACTCGTGGAGATCCTATTGATGATCATAGGTACGTAGCCTCTCTTTTCTAGCTTTCTTGCGTGTTGTTTCAATGTGTAGACTAAAACTAGATCTCCTGCTTTCAAGCCCTTATCCTTCACATGGGCATCAAAGTATGCCTTTTGCCGTTTCTTTGCAGCATAGATGCCTGCTGCCGCTCGTAGCCTCGTCTCACCTAAACGCTCTAGATCAAAGATCCTAGAGGACAACTCGTGTCCATTCCACTCATGCTCTTGTGCTACTCTTAAAGCTGGAATTAGGAAATCTAATGGTAGCACCGCATTTTGTCCGAAGACCATCTGAAATGGGGTGGCATTGAGTACCGTTTTGTAGGCAACTCGGTATGCCCAAACAGCATGATGCAGTTGTTTGTCCCAATCAGAGCGTTTATTATTTACAAGTTTCGTCAATACGTTACATAGGATCTTATTCGTGCTCTCGGCTTGTCCGTTAGCTTGTGGGTGATAGGGGGCAGACTTCTTATGTATCACCATGAATTCTTGAAGGAGATTTTCAATGACCTCATTCAAGAAGTGCGTACCTCTATCACTAACCAACTCTATTGGTAACCCATATCTAGTGAACACATTTTCGAATAAGAATTTAGCCGTCGTTTGAGCATCATTCTTTGTCGTGGCTTTTACTTCCATCCACTTTGTAAGGTAATCTGTGGCTACAATAATATATTCTGCGTGGGAGTTTCTAGCTGGGGGGTTGATGGGACCTACAAAGTCTATACCCCACTTTGAAAATGCACATCCTCCCATCATTGGCCTTAAAGGCATTTCATCTTTTCTTATCGGATATTGGGCACGTTGGCATGTGTCACAACTCTTCACATAAGTATGTGCATCCATATGAAGAGTGGGCCACCAAAGTCCTGAAAATAGAATGGTCTTAATTACTCTGTCAGGCCCAAAGTGTACACCTGCAGTACCGCTGTGTGCCGCTTCTAAGACTTTCAAATAGTCTGATTCATGAATGCACAGTCTTAGGTAACCATCCTTGCCTCTTCGATATAGGTTGTCTCCTACTAAGGCATAGTCTTGAGCCTCTTGCTCCATGCTCCGTTTTCTTGCAAGACTAGCCTGATTGGGTAATGTTCCCGATCTCATGAACTCGACCAATGGAGCACTCCAATCTGGGATTAATGACACGTGATAAAGAGTGGCATGTTCCACTGGGGTTCTCTTCTGGCACACTGAACAATTGTGGATCCACTCTTGTATTTCTTTGTCCATGCTAGGCCAATACACTCCTAAACGTTTTAGATTCTGCAATGTTCGTTGTTTAGAGTAGTGATTCCCTAGCAATCCCTCATGGGCTTGTTGCAACCAACTAGTATGTTCATCGTCCTCGACACAACAAGCTAATACACCCTCGGTATCTTGCTTGTACATACTTCCGGCTAATATTTGATACTTTAGTGATTTTACAATTTCCTCTTTGCTTGTTTTCACATTCTTATTTGCAGGCCCGAAGGTTAGGACTGGTACCAACTTATTTGCCCATTTAGGAACAACTTCTAAATTGAACAGATAAGCATCAGGCAATTCATCAGACACTCCTTGCGGTGGCTCTCCTGAAGTGATGCGAGAAAGATGGTCTTCCCTAAGATGGGTTCTACCTTTCCTGACAACAACTTCAAAGTCGTATTCCATTAGTAAGAGGAACCATCTTACTAAGCGGCCTGTATTGCAAGGTTTATTGACCAAATATAGTAAAGCTTGATGATCAGTGAAAAACTTGAACTTATTGGCTAATAGATAGTGTCTAAACTTCTTCACAGCATATACCATGCCTAAGCCTTCTCTCTCCGTTGTGGTGTAATTTCGTTCAGCTGCATTTAATTGCCTATTAGCATATGCTATCGGCAAATCTAGGTTTCCTTCACCTGTGGGTTGTGCTAGCACACATCCTATTGCATGATTGGAGGCATCTACATGGACATGAAAGGGTTTGCTCCAATCCGGAGTAGTCAATATTGGTGCTGTGCACAAATGTCTCTTCAGCTCGTTGAAGGAAGTCTCGCATTCCTCGCTCCACTCAAAATTTGTTAACAACCCATAAAGAGGTTTAGCTATGATGGCATACATGTGGATAAACCTACGGTAGTATCCACAATGGCCCATAAAGGCTTGTACCTCTTTAACATTCCGTGGCCTGGGCAACTCTGCTATTGCTCTTACTTTGTCTTCATCTGTTGAAATTCCATTCTTAGAAACAATGTGACCTAAGATCTTACCTTGTCGTACCATGAACACACACTTCTCTGGATTCAGACACACTCGATAATCTCTACACTTGTTGAAGATTTGTCTGAGCTCAGGGATGTGGTAACTTCTTTGGAATGAGCGCATAAATCATCCACATATACTTCTAAGCTCTTCCGCAAAAACTCTTTGAAGACATGACACATGAGCCTTTGGAATGTTGCAGGTGCATTGGTGAGCCCAAATGGCATCACACAAAATGCAAAGATTCCCCATTCTGTGGCAAAGGCCGTTTTGTGTTGATCTTCGGGGGCAATGGCTACTTGGTTGTAACCTGAAAATCCATCAAGGAAGCTATAAACTTCCTTGCCTTCCACACGCTCCAAAAGATGTTCGGTGATTGGAAGTGGATAACTATCTCTGATCGTAGCGGCATTAACTTTTTTAAGGTTAATGCACACTCGCAATTTCCCATTCTTCTTGGGCACCACTACAATGGGGGACACCCATTCAGTGTGCTCAATCTCATAGATGAATCCAGCTTCAATCAGCCTGTCAATTTCCTCTTTTATTTTGGCTGCATAATTGTCATTATATGTGTAGGGCTTTTGTTTGGTGGGCTTGGCATCAGCGGTCATCGGAATCGTATGAGAGCAAATCTCTGGATCTACTCCTTTCAAGTCTCTATAGTGCCATGCGAACACATCCCTATATTCCCTTAATAGAGCTACAAGCTCTGCTTCTTCTTTGGCACTTAGGTCATCTCCTATGTACGTACATCGTTCTTCGTTCCCTTCAATGGTCACTACAATTTTTTTGGTCTTTTCTTTATTGTCATATGCTTCTCCTATAATAGCCTCTCTCTTAGGCATTCGTACCAA
Organism: Ceratopteris richardii; assembly: GCA_020310875.1. Taxonomy (NCBI): domain Eukaryota; kingdom Viridiplantae; phylum Streptophyta; class Polypodiopsida; order Polypodiales; family Pteridaceae; genus Ceratopteris; species Ceratopteris richardii. The sequence goes on from CM035410.1 coordinate 30,206,852, forward strand.
AATTTTCCGGTCTTCCACTTCATATTTCTTGAAATTTTCTGGTACTTCAAACAATGATTCTTCCTCTTCTTGTTTCACTGCTTTTCTTTTCTTTTTCTTTTGACCCCCTTCACTTCCTTCCTTTGAATTTATCGTTTTAATACTCGCAAGGGGTTCTTCTTCTTTTTGGGTTAACACTCCTATATCTTCTAAATAGTGTTCCTCTGAGTCAAAGTAAGTATCCATCACAATGGATTCTAGATCATCGTCATTCTCTTCTTCTTCTATGAACTCACTAGGATCACGCTCTTCCAACAGGGGCTGACACATGAACACTGAAATATCATAACCCTCCTCATCACAATGGGGTGTCCATTGTTCCTCATTAACTGCAATGTCCATGGTAGCTAAGATTTCTGCCCAACCATGAGGCTCAAATTCCTCATCTGGAAATATCATCGGTGTATAGGCTGGGTCTTTTATTGGTCTATCTCCTGGGGGAGTTCCTTCTTCTCTCGCTTTTAGGCGCTTTTCCTCTTCCTCCGCGACCTTGCACATCCACAAGTGAGTATCTTCATGCAGCCAGGATGGTTCAGGGGAACTTCCAGAATGCACGGAGATAGAATCTTCTTTCGCTTTGTGGATAGGATTCCACTGTAGGGGTGGTACATCTCTGAAGGTGTAATCCTTCAGATTGACCTTGGTGGTGACCCCTAAGTGCTGTAAGTACAAGGAGTTGGTTCCCCAATCCTGTACTATTTGCAATTGTCGTAGGAAGGGTCTTCCTAGGATCATCTCGTAAACATTATTCTTCTCAAAGTCACATATAGCAAATGTATGTTCAAACTCTACACCACAAGTGGTTAGAGTTATCCCTTCAAGCAATCCGAGAGGTCTTTCAAAATGACCATCTGCCATTTGAAGTTTCATTCTCATTGGTCTTAAGGTGGGTTTGCCCCATCGCTTCCACAAGGAGGTGGTCGCAATAGCAACACCAGCACCCGAATCCACAATTGCTTTGGTTGTGTAACCTTGATAGGTGATCGGAAGATAAGTGTTACCTTCTTCACCTTCGCTCATGTCCCCTATCTTGTCGAGAGGTATCTCTGGAACTTTTTGCTTAGAGCCTACTTTTGGTATATTGGATTCAAGTTCTGGAACCTGATCCTTCACATGATTCCAGAGCTCCGGTTTTGCCTTGAGGAGCTCCTCTACAGTGAGATGACATTGAACCTTAGTGTTCTTCACAACATCAGTGTTTCTTGGAATCACTGAGTCTTCATTTCTTACCAATATTGTGGGGGCTCTGATCTGGAGAGATTCAGATTCCCATGGGCCTGTGAAATGAGGCAACTCTTGTAAAGAATTAGATTCAAAATCTAATCTCTCATCCTCTTGTTGCTCTGTTTGGTCTCCATAGATAGACGGAATGTCTTGGGGAAATTGATCACGAAGATCATCAATCTCAGGAATAGGAGGGGAATCACCCTTCTCCTTGGCCCATTTCTCTTCTTGTATTTCCCGCAAGAACTCTTGAGAGTACTGTTGAATTGAAGGAGGTATTCCAGCATCCGTGGAATTAGGAACATAAGCTCCCCTTGGTGGTGAGCTTCCTCTTTCAACAACTGGTTGAGCCTGTGGAGGTAAAGAAACTTGTGATTTGTTTACCAACTGCTCTAATCTTTCTAGTAAGCCTTGGAAATGCAAATCCGGCTTGACAGAGTTTGTCTGATTGAACTTTTGACTAGTCTCAAGTATAGCTTGAGCTTGTTCTACCATTTTCATGCACATTTTCATCCGTTCAATCTCTAAATCTGCTCTAGGGTAACTCTTGTCTAGGTTTGCAGCTGTTGGCCCTTCTTGAAGTCGAGCCTGGTAGGCCTTGAACATCATGTCCAAGCCTTCAGGAGTGGGGTCAGCTAATACTGATCCTACTCGGGGTGGTGGGTGGGTTACGTGGGGTGTATTAGAGGGTGGAGGAATGGAGGGTGATGGGGATGGTAGTGGTGGAAGTGTGTGGGAGTGCGGTTGAGATGTGATCTCTGTGATTTTTGCCTTGGTTTCTCTCAGGCTTTCTTCAAGTTCGTTTATCTTTTTTGCCCATTGCCTCTTCATTCTTTCACGACTATCCTTCCAGGCTCTAGTCCTCTTTTTGGTTATGCTCTCTGTTTCACTCACCTCGGGGCTCTTTTCCGGACCAACACCTTGGTTTTGTTGTAATGCCTAGGCTCTTGTGATCACCTGCACAGGTGCAGTGGAAGTCACACTCCCTATGGAGTCTACAACTAACCCAACAACATTGATAGGAGTGATTTTAGGCATGTTATTAGGGTTCTTTGGGCAATCTCGTAGGAGGTGCTCTTTCCCGCAGTCTTGACAGAAACCTTGAATGGTTACTGGTTGAGGTTGTGTAGGGGCAGGCAGTGGACAATCACGTATAAGGTGATCTCCCTGACATCTGAAGCATGGTCCTCTAGGAAATGGGGGTCGTACCTGTCTAGGTTGAGGTATAGAGTTGGGGTTTGTGTACATGACATTGGCATACTCAGGTTCCCCACTATTTTCACTTGGGTCCTCATAATAGTATGACTCGTTATGCTCGGGTGACTGCATGTAGTAAGCCTGTGGGCTATCCATATGTGTGGAGTCAAAACTATGGTCACTTGGATCACTGTCTGATAGCAATGGGGTGACTGGGACTATGGCTCTATTCGGATTTTCTTCAGTAGATGCATATTTTACTGGGATCACATTGGTGGGAGCAGGGGGTTGCTGTACTAGGACTGGTTGAGGTCTCTGCTGCCCTTGGTAAGGTGGCTGATAAGTTTGCTATGGTCTGTTGTATTGTTGTGGTGGGTACTGATTCTGGTATCTACCATGTTGTGGATATGGCTGAGGATAATTTTGCCTAACAGTTTGTTTGTTATATGGGCAGTCTTGTGCAGTGTGGTTGGTGTACCTGCGCTCTATGGTGCAGTACTGGCTACATGGGTAATCACTCAACTGTTGAGCCCAAGACCTGGCAGTGTGATTGACACTAGCTTCAGAAGATCTGAGGCTTTGTCTGTCTCGGCCTAAGTGTCTGCCTGATCTAAGGTTCATATGCCTGATTTATCTACCCCCTGGGACCCAAGCACACTCTCGTTGCAGGTTAATTTTGCACCAATCACTTTGTTCTTTTGAGTTGAATATTATGTTTATGGTCTTGTCTGAAATCGCATCGTCAGGAGTACTTAAGTGAATTTCCGCACTTGATAAGTGATCGATTCCCGTTTACCTTTTGTCCCTTAGGGTTTTCGCACTTAGGACCTATTTACTTCTTGCACTTGGTTGATTAATACTCTTGGACTTGATTCGTGCCTAACGTTGCCCTAATTAATTACCACACCCAAGTCGTACTTAGCCTAGGCTAGGAATTGACAAAGGAGGGTTGAGAGATCTTCCAACCTCAATTAGCTGGTTGACCAGACTGCTACACAAGCCCAGGAAGCCTTCTCCCAAGCTTGGTACTCACCCTTGCTAGCTTGCTTTGGATTACCTTGAATGCACACAAAGTTCCTGCAAAAGCTCACCCGTTAGTATAGCTCTATTACCACAAGTAATTTAAAGACTCACATCAATAATTTTAGTCCCCCCTGGTGTAACTCACTGCACCCCCTGAATCTGAGGACCACTTAGTTCCACCTAAAGGTCAACTTAAAAATGCATGTTCTAAAACTCCACGTATCAATCGGAGTTCGTATGGTCAAGTTATGACCATTCAGGCACTAAAGGGTCAAAACAGGCTCTCAGGGTTCAGGAGATCCCTCTCTGGTTTCTAGGCCTTTTGCCCACTTCCAAGGTTCTAAAGTTATACCAAGGTGCCTAAAATTAAGCTCAACTACCCTTCCAATCACTCAAAAAATAACCTTAAATTTTCATGCGTTAAAGGCCGTGTATCGCGATAGGTCGGGTCGAGGTGTCGCGATAGGTGGTGAAGTGTCACGATAGCTCGTGAGGTGTCGCGATAGGTCGAAGTGTCGCGATAGCTCGTGAGGTGTCGCGATAGGTCGAAGTGTCGCGATAGCTCGTGAGGTGTCGCGATAGGTCGAAGTGTCGCGATAGCTCGTGAGGTGTCGCGATAGGTCGAAGTGTCGCGATAGCTCGTGAGGTGTAGCGATAGGTCGTGAGGTGTCGCGATAGGTGGTGAAGTGTCGCGATAGGTGGTGAAGTGTCGCGATAGCTCGTGAGGTGTCGCGATAGGTCGAAGTGTCGCGATAGGTCGTGAGGTGTCACAATAGGTCGTGAGGTGTCGCGATAGCTCGGGATATGGTGAATTTTTCTGTTCTGTCTAGTGATCCTGGGAGCTCTAGGCCTGCGCAGTGTCGTGGTGCACTCAGAATCGTGATTGGGTGAAATTTTCGGAGTGTCGCGATAGCTCGAGCTCAACGCCTCGGGGACTGTGCAGACAAATTCTGTACCTGCTGAGCTTGCTGGAGATGATGATGAAGCTGCCACCTGCAAGAAACATGCAAAAAACACACAAAGATAAGCACACACACTCGCTCTCTCTCAAACTCGCACACAACAAATGAGGGAATGATGAGGAAGAGGGAATATGTAGTGGAGAAGGAGGTGGAGGTGGAGATGGAGAAGGAGGTGAAGATGAAGATGGAGATGGAGAAAAATCAGAAATTTACCTACTACTTACCCTTCCAACGCGTCCTCTCTACGTCTTACCATCACACGCTCGTCCTCAAAGCTCGATCCCCGGCAACGGCGCCAAAATTTGGTGTAGCTCAGTGATGAGTAGCACCTCCTTTAATGTCAATCGGGGAAGACGTGAGAATGGTATGAAGACCACGAGCAAGTGGAAGCACAAGTGCGTGAGTGAGAAGCACACAAGCATGCACACACATACACGCACACGTGCACACACGGCAAGAACAAAGAGAGTAAGACAATGGAATCACTTCTATTGCAAGAAAGTTCTCATACAAGCTCAAACTACAAGAAGCTACCCCAAAAATGAGCTCTCTAGCTCTATTTATAGTTTTTGACTAGCTTTGGCCCTGTCCAGACCTAGTGTCCGGCCTAGTTAAAAATTAGGTTCCAGGGCTTATTTGAGGGCTCAAACGAGATCTAAAAATTATGAAAATTGGCAGGCAACTACTTCTAAGGCTCCCCAAGCTCGAGGACTCCTCGGCTTGTACAAAATGGAGCTACAAAAAGGTGAAATGATATTTACAAGGGTTTTTAGTGATGAGAATCACTTAAAAATGATGTAAGGGTTTTGAAAAAAAATGAAGGGTTGCCTTAGTGCTAGATCTGCATGTGTGTCCGTACTTGCTTCTTCCCGTATACTGTCAACATGGGTACTTTTGGAATTCTTGTAACCTCGAAAGAAAAAATCTTATAGATATATCAATATGATGCTCTACTTTCCATGCCATAGGTCTAAACCTAGATCAAGAATTTGGAATGCATGGTTCAAAATAAAGAAGATAAAGCCTCTTCCAAAAGAGGAAACTCATAGCAAAAAAATTTTCCTTCGGGACTCAATCACGATTGGTTGCTTTCATAGCAATAATATGTTAAAAATCAAGCCTAAACCAAACCGAATATATTTCCTGTGTCTTTTGGTATTTAGATGTTGTGGTGTTGTTTTAGGGTTCCATTCTAGTGTACATGTGTTCCAAATACTTGCCTAAATCTTAGCTAAAGCCTTAAAGGCATGGATGGCAAGTGGACCTATCATTTAGAGGCTTCGTATCACGAATTTGAGCTACTAAGATTTTTCAGCCATTTTTCTTAATCATAGTTTACCAAGAATGTTAAGTTGTTGATTGAGAGATTCCTCCAAAATTGTAGGAGCATTTTTTTATAGCCTTTATATGTATGAATCCAAGTCATGAGTGAATTCCATGACCTCTTCTCTCTTCCTAAGTTATTTTAGAGTGTAAGGAAGTTGCTACATCCAGCCCATTTGCTGAGTTAGCCATTTTCTTAGCTTATACTGAAGGGGTTTGGAGTGCAGAACAAGAGGAGGAAGGAGGACATGGAATGAGAGAGAAGAGAGGAACGACGCGCGGATATGCGTGGGAGCCTCGAAACCCACATTATGAACTCTCTTGAGGCAATGCTCTATATATGATGTATATATATGAATATGGGGGTAAGGTCACATGACCCTTACATCCCCAACAATCTCCCACTTAAGGGTCAATGTGACCATAAGTGGAAAAATATACAAAGAATGATGTAGGACTATACAATAATGTACAGGAAGAGTCTAGATCTCTACCCATACCAGATCAGCCTACACCAACTGCCTCGAACAAGGTGTATCCATGCACCTCAAACTGCTCTAGACTCATATCGATAAGAGTCGAGCTCATATCTGACTGATGCAAGAACTGATGAAGTTCCTGCAAAGCTCCCACTCGCTCTATGCATGTGTCAATCATCGAACGACTGACAACTCCAAGTGCAAATGCTCCAATAGCAACTGCAATGTCTGGTCTCGAGCATAACAACTCGTACATCAGACTCCCGAATGCTGACGAAACATGTGCTATCCTGGCTAACCTAAGTATGTCGGCCATGCCTATATCCAAGGCATCCAAAGCACTATCATCAAGACCAACATGTCCTGAAATATCTATGTCAACATCTGGCATGAGCGAATCCAAGAATGACTGCATAACTGCTGACTCCTCAGCATCTAAATCAGCCATGCTCACAACCAAGGATGTATCTAGATGTGCATCATGAGAGCTAATATGCTCTACCATACACTGTGTACCATGAGAGCTATCGTGCTCTACCACACCAAGTGTATCATCATGCTCCATATGAGCTAAATGCACAACATCAACACCAAGATCAAACTGATGGTCACACTCTAACTGAGTATCATCACAATGCTCTACATGAGCATCCACATCATGCTCTAAAGCATCCAACTGATCATCCAAAGTGTGCTCCAAATGAGCATCCACATGATCAACAAAATCATGCTCTATATAAGCATCATGAGCATCCAAAACATGCTCTACATGTGCATCCATCTGAGCATCCGAATCCTGCCATACATGTGCATCATGAATGTCAATAGACATATGTGTAGGTAGACAAAATGAGACATGACGAGTCTCACATCGCACATAAGGCTGAACTCCCACTGAGACGAGACTGTCTCTCACATGAAGTACCTGCAGTGGATACATGTGCCCAATCCTGGCACCTCTGATAAGCATAAGCTGTCCCAACTGCAACTGAAAATGATGCTCACCAAGGAATGCATAACATCTGCTCTTCTGTAACTGGCTAACTGAAATCAAGCTCATAGGGAATGAAGGCACATAACGTACATGTCTAAGCATAAGTGATGCTCCACTAGGTAGCATAATGCATACATCTCCTGCACCCTCAATATCATATGTCGTACCATCAGGCATGTGCACACATCCACGACTCTCACCTGAGAATCGACAAAACCACTCACGATGTGGAGTAACATGAAAACTGGCTAATGCATCAAGCAACCAAGCCATATGTGTGCTATCTAATGAGCAAGAGGAATCATGAGATGAACCATAGGAGAAAGTGATATCACCATCACAGGCATAATCAACTGCCATAGACTCTCCTGAAATCACTACCTGACCTGCATCACGTGCATATCTCTGACGTCGTCGTGGCATCCGCCTGAAGCAACGTCGTCGAATATGGCCCTCATGACCACAGTGCCAACATCGAAGTCGTCGACGTGATCTATGTCTCACATGAGTCAATGGACTCGCATACATATCATGTAGTCTCTGCCATAATGCACTACTCGTCTCCTCATACATAACAGACTCGTATATAGAATCCACAAGCTGTAATCGGATAGTGGAGCTGGCCAATGCGTCCATATCCATCCATACATGGCCGGGCATGTCACGAGGCCTCTGTGCATCTCTATGCACATGCATGTGTAACCCTGCACGAACCAATGTATGCCACATCTGAGCTTTCCATCTCGGAAAGTCAGTGCCATCAAATCGAGAAGACACCATGCTGGCAATCCAAGACTAGCAATGTAACAAGAGACTAGAAACAATACTCTATCCTGAATAGGATCACACCTGCATATCCATATGCATAATTCACATCACATATGTCTCACTGGAGAAGAAAACCATGTGAACCACCTGTCACATAACCATGCATCTACCATGCATATAAAACCATGAGCATAAGCCTGCTCACCAAGTCTCCAAACTGACTAAGTAGATATGAAAGAATCTTGGGAAAAATTCGACAGAATATCCCCTGAAAACTGAGCAATCAAACAAGATAACCAATCACCAAAGAACAATGAATAATCTTTCACCACCTGTCACTGATATAAATCAAGAAGATAATGGCAACTACATGTGCCAAAAAACTAATGGCAATACACGCCAATACAATGGCAATACAACTCCCACTCAAGAATAAATCCTGCAAGATGGTCCAACCTGTCACAAACAACCTGTGACCAAGTCCAAGTGAATGGAGATAAACAATGATCCAAAGCTATCGCACAAGCTTCAAGATCCACTAGAGCTCCTTTCTAGCATGAAAGCCGATGAAATTTCGGCAGCATCTCCTCTGTAAAATGGACTCTAGAACCAAAATAACCATGTGGGAATCACCATCCACATATGCCAAGAATCACACTGGCAAATATATATCAATCAATGACCAAATGCTAATAACGGTGACAAATAAACATGTAACTGAGGCTCCAATCTGGATCATGTACCTGCAAAGAAAACAAAGATACAAGTACCAATCAAGATCCAATGTCAACTCTCACAAAAGTATGTGCAAGTAACCAAGTGGCATAAGCAAGATATAGACCACAATGCCACTATACATCCATGATCAAACTCATGATGACATAAACCTCAAAAAGAGTATACCACAATGTCATCTTACATGCCAAACACGTGACAATATCATGCTCTACTCTCATATGGAGGAGCTACCACAATGATCATACATGTACAATGTCTTGAAGCTCTGAAAATAAGAGCTTGCACACCATAAATTCTCTCTCGAAGAAGTTCCAAAGCAAATTCAACCTCCAAGTGCAATTAGGGTTGTTTGGGCAAAACTGTACTGCTCTGTGTTTTGCTGTTTCAGAGGTGATAACCTCTGAATCTGAACTTTTGGTCTTCAGCAAACTTGAAGATCTGTTTCTTGGCTACATAACGACATAAAGAACACCTCAATCGGAGGTGCGTAGCTCAAGATATGCTCAAAATAAGCACCTGCTGTCAATTTCACTTTCACTTGCAACAGTACTGCTCTGTATTCTGCAATTTCGGTGACCTTGCATTGGGAATCTGAATCTGAGTTCTTCTACAAAGTTGTAGCTAACTTTTCAAGCTACGAGTAGCAAGTTGAATCATCGCATTCCGAGCTGTAGAACTCAAGTTATGACAAAAAAACCGACCTGCTGTCCTACTCAATGTAGATTCGCCTTCTACAATTCTCTGCGTTTTTCGAATTTTCGGCACTTCAGAAGTCCGAACCAGGTTTTGCGCCCTTCTGTGAAGTTGTAGCTCTCTGTGTTAGCTACGCACAGAACTTTAAAACGCGTCAATCCGAGCTTCCTAGCTCGAGTTATGACCGAAATACTGAACAGCTATCAAGAGATGCCGACCTGCACTTCTACCTCTTCTCACCTAAGCTTCCATTGAAGCTTCTTGCACACCAGCCTTCAACATGCTCTGATACCAATGAAGGGGTTTGGAGTGCAGAACAAGAGGAGGAAGGAGGACATGGAATGAGAGAGAAGAGAGGAACGACGCGCGGATATGCGTGGGAGCCTCGAAACCCACATTATGAACTCTCTTGAGGCAATGCTCTATATATGATGTATATATATGAATATGGGGGTAAGGTCACATGACCCTTACATCCCCAACATATACTTCTCTATAGTTAGTCATTGCTCATTGCCTTTCTGAGAAGTGAGCTAGTTTCTAGCACGTTTCTAACTCCTTCGTCCGATATCCATTTGATGTGATTTTAATCCTGTTTGATTGATCATAAAATCTCTTAAGCATGGTATAATATATATGATTATTTTGTGAGTGAGCTCAAAGTGAGATTGTAAACGAAAGTGTGTCTCTACACATAAGAAGAGTACAATAGCAAGGATAGCTTGTCTAACTTTCAGAGGTTGGTTCTCTGTGCTAGAGTATATTCCAAATCAAGTGTTTTTTAGTGGTGTGGACAATAAAGAGTGTCTACTTTTATTCTAAAAAGTTTCATTATTTTTCTACATTTACATTTTGAACTAGGTCAAAAACAGTTACTCTGGGTCACTATGGAAAACAACATGTGAGAGCCTATCACTTTCCAAAGCTGCATAAGGGTGTTGATTCATCCACCAACAATGGTATCAACACATTTTGAAGCATTTGGGACCCTTGAAGGAGATCAAAGCAAAAATTCAAAGCTATTAAATCTCTCAAGAAAGGACCTGGAGCAAATGTATAAGCTACACAATATTCAGAAGTGGATTTTCAAGCAAAGAGCAAGCATCTTAATACATATCGAGGGAAAAAGATATAAGAAGGTAATCATTTTGAACGTTGCCTATTCCATCACACTCAAAGGAAGCATAGGAAGCATAGAAGCTTAAGCAATGGATGGGTTTGCTACCCAAATAGAGAAGCTAGAGAAAGAGAACTACCAACCTTGGGGATTTTGGGTTAGTAGTTCCCTCACAGACGATGGACTATGGGGATTACTTAGTGGAGTTAAACCTAAGCCTCAATATGAAGATACATTTGCTCAAGCTCAAGATAGTGAAGTAAATGAGTAGATTGGTAGAGATAAGAGAGTCATATTCACATTATCTCAACATATTAGTAATAGCATGATCAGTCACATCCAAGATTTGGAATCCAAGAAGGTGTGGAAGGCTTTGGAGAGATTGTACTCCACCTCCATGACGGCACAAAAGATTCAACTCAATAATGAGTTCAAAAACTTAAGCAAGGCTTCAAATAGTAGCATCAATGATTATATCCTCAAGGAAAAGGAGATTGTAGATGCCTTAGGATCAATAGGTAACTCCATCGATGATGATCATTTAGTAGCTCATACACTAAATGGGCTAAGGGATGATGAGAAATGGGGGCCCCTCACTACTTCAGTATATGTGAGGTGCTCATTACCAAATTTTGAGCAATACTTCACCTCGTGGCAACCAAGGAGATGAACCTCAATGGAGGTCATTCAAAGGGCAATGAAGCCAATATCTTTTATGCAGATAATGTCAAAGGAAAGAGAGGTGGACACAATGGAAAAGGCAAAGGTAGAGGAAGATCAAGCCATGATCAAGAAGGTTTGAGTCAAATCTATGGATCAAGGGGGAGAGGAAGAGCTAGAGGAAGAAGAGGTTGATTTCAAGGAAGGGACTACAGAAAGGAATGCTACGATTGTGGAAAGTTGGGCCACTTTGCAAGGGACTACTACTCAAAGGAAAACAAAGCTAGCTACAAGAAGAATCAAGGTAACTTTGAAAATATATCAAATAGTTCAAAGAATGATAATCTCTTATCCATGATGTGAAGAAGTGGTAAAAAGAATGCATCGACACCACATGGTACATCGATACTGGATGTTCAAATTACATGGCAATAGGGAAAAGTTTTGTAGTTTGCATGAACCAAGCACAAAAGGGCATGTAGAAACAGGGGATGACACTCAACTTAGGATCACACACATAGGCGATGCTCCTTTGGATGAAAATCAGAATGCAAAGTGTCTCAAAGATGTGTTGCATGCCAAGAGAATGGAGATAAGGAAGAGAGCTCTCCCACACTCTCACACACAAAGAGAGGAACACATAGAGATTGAGGAAAGGAAGAATCTTCTTCTTGTTGTTGTTGTTTTTCTTCTTCTTCAATTTTGTAAAGAGAGTATACAAGAATTACCTAATACAACAATAAAAATTGTGCAATATATAAGGAATAGTACATAAGGAGAATCCTAATGTCCACGAATGAGTGAGCTGGTAAGAAAAAAAAATTTCCATCACTCTCAGTAGGTAAGTCTAGTAAATATCACTAAACTATCCCTAACATATACTAGCGTGACCATTATACATGTCAAAGAAATGAAAACATGATATGTTTCATCCTCGATCATCACATGTTGGGCTTGATATCGCAACACTCCCCCTCAAGCTCAACATTATGTCCTCTAATCCAAGCATCTTCCCAAACTTCTTTAGCTTCTTTGCTCCAAGTGCTTTAGTGAAAATATCAACAACCTGCTCATCTTTCCTCACATAGAAAAGATCAATGTCACCTACTAATACCTTTTCTCTAATGAAGTGATAATGTACCTTGATATGCTTTGTTGTAGCATGAAAAATAGGATTTCATGCTAAGTGGATGCTATAAAAAATTATCACAATAAATGATGATTGGCTTTTTCCCTTCCACACCTAAATCTACAAGTAGCATCTTTATTCATGACACTTTGCATGCTGCCATTGTAACACCTTTATACTCAGCCTCTATAGTCAACGAAGAAACAATGGTTGCTTCTTACTGCTCCATGCAATAGCTGCACTCCCAAATGAGAATAGAAAGCCACTAGTAGATCTTCTATCTAGAATACTACCAGCTCAATCTGCATCGATGTATCCATGAGCTTGCAATTCTCCGCCAGCTTCATAAAACAACGCATAATTCAAAGTAGCACTCACATAACTTAGAGAGCATCACAGAGCATCTAAAGGTGGTTCTCTTGGAGCCTATTTAAATTGACTTTGAATTCCTACAATGTAGCTTAGATGGGTCTTGTAATTGTGAGATATATCAAACTTCCCACAATTTTCTTGTACATAGAAGAATCTTCCAATACTCCACCTGATGTAGTATCCAAATTCAAATTTTGATCTAATGGCATACAAATTGTCTTACAATCTACCATATCATACTTTTGAAGCATACTCAAGGCATATTGTCTTTGCGAGATCCATATACCTATTTTTGTATGTATAAATTTGATGCCCAAAAATAAAGGTAGGACTAAAGATCTTTCATGTCAAATTCCTACATAAGGAGTTGTTTCGCCTCTTTAATGATTTCTTAATTATCATTACCTACAATCACATCATCAACATAAATGGCCACAGTCGTGATGCCATCATCACCCTTCCTTGCATATAATGAGTGATCTACATCACACATAGAAAAGTCAATGGTGATTAGATAATCTGCAATCCTTTCATGCCAAGTAGGAAGGGCTTGTTCAATCTCGTACAAATCCTTTTGAAATCTAAAAATTTATATTTTGGGTGCTTTGAATCCTCATATCCTTGTGGCTAGTCCATGTATGCTTCTTCCTACAACTCACCATCAAAGAAAGCATTCTTCACATCCATATGATGCAAAATCCATCCTTTTCTTATAGCCAACGCATCAAGGGAACTGACAGTAGCCATTTTAGCTAGGGGGCTGAACTTTTCTTTATAATCTATAGGGAAAAGATCATTTTGAGATCCGAAAATTTGAAGGCACAAACTCTGCTCTATGGAAGAATCAGAGTAAAGATGTGCTAATTCAAAGGAGGCAATGGAAGCCATTAAATGGAATCTCAAAGAAGCTTGCTCACATGGATGAAGATGATTGGGATAAGTTTGATGAAATGGCTAGGTCTACCATTTGATGGCACCTAGCAAATAATGTTTACTTTATAGTATTCGACTATGAAATTGCATAGGGGATTTGGAAGAAATTATGCAATACATATGAAAAATAAATGACAGCAAATAAAGTGTATGTGATGAGAAAGTTATGTGACCTTCACATGAGGACATAGATAGTGTTGCTGCTCATCTTAATGAGTTTGATTCTATATTCTCTCAATTCTAGGCTCAAAAAATGGAGATGGACAATGAAATGAAAGAAATCTTATTGTCATAAACCTTGCCATCATCATGGGATAGGTTTTGCACAGTTATTAGCAATAGTGCACATGGTGGTAAACTCATCTATGATATATGTGGAGCACTCTTGAGTGAGGAGATTTGTAGAAAATATATGGTTAGCACTCAGAATGGAGATGCATATAATGTTTTTGATTCTTACAAAGGAAAGAATCAGCAACATGGCATGAGCAAGAACAAGTAAAAGAATGGTCAATGGAATAAGAGTAGAGGTAAATAAAGGAAGAGAGATATCAAATGCCATTATTGTCATAAGAAAGGACACATGAAGAAAGATTGTTATGCATTAAAGAATGCTAAAGTTAAAGGGAATATCGTTGATGGGCATGTTAAACAACTACCTGCAGCATCTAATTCAACTGTGAAGATTGAAGAAATCAATGCTATTTTTGATGATGATATGTTGACACATGACAATACTATGCCTACTAAGTTTCATATGGTTGGTTCTCTTTCCCACACGTGGCTATTAGATTTTGGTGCTTCTTTCCATGTGACACCGCATAGATAATGGTTCTCCACTTATGCAGCAAAGTCTCTTAGTATTGTGAGAATTGATGACTCTTACCAGTGTGACGTTGTTGGGATTGGAGATGTGGTTGTGCAATTCATTGATGGTTCAAAATTTACTATGCATAATGTATGCCATGTACCTCAGTTATCACATACTTTGATGTGATCTAGTCAACTTGATGACCTTGGTTACAAGATGGTTTTCTATGTTCAATCCTTTCCCATATCAAAGGGCAATATGGTTATTTCAAAAGGAAGAAAAGTTAGCTCACTTTATCCTTTATTTGTGTCATAGAAAGAACACTTATTAGCTGTTACTAAACAACCTATGGCTTGTATTTTGCATGGGCTTTTGGGCCACATATCTCATAGTGGAATGGAAAGTCCTTCTCATTTTGAATACTTACCTATGTTATCTTTCTTTGATTTTTCCTTTTGTGTGCATTGTTAATATGGAAATCAAACTATGAATGTGCATAAAATGCACATTGACTCTTAAATTCAGCGTTTAGATCTCATTCATACATATGTTTGTGGTCCTATGCCCACAAGGTCATTAGGTGGTTCTCTTTACTTTGTCACTCTCATAGATGATGCTACTAGAAAAGTTTGGGTATATCCTATCAAATCAAAGGATGAGGTATTCCATATTTTTAGAAAATGGCTTGCTTCATTTGAGACTCAAAAAGGAACTAAGCTTAAGGATTTACATTTAGATGATGGGGATGAGTATACCTCACATGAATTCAGCATTTTTTGTTAGTGTAGAGGAATTCATAGAGAGTTTACAACTCCTTACACCCTTGTACAAAATGATATAGCTAAAAGGATGAATAGAACTGTTCAGGAAGAAGTAGTTTCTATGATGCATCATGCAAACCTTTCACAAGGCCTTTGGGAAGAGGTATTATTGAATGCAGTACATGTGATTAATGTTTCATCTAGTATTACCAAAGTTTTGAAGGTGGCACAAGAGTTATGGATAGGGAATCCACCATATTATGATCATCTTTGATTTTTTGGTTGTGAAGCATATTTTCATATACCCAAGAATCTTAGAAAAAATCTAGAACATAAGTCAAAGAAATGCATTTTTCTTGGATATGGTGGAGAAGAACAATTTGAATATCACTTATGGGATCCTAAAACATGGTGAGTGATCAGAAGTAGTGATGTCAATTTCAATGAGTCTAAGATGCATAAACAACCCATTAAGAAGGTTGAAGTGAGAAGAGCGGTGTTTGAGGATACTAGTCCTCTAGTTAGCATGCATAAAAATGCTACATTAGGGATGTTCAAGAAAATTTCCATTCAAATCATTCTAAAAATGTTCTTGTTCAACAACCATTGAGATGCTCTACACGTGTCTCACATCCACCTGATAGATATGTTCCTTAAAGAGAATGTCCGATCAAATCATTCTATAAATGCTCCTGTTCAGCAACCATTCAGATGCTCTGCACGTGTCTCACATCCACCTGATATATATGTTCCAGGTTTGGATTTTTTTATGCTAATAGATGCTAGTGAGCATTTTTTCTACAAAGAGGCTATGCAGAAAAAGGATGATGTCAAGTGGGAGCATGCCATGAATAGTGAGTTGGATTCCAATCATAAGAATGGTACTTTGGATTTAGTACCTTTGCCAAGGGGTAGGAAAGGAATGGGTATATAAGTTGAAACTCACATCACACAGTGCTTCTCCAAAGTACAAAGCATTACTTGTTGCAAAGGGTGTTAAGCAACAACATGATGTTGATTTGATGAATCTTCTCTCTAGTGGTGAAGATGGATACCCTGTAAATGTTGCTTGGATTCACTCTAATGAAGGACTTAGAGCTTGTCCAAATGGATGTGATAACTGCTTTCTTGCATGGAGATTTTATAGATTAGGTATAGATTCGTATGTGCTATCAAGCACATACGAACAACTAGCATACATCTCCTATGGTGAGGTTGGGTAAGGCTTTCACTTCATCAAAAAAAGAGACCCAGACATCTGGGTGTCTCCCAGTTAAGAAAACCTCACCACAACCCTCTCTACCAATGTCAAAGGATTTATGCAAATACATAACTGCTATATTAATGAGCACATGGACATACATAAGCTGCATCCATAGAAGCATACATAGTGTTTATGTGCTCAAAATATGTAGTAAAATGGCATTGAAAGGCTGAATTCACAGCCCAAGCACTAGCCAACAACACTTGTAAGTGTTTGTCAACTTTGTTCTTTAGGCTCAAAAAACCTGCATAAACTTGCGGTGGCTACTCCCACCACAGCTAAAACCAATAGATTTGCTAGTGTGGGTGAAAACAAAGCCCCAAATCTGAATATTTGTGTCATAGAAGTACAAAGAACTATCTTCTTAATGTTCTTGAACCTATGCAAAGATCACTATACGTGAAAGTACTCCAAAATGGCTTCAAAAATCACCCCAAAAATGCTTCAAAATAGCCTTTGAAAACAAAGAATGAAGCTTTGAGGGCCCAAAACATGTTCAAGTTAATGTGAACCTTAGTCTTTCCTCTTTCTTAAGCACCACAAGCGTGTAGCTTAGTGGCAAGAGCTTGTCAGATAAGCGAGCTTTGGGGGGGGCAAGCTGAAATGGGTGGCCTCTCGAGAAGTACCAAGAACCTCCATCTTTCTTGATCTGTGAGGTCCTCTCTTGTGCACAGCCAATAGCACCAATGGTGACTTTAGTGACTCGAATGACAAGGTATGCCAAGGTCTATGCCTTGGTCACCGCCTTAGTCATAAGCCTTGGGTGGGTGGGTGGGTGCTCGATTTGCTCACACAAAAGGAACAAAGATTTTGCCTTTGAATGCTCTAAGACTAATAAAGTATTTCTCTGGCAAAGCACAATAGTAGACTCTCCTTCTCGAGAGCTCCACAAAGATACCCTTGCAGTAGAAACCCAAGCTCCGACACTACACATAGTACTCCATAGTGGGGGTGTAGAATACACAAAAAACACATAGTACACAGACCATGGACACAATTTTCTTAGTTCATAAAAATGTGGTTGAACTTATAGTCTTTGACTGACCATGCCACTATATGTTTTATTAAAGAACATATTAAATAGTGTCTGATGGCCATTTGTACTTTCACATGGACACTAATGGTAACATCGTGTAAGTGGGTTGTAGCATTTATATCCCTTTTGCTCAAGGGAGTATCCAATGAAGATACATTTTTTTGCTTTTCGATCATGCTTCATCCTCAACTCATCTAGAACATGTACATATGAAATACAACCAAATACTTTCATATGTGATAAATTTGGCTTTTTATGTGCAAAATTTTCTTCATGTGTAACTTGATGTACAACAGCACTCAGAGTTCTATTTATGATGTATACTGCAGTATGCATAACTTCTGCCCAATAATAATGAGGCATTTTTCTCTCTGCCATCAAGGCTCTTGCTATTTCTAAAATATGTATATGTTTGCATTTAGCAATGGCATTCTATTTTGGTGTGTACCTGCATGAAAACTATCACTAAATTCCATGACTTTTTAGAATGTTGTTGAACTCATTTGACATGTATTCACCTCCTCCATCAGATCTTAATGTCTAAATATACTTCTCTATGTGCTTTTCTACCATAGCCTTAAAATTTTGAAAGTGAGTAAACACCTCACTCTTCTCTTTCATGAAATATACCCATAGTTTTTGTGTATGTTCATCAATGAAAGTGACATAAAACCTACATCCTCCCATAGATATGGTCTTTGTAGGACTCGAAACATTTGTATGTACTATTTCTAGCACATTCTCAATAACATGCTTATCATGCGGAAACAATGCCCTTGAGTTTTTACCAAATTGACATGCTGCACATACCTTCTGCATCTCTGCAACCTTGATTTGGTGGCCCATTGACAAGCTCCTTTGATTGCATCAACTTTAGTCTATGGAAATTTGCATTTCCAATTTGCTTCTGCCAAATCTCTATATAATCAGTAACACTTGCACCTTTTGCAAACATGGCTACATTCATTTCAGGAATTTTCACATTCAAGTTGAACATCCTACCATATTTTCTCCCCTTGGTGACCAACCTTCCTTTCTATTTGTACTCTTCTATATATAAACCATCAGCATTCAACCTGACTTGTAATCCCTAGTTTTCCAACAGAAGCCAGATTCTTTGTTATATTCAAAACATGCAATACATTAGCAAGATGTTTTACCTCCCATCATCCATAGATAGCGCTATGTTTCCTATATTCTTGATAGGATGTAATGTGTCAAAATCTAGGAACATATAATTTTTGCAAATGACTAAACCATTTTGCATGGCTGGTTATGTGATTTGAGGCACCTAAATCAACATACTAGACATTACCATTGGATTCTGAAACATCAACAAACATTGTATTCATCATGTGATGTTGGACCATGAACAGCTTCTCAGAATCATCTACACTTGTGGATGCATAATTTACTTTACCTTCTATTATTTTGATTCTTCAACCTATAATCATGTTCAAAGTGACCACGTTTACCACAATTCCAACATGCTTTATTATCATTAGTTGAACCATTTCTTTGGAAATTTTTGCGGCCTCCCCCTACCTTGAAATTGTCCTCTACCTCATGCATGAATATTCTGTTGTTGAACTTGGTATTGGTTACTATTTCCTCTTCAACTTATGAAGCCTCTATCTCTTCCTTTCCCAAATTAGAATACCTACTTAGAACTAGATTTTCCTTGGGAGTTTGAATCCTCACCAAGATTCTTTTCTTCAATCATCAACATGGACACCAAATCAACAAAATTCGGAATATTTTCCCTAGTTTTAATAGAAGTTTTGAATTGCTTATATGGAGTTCCTCAACCACAAAGGCACACTCCCACCTTATCATCATCATCTACATTGACATCAATAGATGCAAGCGACTAACATATGCTTTTGATTTTTAGGGTGTAGCCATTTACTGACATGCTCTTTTTCTCTGGTGTATGCAACTCATTCTTGAGTTGCAATTTCTGTGCCTTTGTATTGGTCTCATACAATGTCACCAAATTGTTCCAAGCCTCTTTCAGAGTTTTGGCATCCTGTATGTGCCCAATCATGCTATATTGTATGCTAATAGAAAGCTAATACATTACCTTCTATGCTCCTTGATTCCACTCTTCATATGCTCTTAAGTGGTCTGTAGTCTGATTCCTCTCTAATAAATGTGAAGCATTTTTATTCTCTCTTTCAATGTGCTTCTAGTAGCATTTTCCCACCAAGAAATTTTCCATTTTGAATCTCCAAGCATTAAAGTTGTTCTTGTCCAACTTATCGCTCATAAGTTGACTCATTCCATCAGCATTTGCCATTTTTTGCAACAATTCACAACACTACAAAGACACTAGAAGTAGTACCTCTACTTGAACACTATCACACTATGACATGATAGTTGGATCTCAGAAAACCACACTTTTTGTGTATCAAAAATACACAAAATCACTTGAAATTCTGGACCTAGAATACTTGAGTCTTGCGGAATGCAAGTTAGAATTTTGCAAACTAACCTATTTTCTCTGTGGGTCCCACCTTGCAAGCTCAAAACAAGGATCAATGTTAGAAGAAGTATTTTTTGAAGTATTTTTTATGGAAAACAATTGTAAAATGCCAAAAACTCGTAAAAATATTTATGTAACTGATGTAAAAATCAGGAAGAGTCTTCCTTATGTAGAGTAGAATCATATGTAATTTTTCTAGAATTTTTGGAAACTCCTAGATAGCATATTTTTAGATTAACAAAGGAAAGGACCAAAATTCAAGTGTGAAAAGGGACACTTGAAAATTTATAAAAGAAAATTTCCTCTATTATGAGAGGGTTGGCTATTTGTATTACATGTTATCCAAGCAAAGAGAGAGAGTTTCTTGCAGAAAATCGTGTTTCTTCCTTTTGTGTGATTTCTTTGATTTGTTGAGTCTATTCTATGTGTATCCATGGAGATTTGTGAGCTTCTATTGTGTGTTTCTGATGAATGTGTATGAAGAGAGCTGATTACTGACATAATGAGTGAGAAATTGATGAAGAATGGTGCTAGAGATGAAAATCGTCTGATTTTATAGAATCGTGATGTCGGGAAGTTGCGGACATATGGCTGGTGGATCAGTCAGCCACTAAATCCCTCGGCACACGCAGGGTGTATGAGACAATCGTAGGTATCTTAGGTATATTTTTCTTTCGTCTAAGGTAAAAGAAATTCTATATTACTGAAAAATCTATGAAATATCGAGAAGATAATTGTAACACTTTAAACTTCTAAGAACCGTAAGGCTGGGCTGCTCTATATCTATCAATAGCTTCTTGAGGTATAGGTAATATCAAAGTTTCCTCAGTTAATTTTTCTTTTATAATTTCGTCTTCTTGGATTTCTAAATGATTAGGTTGTGTACACCTAATTAAGGGTGGTGGAAATGAATCTATGTTATCTTGAGGGTCATTAGATGCAATTGAAAATAATGCTATAAATCTATTAAGATAATAATCGTGATATACTGATATTAATGATTCGTGTGTAATAATATCCTTAACTACTTCTACTTCGTCTTCTACTTCTAAAGGTGCGTTATTTTTAGATTCAATTAGATTTTCAGATGACATGGACAAGAAAGAGAATGAAAGTTGAAATTGAATTAATGCTAATGACAATAATTCGGTGATTACAATGCTATAAATCAATGATATAAATTCTCTAAAAGATTGCTAACAACTAGTGAATCCTATACAAAAGCTTAATCAAGATAAGTTTGATGGGTTAACATCAAATAATGGATCTATAGTTTGATGAAATCTTCTCTTTTGTCACGATGTTCTTTGATACTTTTGCTTTTAATGTCTGCAAGAAACATTAGAAAATATTAGTAATCTTACAAAACATAAATCCCATAACATTCTCATTCATATTTAATATACATGCATATGTTCATGCATACATATCTCACTTATGTTCATGTTACTTACTCACTTATGCATACTTGCTACCTTCATAGGCACACATGCATTTTCTTAGGCACATGCACTAATCATATGCACATACATAAACACACATGCATGCTACTCTTCTAAATACATATAGTCATGCAAATGTATTCCTTAATTAATATATATTAGCATTTACATATACACACTTACGCTTATACTTAAATGAACCCATATACTTACATCTAAACACATACTCTCATAATAGCATAAGCTCACTCACGCATTTCTAAACAACTAGCTAGGCAATTTAATGCATTCATGCTCTTATTATACCATTCATACCCATGCATTCTAATTATGCTTACAAAAATGCTCACATTCACTCTTACTTCTATATATATATTATCATGCACATGCAAATATGCTATACTAATCATTTATATAATAACATATAAGCTTAACACATCATACATTTGATGTGATTAGAAACACAGAGTATAGTCGGATCGGCCTCTGAATACAGAGCATACAGAATCGAGCATAGTGTGCTAATGAATGAGAAACTCCAGAACATCTCGCTTTGATCAGAGTGCAGATATTGAATTATCTTGCATTGTCGGTACCACTGATGACCTATGATGGCCATTCCTACAACAGCCACTGCTAAGGTAATAATCAGAGCAGAGTCACGTCTGATGGCAAGTAGGTTTCCCAACGAAGATATCATGTTTCCACCATGAGGTCTTCATTGCCTTTCTAGGAGAATAATGGATGAGGTCACTTTTGTCCGGATCCTCTCGAACATCGGCGACATCCTCGTCAACCTCAGGAGAAAAAGGTTGCGCATGAAACTGCGAATCATCTTCCAGCTTCGCTGACCCTTCATGATCTCCATATGCTTCATCTTGAGCTGGAGCATTTGATTCATCAGGCTTCGTTGATGCAAGTCCAAGGACCGAGGAAGTCAGAGACACAACTTCTCAGTCGCTACGTGTTGAGGCGTCAGAAGCTGCTCCTGCCATCAAGAAGCGGTGGACAAGAAGCTCTCTCTCTCTCTTTTTCTTTTTCTCTCTTCCCTAACTCTCTCTTTGCGCGGCTGCTGCGCACGGTCAGCCAGACTCTAGTCTCTCTCTTCTGATCACTAAACTCCAAGTTTCTCTCTTACCAATCTGAAGGCCTCCTTTGTCACAAGACATACGAGAATTAGCCTATGAGTCTCTCACAATAGCGCAAGCTGTCCGATCTTCTTCCTCTGCCCACTTCTGCTCTAATAGGCCTCCTCCTCCTCCTCTGTGTTGCACCTCCGATCAGTTGCCATCGTTGAATTCTTTAAACTACTTATGTATCATCATTAGCTGCCTGATTGCCCTCTCTACTCTCTTAACTTATGCTTGCCACATACTTGACAGAAGATTATTTCTACGCGCGATCAGAATTTGTAGAAAAGTAAAGCTTATTACAATACACATGCATGTTGCAATGCAGCATGCACTGTAGAAAAAGCGTAAACAGAGGAAAAATGAAGTCCACAATCCAATTCGCAACAGAAGATTTAATTCCTTTGCGCACAGCATTGCGGCTTTGTCAATCTTTAAGTCTTCATGATTCAACAACACACATGCACATAGATTGCCCAAAACAGGAAAACTGCCCCTCTCTCTCTCTATTTCTTGCCCGGTAATGATCCTCCACCTCCGTTCTTCGCGTTAATAGCCTGCACTTTGAGCCAAATATATACAGTCCAATATGATTCACAACGCACTATAGACTTTGGCCCAATATGATGGACAAAGCTCCCAAAAGTTGTTCACGTCCTTCTCTCTTTAACTCTTCTCCAGCACTACCATCAGAGAAGCTCCTCTCTCTACGTTCTTGGAACAGTGATTGAATAGGTCCAACAACTCGAAAGTCGGGCCATTCTCTAAGTATCAGATCCTAATGGAATCTAATAGCGGACGGCTTGCTGTACTTCCTGAGAAAGCGAGCCCATTAATCTAAGTGATTACCGCAAAGAACTAAATAGCCCTTCCCGGTACCATAGCGATATCAAACAATTACTATTGGAGATTAGTTGCTACTCTAGTCAAGTACGGATACTTAGATGGCCAGAAATCTGTAATCTCTCTCTTTAGCATGAACACAAACAGTAGAGGAAAGGGAAAGTAGAGAAGAAGGTACCTGCAAGAAACATTAGGAGAAAACAGAGTCTCACACATATATTTATACATACACAACACATTTGTATACCATACCTTTTGATCTTGCTTTAATCCTCAATCACACTTTTGCCCAATAACTTTCACCACTCTTTTAATTAACTTTTCTCTCTCAATCTCTCTTTTAATATCCTCACTTACACACCATCCTTTTATCTTACACATATAGATACCACACTTTTAATTACTCACTTTATCTACTTTAAATACACATTTCTCACACGCCATTCTTTTGTCTAGCATTCATACACACCACTAGCTATTTATCCATATTAATTATTTGTTTAATTTAATTTCCCTAAATTTTCTAATTAAATAATTCATTTAAATTAAACTTAGTTTAAGGTTTTAATTGATTAGAACCTTAGTATTTAAATACATACACATGATTAAAGTAATTAATTAAATCATATTTTAATTTTTAACACATAAATGTTCATTTTAAAGACGAATTTAAGTAAATACCTGTTATTTTAACCTTTAAAATTCAATAAAACCCTTGAAAATCTACTTGAACCCATCAAAAACCCATTGATACCCTTTGAGAATTAATTGAAAACCTAGTTAAAACCCTATCATTAACCAGGAATTAATGCTCTTAACTTAAATGCACAAGATTAAATGTAAACCTAGGGTCTTAAACCCATAATTCAATACTTTATTGACCTAAACACACATTATACGAGCAGTTTAGGGTAAACCATAATATAAACTTTTGTTTTCTTCATCCATTTGAACCTACAAACACTTAACAAGAGATTAGTTCCAAATAAAAACATTGTAATAATAAGATTAGAATTGACCAATAAACATTTTTTTTTATTTTCCTGGTCATCAATGGAAAGGTTGAAAACTTTCCGACATTCGCCCCAACCAAACCTGCACATCGTCCTCGATGGGCCAAACCTGCAGATCATAGAAGGCAATATCAAATTCTTTTGAAAATTATTCATGACTCAAATGCAAATAGTCTATAAAAAATGCTTCTATCATTAGTACATCTTCTGATAGCAAAGAAAACTTATAAAATTATGTAAGCTTGAATTTCAACCTTTTCGTTCAATGCATGAGTTGGAAAACAGGTTTTAGAAAGAAACTATAGAAGTCATTCAAATAGTGTTGGTACTAACTCTTCTATTAACTATGTTCATAAGTAAAGCATATGTTATATAAGCCTTCTATCCTCATCTCCTAGCCACTTGCCTTTAAGATACAAAAAAATAAAAACTAATCCCCCTCCAGCATACATCCGCCTTATATAGCCCGCTTTTCAATTCAGAAGTGATTTCAAGACCACAACTGAATTATTGAAATCATTTTTTTTTTTAATCATAATTTGTTTTTGTCATTTTTCCTCTTTTCATATGCAGCAACCATTAATGTACTGCTTTCAATTTTCCTTCGCAACTTTTTTGATGAAGGGGAAAGGCTTCACCCCTAATCAGAGCAAAGGATCTAGAGGTAAGCTAAAGCAGGAACTAGGATCTCTTTAGCTAAATGGGTCAGATTTAAGGAAGCTTACCTATATAAAACAAGCCTACTTCTACTAGGAGTTGCAAGTTAAGGGTTCCTTCAACTATTCATATGACAGCCATAGGTCTCTAATCCCTATCTCCTCTTCAAACACATTCCTACTTCAGTGTAAATTCTACTTTTCATAATTTTAAGAAGTTTCTTAACCTATCTGAAGAATGTACATATCTAATTATGATAATGCATGAACTTTCATAATAAATTAAAACATAAATCAGATTTAGAACTTTTTCACCTGATCTATATTGACTCCATCTTCAGCATCACCTTTCATCCAAATATCGCTTTGATCGCTTGAATTTTAAATTGCATGTACTATCTTCAATCTCTTGCACTTCATCTTTATCATAAATCAGTCTTTAATTAATTGGTTCAAAAAGCATCTTCAACTCCTGCTATCAAGCAACAACATATAGACTCACAAGAAAATTAGTTTAAATAAATTTTTATTTTCATACATATAAAAGAAAAAAACATATTTAAAAGAACATCTAAACATTATTTTTATTAAAAAATTCATTCATCATTTTCTTCATCGGATAATAAATCATAAAATTCTTCATTTCTTTGTTTAAATATTTTAACTCTTTTACCTGCAATTAAATTTTTAAGTGGAGTTCCATCTAACTCTCGTAAGGCATACGTTCCATTTTCATATATTTTGACCACCACATAAGGTCCAAACCATCGCTTTTTTAATTTCCTACAAGCATCATACTATGTATCGAATGTGCTATCATATATCAATACCCAATCATTAATTTGTATCGGCTTTGGCCGTAACCTATGTGATTTATCAAAATATTTTTTATTTTTAAGACGAGATTCTTTCAATTTAGCTACAACATCTTCTAATCTTTCGTTCCCTTGCTCTAGTTGCTGAATTCTTAGAGCTAATAAGTCTTCAGTAGATAGATTATCTTCCCAAGGAAGCGTAGTCCAAGTAAGAATTTGAGTATTCACTGGAAAAATTGGTTTTTGGCAGTACATGAGTTCTGCCGGCATAAACCCTGTCAATCTAGTACAGCTCATTCTGTCAGCCCACAAAGCAAATGGCAAAAATTTTGGCCAATTCTTAAGTTCTCCTTTGCAAGCTTTAGAAATCGCCTTTATTATAGGAGAATGCCCTCTTTCAATCTTTCTGTTAGCTTCAAGGTTATATGCAGTCGTAAGAGCTAAACGAATTCCATGCCTAGCAAAGAATTCTCTAGCCTCTTGCGCATCTAATTCGCCCCTATCAGCTACTATCTTTTCAATATACCCAAATCTTGAAATCACATCTTCAAGAAGAAATTTACATACATTGAAAGTAGTTTTGGATCTTAGAGCTCGGCCTTCAACATGATTAGTAAGATCTTCTCGAGCAAGAACTATGTATCTCATCCTATCGATACCTTTGGGCATGGTTACTAAGTCTACTACCCACTTATAGTGTATGCATGGTGGATACGTTGGATGTAGTGGATCCCTATGTTTAACTGATGAATAAATTTGACATACATCGCAAGAATCCACATATTTCTTTACATTAACATAAATACCTGGCCACCAGTAACACTCTCTAATTTTTTCATAAGTGGCAACAAAACCTTTATGCCCAGCCCATAAAGTATCATGCATGCTCTTTATTACTTGCATCTGAAGATTCTTAGTACCTAGTACTCTTTGTGGCATTTTGATCTTCCCCCTTGCATGTCTCCAAATTAACCCATCTTTTAAGAAAAAGTTAAATGCTCTTTTTCTAATATTTCTAAATCTATTTGAAGACCATGAAGGTGATCTAACTAAAGTACTAAGATACTTCCCAATCTCTAGCCACTCTCCTTTGTAATCATCCATATTAAATTTTTCATATACATATACTTGGGAATCATAAATAATTGTATTAGTATCTACTTTGGCTTCATCATTCTCATCGTACCTAGCTCTTGAAAGCATATCAGCAACAGAGTTAGATTTTCCTGAAATATGGATTAAAACTGGATTTATAAATTTAATATAAGAAATCCAACGAAGCATTGCAATATCCGGTGAAGAACAGTTTGTGATCATTCCAATTAGTGGTAAACAATCTGTTTCCACAATCACATTTGCTCCTATGAAATATTCTTTATCAGACTTTAGAGCTATGACTAAACCCCAAAGTTCTCTTTTAATTTGCGGGTAATGTCTTTGAGTGTTATGCAAAATTTTAGCTCCAAATCTCACGGCATATCTTCTACCCTCTTCATCGTCCTGACTTATGACCCAACCTATCCCAATAGGGCTAGTGTCAACAGTCAAAATAATAGGCTTATTTTTCGTATAATCTACTCTTTTAAGGATTGGAGCTTCTTGCAATAACTTCTTTAATCTACGCATTGCTTGAGTATGTTTTTCTGTCCATAAAAATTTTCTTTTCTTCCTTAATAAATCATACAGACAGTCAGCTATATGTGCAAAATGTGGTATCCATATAACATAGAAGATACAGGATCCTAAGAATCGTCGAACTTCACTCACATTTTGACATATCTCCGAAATCTTACTAATGGCATCAATTTTCTGAGGGTATGGCTTCCGTCCATAATAGCCACAAAGATGACCTACAATTAGGACCTCATTAACACCAAAAGTAGATTTTTCTATAGATAATGTTAAGCCAACTTGAATAAATCGCTGAAAGATTTTTTTACAATCAAGAATATGAGCCTTTACAAATCTTCGACAACCATCTTCATCCAGAGTGCTATCTTTCTCTTCTTCCAAGCAACCCTTAATGGGAATGTCATCTATAAAGGGCATAGTAATGTGAGGAATAAAATCGTGCAAAACCAAATTCATTGCACTCATCATGTGTGCTACTGAATTGGTCGCACCTTGAGGTAATGTACACATCCTAACTAATCCCAAAGGTGTTTTCATGGTAGTAATGTCTCTACTCTCTAGTGCCAATTGAAATTGATCATACCCAGAGTAGAGATCACCCATTGAATATATAGAATTTCCTGAAAACGCTTCCGCAAATTCATCCACAATTTGACCTGTACCCACATTTCTAATGGTCACTTTATTAACTGGTTGAAGATATTGGATAAACCGAAGTTTTCCACTCTTCTTGGGCACAGTAAACCAACGGTTCGAATAGGGAGCTGAAGACGATTCTAAAATATGCATATGAATTTTTTCTTTAAGTAATCTAATCAGCTCTGGAAGATGAGCTTTAGGTACAGGAATAGGGCGCAAATTCCAAGGAATATGGGGAATAGTAAAAATAATCATCGGTGAAACTATCTTAGGATCTGCACATCCTATCTCAGAAGGCTCTAGAGAAAATGCTCTTCCATGTTGCTCAATAATCTTCAGAAAATACTCTTTTTCTACTAGAAAAAGGAAACTGCTAGCATCTAATTTAACTTGATTTAAGGATTCTTTAGTAAATACATGGCCAATATTTTTTGGATTTCTGAGGATTGGCTCATGACTTACATTTTTTATAATATCATTACTGAATTTTGGTAGTGGTTGAGCTACGGGTTTAACCTTCTTACTAACAGTTTTATATTTGGTCTCCACTAAGGCATCATACTCATTATCAATTTTAGAGGCATATTCCTGAATTAATGCATACACATCAAGTGAATAGATAAGAATATGGGAATTAAACTTACTTTGATAACAAAGTTCTAATTCTTCTAATGTTGAGAAGCAATGTGTAGTTTCAATAACATATTCAATAGTTTCATCCATTAACAAATCTCCTTTGTTTTTCAAATGTTTTTCATATTTTTTTATAAGTTTTCTTGGAATTTGTTTAAAATGAGAAATATTTAAAGTAGCAGATGGAAAATAAATAGACATTTTATCTAAATTTTGTACAAGATTTTGCAAGATTTCGAACCAAAGTCCACTGTCATCTCGCTCAACAGTGGCATTTATTCGAAATCCTGATCTAAGTGTCTTAAAGGAATTTTTCTTAGAGACCTACGATTACGAGGATGGTTTATACACAGCGTCATAAATTGGACAGATTTAAGGCCATCACGAGAACGAATTCTTGCAAAAGCACTTCCATCGTCCAATACTTTTGTCTCCATTCTTTGTTCACAAATGAATGGCTTCCCCAAAATAATTGGGTACGAGCAGTCATCATGAACGAAGAAATTATGTTCCTCTTTAACATCTCCAATAGTAATAGGAACATTTGCACAAGCTCCTAGTAAATAGCCAGAAGCATTGTTGGTTGCCTTCATTTTCCACCCATGGTCCCGATCAATAGGCCATTTTCCTTCGTTATATATCTCCCTCGAGACTACATTGATTTCTGATCCCGAATCTATTGATGCTACTTGCGGTTTATTATTATTACCTATCTTAACCATAGTTTCAGTGGTACCCCTAGCCCAATGTTTCTGAGTATAATGGCTATTTGGGTCATCATTTTCTTTTTCCAAATGTCCAATTACGGGGCCCAAATAATTTCAACGATCAAAAGATTCTCGATACTCAGATTCATTAATTTGCACAACACTCACTTTCGGTTCATCCTGATCTTTCCTTTCCTCCATTTCAATATCTTCCGTTCTATAGTCTATAGATTCTCTTCGTCTTTTGATAATACTCATGAAATCTTCCTTCACATCAGTTCGTGAAAATGCTAACCATTCTTCTAATGTCATGGTTACCTCAGCTTTCATAATTTTTTCATCCATAACCTTCCGAATGTCTATTTGTTTCTCGATTTGTGAGATCAATCGGAAAGTCGGAGGTTTCCTTTTCGGTTTTTCTTCCTTACTACCTTCTTCTCGTATGGGTTGCGATTCATTAGGTTTATCCTGATTTCTATCTTCACTTGTAGTTTTCTTTTCTAAATTTTCTCCTACTTTCTTTCCTTTACCCTTATTTTGAGGTTTCTTTTCTTGTTCCTATTGTTTTGGTTCCTGACTAGGCTCCGTCCTAGGTGGCTCATTAATTGTCTCAGTAGTTTCACCCTCTTTTCTAGCCCTAGTTGTTCGTTTAGATTGTCCCTCTTCATCCCGTTTTCTTTTCTCGTCTACATTAATTTCATGAGCATAAACTGAGAACATATCTACTGGCTCATTCCAACATGTCTTTGATCTAATATCTGAGCTCGTAGCATATAAGTTCTCAACTGATAACTTTCCTCTACTGGCAGTATCATAAACTTGATTCCAGAAATCACAATTAGAGTCATCACTATCAACCCTACAAGCATATGTATTTTGGCTTGTGGAGGCTTCAAAGAAGGTTTTCATACCCCCTCTGCCATAGTTTGATGCCAAAGGCCTTTTTGTTACATAGTCACGGATCTTTCGATCTACTTCTGTGACCCAATTCCTATCCTTGGCCTCTTTGAATAAGTTGCATGTCCAGTGTGGATGCTCTAAATCATCACACCAGAGACATCTGCGTGCTTGGTTAAATGGTCTTCTAGCTGGCATCTGATTCCTAGGATTTTGTTCTAATTATTTTGGTTTCTCCTGATCTCTCAATTTAAGCTCTTGCATACTCTTTATAGTAGCTATGTCAGTCGCCAAAGTCTCCACACGTTTGACAAGTGATTCTACTGATGTTTTTAACATTGTAATTTTTGAGTCATCCTTTCTAGGGTTATGAGAAGTGGGGTCATTATCTATCTTTCCTGGTGCATCTCTTTCATATATTCTTGGTGTTTGCATCTGATTTCGCTCCTGTCTTTGGGCTAACCTATGGTCAGCTGCTCGAACATTATCCCAATTTCCAGTAAGCCCACTCGCAATCGCTCCGTCCTCAAGCATTGGTTCTAGCTCTCGTCTAAGAGATGGGTCTAACATATTTAGGAAATTTCTTAATTTATCTGGTTCTAGAGCTGTTCGGTCTGCTTGAGGCATTTGGTTAAATTTTATATCAAACTCAGTTAATCCCTGAGTTATGTGTTGGTCTAATTTCGTTGTTCCTACCCATCGCATGAATGAGAATTATCTAATTCCCCCAGTTTAAGTTGTGCTTCTTGTATGATTTGTTTGCATATTTGCATCCTTTCATGTTCTATATCTGGCATAGGATAAGCCATTACATGGTCTGTAGGATTTGGTCCCTCTTGAATTCTTCCCTTGTATGCCTTTATCAAGGTATCTAGACTCTGTGACTTTCCTATCTATGACTGGGTTTGTGTCTTTTGAGGAGGAGTACCGTTTGACTGTTCCCTATTCTCTTTTTCCAAGCTTTTATCCATTCTTTTTTCATTTCCCATTTCCCTTTTTGTCTGTTTTTCTTCACCTTTGAAACTGAACCTTCATTTTGTTCTTTAGTTGTTTCTTGTTGTTTAGCTTGTGCCCTTGTTATAGCATTTATAGTTACTTGGTCACTGTCACTCACTTCTTCTTGCTCCATGATGTTGACTGCTTTCAATGGTATGTTATTAGATGTGTTTTGTTGTTTTTGAGGATTTTTTGGACAATCCTTTATTAAATGTTCCCTGCCACAATCCTTACAATAAGCTCCTTCTATTTTTAATGTAGGAGGTTGTGGACAGTCTCTAATGAAATGTTCTCCCCCACATCTATAACAAGTTATCTTTTGGTTCCCTTTGAACTGCGGTTTCTGATTGGACATATAATGATTGGTTATATACATGAATGTGGCTGTGTCCATCTCTATTCTCCCATTTCCCAAATCTAGGGCTTGTAATTCTGGTTCTCTCAACTCATATCCTTCCCACTCTTCGTGACATCCTTCATTCCATTGGTAATCTTCCTTGTAAGGTGATCTTATTCTTAAGTTTCCCTCCTCTATTGGTGTGTATTTAACTGGTACCACATTTGTTGGTAATGGAGGTTGTTGCCCTAGTACAGGTCTTGGTTGCTCAATAAACCCAGATTCTCTTTGGTTTGCATAATCTCTCTCCTTAATGGGTTGTTTATTGTAGAAGCATTCTTCTCTGGTATGATTTGTCCATTTTCTCTCTAGTGTACAATATTTGAGTGTTTTCCTATCTTGCAAATGTGGTGGTTTTTGATATGGACATTGTTGTACCAAATGATTTTCCCCACAATTGTAGCATTTTTTATTTGTTGTTATCTTGGTATTTATCAAATTGGTTTTAGTGCTGACTTCTAGGGCTTTAGCAATGGCTTGAGCCAATTCTTCTACTGGTGGAATTTTATCTTCATTTGTTCTAGGTTGATCAAATGCTAGCATATCTTGTCCTCTATTGTCTTCCAAATCTATTGCCTCTTTCACACATGCTCCTAGGTCAGGGCATCTCCTATAATACACCAAGGTTCTTAATTGGGCACTTCTTAATCCTTCTATGAATAGGGATACTTGTCTTGCCATGGAAGGCACTTCTTCTCTGGGACATCTGTCAATGTACTGCTTGAATCTCCTAGCTGCCTCTCTGACATTTTCATCTTTTTGCTGTTTAAAACTATGTATCAATGTAGTTGTGCTATGTTTTATTCCAGTTTTTGAGAATTCCCCAATGAAGGCTTCTAGGAAGGATTCAATATCTAGATACATTTCCTTTCTTAAGGGAATGAACCAAGATAATGCAGGTTCTGTTAGGGTTAGACCAAATGCTTCAAATTGGACTTTGTAATCCTCCACTTCTTCAGCTCTAATTAATTGCCTAAATTTTGAAGCATGAGCATGAGGATCAGAATATCCTTCATATTGATTTTTCATGCATTTGGCTACTTGGTAGGGTCTAAGCATTCTACCCTGATTTTGCCAATGATTTCTTCTTCTTAAAGGAAAATCATTAAATCCTTCTGGTTCCTTTTCAAAAGGATTTGGGGAAGGATGTGTTTTCCTACCCTGTTGTTGTTCACCATTATTGTGAATTTCATGTGGTCTTGGCAAGTCTGATTGCCCTAGGTTTTGTTCCCAAGGTCTCTTGTCCGCACATTGCCCTAGGTCATTAGAATTTTCTGGGTCTTGTGAGAAGATGTATATACATCCCTGCCTATCCTCATATCGACCATCTTTGAATTGAGCTACTGGTGTTATATTCAAGGGAACTTCTAAGTTTCTCAATATAATG
Source organism: Ceratopteris richardii (assembly GCA_020310875.1). Taxonomy (NCBI): domain Eukaryota; kingdom Viridiplantae; phylum Streptophyta; class Polypodiopsida; order Polypodiales; family Pteridaceae; genus Ceratopteris; species Ceratopteris richardii. The sequence continues at coordinate 30,240,047 of CM035410.1, forward strand.
AGAAACTTATGCATTCCATCCTGATATACATAGGTTCCAAACCTATTTGTATACATGTATTTGAGGATGTTTCTATAGTCCCCAGTTTCAGAAGATTCATTTATTTCATTTAAATTTTCCATATTGATTTCTTGCCCTAAATCTCTTTCTAGCAATTCCCCTACCACTGGTTCTACTTCCTTCCTTCCCAAGTCTTGCTTGGGATGTGTGTATAATTTATTACCAGACCTAAGGATCATTCAATTATTTTCACAATTCTATGGAAAGAATCGTGTTTTCCACGATTCTGTGGAGGGAATCGTGATTCCCACGATTCTGTGATGAAAATCGTGTTTTTCTTGATTTTGTTATGAGAATCGTGATTTCCACGATTCTGTGATCAAAATCATGTTTTTCACGATTTTGTATGAGAATCGTGATTTCCATGATTCTGTGATCAAAATCGTGTTTTTCACGATTTTGTTGTGAGAATTGTGATTTCCACGATTTTGTGCTCAAATCATGTTTTTCACGATTTTGTTGTGAGAATCGTGATTTCCACGATTCTGTGATGAAAATCGTGTTTTTCACGATTTTGTATGAGAATCATGATTTCCATGATTTTGTAATGAAAATCGTGTTTTTCACGATTTTGTATGAGAATCGTGATTTCCACGATTCTGTGATCAAAATCGTGTTTTTCACGATTTTGTTGTGAGAATCGTGATTTCCACGATTCTGTGATGAAAATCGTGTTTTTCACGATTCTATTGTGAGAATCGTGATTTCCACGATTCTGTGATGAAAATCGTGTTTCTCACGATTTTGCGTGAAAATCGTGATTCCCATGATTCTGTGCTGAAAATCGTGTTTTTCACGATTTTGTTGTGAGAATCGTGATTTCCACGATTCTGTGATGAAAATCGTGTTTTTCACGATTTTGCGTGAAAATCGTGATTCCCACGATTTTGTGAAAAAAATTGTGTTTTTCACGATTTTATGAAGAGGATCGTGAATTTCATGATTATGTGGTGACAATCGTGTTCTTCACGATTCTATGAAGAGAATCGTGATTTTCACGATTTTGTTCCCAGACAATCGTGATTGCTCACAATCGTTAAAAACATGATTCTCTTATGAAAATCGTGTTCTGGAAATCGCGATTTTGTGCTTTGTTTCAGAGAATCGCGATTTTGTGTTTGACTACAGAATCGCGATTCTGTGCATATTTTTGAAAAATTTTTAGGTTGTTATTTTTAAGTTTTGTTTTCTCACAATGATTCACCTAATTCAAATTTTAACATGCAATAAAAGAATTTTCCCAGAATCATTATTATTTGTCTGTGAAATTCAAAAATTCAAAAATCACGATTCTGTGATTTTACTATTTCCTGAGTTTTTGTGTTTTAATCTTATCCTTAGACTTTGAGATAATGCAAGAATTGATTAGGAACTTCTTACCTTGCTTGCTTGATCAAAAAATGTCCAAAGCTTGTGTTTTGCAGAAAGTTGCGACTCCGTCCTTGCTCTCACTCTCTCTCTCGCCCACTCAAATGAGTTATTTTCTGAAATTCCGGGATTTTATAGTGTCCACACAGTTGCAATCCTGTGCTATTTCATCAAAATTTTCACTTTTTACTGGCCCAATTCTTATTCTTCAACAATTTTAGGGTTTTAATCCTCAATTCCTAACTTTTCATCATTAATCACCATTAGTCACTCCCATTATTATACTAGAGAAAATCACGATTTTGTACTTCCTTTCCACTTTTTCCACTTGATACTCAATCCTCACTGATTTTTTGGAATTTGACTTCCTTCACTTACTCAACTTAATGAAATCTCATACAATTACCTATCTCAAAACCCAAATATGCTCAAAATTCAAAAAAAAAATCCTCCTACAGAAAATCGCGATTTTGTGCAGAGAATCGCATTTTTTCTGTATTTCCTGTTTTTTGCAATTTTAAGTCTTCTTTTCTCTTGCTTCCCTGCAATACCCTTTACCAACCCCAATTCAGCTGTCACCTGCAATTTTACATTTTTAACAAAAAATTATTCAGAGAATCACGATCCTATGAAGAGAATCGTGTTTTTTCTAATTTTCCAATTTTTTGGCAATTTTTTGCTTTTATTTCACTTGGTCTTCTTTTACTCTTGTCAACAGAACTTCATTCCAACTTCCTAAGGAGAAAAGAAATTTTTTTGATTGTTTTTTTGAATTTTATGAATTTTTTTAGTATTTTGCCCTAAATTAAGGTAAACACTTCACTTAGGGTTTCTTGTTTGGTGATCTATTGATCATATATTCCTTAATTGGTTATACTCTCGTATGCTTTGGCTATCAAAACAGTTCATGAGCAAAACTTCCCAAAGAAAAAAGGTGCTAAAAAATGCAAATATCAATTTTTGCAAAGATAAACTCAAACATTTTTCTTTTCAAGATGCAATTCAGTTTTTTCTCAAGATTATTGCTTTGACTTGGCTACAAATGGATCTTATCTACTTGCATCTAGCTACTTTACTTGACTTTTCCTTAATGCAATTTTGTCATCTTCCCAAGATCAACAATTTTGCTTAGTACTTGATCAAAAAGCACTCTACAAATGCAAGAATAGACACATTTTACCTTATCATCAGCTTTCTTGATTCAGTTTTTCACACAGCTGCACTTTACTTCCAAAAAATGATATAAGCAACTATCAATTTGCAAAAATTTCAACACTTCCTATTCTCAAAAAGATTATCTATTGCTTTCTTTTCCCAAAAGACAAACAAAGAAATCTACCTTTTCATGTTTTCCATTTCTTGATTAAAGAGTATTACCTTTTCCATGTGTTCAATACCATCACATTAGAAGATCCAGTAAGGTCCAACTTCAATGAAGTTTTTGATATATTCCCCGGCAACGACGCCAAAAAATGTTTGTTGTAGATCTTTGGAGTTGTCCTCTCCAATCATTTAGTATAAAGAATCAACAATACATCTTATATTTGTCAATCCTGGAAGTATACATGAGACCACATCCCCTTCTATATGATAGAATCCAAGAAATAAGAGAAAACTGGCTAGATTTCTGAAAATAATGAAGATGAAGAGGAATTTCTAGGGTTTGGATTATCTTGAGCAATACTCCACCATTTTCATAATCTTGGTGTCTAAAACATGTTATTTTCTCAGCAAAATAGGACCATGAAGTCAAAACTCAAAAATGATACCTGTAACCTTCACACGAGACAATCGCTGTCAGAAAGTTTTCAACCTTTCCGTTGATGACCAGGAAAATTAAAAAAAATGTTTATTGGTCAATTCTAATCTTATTATTACAATGTTTTTATTTGGAACTAATCTCTTGTTAAGTGTTTGCAGGTTCAAATGGATGAAGAAAACAAAAGTTCATATTATGGTTTACCCTAAACTGCTCGTATAATGTGTGTTTAGGTCAATAAAGTATTGAATTATGGGTTTAAGACCCTAGGTTTACATTTAATCTTGTGCATTTAAGTTAAGAGCATTAATTCCTGGTTAATGATAGGGTTTTAACTAGGTTTTCAATTAATTTTCAAAGGGTATCAATGGGTTTTTTATGGGTTTCAAGTAGATTTTCAAGGGTTTTATTGAATTTTAAAGGTTAAAATAATAGGTATTTACTTAAATTCGTCTTTAAAATGAACATTTATGTATTAAAAATTAAAATATGATTTAATTAATTGCTCTAATCATGTGTATGTATTTAAATACTAAGGTTCTAATCAATTAAAACCTTAAACTAAGTTTAATTTAAATGAATTATTTAATTAGAAAATTTAGGTAATTAAATTAAACAAATAATTAATATGGATAAATAGCTAGTGGTGTGTATGAATGCTAGACAAAAGAATGGTGTGTGAGAAATGTGTACTTAAAGTAGATAAAGTGAGTAATTAAAAGTGTGGTATCTATATGTGTAAGATAAAAGGATGGTGTGTAAGTGAGGATATTAAAAGAGAGATTGAGAGAGAAAAGTTAATTAAAAGAGTGGTGAAAGTTATTGGGCAAAAGTGTGATTGAGGATTAAAGCAAGATCAAAAGGTATGGTATACAAATGTGTTGTGTATGTATAAATATATGTGTGAGACTCTGTTTTCTCCTAATGTTTCTTGCAAGTACCTTCTTCTCTACTTTCCCTTTCCTCTATTGTTTGTGTTCATGCTAAAGAGAGAGATTACAGATTTCTGGCCATCTAAGTATCCGTACTTGGATAGAGTAGCAACTAATCTCCAACAGTAATTGTTTGATATCGCTATGGTACCGGGAAGGGCTATTTAGTTCTTTGCGGTAATCACTTAGATTAATGGGCTCGCTTTCTCAAGAAGTACAGCAAGCCGTCCGCTATTAGATTCCATTAGGATCTGATACTTAGAGAATGGCCCGACTTTCGAGTTGCTAGACCTATTCAATCACTGTTCCAAGAACGTAGAGAGAGGAGCTTCTCTGATGGTAGTGCTGGAGAAGAGTTAAAGAGAGAAGGACGTGAACGGCTTTTGGGAGCTTTGTCCATCATATTGGGCCAAAGTCTACAGTGCGTTGTGAATCATATTGGACTGTATATATTCGGCTCAAAGTGCAGGCTATTCACGCGGAGAACGGAGGTGGAGGATCATTACCGGGCGAGAAACAAAGAGAGAGAGGGGCAGTTTTCCTGTTTTGGGCAATCTATGTGCATGTGTGTTGTTGAATCATGAAGACTTAAAGATTGACAAAGCCGCAACGCTGTGCGCAAAGGAATTAAATCTTCTATTGCGAACTAGATTGTGGACTTCATTTTTCCTCTGTTTACGCTTTTTCTACAGTGCATGCTGCATTGCAACATGCATGTGTATTGTAATAAGCTTTACATTTCTACAAATTCTGATCGCGCGTAGAAATAATCTTCTGTCAAGTCTGTGGCAAGCATAAGTTAAGAGAGTAGAGAGGGCAATCAGGCAGGTAATGATGATACATAAATAGTTTAAAGAATTCAATGATGGCAACTGATCGGAGGTGCAACACAGAGGAGGAGGAGGAGGCCTATTAGAGCAGAAGTGGGTGGAGGAAGAAGATCGGACAGCTTGCGCTATTGTGAGAGATTCATAGGCTAATTATCGTATGTCTTGTGACAAAGGAGGCCTTCGGATTGGTAAGAGAGAGAGTTGGAGTTTAGTGATCAGAAGAGAGAGACTAGAGTCTGGCTGACCGTGCGCAGTAGCCGTGCAGAGAGAGAGTTAGGGAAGAGAGAAAAAGAAAAAGAGAGAGAGGGAGCTTCTTGTCCACCGCTTCTTGATGGCAGGAGCAGCTTCTGACGCCTCAACACGTAGCGACTGAGAAGTTGTGTCTCTGACTTCCTCAGTCCTTGGACTTGCATCAACGAAGCCTGATGAATCAAATGCTCCAGCTCAAGATGAAGCATATGGAGATCATGAAGGGTCAGCGAAGCTGGAAGATGATTCGCAGTTTCATGCGCAACCTTTTTCTCGTGAGGTTGACGAGGATGTCGCCGATGTTCCAGAGGATCCGGACAAAAGTGACCTCACCGATTATTCTCCTAGAAAGGCAATGAAGACCTCATGGTGGAAACATGATATCTTCGTTGGGAAACCTACTTGCCATCAAACGTGACTCTGCTCTGATTATTACCTTAGTAGTGGTTGTTGTAGAAATGGCCATCATAGGGCATCAGTGGTACCGGCAATGCAAGATAATTCAATATCTGCACTCTGATCAAAGCGAGATGTTCTGGAGTTTCTCATTCATTAGCACACTATGCTCGATTCTGTATGCTCTGTATTCAGAGGCCAATCCGACTATACTCTGTGTTTCTAACCACATCAAATGTATGATGTGTTAAGCTTATATGTTATTATATAAATGATTAGTATAGCATATTTGCATGTGCATGATAATATATATATAGAAGTAAGAGTGAATGTGAGCAATTTTGTAAGCATAATTAGAATGCATGGGTATGAATGGTATAATGAGAGCATGAATGCATTAAATTGCCTAGCTAGTTGTTTAGAAATGCATGAGTGAGCTTATGCTATTATGAGAGTATGTGTTTAGATGTAAGTATATGGGTTCATTTAAGTATAAGCGTAAGTGTGTATATGTAAATGATAATATATATTAATTAAGTAATACATTTGCATGACTATATGTATTTAGAAGAGTAGCATGCATGTGTGTTTATGTATGTGCATATGATTAGTGCATGTGCCTAAGAAAATGCATGTGTGCTTATGAAGGTAGCAAGTATGCATAAGTGAGTAAGTAACATGAACATAAGCGAGATATGTATGCATGAACATATGCATGTATATTAAATATGAATGAGAATGTTATGGGATTTATGTTTTGTAAGATTACTAATATTTTCTAATATTTCTTGTAGACATTAAAAGCAAAAGTATTGAAGAGCATCATGACAAAAGAGAAGATTTCAACAAACTAAAGATCCATTATTTGATGTTAACCCATCAAACTTATCTTGATTAAGCTTTTGTATAGGATTCACTAGTTGTTAGCAATCTTTTAGAGAATTTATATCATTGATTTATAGCATTGTAATCACCAAATTATTGTCATTAGCATTAATTCAATTTCAATTTGCATTCTCTTTCTTGTCCATGTCATCTGAAAATCTAATTGAATCTGAAAATAACGCACCTTTAGAAGTAGAAGTCGAAGTAGAAGTAGTTAAGGATATTATTACACACGAATCGTTAATATCAGTATATCACGATTATTATCTTAATAGATTTATAGCATTATTTTCAATTGCATCTAATGACCCTCAAGATAACATAGATTCATTTCAACCACCCTTAATTAGGCATAACAACCTAATCATTTAGAAATCCAAGAAGATGAAATTATAAAAGAAAAATTAACTGAGGAAACTTTGATATTACCTATACCTCAAGAAGCTATTGATAGATATAGAGCAGCCCAGCCTTACGGTTCTTAGAAGTTTAAAGTGTTACAATTATCTACCCGATATTTCGTAGATTTTTCAGTAATATAGAATTTCTTTTACCTTAGACGAAAGAAAAATATACCTAAGACACCTACGATTGTATCATACACCCTGCGTGTGCCGAGGGATTTAGTGGCTGACTGATCCACCAGCCATATGTCCGCAACTTCCCGACAATTTGGTGAACCTGACGTGGAGGTTTGGCATGCTATCGTAGGTATAAAGGTATATTTACTTTCTGTTTTGCATATGCATATATAGGCAATTTGGGGATTGAAGGAGAAGTATCGACATCCTTTGTAGCTACGGCTGTTTGTTCCTCGTCACGTCACCTTTATCCATCAACTTTCGTGAAAGTAACGATTGCACATGCATGTAAAGATTTTGCACTGAGCACATTCACAAAGAGCTTCTTCATCAAGGTTGATCAGGTATATTTCTTTTATATTTCTGTTTGCAAAATCGTAGGAATATTTTCTATATTTCTGTTGCTTTTCGCACAAAGATTACAGTAAGAATAATAGAGCTACATTCAACAGATGGGGAGTCAAAGGCAACGAGAACAGGAGAAACAATTAATCAAGAAGATAACCCACAAATTACATTCCAGGTAAATATAGATAAACAATGTACAATCTTATATCACACAACATTGGAGGAATTGGTAAAACAGAATCCTCATTTACAATACAAAATGGGAAAATGGGGAGCAAAGGGAGAATAACTAGACTAAATCTAAGAAATGGCCATTATTGTGACATATCCCCCCAAGAATGGTTCAAGATACATCAAAATCGAGATTTAAGTGAAGAATCTGAGTTGGAAGATTAGAATGAAACACAATCATCAATATGGAAGTGCAATGTGTTAAGAAACATTACAAATGGAAAGAGGAGATTAAGAAGGGAAGATAGTGTAGAAGGGAGGAAGTTACAAGATGAGAGTTATGTACCACAAAAGTTCAAAGATGAAGAATTTGAGCCATATGGTTGGAACCAGATATTGGCTACTATGGATCTAGCCAGGGATGAATATGTAGAAGTAGAATTTCAAAATGAAGAAGGGTATGATGTTTTTCACATTGGAATACAAATGATACAAGTATCAAAGACAAAAGAGGACCAGGAAAAAGAAATGATATGGGAAAATGGAAAAACACAATATTTGGAAGAAGTAAAAGCTGAAGATGCAATAAAAGATAAAATCTCGGGCAAATACAAGAAAAACAAATATAAGGAAATAGAAAAAGAACAAGAGGATGAAAAGAATGGGAAAATGACAGAGAAAGACCAACAGTTTGATGTACCATCAAATTTCAAAACTTATGAAGTAGAAGACAGATTACTTCTAAAGATGAAACCAAAGAGAGAAAAGAAAAAAGGGGAAGCTTACGATAATGAGGAACAAACTAAAAAGGTCATGATCACCCAGGAAGAAGGGGAAGAAAGACATATTATAGTAGCTGATGACATGACAAACCAAGAAGAGGAGGCATTAAGAGATTTGGCCAGAAACTATAGGGATGTGTTTGCTTATAGCTACAAGGATTTGAAAGGTATTGATCCATAAATCTGTGAGCATAAGATTCCTATTACACCTAATGCAAAACCTAGCAAACAGAGACATTACACATTCAATGATAAATACTCTGCTAAAATAAAGGAAGAAATTGACAAGTTGCTGGCTGCCAATTTCATCTATGAGATTGAGTATACAGAATGGATATCTCCTATAGTTGTGGTACCAAAGAAGAATGGGAAACTTAGGGTATGCATTAACTTGAAGAAGGTGAATGCAGCAACTATAAGAGATAGTTACCCATTGCCTATAACAGACCACCTTCTAGAAAGAGTTGCAGGAAAGTAGGTTTATAGTTTTTTAGATGGTTTTTCAGGATACAATCAGGTACCTATAGCATTGGAAGACCAACATAAAACTGTCTTTTCCACAGAATGGGGAATTTATGCTTTTAGGGTTATGCCCTTTGGGTTAACTAATGCCCAAGCAACTTTTCAAAGATTGATGTGTCATATCTTCAAAGAATTCCTGAGAAGGGTGGAAATTTATGTAGATGATCAGTGTACTTTTTCATTAAAAAGACAGGACCATTTGCAAGATTTAGAAAACATATTCAAGAAATGCAGAACATACAGAGTATGCTTAAATCCAAAAAAGTGTGTATTCTTTGTAAGACAAGGAAGAATGCTAGGTCACATAGTATCCAAAAATGGAATTTCAACTGATGAGAAGAAAATAAAGGCCATAGTAGAAATTCCAAGACCAACAAATGTAAAGGAACTTCAAACTTTCATGGGACATTGCGGGTATTATAGAAAATTTGTACACAAGTTTGCTGACATAGCTAAACCTTTATATGCCCTAATAACAAAGTTTGAGTGGACCAAGGAGTGTGACCAAGCTTTTGAAACTCTAAAAACTTGTTTGGTTACAGCCCCAATTCTGAAAACACCCCAGTGGGATAAAATTTTTCATGTCCATGTGGATGCTTCAAATTATGCTTTGGGATGTGTGTTAGCTCAACCAATAGAAGGGAGCAAATTAGATTTCCCAGTGGCTTATGCTAGTAGGCAACTGAATTCAGCTGAGAAAAATTACACAACCATTGAGAGGGAAGGGTTGGGAATGATATTTGCTATGAAAAAATATAGACATTACCTTTTGGCCAACAAGTTTAAATTCTTTGTGGACCACCAAGCTTTACTATATTTAGTAAACAAACCTTATCACACTGGTAGAATAGTCAGATGGTTTCTTCTACTGATGGAGTTTGAGTTTGAAGTGGTGGTCAGACAAGGGAAAACACATTTGAGAGCAGATCATCTATCTAGAATCTAGGCTAAAGAACCAAGTTCACCTTTAGATGATGACCTGCCAGATACATATTTGTTCAAAGTAGAAAGTGTTCCTGAGTGGGCCATGACTTTAGTACCTTTGTTAACCATGGGATCTTGCAGAACATTTGGAAACAACACACATTTAGTATTACAAAGCAGAAATTTTGTGCTGCTAGCTGGGCTCTTGTATCACCTCAACCATATAGGCATATTGGAATATTGTACTCTAGAAGAGGAGCAACAGGAATATATGAGAAGAGCTCATTGTTGGAACCCTTGTACTCATGCTTCCATAATAGTCACCCTAAGCAATCTCAATAGGATGGGAGTACATTGGCCTAACAAGATTCAAGATGTAACAAAATATGTTGCTAACTGCTGGGAATGCCAATCTTTGCAAAATTCAGAACTTATAACTCTATATTGGTTTCAGAAAAATCCAGATTGGAGTGAAAATATTATTGAGGAGTTGAAAAGGAAGAAGAAAGGAAAACAAGTAATAGCTGGAGCAGATTCAAAAAATCTACAAGAAATCTCTGAAGAATATCAATTGATAGGAGAACAATTATATAAGAGAGGGATGGATGGATATTTAAGAATTTGTGTTCTCAAGGATAAATATTTGGAAATGTTGGAAATGGCACATTCTGGAGTGGCAGGAGGACATTTCTCAAGTGACAGAACGGATAAACGTATATTATATTCTGGCTTTTGGTGGCCAACCCTATTTCCTGATGCAAGAACATATGTAAAAAGATGTGACATTTGTCAGAGGGTGAGTCCATCAAATAAAAGAGATAATATGCCATTAGTTCCATTGATCTCAGCAAGAGCCTTTAGTAAATGGGGGTTAGATTTCATTGGACCTATACATCCTCCAGCAAGACAATCACATGCTGAATACATAATAGTGGCTACAGATTACCTGACAAAATGGGTTGAGGTCAAAGCCACTAAAAGAAATGATGCTCATACTACTGCCAGATTTCTCTATGAGAATATCATCACCAGATTTGGACTTCCAATTGAATTGGTAAGTGATAGGGGGACCCATTTTTTAAACCAAATCATAGAAAACATAACTGAATATTTCCTGATTAGTCATAGAAAGTCAACCCCATATCACCCACAAGCCAATGGGTTAGCAGAAAGTACTAATAAAATACTTTGTACTGTATTGTCAAAATTAGTAAACACAAAGAGGAATGATTGGGATTTACAATTTAATCATGTTATATGGGCTTATAGAGTGGCATACAAAACTGCATTAGGAACCACACCATTCAACCTGGTATATGGACAAAATGCAGTTCTGCCATTGGAATTCCTTATTCCAACACTGAAGGTGGGTAGTCAATACAATTGGACTAGACATGAATTGTCTGAGAGAGTGATAGAATTGGAAAAACTAGGAGCATCTAGACTCCAAGCGATCATGAGCATCTATGCAGACAAGAAAAGACAAAAAGCTTACCATGATGTTCATATAAAAGAAAAAGATCTACAAGAAGGAGATCTAGTTCTGGCTTACACAGTTAAGGAACATCAGAAAAAGTTTTAGAAAAAAGGACATGGGCCGTACATTATACATCAGATAAGTAATAGTGGAGCCATCCAACTAGCTAACATAGATGGAGAGATCATGCCAAACTTCATAAGTGGATGTAGAGTTAAAAGGTATGATTTCCCATTAACTGCTTCTGAATGGAGAAGATTACACCAAGCTCAAAACAGGAAAAAAGAAGAGGAAAACATTAGAAAAGAGGCTCAACAAGAGGCAAAGGAAAGCATAAGAAAAACCAAAAACCTTAGAGAAGTCCTTCTGTGTGAAACACCTCTAAAACAAAAAGAACATTTGCCTATGATAACAATGGATTATCAAAATGAAGAAATCAAGGTTTTGATAGACTCAGGTGCACAGGTAAATTTGATCAGTTCAGCTTTGTTGAATAAATTTAACCTAAAAAGAACTAAAAGCAAAACCTTTATCAAAACCTTGGAAGGACAAATAATACAGAGTCTGTCTTCACCTTCTATTGAAGTTAAGTTCAATAAAGAATATATGAAAATAGATTGCGAAGAATGGCCAGATCATTTGATGACTGAGAAATTGATTTTGGGACAACCATGGCTCAAACAGGGTAAAGTAATTTTGAATTTTGAAAAAATGAAGCTTAAATTGACAATAAATGACAAAAGTGTTGGAGATAGACGTCTGCAGAAGCACACAAACAGCACAAGGAAGAAGAAGAAGCTTGGAGCACAACACACAAGACTAAATGTATTACTAGAGAATGTACAAAGATAAGTAGCCCATTAGGGCAATCGGCGTATATACAAGCCGGGGGAAAAAAACCTCCTAAAGAGGGAAAAAAGTACCCCGGTGGTCCTAGAGTGTTCACACACATCACTACCTAAATATATCAACAAATCCCCCCTGGGAGTGATGCGGTGAACAAGGAGTTGGCACTCATGTATAAGGAAGTGCCAAGCTATGTGGAAATCACTCCACAAAAGGAAGTAAGCCCAAAGCTTTGCGGAAAGCTTCAAACTTCTCCCTAGGCAGAGCCTTGGTGAAAAGGTCTGCAATGTTCTCCTGCATGGGCACATATGCCAAGCTAATCTCCCCAGCAGAGAACCTCTCCCTGACATAGTGATCATGCACCTCAATGTGCTTAGTGCGAGCATGGAACACAGGGTTCCTCGCAACTGCCAATGCGCTCTGACTGTCAGTGAAGATGGTGGTGGCAGAAGACTGGCCAACACCCAAATCAGCCATAAGGCGTCTGAGCCACACACACTCAACAGTCGCTGTGAAAGCTGCCCTATACTCAGCCTCACAACTGGAAGTGGCCACAGTAGGCTGCTTCTTGCTCAACCAAGATATACATGAGCTACCAAGCATGAAGCAAAAACCACTGGTGGACACATGAGTGTCATAGCAACCAGCCCAATCTGAGTCAGAAAAAGCATGCAAATCTGGTGGTAGTGATCCCCCCTTGGGATAAAACAACCCAAGTAGCCGAGTACCACTCAAGTAGCGAAAGATGAGCTTAACCGCTTTCCAATGCGTGACTCCTGGGCAATGCATAAACCTGCTCATCTGTGAGACAGCAAACTGAATATCTGGCCGAGTAATGCATAAGTAAATCAAGCATCCAACAGCCTGCTGATAGAGAACAGCATCAAATGCATCTCCAGCATCATGAAGACTCAATCGTAAACCTGTCTCCATAGGAGTGGCAATAGGCTTACAGTCTTCAAGGCCAAAACGCTGCAATAATGTGTCAATATATTTCGTTTGACACAAAGCCATTCCACCATCAACATGCATAAACAAAATGCCCAAATAGTGATGCAAATGCCCCAAATCAGACATCTCAAATGAGGCATGCAAATCAGCCTTAAAATCAGCAATATGTGTCTCAATAGGACCAGTGAGCAGCGTGTCATCAACATAGACAACAATGATCAGAAGCACATCATTAGCACGCTTAACATATAAGGTGCTTTTAGTTGGACTATTCTCAAAACCATGTGCAATCAGATAGGCATGTATCTTCTCATACCAAGCACGTGGTGCTTGCTTTAAACCATATAATGCCTTCGTTAACCTGCAAACCTGGTTTTCATGCCCTTTCTGCACAAAGCCACGGGGCTGAAAAACATACACTTCTTCATGCAAGTCACCATTCAGAAATGTTGTTTTAATGTCCAACTGATGTACATTCCAACCATGATGGGCTGTAAGTGCACAAATGCTGCGAACAGTAGTCATACGGCATGTAGGTGCAAAGGTCTCATCAAAATCAATGCCTCTTTCCTGTGCATAACCCTTTGCAACAAGCCTAGCCTTATACCTGTCAACTGTACCATCAGGTTTACACTTCAGCTTGTATACCCACTTAGTGCCAATGGCCTTCTTGCCATGAGGCAAGTCACATAAAGACCATGTACCATTCTTCATTATAGCATCATATTCAGATTGCATAGCAGCCATCCAATTTTCTGAATTTTGTGTTTCATCAAAAGAAACAGGCTCATTCTCATCACAGAGACTAGATGCAGCCATAGCATAGCAATCTGATGCAAAGGAGGCATTATGAGAGCCTGAACGAGTACGATATGACAAAGGTGCATCTAATTTGCTGTCACGCAAAGTCTACACCAGCCATTTTGGCATAGTTTTTGCCTGCTCAATATCAGCTCTCTCATCAACAAGTGCATCATGTAAATCTGCATCAGAAATGGAATGATCTGCATCATCATATGAAACCTGCAAAGGTTGAGAAGTTGCCTCATTAGGACCAGCACTAGCCTGTCCACCTGTAAAAAGAGGCATCAAAGTATCATACATGTCTTTGGAGCTAACAGATGTCTCCTTAGTACATGAAAGCAATGGCTGAATAGCATCTTCCACAAAGACAACATCACGGCTAACCAGAATGTGTTTAGTCTGTGGATGATACAGACGATAGCCTTTACTTTCAGAACTGTACCCAACAAAAATACATTTTACTGCCTTATCATCCAATTTTCTGCGATATTGTTCAGGCACTAATGCATATGCCAAACAACCAAAAACACGCAGATGAGCAACAGATGGCTTGCGGTCATGCCAAGCCTCATATGGAGTGATAGACTGCAACGCTTTAGTGGGACACCTGTTCAGTACATATGCTGCACACATGACAGCCTCAAGCCAAGAACTATGTGGTAAAGCCTGACTTTTGACCATGCACCTCGCCATCTCCATGAGTGACCTGTTCTTTCGTTCAGCAACTCCATTCTGTTGAGGTGTATACGGCACTGTACACTGGTGTTTTATCCCACGTTTAGCCAGAAATGCATTAAAATCTGAAGATATATATTCCCCCCCTCGATCAGAACGGAGGGTGCCCATTTTACATGCTGACAGATTTTCAGCCAAAACCAAAAACTGTTTGAAGCACATGAACACTTCGGACTTTGCTTTGAGTGGATATACCCATGCATGCCTAGAAAAATCATCAATGAAAGTCACGAAGTAAAGGTAATTTCCAAAAGAGGGTGTTTGCATAGGACCACAGACATCACTATGTACAAGCTGCAATTTCTGTGTAGCCCGAACTGAACCATCTTTTGGAAAGGAAGAACGCTGCATTTTGCCCAAAATACAGCCTTCACAAACATGTTTTCCAGGTGCCTCAAGTTTGGGCAAAGAGGACACCATTTCAGATTTCTGCAGGCGTAACAAACTAGCGAAATTCAGATGACCAAATCGTGCATGCCAAAGCTTTGCATCTGACATAGCCTGAGAATCATGAACTGCACATGCCGAATCATTCACAGATCTTTCATAGTCTATGAGCTTATACAGCCCACGACATAAAATGCCAGAAGCAATAATCACATCGCCATTTGAGAGATCATGGACTGTACACCTGTCATCAACGAATTTCACAACCAAGCCAATCTTGGCTAATGCAGAAACTGATAACAGGTTCATTTTGATCCCTGGCACAAATAAAGCATCTGACAAAGTGAAAGAACTACCATCAGCAGTAGTCAGAATGATCTTACCAACTCCCATAACAGGATAAGAGGAGTTATTGGCGCATGTGACAGTATTCCCTGTAGGGGCAGGCTCGAGTGAAGAGAAGAAACTGCGCTGCGAGGTAATATGTTTGGTCGCCCCACTGTCAAAGTACCAAACATCTGAGTCTACTGCAGACATGCACTGATCATGAGAAGATGGGTCAAAACTGCAGACAGTAGTAAACGCCCATTCTTTTTCCTGCACAAGATTTGCAGACTCTATTTTTGGTGTAGAGGCCTCTGCAACAACCATTCCAGCCTCTTTCTTCTTTGCCTCTTTAGCAGCCAGTTTTGGACAGTTTTTTATAATATGATCATTTCCTTTACAGTACTTGCAGAACAATTTCTGCTTTTCTGATTTCTTTTCATCTTTATCCTGGTTCTTCGATTGTGCAGCATTTGCAGATTTCTGCTTACTAGTAGAAGAGCTCCATTTTCCTTTGCCCTTCTGACTAGCCAGGAAAGCTTGATCTGCAACACGCATAATGGACCTGTTCTGCCTGGACTGATCTTCCTGCAACAGAACAGAGACTAATTCCTCAAATGACAAGGCATTCGGATTGCCTTTCATCATCAACCGAAGAGTAGAGGCAAAAATCTGATATGAATCAAGAAGACCATTCAGAACGGTCTGCACAAGTGAGCTATCTGGTATAACCTCATTAGTAGAAATCAATTGTTCCTTCAGGTCTTTGATCTTTGTAAGAAAACTGTCCATAGAATCACCTTCATTCATGTGCTCACTCTCCAACTGTTTTCGGAGGTAAGCAACACGAGCCTCATTCCTAGCTTGGTACAAAGTGGTAAGTGTATCCCAAGCATCCTTTGCTGTTCTGCAAGAGTGAATGTGAGGAATAATGGCACGTTTGACAAACAAGGCTATCAATGCATGTGCCTGGGCATCTCTGCCATCCCAACAAATCTGCTCTGCAGTAGGTGCAACAGAAACAGCAGCACAAACAGGAATCTGCGGAATATCATCTTCGACACCATCTTCATCAGCTCCAACACCTGTATTTGCAGTACCTGTCGTTACAGGTGTAACAAGACGTCTTTCAACACCCTGCACAATGTTCCACAATCCTTTTGCAACCAGTACATGTCGCATCATATAAGCCCATAATGGGTAGTTGGTACCATCCAACTTATCCTCAACAGCCAACATACGGAATACATCACTGCTTTCAGCCATGGCCGGTGACTAAAATACCTTGATGCAGAAAATTGACTGTATCTCAAAAAGTTGAACAGAACTGCCCAGACGAGTTCTGCTAGACCTGTAGCAGACTTTGAGACGCTTAAACTGGCAAACAGAAACTGGTATATACCTTTGGCACAAAAGGACGAAATAGCCTGCACGAGCGCTACGATAGTGCGTTCGGAGGCCGAAACGAGCTCAGATCGCGATTTCGGCACCACATAGCAAAGCTGTTTTGATCTCGGAAACACCTTGAGTATGCTCACCAAATTTCGTGCGAATCTGAGACTGCAAACGGAGGAGTGTCGACGGTGCCCTAGAAGAAGCGACAACCTGCTCTGATACCAATTGTTGGAGATAGACGTCTGCAGAAGCACGCAAACAGCACAAGGAAGAAGAAGAAGCTTGGAGCACAACACACAAGACTAAATGTATTACTAGAGAATGTACAAAGATAAGTAGCCCATTAGGGCAATCGGCGTATATACAAGCCGGGGGAAAAAAACCTCCTAAAGAGGGAAAAAAGTGCCCCGGCAGTCCTAGAGTGTTCACACACATCACTACCTAAATATATCAACAAAAAGGTTTTTAATATTTTTATTGAGTAATGAAGAACAGGAAGTTCAACAGGATGTCCATGACCCAGACATGGAAGGATTTACTTTTTCATTGAAAGACACACAGACATTACCAATACAAATACTAAATGATCAAGCTTCATTTAATCAAAATCTGCAAAAAATTGAAAGGAAAAAGGAGGGTGGAGACAGAGGAGCAAGGTGGCAATTATGACACAATCTGAAGCATCAAAGCATTGGAACAAGAAGGATATGGAAACAAAGCATACCCAAGGCCTGTTCATCAAAACAGAATCCCAGGACAAAATGGATGTGGAGGCCAAAATATTCTAAAAACTGCTTATCAGAAGGAGATGGATTTTTTCTTGAGATAGGGGCAACTAGGGTTCAATATTATTGGGTAAAAAAATCAGAGTTGATTCAATGGAAAAAGACCATTTATATTTGATCTAGAAAATCATAAAATCTTGGGAAGTAGGACAAAATATTTTACCTTATCCTTTTTCTAAGAAGAGAATTAGGAGGGGAAGGAAAGAAATAGAAGAAATTAAAAAAAAGAGAGAGAACAAAAGAAAAAAAGGGAGAAAAGAAATAGAAGAAATTATTATGAAAAAAAAAAGAGAAAAGAGAAAAGGAGAAAAGAAATAGAAGAAATAAAAAAAAAGAGAGAACAAAAGAAAAAAAAGGGGAAAATAAATGGAAAGAGAAAAATTATCTACTTTTCCTTTTATAAGCTATATAAGCACAAAGCAAGATATAGGTAGAAGAGTAGCAAGTTTCTATTTATTATTTTGAATTTTCCATTTTATTTTTTATGATTTCTTATTCTTAATTTTTATTTTTATTTTTTATTCTTCTTTTAAAATCTTCTTCCTGGATAAGAGCTGTCAGAAGAGGGGAGTGCACTAGACATCTTGCTACACATGTAATGATCACTTTAATTGAGTTCTTCTAAAAGAAGTCAGAATTTAATTGGAAGTTTATTTTCATTCTTCTTGCATTTCATTTCAAAATAAATATCATTCTTGATTTCTTGTGACTCATGTGGGTGGAGTTTTTTCTTTTGTGTGATGATATATTTGTTCCAGAATGGTGAATCCAAAGGAGTTGCCAATTCATGATTGCAAAGAAGAATCAGTCACTCTGTCTAGAGGACACTGGTTCTTGGATAGTGAAGCTGTAATAGAGAAGGTGGACCTGGAGTTTGATGAGGAGCAAGAGATTCCAGAAGCAGAAAAGGTGGTTAAGGAGCTCAAAGAAACCCTGAGTATCATTGGCCAGCATATATTCACAGTGGGAGTAGGAGGTTACAAGTACACTATGCTGTGTAAGGAGTTTTACAAATTTCAGAAAAGTGTAGTCAATTACAAGAGATGGAAAGCATTGGGATTACACAAGCTGCTGGATGAACCCATATTTTTAATAGATTTTGAAAGAGTAGCACAGGTAATGAACAGCCCGTTGGAAGTTGGAAAAGGTAATGATGCTTATTTCCGGTGTAAAGTCAAGAACAAAGATAACCAGGAGGTGAATATCGCTATAAAAGTAGAGCATATCAGAGCAGCTCTACAGTTTTACCCAATGGGAACCAAGCTTGATAATAGCTTTGTGAAAAAGAATAAAGAAACATATAAAGGTTACTCTAAATTTCCCGACTTTAAGGGAAAAGGGAATGAGGAGTATGCCATCAGGAAGTTTCTGCAGTACTTTTGCTTCCCAAAACTGCCGAGATATACCATGCGGCACAAATCAGTAACACTGATTATGTTTAACAATAAGGACAGAACTAAGCCCTTTGGAATAATGGATGTATCACCATACATACATGAGCAGCTGAAAGAAGAAGCTAAACATTGGGAGCAGAAAAAGTATATGAATGGATCCCAGTTTTTAACCAGGATTATATATCATGTACTGGGAATGGAAGATCAGTTGAAGCTGGCTCCAGAAGCACAATATTTCAGAAGTCTAATGACAGGAATCAAGAGTCCTCCCAGGAAGATGTCTGTGAGAGAAGCAGAAGGACAAACCAGCATGAGGGGAGCAGGAATGAAAAGAAAGGTAATCTCAAAGGAAGTGGTCCCTGTAAAGAAAAGAAGGTTGGATCCAAGAAAAGTAGAATTAGAGCAGGTTGAAGCAACCAAAGAAGAACATGAAGCTACTCAGAAACAGGTTCAATCTTCTAATGACCCTCATCCACCTCAGACCAGTAAAGAGCAGTTATATACTTATCTGACTCAAGGTAATAATAAAAGAGTAGTATATGAAGCACAGTATCAAAAGATGTTGGAGGATTATTCTTGCAAAGCAACAGATTGGGTTCAAGAGAAAGTAGAACATTATGAAGAATTGCATGATCAGATGATGGCAGCTGAGACAGAGGAAGTATTTGTTAAAAAGGAAGTGGAGCTATTAGCATACTTCAAGGAGCTACAAGGACCTCCTGAAATAAGAAATACAGTCATAGCAAAGAAGAAGGTTCAGAAGAAACCGGGACCAAAGAAGAAGCTAACCAAGAAAAGTAAAGGGAAATCAGTGATTGAATCTGTAATTATAAAAGAGACAGAAGAAGTGACAGTAGGAGAAAAGCAAATGGAATCTACTGTTGGGGAAGAATCAAAACTGGAAAAATCTGGCATAGCAGGCTCTTCACAAATATCCTCAGACTCTGAGAGTGATATTGAAAATTTTTTATTAAAAAGTTTGAATTTATCTATCCCTAGTACACCCAATGTGATAACACAGGCCATTGAAGAGAATAAAACACCAGAAGACATGAGTAAGAAGACACAGGAAAAGCAAGTCCAGGAAGAATCAGCAAAACAACTCAATCCTAAAGAAGAAAGAAGGATGATGAAAGGTAAATCAGTAATGATGGAAGAGGAGGGTGAAGTGAGAAAAGAGTTCAGTTGTGGGTTAGTGCATTCAGGATTAAAGTCAACATGGACAAGACCTTCACAACAAACCTATTTCAAATTGGATGAAGGGAAAGTTGAAGCAGAAGAAAGAGCACAGATATGCAGTCAAGCCAATAAACAAAAAGATACAGGTCAAGTCAAGGAAACAGAAGAGGAAATAGTAGAAAAAGAGAATGCTCAAGAAGTAGAAGAGGGGATTACAGAGAAAGAGATCAACCAAAGCATAAAAGACATCCTGAATGATTTGAATCATAATGAAGAATTCACAACTACAGAAGATCAAGGACAAGAGGAAGGCTTAGATCTCATGGAGATAGATGAGCAAGAGGCAGGACAGAAAGAGCAGACAAGTAATGATCAGACAAAACTTGCTGAGGAAACTAATTCAACCATAATTCAGGAAGAAGAAGTACAAGTAAAAGAAAGACAATTCTTTGAAGAGGAACAACAAGTGAGGGAAAATAAAAAGGTAGAAGAAATAAAGACAACTAAAGATATATCAGAATAGGAGAATAAGGATGATCAGATATTGGAAGATGAAGAAGAGGTTGCAGATCAAGAAAAAATGGAAGCAGATAAAAGTCTTGAAGAGCAAAAGACTCAGGTTCTAGAGTATGAGGAAGAAGATGAAGAGGAGAATGAGTGTAAAGAAAATAAGCAGATAGAAGTCAAACAAATGGAAATAGAAGTTGGGTTGGAAAGGATACCTAAAAATATAAGATCTGCTTGCAAGATCATTATGAGCAACATAGAGCAATTCAGACCATCCAGCAGAAACATGATTATATCAGGTATGGTAGTTGAATCTGAGTTTGAAAAAGGAAGTAGTATCATTAAGGAGCACAAGAAAGAAAAAGAACAATTGATAGAACAATTGAGGATTGTAAAGGAGAAAAATGAGGAATTGACATATAGGATAATTGCTTTGGAGGAATTAGAGGTACAGCAACAAAATAAAATCTAATATCTTGAAGAGAAGTGTGCAAAACAAACAAAGCAGAGTAGTAAACTCGAGATGGAGTTAAAGAAAATTGAAGGCAGATACAGAACTTTACAAAGTTCATATCAAATCATGGTCAAAGCAAATGAGGAGATCAACAAATTATTAATGGAAGAAGGCCAGTTGAAGGAAGAAAGCAAAATTGTTCAGGTGACACAAGAAGAGAAGGAAGATTTGCACAAAGAAATTATGAGATTGCAAACAAAGTTGAAAGAAGCCAAGGAGCTGGAGAAACAGGCTAGTACACATGCTGCTACCTCAATGAGGGGTTACAACAAATTACATATGGACATAGAGAAAGAAAGGAGTGATTGGCAATCAAGCTTAGAAAAGGAAAGAAGTAATTGGATAGCAGAAAGAGAGATATGGGCATCTCAAAATAGAAGTTTAATGATAACAATAGAAGAGCTGTAGAAAAAGCTGGAAAAACCACAAGCTCAGGATGAAGAATAGATAGAGACTACACATACAGAAAATTATGAAGTAGGAAATGATGACAGAACTCAACATGACAGTGAACCAGAAAATAAACAATCAGAAGATGAGTATTTAGAGGAATTTGTCCAGAAACTTTTGACAAATAGAGACTCCAGAATGGATTTCATTAGAAAAATTCATGATGAATATGAGGATCAGATTGTTACATTTGCTTTAAATAAAGGGATAAATCCTGATCAACATCATTGGGCTGCAGATGGACTAGGCATACCCTTGTGCATGATTATGGAAAGTATTAAAAACCATCAATTGGCAAGGGTGGGATTACCTCCAAATAAGTATCTAGAATACGAAGAAGATATCAATGTGACCAAAGAGTTATTTGAGAAAGCTAATCCCAAATGGAGGAATAGATGGTTGGATGCAAATAAAGAGTGCAGGAAAATATGGAAGGAAGCACCTATTCAGCTAAAGATTAATCCAGCATACTGCCCAGTAGCAAGGAGAACAGAGTGGACAGTTTTCTGGGAAAGAAGGAAAGAAGGACAAATTCCATCCAAATGGTTGAATTTTCCAAAGATAGCAGGTCCAAAGGCAGGAACATGGCCTACAAAAAAGTATATGGTGGACACAGCTAAATCTATCATAGCCACATACAAGGATGTTAATGATCCAGCATGTATTTTACTAATCAGAGTAATGAGATTCATTTTGGCATGTATAGAGACTTACACAGATACAGATGTCAGAATTCTAAATTACATTAGCTTCAATTCTCCTACTGATGCTTTATTATTTGATCTTAGCGAAACACCTGACAGGATATGTTTGATGGCTTACTATAGCATAATAATATTTTTGGGCAGCCATTATCTATAGATTTTTGAAGATGCATTTGATTATGGGTTTTTTGAAAGGGAATCAGAGATATTTGGAAATTTGTCTATAGTTACAAAGTCTCGACTCATTGCATATGAAGCTGCCTACACAGAATACTTGAAAAAGGATGTAATTGATAAACCAGAAGCTGTTGTGCAATGGAGGAAAGCACTGTTTGAGATGGTAAACAACTTGAACATTACAGAAAGAAAGAGCCATGACCTACTATCACAAGTGTATCAAAGAAAGAAGAAGTGAAGAAAGCTTTCATAGAATATCAGCCATGACCTACTATCACAAGTGTATCAAAGAAAGAAGAAGTGAAGAAAGCTTTCATAGAATATCAGTAAGAATGTCTTTTGTCAGGAGCCAAAAGGTCTAGGAGGGGAAGAATGTTAGAAGAAGTATTTTTTGAGGTATTTTTGATGGAAAACAATTGTAAAATCCCAAAAACTTGTAAAAATATTTATGTAACTGATGTAAAAATAAGGAAGAGTCTTCCTTATGTAGAGTAGAATCATATGTAATTTTTCTAGAATTTTTGGAAACTCCTAGATAGCATATTTTTAGATTAACAAAGGAAAGGACCAAAATTCAAGTGTGAAAAGGGACACTTGAAAATGTACAAAAGACAATTTCGTCTATTATGAGAGGGTTGGTTATTTGTATTACATGCTATCCAAGCAAAGAGAGAGAGTTTCCTGCAGAAAATCGTGTTTCTTCCTTTTGTGTGATTTCTTTGATTTGTTGAGTCTATTCTATGTGTATCCATGGAGATTTGTGAGCTTCTATTGTGTGTTTCTGATGAATGTGTATGAAGAGAGCTGATTACTGACATAATGAGTGAGAAATTGATGAAGAATGGTGCTGGAGATGAAAATCGTCTGATTTTACAGAATCGCGATTGTCTCGTCTGAAGGCTACAGGTATCATTTTTGAGTTTTGACTTCATGGTTGTATTCTGCTGAGAAAATAACATGTTTTAGACACCAAGATTATTGAAAATGGTGGAGTATTGCTCAAGATAATCTAAACCCTAGAAATTCCTCTTCATCTTCATTATTCTCAGAAATCCAGCCAGTTTTCTCTTATTTCTTGGATTCTATCATATAGAAGGGGTTGTGGTCTCATGTATACTTCCAGGATTGACAAATATAAGATGTATTGTTGATTCTTTATACTAAATGATTGGAGAGGACAACTCCAAAGATCTACAACAAACAATCAAGATGTCTCCAAAATAGAAATCTGAGAAAAAAAAGTGACCCAAAAGGGATAACTACTGAAAATATTTTGACACCTTCTACCTTGACATCAGATTTTGTAGCAATTTGAGATCATTTGTGAGGCACACGTTCTCCATGTGCTCTCACTTACTCTTGGCTATTGGCCTTCTCCACAATCTTTGTTGAGGCTCATTGGCTTTGATACCATCTCAAGAGAAAGGAGATAAGGAAGATAGTTCTCACACACAAAGAGAGGAGCACACATAGAGCAAGGCAAGGAAGAAGAACCTTCTTTTTCTTCTATTTCATAAAGAGAATATACTAGAATGAACTAAAACAACAATACATATATAAAGAAGAGTACTAAAGTAAAAACCTAATGTCCATGAATGAGTGAGCTAGAAAGAAACCAAATGTGCCATTAATTTTGATATATGAATCTAGTAAAGCTCATTTAAGTATCCCTAACATATATTGGCATGACTTCTATACATGTCAAAGAAATGAAAAAATGATACATGTCATCCCAGATCATCAAATGTTGAGCTTGCTATCTCAACATTGCATGTGGCCACAATCATGAAGAATCTAGTATTAGTTGGGAAAATGATTGAAAGAGGGTATGTAGTCAAGTTTGACAATAAAGGATGCTTTTTCAAAAATTTGAAGCAAGGCTACAAGTTGATAGCTAAAGGTAAGAAGGAAGGAAGGGTATTCATCATGGAGATAAGACCACCCTCCTCACATACGGTTTATTTTTTACATTTGGTAGCAAGCAAATAGCTCAAGTGGATTTGTGGCACAAGGGGATCAACCACATAAACCTTCAAAAGCTGGAGGATATGCAAAGGAGAGGTGTGGTAAGTGGTCTTTCAAATTTCCACTCTCAAAGTAAACAACATTTATGTGAGGCATGTCAATTTGGGAAGCAAGTAAATCTTCTATTGAAGAAGAGTACACAAAGGAGTAGATTTTTTTGGACCTCATTCACAGCAACATATGGGGGACAACCAAGGAGTCCTTGTTGGGAGGTAATAGGCATTATTTATCTTCATTTATGATCATAGAAGAATGACATGGTTGAATTTTATGAGGTCAAAGGTTGAAGTGTTTAGTCACTTTGAACTTGTCAAAACGATTGTCGAAAAAGAAATGTGTAGGTACATAAAGATTTTTAGATCCGGTGAAGGACGAGAGTACTTCTCCTAGGAGTTTTCTAAATTTTTAAGTCATAATTTCATCAAAATGCAATATACATGCATGTATACAGCCCAACAAAATGTGATTGTAGAGAGGAAAAATAGGCACATAGCTAAAGTGGCAAGATCAATGCTCAACGAGATGAATGTGCATAAATGCTATTGGGTAGATGCAGCAAGTACAACCATCTACATCATGAATAGGTGCCCCACTTCATGTGTACATGGTTAAAGTCTATATGAAGCATGGTATGATAAGAAACCGGATCTGTCTCATCTCAAGATTTTTGGTTGTGTATATTACATGCATGTACCTTATGAATTGAGGCATAAACTTGAAGCAAAAGATGTAAGGTGTATATTCATTGGGTATTCAAGTGAGCAAAAATGTTATAGATGTAATGATCCTAAGACCAAAAAGCTCAAGGTATCTAGAGATGTTATCTCTGATGAAGTGATACCATGTTATGGTGTGAAAGATTCATTGCAGGTTGAAGACATACATGATGCTGAGAGGAAACATGTAGAAGACCAAGAAAGTGTGGATATTTTTGGCCCTTCAACTTCAAGGACAACATCAGATGGTAGACACACATCTTCATGGAAAGGGAGTCTGAGAAGCAAGCCTAATTCAAGTGAAGAAATTTCTACAAGAAGTAAAAGCATGGAGGAGGAAGATTATCAAGACAATCTATTGGTAGAGATGGATGGCAACAGTGAAGAAGAGTCTCAAAAGATATAAACTCTAGGTGTAAAGAGATCAAAATCACGAAGAAAAAGGTTCATTCTAGCCCCTCAAGAGAGAAGAAGCTCAACAAGACAAATGTATCAAGTTCAATGATTAACTTTTGACTCTTTCATTGCCAAACATTATGCATACATGAGTCAAGTAGTTGCATGTGAAGAGCCTAACTATTTTGAGGATGCAAGCAGGCATGAAGAATGGAAAAAATCCATGCAATAAGAAATAAATGCATTCAAGGAGACATTTGTGCCTAAGACCAAGGACATGAAGGTGATAGGAAAGAAATGGGTATACAAGGTAAAGAGGAATTGTAATGGTGGCATATCTAGGTATAATGCAAGGCTAGTTGCCAAAGGTTTTGCACAAACCTTTGGCATTGAATTTGCAGAGACTTTCAAATCTATACCAAGGATGACTACAGTAATAACTCTCATTCCAATTGCAACGTCAAAGAGTTGGAAGATCCACCAACTAGATGTGAAGAATGCTTTCCTGAATGGTGACCACATAGTATGTCTATGTGTATGTGCATGTATGATTGTGAGTTAAAAACTATTGTGATTTTTTGACTCAATGTTGATTCTTACTTCACAATAGTATGTGTATGTGTATGTGCGTTTATGATTGTGAGTTAAAATTTATCATGATTGTCTAAGTGAACTTTGATTCTTATATCACAATAGTATGTGTATGCACATATGCATCTATGATTGTGAGTTAAAATCTATTCTGATTATTATACTCAACATCGTTTCTTAGTTCAAAATAGCATGTGTATGTGTCAGTGTGTATGATTGTGAGTTAAAATCTATTGTGATTGTCTAAATCAACATTGATTCTTACCCGTGGGCACTAGTTCCCTTCACTTGTACTTTTCTTTTCCTTTTAATTAATACAAGTATGGGAGAGTAGGATAACGCCGAACTTCCTTTATTAAAAAAAAACATTGATTCTTACCTAACAATAATATGTGTATGTGTTTGTGTGTGTATTATTGTGAGTTAAAATCTATTGTGATTGTTTGACTCAACATTGATTCTCAATTCAAAATAGTATGTGTACGTGTATGTGCATGTATGATT
Source organism: Ceratopteris richardii (assembly GCA_020310875.1). Lineage (NCBI taxonomy): Eukaryota > Viridiplantae > Streptophyta > Polypodiopsida > Polypodiales > Pteridaceae > Ceratopteris > Ceratopteris richardii. The sequence continues at coordinate 30,266,715 of CM035410.1, forward strand.
GTGAGTTAAAATCTATAATGACTATTCTACTCAACATTGATTCTTACTTCTTAATAGTATGTGTATGTGTATGTGTGGGTATGATTGTGAGTTAAAATCTATTGTGATTGTATAACTCAACATTGATTCTTATTGTATGTGTATGTGTATGTGGGTGTATGATTCTAATTTAAAATCTATTGTGATTTTCTAACTCAACATTGGTTCTTACTTCACAACAGTATGTGTATGTGTTTGTGAGTGTATGATTTTGAGTTAAAATCTTTTGTGATTGTCTGAATCAAATTTGATTCTTACTTGAGGAGAATAATTGGTGTGTGTATGTGCATGTATGATTGTGAGTCAAAATCTATTGTGATTGTTTGAGTCAACATTGATTCTTACTTCACAATAGTATGTGTATGATTATGTTTGTGGGTTAACATCTATTGTGATTTTCTAACCCAGCTTTGATTCTTACTTCACAATAGTATGTGTATGTGTGTGTGTGTATGATTGTGAGTTAAAATCTATTATGATTGACCTAATAAACATTGATTCTTAGTTCACAATAGCATGTGTATGTGTTTGTGTGTGTATGACTGTGAAATAAAATCTATTGTGATTGTCTAGCTCAACATTGATTTTTACCTAACAATAGTATGTGTATGTGTTTTTGTGTGTGTGATTGTGATTCAAAACCTATTGTGATTTTCTAAATTAGTATTGAATCTTACTTCAAAATCATATGTGCATGTGTGATTGTGAGTTAAAATCTATTGTGATTGTCGGACTGAAGATTGATTCTTAATTCACAATAGTATGTGCATGTGTATGTTTGATTCTTACTTATTATAACATATTTTGATTGTTTCATTCATAATACTGACAAAAAATCAATTCTATGAAGAGGTAGAAATATAAAGAGATAGGTAGATAAATACATAGACTCATCGATTTAAAAAGATTAAGAGAGAGATTCAAAATAGCTTTTATATATTTTAAGATATATATTTTGTGGAATTTATATATTATTCAATATGGATTAATGTTTTCATTTTATAGATATAAATTCTTCATTAAAGCAAGCATTATGGGAAATGGAAAGAATGGTCTCCACAATATAATACAAATGTTGTCAAGATCGCTATGTAGGAAATGCAACTTGGAAAAAGGGCATCTTTTTAGTACACAAGGAAGTGTTACATGATTCTCTAATCTAGATAGTGATATATGGCACGTTTTGCAAGTAATGCAAACAAATATAAATATCAAGATATCACATCAATTAGATTCGAAAGCATGAATAGTTCACAATACTTTCAAAGTTACTCTAAGTGTGGAGAAAGAATGATTAGATGTACCAATGAGTACAAAAGAAGCTTGTGATACATCTACTCAAGTATCACAAACTGTGTTTGAGGATAATCAAGATATGTCTACTCCCCTTTGTCCAAATATGTCAAGAAGAAGTTGACCAAGTGAATCTAGTAGAACAAGTGGATCTAATAATGTGTAACCTAATATTGCACATATAAATAAAAAAACACAAAATATTGGATTTGAGCTTCATCTTAAATGGAATCAATCATTTTTAGCATGTGGAATTCCTTTCAATGTTATTCATAATCTGATTTTCAAAGAAGATTTGATTTCAACTGCAAGGAAAGGATTAACCATGTTAAATTATAATAAAATGCAAATAGAATATGTAAATAAAGTGAAGAACAGTACTAAAGCTATCTTAAAACAAATCATGCTCGATTATGTAACCATGTATGGATGCATAATAGCACTAGATCGGAGGTCAAGCTATCGGAAGAATCCATTTTTTATGTCATGGTGATATGTCCAGAGAGAAGCATGTTTTTGGAGGCCTTCAATATTTCTCTTCAAGAGAAAAGTTCAACTTTCCTTGTAAAGATATATGAACATTATATATCTTCATGGGTAGTGTAAAGAATGTCAATAGGATAGTGACTAATAATGGATTAATCATCGAAGTTCTAGAATTGGGATACAAAACAACTATGAAGGCATTACTTGGGTTCCATGTGTAGCTCACACTAGATCTACTATTGAAAGACATAGGGAGTTATCTTTCATGAAAGAAATTTTATTAGATGCAAATGATGCAGAAACTACAACACGAATAGGAATATGCAAAATATCATCATCTTCAACACCTTCTTCAGCTTCAGTACCTGCAATTGTAATAATAGTTGCAGGTGTGATAGGATGTTTTTCAACACCCTACACAATGTTCCACAATCCTTTTGCAACCAACACATGTTGCATCATATAGGCCCATAATGGGTAGTTGGTACCATCCAACTTATCCTCAATAGCCAACACACGGAATACATCACAGCTTTCAGCCATGGTTGATGACTAAAATACCTTGATACAAAAAATTGACTGTATCTCAAAAAGTTGAATATAACTGTCCATACGAATTTGGCTAGACTGTAGCAGACTTCAAGACGCTTATACTCACGAAGCAAAACTGTTATATAGCTTTGGCACAAATAAACAAAATAGCCTACACAAGCATTGTGATAGTGCATTTGGCACCACATAGAAAAGCTATTTTGATCTCTGAAACAACCTGAGTATACATTTCGTGTGATTCTGAGACTGTGACCAGAGGGGTGTCGAAGATGCCTTAGATGAAGCGATGACCTGCTCTGATACCAATTGTTGGAGTTAGACGTCTGTGGCAGCACGCGAATAGCACAAAGAAGAAGAAGAAGCTTGGAGCTCAACACACAATACTGAATGTATTACCACTAGAATGTACAAAGATAAGTAGCCCATTAGGGCAATAGGCGTATATACAAGCCGGGGGAAAAAAACCTCCTAAAGAGGGAAAAAAGTACCCCGGCGGTCTTAGTGTGTTCACACATATCACTACCTAAATATATCAACATGATCAAGGTCATTATTCACATCTATCATTCTTGCCATGTTTTACTTTCAAATCTATTGAAGGAAATCATTGCTTTTAAATCAAGGACATCATTCAATAAATATCATTGACATCATTGAATCCACATCATTCCATTAGGGGAAGAAAATGAACTCTACATGGGCCTTGTAAGGATTCCTTATTTTTAGGGATTAAGCTTAATCTTGTACTTTGTTAAGGGGACAAAGTGCATTTAATAGAGCACTTTTTCGTAAGTTGAGATAGGCCTTTTTTAAAGGCTTAGATAGGATCATCGAAATCTCCCAGTTAGAGAGAGAGAGAGAGAGAGAGAGAGAGAATTCACTTTCCACATCATCAAATCCATCCATCTATGTGAATAAAAAATGACTTTTTTGAAAAACTCTCTTTTTCAGCTATTGTTTATTCAAAATGGCACATACTTTTATGCATCTATTAGAAGTTACTTTTCTTAGTCCATTTTTTATTAAAAACACTTAAAAAAGCATAATTTTGAAAATCCCTCAAAAATTAAGTGCCACATCATCAAACTCATAACTTTGGTTGCCCCAAAACATGACTTAAAAAAAAAGCCCTATTTTCACTCTTAGAAATTGGAAAAGTTCATTTTGACCTATCCGCATACCAAAACACAGTTTTTCTTGCAATACAACTACTCTACAAGACATTCCAGCCATTTGTGTGCTTGTTTCTATTATAATGCTCAAGTTTCTGAACCTCATGGTGCTCACATGTATTAGAAAGATCAAAACAACACCTATGGGTGCTCCTCATTCAAGGAGTGTACATGTTCATGTCCCAACAAAATTTGTGCCAACAACAAGAGATAGCAATGAAAAGGATTCTAAAAATGAACAACATCCAGGTGGAGAGAAGAATATTGATCTTCAGGTCAATGGTGCATTGTATCCATTAGATACTTCATGTTTCTACAATTCCTTGGTAGTTATGAAGCTAGACTACTAGGTTATTGTAAGCAATTGTCTAGCCATTCAACATCTATTGCAAATTATTGGATGCAACTATGTCATCACAAACATTTGAAGATACACACTTTAGAAAGTTTTGTGAAATCTCTAGAAGAGTGCAATAATATACTCCAACAAGATGTGGAAGAAAAGGAGAGCATAATTACAAAGTTAAAAGCCAATCTAACACAACTAGAAGAGGCTCCACTTGGTATGAGATACAAGAAATGACCAATATTATCCTTTCAAGCTCTTTCAACTGGTGGTGGAGCATGGAAGTGGAATGTTTATGAAATTAGCTTAGATTGAGTTTCTTATTGTGTAGGTTATTTGTTGAAGATGTCAATACTTCATCAACAATACAGGATCAATTTAAAATGTTGAATTCTTATTTGAGCAAAAAACATGTGCTTATGATTTTGGATTCATCAATAGGAAATCACATCAAGACCCAAGTGATTAAAGTTTTTGCAGGCAATTTAGAAGATATTTTTACTCCTAGGGAGATATAGATGGTATGTGATGAAGCGGCTATTAGTACTAGAGCATAGACTACATTGTATAATCTTTTGAGGTAGGCACTACAAAAGAAAGATATTTTCCAAAGTATTTTTCCATGCCCTTACAAGGTATCTCTAAAGAAGAAGAAGAAAAACAATGAGGATGTACCTAATAATCTTGACCATTACTTGCATATAGAAGATTTTATGTCTGCATCCATTTATCATTCTGCTTCATCAAAGAAAGAGTTGAAAAATTCATCTAGAAAAAGATTCATATACACAAAGTACAATAACATATTTTTCAACTTGGACAAGCTTCAAAGTGAAATGGTTCAATTTTACAAATATACACTTCAAGGTATATCCATTGTTGTGATATTGACATTCATGGTTTTTTTTTTAATATAGTTTGTTATTTGATGTAGATTGTGGTTCCAAACTCAAATTTATATTGAAGCTAGATGTATCTCAAATCATAAAGGGACGATGCAGGGAGAGACTTAGTGTGACACTCATGAATGAAGGTATGGCCCATGCCATTAATCAAGAAAGTGAAAACTCTACCCATCACTTTACATATAGTGTTCAATCCAGGAAAGATATATGGTCATTAGGTGCTATTGAAGTACCTAAAGTATCCAATGATGTTCTTTCATGGATTTTTAGTAAGACCCCATTGATCACAGAGGTGATAGCTTCTTAGAAGCATGGTGCAAAACTCAATTTTGAAGGCCTAGGTGATCTCGAGGTAGAGTTGCACTTGGGCGAAGACTTAAAGACTATCAAATGCATGTTAGGCTACAAACAAGGTGCATGTGTCCTTTATCCTTGTCCATATTGCACACGAGGATATAAATCAACAAAGAGAAATGAAAAACAACATAGATGAGTTAGATGATGACAAAGGTGCATCTCCATCCAATGAATGGGATATACCTTTAACAAGGTGTCCCATGTTAGGTACACCTAGTTGCAACATGTTGGATAAGGATTGAAACCCCATTATTCCATTTCCTTTAGTTAATGTTCACTTTTGCACCTTCCATGTCTTCATGAGAATTTTTGATACACTATTGAAGCTCCAAATAGAATATGTGTTTGCCATGAGGCCAATTGAGAAATGTGTACAAGCTCGAAAACTAGAGGAACTCCTTAATTCAAATGGTTGTCATGGTGGAAACATAACCCTAGTTGTTAAGAAATTTTGGGGAACCTCAAGATAGTTTACAACTATCAATGATAGGGAAAAAAATGCAAGAATTTTTTTAAAAGAGGTACGAGCACTCAAAATAATGAACATTTTGAGCTATGGAAAGAGCTATGCATGATCACAACATACAATGATTCTCAAGTTGATCTTTGTATTAAGAGAAAGAATGTTTGGTCATGCTTAGATATGTTGGTAGGCTTAATGGTCTTACTAGCTTTGGTGATATTCAACATCAATTGTTTCAAGATACAGTAGTGGAGTTCACAAAGTGTTTCACTCAATCTTGGAGAGAGATCAATATAACACACTACATTTTAAGTGTACTTGATCTTTGCACTTATATTTTTCCAATGTACTTAACAATTTTTAGCATATTTTATGTGCACATGGAGCATTTTACATGCATAGATATGGGTCATTGGAGATTTTTCACTAACAAAGGAATGGAGAAGTCACATTACAAAGCTAGAGATGTGTACTTCAAAAACACCCGACATGGTAATGGTCCAATGCAATGAAACTATATGGAAGAGATGTTTAATTGGTTTTACTGCACTACATTCTCAAAAACGTTTGTTGTGGAACAAGCTACACAGTCACATTTTTCAAAAGTTGCAAAAAGGATACAATGCAACATTGCTAGTGAGAAATCGAAGTCATCATTAGGACCTCTACATCATGCTTAATGGCATGATAAAAGACTATGAGAGGTTTCAGCTCGGAAGTACAGTTAACTCATTATATTCCATTATGTGGTAACTCATAGGGTTAATATAATCTTGGTTTCAATGTGTTATTGTTTGTATTACTATATTCTATACATTTCTAAACTCATTTTCTCCATTCTAGTGCAAAGAAATAGAGACAAATCACTCAATTTCACACTTTACAACTTGAGAGAATGGATTATGGCATGCACCAAGCACAATGTAAGGAAAGACTGTGTGGTGTTAGACTCAAGAAATGACTGACAAGAGATGGTTGAACCACACCCTAAGAGGGAGGATTAGAAAGTAATCCTCAACCATGGCTTTTGGGGCAAGTGGTTAGCCCATCATACTCTTAGTTGGTAGGTCATTGAGTTCAAATCCCACAATTGGTATCAGAGCTTAGGAAGTAGACTTGGGCAAGGCGGATGGAAGGCACGCGTCGATTTCAAAGGTGAGCCCAACATAGATTAGAGCCTATCTCCCAATCCATAGGTCGGATTTAGAACCGTTGGAAAGCTCTCGGAACGAGCGCTCCAATGGAAGCAGTAGATTGAGGATCCAACATACCGAACATGGGTGAGAACCAAGTTCAAGAAGAACAAGGGGCTCAAGAGACCAAGGTTGCGAACAAGGCAAGTCTGTAGGCAAGTGGCCAAGAAGCGGAAAGGCAAGGTTCAAAAGACCAAGGTTGAGAGCAAATGTTCAAGAGACCAAGGTTGAGGACAAGATGGTTCAAGAGACTGTGCGAGGGTGAGGACATCAATCCAAGGGGAGATCAAGGATTGATCATTGAGGACAATGATCTCTATAAGGGGAAGAGAGTGTTAGACTCAAGAAATGACCGACAAGAGATGGTTGAACCACACCCTAAGAGGGAGGATTAGGAAGTAATCCTCAACCATGGCTTTTGGGGCAAGTGGTTAGCCCATCATACTCCTAGTTGGTAGGTCATGAGTTCAAATCCCACATGTGGTCTTTCCTAGCCATGTTCAAGGAACTCACTGACCACCATGGTTACAACCCCAAAAGAGACTTCAGAGTGGTTCCCATACCACTTTAAGAAATCTCTCATATGATGGCACACCATCTTGGAGCGATCCATCATGAGAACACAAAGTGACAAATCAACAAAAGCATCGGTCTCAAGGATAGTCAAATTGAGAGTTTGATGATGAGCCACAATGGAAGACACCCATCAAGCCAAGGCCCAAATAGGTGGTGAGGAGAAGGGTTATATAAGATAGTGAATTTGATTCAGGACCATTGACTAATGAAGAAAGTTGCATTCAACCACCATGGAATGAGATGCACATTCCAAGAAGCCATAGGGTAACACATGGAGGCAAGACACTTTTGTGAGGACAATGCTACATGACAATAGAGGAGGAAAAGGAGGAAAGCCAACACACAAATCAAAAACATAATGTGGAAGATGAAGCTAGACCTTCACATCATGTACATCAAAAAAAGAGAAGAATTAACAACCATGACATAGACCACAATGACAACAACCTAACATTCCTCCAAATGCAAGAGCTGCAAAAAGAAGATAGAGACATTGTAGACCATTTGCAAAGATATGACAATGTCAAAAATCAGTTGAACTTCTCATACCACTAAGAGCATTTGCAAGAGTGGTAAAGGAAGAAGTACAAAGCTACTGTGCAGCTCTACAAATACAAGGGATAGCACTTGAGGCACTTCAAGAGGAAGCAGGTCGATTCTAACCTATGTGTTATCCACGCCAAGAGGGTAACCATACTACCCAAAGATATTCACCTAGCTAGAAGAGTAAGAGTAAATAACCCATGACCTCTGTATTTTGTAGCTATTGGGAAACATATTTTGCAATGTACTTCAATGATCAACTAAATGTTTTGTCTTAACCTATATTTTCTATTTGTTTTTTTCTCTCTCTCTCTAACTCTCTCTCCTAATTATCTTCTACCTAAGTTTTGAAAACAAAAGTTTATTTTATCTTTTTCTTCACATATTATCTTTCAAACTTGATAATGTATGTTCCAATAAGCCTCTCTATGGCTTAATAAAGCTTTTGTAAGTTAAGGAAAGTCAAGATATGTAGTTATAGGTAGCTTATCATGCTTTCAACAATTATAGGCTTCCATAATTGCTCAAGGTACATATAAAGTGAAAAGGGTTTATACTTGTACTTTTGACCTCATTCCATTTGAGCATGGTCATTAATGAGCATTCAATCATTTCCTAAGCTTAAAAATGCTAAAAATCCTCCAACCACAGAAACATGAGGATTGGCTCTACAAAACTTTTGCAAGTCTAAATCCTGCATTTATATGGCTAGGGGTTTTTTAGCTTTTCTAAGCCTAGGAAATGCTAGATTTGTAGTTAAATGAACCTAAACCAAGATTTCAAGAAGTCTAAGCTCACATTAGTAATAAGGCTTTACATATAGATTGCCTAGGCTTTATATGATTACTTTTTGGCCTCATTATCTTTAAATATGGACTATTAATGAGACTAGAATGTTGGAGATAGACGTCTGCGGAAGCACGCGAATAGCACAAGGAAGAAGAAGAAGCTTGGAGCACAACACACAAGACTAAATGTATTACTAGAGAATGTACAAAGATCAGTAGCCCATTAGGGCAATAGGCGTATATACAAGCCGGGGGAAAAAAACCTCCTAAAGAGGGAAAAAAGTGCCCCGACGGTCCTAGAGTGTTCACACACATCACTTACCTAAATATATCAACAAATCCCCCCTGGGAGTGATGCGGTGAACAAAGAGCTGGCACTCATGTATAAGGAAGTGCCAAGCTATGTGGAAATCACTCCACAAAAGGAAGTAAGCCCAAAGCTTTGCGGAAAGCTTCAAACTTCTCCCTAGGCAGAGCCTTCGTGAAAAGGTCTGCAATGTTCTCTTGCGTGGGCACATATGCCAAGCTGATCTCCCCAGCAGAGAACCTCTCCCTGACATAGTGATAATGCACCTCAATGTGCTTAGTGCGAGCATGGAACACAGGGTTCCTCGCAACTGCCAATGCGCTCTGACTGTCAGTGAAGATGGTGGTGGCAGAAGACTGGCCAACACCCAAATCAGCCATAAGGCGTTTGAGCCACACACACTCAACAGTCGCTGTGAAAGCTACCCTATACTCAGCCTCACAACTGGAAGTGGCCACAGTAGGCTGCTTCTTGCTCAACCAAGATATACATGAGCTACCAAGCATGAAGCAAAAACCACTGGTGGACACACGAGTGTCATAGCAACCAGCCCAATCTGAGTCAAAAAAAGCATGCAAATCTGGCGGTAGTGATCCCCTCAGAATGGGTGGGTTATGACGTATAATATGTATGATTCAGAAGAAGGTTTGGAAAATAAATGTTTGAACGTATTGGGAATCGTTATGGTTTCGAGTTATTCATCACCAATTATATGGTATGGTGAGACATGGCATGGTAATCGCATTCGTTGCAATATTTGATATGAAGAGAACATTAAATTGTATGGTTTCCCATTCCTTCGAATTCAGCAAATACATCATCTAAGAGGATGGACCCATACACTAGGATTTCGTGTGATACAATATAAATGACTCTCAAGAAGTTCTGAAACATTCATGACAGAAATAGAAATCTTCGCTCATTCTCATATCTTCTCAATGAATTTTTAGTATGCCCATTGAGCTGGTCATCCGACGCAACATCTGCCGCTGATCTGAAGAACAAGAGGAAGTTCATCTAATTAGTGGCACGCATGCAAAAGAAGGGAAGAGGTCGCTTGCCGAAGGAAAGAGACTGAAGTGTGCGCGTGCATGAAGGGGAGGTTCACGGTAGAAAAGGAGGAGAGGGAACGTGAAGATAAAGGGGGGGGGAACTCCATCGGAAAGGAAGGAGGATATTCTGTAGAGAAGGACGACGATAAGGACAATCATCGCTTCAGGAGGGCACTTCATGTTCTTCTTCATCAGATTGAAGAGAGAAGGCCATGATTTGAGCGTCATCTGAAAACCAAGATCGAGAACTCTCTAAAGGGGAGCTATAAGAAATGAGAAGCTGACAGAAACTTCAAGATGCTATCAGGAACATCTGAGGAGACGCATATTGAAGTTGGTCTATTGATCTCTGTTCATGGTAATAACTGACAATGTCTCAATCTCCAAAGATGATGGAGGTAAACTCTGTAACCTGATGACTTGCATGAAAAATCTAGTTTACCTGATGATGTACGGTGACACCTCGACAGTATTGAAGATATTTCATTAGTGTTTTTATTAAGTTTAATTGTGAATCCGTTGAGTTCTAGACATCGCACTGATCGCGCTTGATTAATTACTTATATTTTCCATGTTCTGAGATTGATTTTCACTCTCCGCTCTGACAAGTCTCTAATCTGGCATGAGTGTACCCGAAGGAATCTGACGACCTGTTCACTGTTTTATATAATCCAAAGCTTTACTCTGCATGTTGATTACTGCAATTTCACCCATATCTAAGATCTCAAGTTCATCTAATGATATAAGACCATCTTTGTTACAATCCCTCTGCTCTTTATAGCTCACTTCTTATCGCTGATAGAGGGACATGATCAGAGGACATCAGAAGGAGGCTGCGAGGTAGAATTCTGTACCAGGCGGTAGCTATTTATACATTGATACTGATGCTCATCGACAGCTCTCTCTGTGACATCAGTTCAATTTAATCATAATTCTATTGATGTACACATGCAAGGTGCTAACTCTCGCACTTTATGACGTCGCGAGTTTTTGAGAACTCTACTCTATCAGAAAAAGTCGTACACTATTGTGAGAGGGAAATGGGGAGGATAATCCGGTCTTTTTGAATGTTCTGGAAAACATATGATACTTGATGCACCTTGCGGAGGACATTTTCTGAATGGGCATGCTAAGAAATTGGTGATTGTACTGTTGTGCGCGTGATGGTCTGACGGAGACTTCATGTTCAGAGTGATTTCAAAAGGAAGATAGTGAAGAGAGCTGAAGAAGAAAAGACATAGCGGACGCAAAAGTCTAATGAAGGTGGCTCAAATAAATTGATGATTCACATATCCTTCGTGCTTCTGTAAGCAATCGAAAAATCTACAAAGAAATGAGTTGTTGATCATAGCGAACATCAAAGACATTCAAATATCTAAAGGTGTGCAATTGTCACTTTCTGTGTATTAACACATCTGATATCTATTGCAACTAAATTAATCATGTTTTGCGCTTTTAAGGACAGATGAAATGGTAATACAATAAACAGGTGGATTGTGTTGACTTTTTGCTGAAGTTTCTTTTGTGAAGCAAGTTTTGTTTTAATTCGATCGTTGATACCATACAGTAAGCGGCTAACTGATCGAATAAGTTTAGAGCTGGTAAATATTTGAATGCAGATATCTAGTTTAAGTGGCCTTTATGCTGATCTATGAGTGGCGACTACGTGCATCTGCGAACATCTGCCATGGTTTCAATCCTTAATCTCTCTTTGTTGAGAATTGTGTGAAGCTAATTGTGTAGTGAGTTGACGCACTCATTCAATACTTTAAGACAATCGTACATAAAATTACATATGATCAGTTCATTAATCATACTATGTCTGTGGTTGCCATATTTTGTTTGATCATATAAATTTGCGTTCTTTTCATGATACTGAAACTATCATTTATGTTTTCCTTTTACTTCTGAAAAAGGCTTCCGTGAGCTAAGCGCTGAATATGAATTGGTCATCCATAGTTTTCATTACAATGCTAAATTTTTCCAAAATTAAATTCGAAACTCTGTAATTAGGATCTAGTTTACAGAGATTGCTTTAAATTTACAATAAGGAGCACATTATTTATTGTGACCTAAGAAGAAAGAAGAGTTTTTGATTGGACGTATACTTAAGATCAACTTTATTATTCAATCATTGACATAACATGAAGAGTGTGTGATGAGTTATTTAAATAAAGTGTGGGAAAAGAACGTATCACATGAAAACATCCAGAATTATCTGCCTTGGAATGCTAAAGATCAGAATCATTGTTGGTTCAATAGAATGAGTTTATACACTCTTATAACCTTTCCTTCCATATAGTGCATAGGAGTTCTTGTTTAGAAATGAATTCTCTAATCATTGCATTGCAATAGGCTACTAATCATTTTCGTAAGTTTATTTTGGCACATTTAAATGTTCATTGTACCTGAGCTCGCTCCAAGCACCCTGCGTGCGCCGTTAGCAAGGCGACTGAATTGATCCGCCAGTCGTCACCATTCGCTCCGACAACGCTTAACATATAAGGTGCTTTCAGTTGGACTATTCTCAAAACCATGTGCAATCAGATAGGCATGTATCTTCTCATACCAAGCACGTGGTGCTTGCTTTAAACCATATAATGCCTTCTTTAACCTGCAAACCTGGTTTTCATGCCCTTTCTGCACAAAGCCACGGGGCTGAAAAACATACACTTCTTCATGCAAGTCACCATTCAGAAATGTTGTTTTAATGTCCAACTGATGTACATTCCAACCATGATGGGCTGCAAGTGCACAAATGCTGCGAACAGTAGTCATACGGCATGTAGGTGCAAAGGTCTCATCAAAATCAATGCCTCTTTCTTGTGCATAACCCTTTGCAACAAGCCTAGCCTTTTACCTGTCAACTGTACCATCAGGTTTACGCTTCCGCTTGTATACCCACTTAGTGCCAATGGCCTTCTTGCCAGGAGGCAAGTCACATAAAGACCATGTACCATTCTTCATTATAGCATCATATTCAGATTGCATAGCAGCCATCCAATTTTCTGAATTTTGTGCTTCATCAAAAGAAACAGGCTCATTCTCATCACAGAGACTAGATGCAGCCATAGCATAGCAATCTGATGCAAAGGAGGCACTATGAGAGCTTGAACGAGTACGATATGACAAAGGTGCATCTAATTTGCTGTCACACAAAGTCTGTACCAGCCATTTTGGCATAGTTTTTGCCTGCTCAATATCAGCTCTCTCATCAACAAGTGCATCATGTAAATCTGCATCAGAAATGGAATGATCTGCATCATCATATGAAACCTGCAAAGGTTGAGAAGTTGCCTCATTAGGACCAGCACTAGCCTGTCCACCTGTAAAAAGAGGCATCAAAGTATCATACATGTCTTTGGAGCTAACAGATGTCTCCTTAGTACATGAAAGCAATGGCTGAATAGCATCTTCCACAAAGACAACATCACGGCTAACCAGAATGCGTTTAGTCTGTGGATGATACAGACGATAGCCTTTACTTTCAGAACTGTACCCAACAAAAATACATTTTACTACCTTATCATCCAATTTTCTGCGATGTTGTTCAGGCACTAATGCATATGCCAAACAACCAAAAACACGCAGATGAGCAACAGATGGCTTGCGGTCATGCCAAGCCTCATATGGAGTGATAGACTGCAACGCTTTAGTGGGACACCTGTTCAGTACATATGCTGCACACATGACAGCCTCAAGCCAGAAACTATGTGGTAAAGCCTGACTTTTGACCATGCACCTCGCCATCTCCATGAGTGACCTATTCTTTCGTTCAGCAACTCCATTCTGTTGAGGTGTATACGGCACTATACACTGGTGTTTTATCCCACATTCAGCCAGAAATGCATTAAAATCTGAAGACATATATTCCCCCCCTCGATCAGAACGGAGGGTGCCCATTTTACATGCCGACAGATTTTCAGCCAAAACCAAAAACTGTTTGAAGCACATGAACACTTCGGACTTTGCTTTGAGTGGATATACCCATGCATGCCTGGAAAAATCATCAATGAAAGTCACGAAGTAAAGGTAATTTACAAAAGAGGGTGTCTGCATAGGACCACAGACATCACTATGTACAAGCTGCAATTTCTGCGTAGCCCGAACTGAACCATCTTTTGGAAAGGAAGAACGCTGCATTTTGCCCAAAATACAGCCTTCACAAACATGTTTTCCAGGTGCCTCAAGTTTGGGCAAAGAGGACACCATTTCAGATTTCTACAGGCGTAACAAACTAGCAAAATTCAGATGACCAAATCTTGCATGCCAAAGCTTTGCATCTGACATAGCCTGAGAATCATGAACTGCACATGCCGAATCATTCACAGATCTTTCATAGTCTATGAGCTTATACAGCCCACGACATAAAATGCCAGAAGCAATAATCACATCGCCATTTGAGAGATCATGGACTGTACACCTATCATCAACAAATTTCACAACCAAGCCAATCTTGGCTAATGCAGAAACTGATAACAGGTTCTTTTTTATCCCTGGCACAAATAAAGCATCTGACAAAGTGAAAGAACTACCATCAGCAGTAGTCAGAATGATCTTACCAATTCCCATAACAGGATAAGAGGAGTTATTGGCGCATGTGACAGTATTCCCTGTAGGGGCAGGCTCGAGTGAAGAGAAGAAACTGCGCTGCGAGGTAATATGTTTGGTCGCCCCACTGTCAAAGTACCAAACATCTGAGTCTACTGCAGACATGCACTCATCATGAGAAGATGGGTCAAAACTGCAGACAGTAGTAAACGCCCATTCTTCTTCCTGCACAAGATTTGCAGACTCTGTTTTTGGTGTAGAGGCCTCTGCAACAACCATTCCAGCCTCTTTCTTCTTTGCCTCTTTAGCAGCCAGTTTTGGACAGTTCTTTATAATATGATCATTTCCTTTACAGTACTTGCAGAACAATTTCTGCTTTTCTAATTTCTTTTCATCTTTATCCTGGTTCTTCGATTGTGCAGCATTTGCAGATTTCTGCTTACTAGTAGAAGAGCTCCATTTTCCTTTGCCCTTCTGACTAGCCAGGAAAGCTTGATCTGCAACACGCATAATGGACCTGTTCTGCCTGGACTGATCTTCCTACAACAGAACAGAGACTAATTCCTCAAATGACAAGGCATTCGGATTGCCTTTCATCATCAACCGAAGAGTAGAGGCAAAACTCTGATATGAATCAGGAAGACCATTCAGAACTGTCTGCACAAGTGAGCTATCTGGTATAACCTCGTTAGCAGAAATCAATTGTTCCTTCAGGTCTTTGATCTTTGTAAGAAAATTGTCCATAGAATCACCTTCATTCATGTGCTCACTCTCCAACTGTTTTCGGAGGTAAGCAACACGAGCCTCATTCCTAGCCTGGTACAAAGTGGTAAGTGTATCCCAAGCATCCTTTGCTGTTCTACAAGAGCGAATGTGAGGAATAATGGCACGTTTGACAGACAAGGCTATCAATGCATGTGCCTGGGCATCTCTGCCATCCCAACGAATCTGCTCTGCAGTAGGTGCAACAGAAACAGAAGCACGAACAGGAATCTGCGGAATATCATCTTCGACACCATCTTCATCAGCTCCAACACCTGTATTTGCAGTACCTATCGTTACAGGTGTAACAGGAGGTCTTTCAACACCCTGCACAATGTTCCACAATCCTTTTGCAACTAGTACATGTCGCATCATATAAGCCCATAATGGGTAGTTGGTACCATCCAACTTATCCTCAACAGCCAACATACGGAATACATCACTGCTTTCAGCCATGGCCGGTGACTAAAATACCTTGATGTAGAAAATTGACTGTATCTCAAAAAGTTGAACAGAACTGCCCAGACGAGTTTTGCTAGACCTGTAGCAGACTTCGAGTCGCTTAAACTGGCGAACAGAAACTGGTATATACCTTTGGCACAAAAGGACGAAATAGCCTGCATAAGCACTGCGATAGTGCATTCGGAGGCCGAAACGAGCTTAGATCGCGATTTCGGCACCACATAGCGAAGCTGTTTTGATCTAGGAAACACCCTGAGTATGCTCACCAAATTTCGTGCGAATCTAAGACTGCAAACGGAGGAGTGTCGACGGCGTCCTAGAAGAAGCGACGACCTGCTCTGATACCAATTGTTGGAGATAGACGTCTGCGGAAGTATGCGAACAGCACAAGGAAGAAGAAGAAGCTTGGAGCACAACACACAAGACTAAATGTATTACTAGAGAATGTACAAAGATCAGTAGCCCATTAGGGCAATAGGCGTATATACAAGCCGGGGGAAAAAAACCTCCTAAAGAGGGAAAAAAGTGCCCCGACGCTCCTAGAGTGTTCACACACATCACTTACCTAAATATATCAACATAGAACCCTTGGATAGTCTTATGAATGCCAAAAAAGCCCCAACCATAGAAATGCAGGATTCACCACTATAAACTTTTTGTGGGCCTGAATCCTATGTTTCTATGGTTGGGGCTATTTTAGCACATATAGGACTCGTAGAGGAATAGACATGGATTTAAGATAGCTCTTTTAGTTACAAAGTGTGGTGGATTGTACAAAGCTAAACCAAGATTTCAACAAGTCTAAGCTTACATTAGTATTAAGGGTTTACATATATACTACCTATGGTTTATATGAGTACTTGTTGGCCCTATTCTCTTAATATATGGACTCTTAGTGATTCTAGAACCCTTGGATAGCCTTTAGAATGATAAAAAATTCCCAACCATAGAAACACAATATTTAGCTCTACAAAACTTTTGCAAAAATATTTATGTGGCTCAGGCTACTTTAGCACATATAGGCCTTGGAGAGGCATAGAAATGGAGATAAGAAAGCTCTAAACTACATGAAGAGTGTGGTGGCTTGCATAAGTGAACAAAGGCTACACATATGTTAGTAATAGGCCAAACACGATTTACAAACTCCTCACAATCACAAGAAACATATTTTGCATTGTTCAAACATTACCAAAATCACATAGATTACACAACTATGAAAAAGACATATTTATTGATTCAAAAGATTACATCAGGTCTCAATTGCCTTCAATTTTGCAACAATTTTATTTCTCCTTGAAGAGATTGTGGCAACTAGTAGGGTAATACAAATTACATTAGGGTCTTGCAATCGTGGATCCATGGCAATACCTGTTTGTCCTAGTACCTTTCCTCCAAAGTTAACTCCGAGAGTAGTTACGACTATAGATTATCTAACCAAAATGACACAAGCCTTGCATAATTGAAGAGAAAGACAAAGCCTTGCTCAAGGCCTTCAGGCACTAGGTCAAGAAGTGCCCATTAGGACTATAATCTTTATGAATTATGACAAAATCATCCTTTGGACAACCTTCTAGTGTATTTGGCCAAGGATGCATGAGTGTTGCAAGAAGAACAATCCCGACTAGGTCTTGCAAAAAACTTGTCCACTTCAATGGCTTTTTGTTATAGAAGAAAATGATAATTCAAGTTCCAATTTTATTACAATAAATTATTTGATTCCTTAATACCACTTACATCATGAAGATTGGCTTCTTCTTCCCCTCTTCTAGGGGCATCAAGATCTATGCTACAGTGGGGCATTCCACTATGCTCTGCTACTGGGGATGTAGGTACTTTATTCTTCATTATTTTCTCTTGTCATGCATTGTACTCTTCTTCTATAGTGTAGTTGTTATCATCTTTCAAAATTTCTTCACACACCATCACTGTGATGTCTCCATGAATCACATAGTGGGATAGATTTATTTTCAAGAAGATCAGATATATGTCAAGTGGAACATCTCACAATGTGGAGAAAAGACTTAGGCATTCATCAAGATGGAGTTCAAATGCCTTCTCAATATCATGAAGAAAAATAAACTCCTCTTTGTACTCAGTTGATTCCAAGAACTCATTGAAGAGTTGTTGAGGACATCTTGATAGGGGGGTAGTAGAGGTGGAGGGAGTTATTGCGCATAAAGGTAGTGTGATTGCTATCGTGTGCTTGCTCTAGGAGTGCTTCTAGCTCTTCTTGGTCACAAAAGTGAGAAATGAGAGCATATGACTAACTTTTATAGTAATTTCAATTTTTTCAAGTGAGTGGGATCCATTTAAAGGTAAAAATAATAGCTCTAAATACAAAAATCATGGATATAACTCTAAAAAAAATTGAAATTCTAAAATTGTAATACCGCCATGGAAAAAATCAA
>CM035410.1:30289969-30292469 GCA_020310875.1 Ceratopteris richardii
TCTCTCTCTTTCTCTCTCTCTTTTTCTCTTTCTATCTCTATCTCTCTATCAATAGAGAATAAAACAGTCACTTACAGGTATGTCCCTCTTTTGGATCATTGTCGTCAAAGCGTAATGTATGTTGTCTATCGTCAAATTCCAAAGAATCGACGCCAAAAAACTTCTGCAAAATCAAAGAGAAGAAAAATTATAAAACATAAAGCATAGAGAAAGACAAAGGGTAAGAGTATGCGCACCACTTACCAAGATGCGAGATCTAGAGAGGGAGAGTGTGTGTGTGTAGAGAGAGAGATCTATGTGTGTGTGTGTGTGCACAAGACAATGCAGGTCACAATTCGGTTCACATGCACAAGTTCGACAGAAGCAAGCAGTACTCAGTGTAAAACACGCGCAAAATGTTGAGTTTTGTTGTCGGGTTCGCGATATGTTTAAAACATGGCCTTGGTATAGGCGTCGGTATAAGCATCGGTAATTTCCAATAAATTACCGATGCTTATACCAACACCTATATCGGCGGTCGCGATACATCCTAACGATCTGTTTTAAATGGTCATACCAATGGTCAAGTGACTGTCGGTATGCTTAAGTGCATTTTTCCAATGTTTATACCGATGCTGGGGGTGACCATCGATATAGGCAGCATCGTATGCCCCTCATATGTTGTAGTGGATGAGTCTATCAGAGTATGTGTATTTATAGGTATTTTTCATTACGTCCTGAATAGAAGATACATGAGGGCACACTTCAAAAAGCGTATGTTTACAAAAGTCTGCTTTATTTACAAAACTTCGATTTTAAGTGATCTACTATTTTTACAAAACTATATAAAATACTATCTTTTAAATACCTTCAAAAATATATAAATAAATCCATGCTTGTTCACACCCTCATGATTTTTCACCTACTAAATCAAAACACAATCACATTTAAAACCTCAAGACATTAAAATCCATTTGACATTCCAGTATTCCATAAAGTATAACATGCCTCCCAGATGACAAGCAACTAATCTCACTTGATAAGAATAAAATAGACATGGATGGTCAGTCACATGTCCGACTTCAAGTGAGTGATTTTTATATTTAACTAAATATCTATGATATTGATTATCAGTGCATGTAGTATTAATTTTCATAATCAAGTATTTTCTCTCGAACTAAAATTTCAGCATCCTCTTCAAGTAAAGGAGGATCAGCTAAAATAGAATTGAATGGTAAAGTTCCTTTAAAGGATTTCAATAAACTAATATGAAAAGAATTATGTATATTCCAAAGCGAAGCTATGTCTAATCTAAAAGCATTCTCATTTATTTTTTGAATAATATGGAAAGGTCTCTAATAACGTGGTGCAAGTTTAACCTTAGGATGTTGTGAAATATTTCTCAAACGTCTTTTAATTATTCATAACCATACCAAGTCATTTTCATAAATTGTTTAGCTACTCGTTTCTTATTAATATTATGCATGTAACATTCTTGACTCTTCTTAATGTGCCCATGAACCTCATGAAGTGTAGCAATATGATCTTGTGCAAAAGAATCAGCCATAGGAATATCAGTTTGAGTGATAGTCATGGGAGTGGGAAGCTTTTTATAGAATCCATTATGAAAAGTGTAGTGATCCTCATTAGATAGTGTAGAATTATTGAAAGCAATCCATGTTTGTAAAAAATACAAATCAAATGCATAAGTAGGAATCATATCATGAAATGAATGAATATGAATAGCAAAAATCTTATTGATTTAAACAATATTAGTTTGCGGGGATGGGTATTGACTAAGAGCATCAGCTACAACATTAGCTTTGCCAGATTGATATTGAATTATAGGCTAAAAAATTTATATAAATGAAGCCCATTTAATGTGTCTTTGAAAATCAATGGTTGGTTTAATAAATATTTAATAGCTTATTATTCTATTTTGATTAGAGCTTCAGTATCCATAAGGTAACATTTCCAAATTTTTAAAGCATGCATAATAACTAAGATTTTCTTATCATATGTACTATAATTCTTTCAAGAAGGTTTAAGTTTTCTAATTTCAAATGCAATGGGATTATCATTTTTCATTAATACAGCACCTATACCTAAACCACTAGCATCTATAACTACATGGAAAGGTTGTGCAAAATCTCGTAATAGCAAAATAGGTATATGAGAAAGTGCATGTTTGAGTTTTTGAAAAGATTATTGTTGTGCTGATCCCAATGCAAATTTTAGCTTTCTCTTCAATAATAATGTGAGTGGAAGTGCTAAATAAGAAAAACCTTTTAAAAACTTTCTATAAAAACCAACTAATCCTAAAAAAGAGTGTACATCATTCACGGATTGAGGGCCGACAAGCCATTCTTCAATTACTTTAATTTTTTTTGCATCTACATCAATGCCTTGACTAGAAACAATATGTCATAAATACCCTAATTCTTTTTGGAAAAAAGAACTCTTTTTAGGATTGGCAAAAAGTTTGTTTTTGCATAGCAAATTAAAGATTCTTGCTAAATGC
>CM035410.1:30297469-30349969 GCA_020310875.1 Ceratopteris richardii
GCATAAAGCTCCTCATCTGTGAAACAGGAAACTGAATATCTGGCGGCATAATGCATAAGTAAATCAAGCATCCAACAACCTGCTAATAGAGAACAACATCAAATGCATATCGAGCATCATGAAGACTCAATCATAAACCTGTCTCCATAGGAGTGGCAATAGGTTTGCAATCTTTAAGGCCAAAATGTTGCAATAATGTGTCAATATATTTTGTTTGACACAAATCTATTCCACCATTAACTTGTATGATCTGAATGGCCAAATAATGATGCAAATGCCCCAAATCTGACATCTCAAATGAGGCATGCAAATCAGCCTTAAAATCAACAATATGATTCCCATGAGGACAACTGAGCAACATGTCATCAACATACACAACAATGATCAGAAGCACATCATTAGCCTGCTTAACATATAAGGTGCCCTCAGTTGGACTGTTCTCAAAACCATGTGCTGGTAAATATGAGGTTCAAGCCCTTCATATCGTGGTAATCCCAAGCAAAAACATCGGTGAATTCATTTAGCAAGGTGAGCAAATCCTCTTGAAACACAAGAGCCAGTCTAGCTTTGATATGCACCAGGTGTGGGTTAGCTTCATCTCCTAAGTGACTAGTTACAAATTGATCTTTTGGCACATAGAACTACCGTGACATAGAGGGGTCATCTAGGGATTAGAATAGATGTCTCATATCTGTAGAATCTAAGAAGTCCTCAATTTCATTAGCAACATTGTCCATGAGTGGCTGCACTGTGCAGGTCACCAGAGACCAATTGTCCAACACTTGTTGTAGATCTATTGTTCCCAAAGATAACAAATCCTGATTAGTAGCTAATAATTCTTCCTCCTCATCGTCTGACAAACCCTCTAACATGTGCACCAATTCTGTGACATAGGGTCATGCGTGCATCTCACAAGGCTTTATGTCATCTAAAAGAACCACATGTTTATGGTGGTTGCATTTAAAGATAAGCTCATATGAAGACCAATCTTGTAACACTGGCCTGCTCCAACCAAGGTCTACTGAATAATAAATTGTAATCCAAGATGGATTCAGGCAGGTCCATGACTACAAAAGTCATTTTAAATAACGCTTCCTATAAGGTGATAGGAATGTCGCATACCAACCCAACCGGATGAACTCAAGATTGATCTGCTTCCATAGAAGGCCAATATACTCCTAATCTGTGTAGAGTCTACAATGTACGGTGTTTCGAATGATGTTTCTTTAATGAACCTACATGTGCTAATTGCAACCAATTCTTGTACTCTTATTTGTCTACACAACAAGCAAGAATTTTTTTATTATCTTGTTTATATATGCTTCCTCCTAATATCTGGTAGATTTGTCACTTGGTGATCTCTCCTTCTTTGATCCTAATCCTAGGATTCTTAGGTCCAAATGCAAGAATAGGGACAATACTCTTGGGCCATTCTGGTACTATCTCAAGATTAAACAGGTATGCATCTGGTAATTCATCTGCTATTCCTTGAGGGGCTTCTCCAATGGTTAATCATGAAAGGTGATCTACTCCTAGGTGGGTCTTTCCTTTCTTGATGACTACTTTGAAGTCATCGTCCATTAATAATAGAAACCAACGTATCAATTTTATGGTGTTACAAGGCTTATTGACTAAGTACTTTTCCAATAAGTAATGCTTGAATTTCTTTACTGCATAAATCATTCCTAATCTTTCATGTTCTGTAGTGGTGTAATTTCTTTCTACTGCACTTAGTTGTCTACTTGCATAAGCTATGGGAAGATCTATGTTACTTTCATTAGTAGGTTGTGTCAACATACACCATATGGCATAGTTGGATGCATCCACATGCATATCAAATGGCTTACTCCAATCTGGTGTAGTTAAGATGGGTGTTGAACACAAATGTCGTTTGAGTTCATTGAATGATTTCTCACATTCTTCTATCCATTCAAACTTGTTCAAAAGAGAGCAGAGAGGCTTTGCTATGATCGTGTACATATCTATAAATCATTGATAGTAACCATAGTATCCCATGAAAGCCTATACCTCCTTCACATTTTTCAGCCTAGGTAGGTCTACAATCACTCTAGCCTTCTCTTCATGCGTAGAGATTCCATTTTTGACACAATGTGTCCTAGAATTTTGCCTTGGCTGACCATGAAAATGCATTTTTCTAGGTTCAAACAAACCTGATATTCTCAACATTTGTCAAATATTTGCCTTAATTCAGGGTTGCGGGTCCATCTCATGTCAGAATGAGCACCCAAATCATCCACATAAACTTCCAAGTTCTTTCATAGGAATTCCCTAAAAACATGACATATTAATCATTGAAAAGTGGTCGGTGCATTTGTCAACCCAAATGGCATCACATGAAATGCAAATATGCCCCACTCTAAAAGGTTGTTTTATGTTGATCTTCAAGAGCAATGGGTACTTGATTATAGCCTAAGAATCCATCAAGAAAGATATAGACTTCCTTTCCCGCAACTCGTTCCAATAAATGCTCTATGATAGGAAGAGGATAATTGTCTTTAATCATGGCGATATTAACTTTTTTAAGGTTGATACACACATGCAATTTCCCATTTTTCTTGGACATGACCACAATGGGGGATACCCATTCAGTATGCTCAATTTCGTAAATGAATCCTGCTTCTATTAGACAGTCTATCTCCTCTTTAATCTTAGCAGCATAATTATCATTATAAGTCTATGGTTTCTACTAAGAAGGCTTCGCCTCTAGAGTCATAGAAATTCTATGGGAGCATACATCTGGGTCAACTCGTTTTAAATCTTTGTAACTCCAAGAAAACACATCGTTATATTCTCGCAATAGGGAAGTTAACTATTCTTCTTCCTCCTCCATCAAATCATGCCCTATGTATGTGCATTTTTCTTCTCCTTCTTTCGTAACCATTATTTTTTTGGTTTCCTCTCAATTATCATACACTTCTTCAATGTCTGCTTCTTTTTTAGGCACCCTTACCATGATTCTTCTATCTTCTATTTCATACTTTTTGAAGTTCTCTGGTACTTCCATGAGGGGTTGTTCTTCTTCTGTCTTAAGTGATTTCTTTCTTTCCTTCTTGTGCTTATTTTTTGTATCCTCTATGAGTGAATTGGGTTGTTCAATTTGATTTTCCTTGCCCATCTCAAGGGTCATGGCTTCCACAAAGTAAAGATAGTCCTCTTCTGTTGAGCAAAAGGGTTCCATGATAATGGATACTAGGTCCTTGTCACTAGTCTCATCTGGTTGCTGAGCCAATCCCATGCATTCTTCTAGGATGGGCTCCTCCTCTAAAGGCTCTATCATAAAGATTGAAATGGCATATCCATCCTTGTCACAGTGAGGTGTCCACTATTCTTTGTTCACTACTATATCCATTGTAGCTAAGATCTTTTCCCAATCATGAGGCTCGAATTCCTCATCGAGAAACACTATAGGTGCATAAGTAGGATCTTGAAGGGTTCGTGGATGTCATTCTGAACCTAAAGTTCTGGCTTCTAATTTTTTTTCTTCTTGTTTGGCTACCTTACACATCCATAGATGAGTGTCCTCGTGCAACCATGATGGGTCTGATTCTATGGATTGCATCGACTCTATTTCTTCAGGGTTCCTATGGATGGTATTCCACTAGATTGGGGATACATCTCGATGGGAATAATCCTTGAGATTAACTCTGGTGGTCACTCCTAAATGTTGCAGGTACAAGGGGTTAATTCCCCAATCTTGTATAATTTGCAACTGACACATGAATGGTCTTCCTAAAATCATTTTGTAAGCATGATTTTTTCTAAAATCACAAACGGTGAAGGCGTGCTCAAATTCTACACCACAAGTAGTGAGAGATATGCCTTCTTGTAAGCCTAATGGTTTCTCAATATGTCTGTTAGCCATTTGTGGCTTCATTCTCATGGGTCTTAATGTTGGCTTACCCCAACGTTTCCATAAAGCAGTGGTAGTGATGGCTACTCCTGCACCTGAATCTAGGATGACTTTGATGGTGTAGCCTTGGTGGATTTTTTTTTGGAAGATAGGTGTTACCTTCCTCTCCCTCGCTCATATCTCCAATTCTTTCCACACGTATTTCTGGTATCTTCTTGTGTGAAGCTCCCTGAGAGTGAGTGGTAGTTGTCTCTAGAAATTGGTTTGCTACGTGCTTCCACAACTCAGGTTTAATTTTCAACAATTCTTCTAAAGTGAGATGACATTGCACTCTAGTGTTTTTTATCACCTCGGTGTTTCTAGGGATTACTAATTCTTCATTTCGGACTATGATGGTGGGTGCTCTCATACTGATAGACTTAGCTTCCCAAGGTCTTGTGAATTGAGGTAATTCTTGTAAGGAGTTAGATTCAAACTATGTTCATTCACTAAGTTGCTCTTCCTCTACATTGTCATATATAGAGGGTATGTCTTGGGGAAATTGTTCCTATAAGTCATCTATCTCTTGGATAAGGAGATGGGTTTCTAGCTCTCTTCTCCACTTCTCCTCTTGGATTTCTCTCAAAAACCCTTGCGAATACTTATGTATGGAAGAAAGGTTTTCTCCTCCCTCGATATTCAGCACTTGAGACAGTGATGGTGCATTACCTTCCTGCATCTCTTGTACAATAGGGTTCTTCTGCAAACTCTTCTTTTCATTGCTAGAAATCAAGTATTTTAACCTCTCCAATAGTCCTTGAAAGTGTATCTCTAGTTTTTCTATGTTACTCCAATTGATATATCGAGAGGCTTCAAACATGTTCTGGGCTAATTCTACCATCTTCATGCAAATCTTAGTTCTCTCAATTTCTAAGTCTCCCCTTGTATAGTTCTTACTAAATTCAGCTATATGGGGTCCTTCTCGTAATCTTGCTTGGTATGCTCAAAACATCATGTCTAGATTTCTAGGTATGGGTTCAACTAGAGCTCATCCTGATCTCTGATTAGAGATTTGTTGATTTGACACTTGCAAAGTTAATTCTAAGATTTTAGCTCTAGTTTCTTTTAGACTTCCTTTCAACTTGCTTATCTTCTTACTCCATTTCCTCTTGATCCTTTCTCATGAATCCTTCCATGATTTAGTTTTTCTTCCACTAGATTCTTCAACTTTGCTTGTCTCTGCTATCTTATCAAGGTTAGATTGTTGGTTTTGTAACAGCACCTGGGCTCTCGTTATAGCTTGGATAGGTACATACATAGGTGTGGATTTATTTGAGTTATGCACGGCTGTCTCAACTAGGGCCGTGGATTAGGGTTGGCATACATTACGTTGGTGTAGTCTGGCTCCCAGTTGGGTTCTAACGGTGGACTATCATACTGGTATGTTTCCATGTGTTTGGGTGACTCAGTTTTAATATGTAGGTGGACTATTTACATGGGTGGAATCGAAACTATTTGAGTTGGGGTCACTTTCAGTGATAAGGGGGGAAGAAGGGACTAAGGCCCTACTGAGGTTCTCTTTTGTAGCAGCATATTTGACTGAGATTACATTGGCTAGAGGGGGTGACTATCGAGCTAAGATTGGTTGAGGTCTTGATTGAGTCTCGTAAGGGTAGTTCTGTGGGGGTATGTAGTAATGAGGTTGAGCATTGCATGGACCTGGATATCTATCTGGTTCAGGATATGCTTGTGGGTCATTATGTCGGACTACTTGTTTGTTGTATGGGAAATCTTGTGTTGTGTGATTAGTGTACCGCATTTCAATTGTGTAGTATTGAACGCTAGGATCGGCTTGAGGTTGAGTTACATTGGGACACATATTTGCCATATAATCACCACCACAAGTGTAACAATGTTTGACAAATGTTAACCTAGGCATCTGCTTGCTAGAGACTCCTAGCTTCTGGGCCACCTTTTCTGCTAGGTCTCCTATGGAGCTAGAATGCTTCAAGGATGATTGAGAGGAGCTATTTGAATCTTGTAGACCTTTGAAATTTCCAACTCGTCTCCTAAATTATCCTCAATGGCTATACAAATCCATACACATTTCTCTAGTGTTCTAGGTTCCTTTAGATATACATAAGATCAAAGTTTAGAGCTCAAGAGGCCGTCCAAAAACGAAGACACTTGCTTGGCTTGTGAGGGAAGCTCTAGCATTGGGCATCTCTCAATATACTTTCTAAACTTACGTCCTACGAGTCTGACTATTTCCTGGGGGATCTCTTTGAAGCTATGGATCAATGAGGAAGTGTTGTGCCTGATTCCACTTTTAGAGAATTCAGTGATGATCGACTCTAATAGGTGATGAATGTCCCTAAATTTTCTTTGTTGTAAAGGTTGGAACTAGGTTAAAGCCGTGTTCTTCAGCGTAAGTCCAAAAGCATTGTATTGTGTGAACATATCTTCCACTTTCTCTGCATGCAACACTTTCTTGAATTTGGCAACATGGTCATAAGGATCTCCTGTCCTGTCAAAGTAATTTTCATTGACTTTACTAACTGGGTAGGTCTCACCATTCTTGGATGTTCATGGGTTCTAGGTAGAGGAAAGTCATCCCTACTGCCTTGTAGTCTTGGTTCTCTTGGTCTTTCCATTCTATCAGTGTCCATAGTCAATTTATCTCTCCCTATGGGATGAGTAAAACTCACTTCTAGCTTTTCCCTATTCTTCTCCCTTTGGGAACCATGGGTTGAGGATGTTCCAGCTCCTTGATGACTAGCGTTTTCATGAGCTCATGATGGGGGGCATATCAACTCGCCTCTCCATGTATAGACATGTCTTGCATGATTGGCTACTACAAATACTCGCTCTGATGTGTTGTCTAGGTATACTACCTTTCGAAGCGTATTGGGATCCTTGAATTCATAAATGGTGATCGATCCTATTTCATTTGTTTGTTCCATTCTATACCTCCATAATGCTTCATCAGTGTCCTTATTCAAAAAAAATTCAATGCTTCTATTATCCTGAGTGATCTATTCTAGATTTAACATCCTCGTCAATACCGATTTCCCTCTAGGTGTCTTGGGTTCGTCTCCTAATGGTTCTTGTCCTTGGGTTCCTACTTCCGTCTCAAGAATGACTACACCGAACTCATTAGTATGGTTAGGTTGATTAGTTATGATGTACATACTTCCTTCCTTGTCTAAATATGTGTCTCTCTCGAACTTAACCACTGGATGTTCCAATCCAATGGGTTGGTTAGGGTTGTGCAATTGAACCACTGATCTTCTCAAACCATCCTCATAGATGTGAGCACCTAAGTGGTTGGTTTGGACCTATTTTAACTGGGTCCTTCGGGTCTCTCCAAATAAGCTACAATTAACCCTCCTTCCGATCTCTCCATGTTATAAGCCATTTCAGAATTAGTAGTCTTTGAGCTCAATTCGTATCGATAGCTTTTCAATTGTTGAGCCCAAAAGTGTGTTGTGGTCTTTATACTTGCTTCCGATAATCTAAGGCTTCGTCGATCTGCCTTTACCTATGCG
The DNA here is from genome assembly GCA_020310875.1 of Ceratopteris richardii. Classification (NCBI taxonomy): domain Eukaryota; kingdom Viridiplantae; phylum Streptophyta; class Polypodiopsida; order Polypodiales; family Pteridaceae; genus Ceratopteris; species Ceratopteris richardii. The sequence goes on from CM035410.1 coordinate 30,304,868, forward strand.
CTTTCCTAACCTAAGGTTCATTAATTTATCTCCCTCGATCACTCAATACACGTTCTCATCGCTCTTACTTCTTTGTTCTTAGTTACTTGTTTAGTTTTTAATTCTTTTATACTCTTGTCTTGTCTCAATGTACACATCAAGAATCGTCTTTTCGTTGTATTTTTAAGCTCTCATAATGTTAAAATCAAGTTCTTTTTTTTAGGTTTTTCGCGATCGCAATCTCTTAGCTTACTCTTGGAATTAAAAAAAATACTAATCTTGTACTTGATGCGTTCCTATCGTAGTCCTACATCAATCCACAATGCTACTCGAGCTTAGCCTAAGCTAGCAATTGACTGAGGGGGTTGAGAGTTCTTCCAACCTCGAGTCAGATTCGTTGAATGCTCTGGTGCCCAAGAAGACGTGCTTCCCAAGCCTTACTTAGCTCTGCTCTTTGCCTTGCTTTGGATGCACTTGGATTACTCTTAATATTCCTGCAAAAATCCAATGTTTAGACCAATCATTGACCTTAATGAATAGAAACTTTGATGTATACACCCTCACACGTCCTTTTTCTCTTTATGAAATCCTCAGGTGCCCCCTTGGTTTCCTTACCCCATAGAAGTGTCAACTTCAATTTATCCTATCTAAATATCAACACATTATTCTCAAAAAAACTAGTTGAGGTCACATAGGATTTGAAACGAGCTTTCCAACGAGTTTTAGATGCTCGAAAAACAGATTTTGTATGAGAAAGTTATGGCCGTTCAGGCACTCAGGGGTTAAAACTAGCAAACAGGATCTCTTCAATTATAAGCTAAGGAGCCTCAAAAATGTCCCAATCACTCAAAAATAAGTCAAAATTGGCCTTGAAATTTGCCAAAAATTCAAACCCTAATTTTTGTGTTTTGCCCGAACCGTGGTGATGGTCTGCAAGGATCGGGATGGTCTAGGACCGTCGTGATTGTCCGCAAGGATCGCGATGGTCTAGGACCATCGCGATGGTCTAGGACCATCGCGATGGTATGCCTGAACCGTCACGATGGTGTAACACAATCGTTGATGGTCCAAATCTAATGAGTCATCGTGATGGTTGAGAAGGTGCGAGGTGTCGCGATGGTTGAGAAGGTGTGAGGCATCGCGATGGTCCAACTCAGGCAAGTCGTCATGATGGCATGGTCAATCATGATGGTGTGGTCAATCGTCGTGATGGTCAAGGGTCAAGTGAACCGTTGCGATGGTTCAATGACACGTGGATCTCGAGGTGTCGCAATGGTCCAAATCTGCGAAACGTCTCAATGGTGTATGGTAGAGTGATCATCGCGATGGTCCTAGACCGTGGCGATGATCCAGTCGAGCCGTTGTGATGGCATGAACCAATCACGATGGTGACACCATGTCGCGATGGCATGAACCAATCGTGATGGTCCACCAAAATGAGAATTTTTCAATTGCGTTTGTGGATTCCTTTGTGTGCAATGGTGCTCTACACCGTGCCTATGAGATATTCCCAAAAAGGCAAAGTTGTCAGACCATCGTGATGGTCCGACACCTATAGCACAACTAACAGAGATTGAAATTTCTTACTTTTCAGAGCTTCCCTACTATACTGGAGTGCTCTTCCTACATAAAAACTCAAAAACACAAACACACAATCTTGCACAAGAGCTCTCTCTCTCTCACACATGCGCAAATGAGGAAAATGGAGAGAATAGGTGAATATGGTGAATTTTTTGATTTTTTGGGGATGCAAAAAGATGATGTGAGGGTGAAGAAGGACTTTATAGAAGATGAAAAACACTAAAAACAATGCAAAAACAACGACAAAAACTAAAATTAATTACCTTCCAATGCCGATTCTCACTATACTTTTACCATCAAACGTTCGTCCTAGAACTCGATCCCCCGGCAATGGCACCAAATTTGGTGTTGTTCTAGGCTAGGATAAGCTCCACGCGAAGAAGTTCCACCTCCTTAATTGTCAATCCGTGGAAGAGATAGTAGTGATATAAAGATTGTGAACGTATGAAGTGAGTGAAAGTGAACGTGAGAAGCATGAGAATGCACACACATACACGCACACACACAGTAGAGACAAGAGAGAAGCAATGGAAGGTCATGAATAAGCTCTATTACTCCACACCATTACGAGCTCTCAAAAAGAATACAAGCTCATACAAGCCAACCTCAAAAATGAGCTCTATAGCTCTTTTTATAGATTCTAGACTAGTTTTGATCAGTTTCATACCTAGTGTTAGGCATAGTTAAAAAATAGGTTCTCGGGGTCATTTGGAGGTCCAAATGAGGTCTAAAAATAACCAAAATTGGTATGGCCGTTCTACCTAGGCTCCTTAAGCTCGAGGACTCTTCGGCTTGCACAAAATGGAGCTGCTAAATACAAAGTTGGGTGTTTTATGCTACATATGTTACAACAATGATAATAATCACTGTTTGAAGTTTGAAGGGAATATCATGAACCATATTTCTTGAAAAAATATGAAGTGTCTAGCCCCCGCAACTCAATGCATTCTCATCTTTACATGCTGCCTCTGCGCCGATGCCTCTGGCCACTGCCGAATATACTGCCATCTCTCTCTCTCTCTCTCTCTCTCTCTCTCTCTCTCTCTCTCTCTCTCTCTCTCTCTCTCTCTCTCTCTCTCTCTCTCTCTCTCTCTCTCTCTCTCTCTCTCTCTCCCCCCCCCCCCCCCCTCCCCCTCCCCCTCCCTCCCTCCCTCCCTCTCTCTCTCTCTCTCTCTCTCTCTCTCTCTCTCTCTCTCTCTCTCTCTCTCTCTCTCTCTCTCTCTCTCTCTCTCTCTCTCTCTCTCTCTCTCTCTCTCTCTCTCTCTCTCTCTCTCTCTCTCTCTCTCTCTCTCTCTCTCTCTCTCTCTCTCTCTCTCACACACACACACACTGTCACATAATCCTAGTAGGAGATGGTTGAACCACGCCTTAAGAGAGAGGATTAGGAAGTAATCCTCAACCATGGCTTTTGGGGCAAGTGGTTAGCCCATCGCACTCCTAACCGGGAGGTTGAGTTCAATTCCCAACATTGGTATCAGAGCCTAGTTGAGAAATTGGGCGACACGGAGTTTCGCGCCTCATTCGTGGGCACTTGGAAAAAGCGCTTATCCGTGGTGAGTGTGAAACTGGCCTTGGATGAAGGCGCATGGGCATTTGGGCACCCACGGAGGGTGGGATAGGTCCAAATTTGGTCCATGTGCTGGAGTTTGAGGTTGGTGGAAGCGCTCATGCATGGAAAGTGGGTCCAAGAGTTAGAAAGGTCCACAAGTGAGGATTGAGGACAATGCTCAGTCTAAGGGGGAAGGAATGTCACATAATCCTAGTAGGAGATGGTTGAACCACGCCTTAAGAGAGAGGATTAGGAAGTAATCTTCAACCATGGCTTTTGGGGCAAGTGGTTAGCCCATCACACTCCTAACCGGGAGGTTGTGAGTTCGATTCCCAACACACACACACACACACATTCTCATTTAGCTTACCTCCCTACCCTACTTACCTAACCTACCCTACCTACCTTGACTACCTATCTACCTAGGAACCTACTAACTCTCACAGCTACCAACTCCAACCACCTACCTATTTATCTTTCTTTATTGACTTAGTTATATGTTCATTCATTTATTTATTTTTGTGTGTGGTTGGGAAGGGAAAGATTTTTTTCTTTGGGAGGGGGTCCTTAATAGTATCCATCTCTGTCTCCTCTTCCATATTGTTCTATCCTCATCTTCTCTAAATACTAATGCCACATACACTAGATTTTTTTTTCATTCTACTACAATAAAGCTTTGAAGCTCCAATTCTAATCTAATACTCAACATGCAGCATCACAATGAAGCTTTGAAGCACCCACTCTACACTAACACTTTACATGCAAAGAAGTTAGGTATAAACCATCTAAAGTTTCTCAAAGGAATTGTAGATTTATTGAAGTAAAATGAGTATGCGTTTACTGTTATCACAAGATATATCTCAAGTATGAGCATAACGCAAATTTGATTGTGAATCTAGCAGTTGAACTTATTTCTTCAATGAACAAACATGCATTTTCTGAAAGCATCTACTGATGAAATAAATTATCAACAATAAAATAATGGATGAAAGATAGTGTAGCACATGCATATGCTGCAAGTATGTCTCTGAAATATTAAGTGATGATCGGAGTCATATCACCAAACCCAAGCTTTCATGTTCACAGAGCATATTGAAATCCACGATGCATGACTACAAAGTAAAGATTGAGATCCTTAAATCAGATGAAGTTATTAGCTTTGTTGTCCTTCCTATAAGAAACATCAATGTGCTCGGAAGCAAATGGCAAAGCACATAGAGCATAGATATGACACATGTCCATGACAAGAGTAAATTTTGAGATCAGTAGAAATGATCCACCCTCAAACCATATTCTAGATTATCAATATAAAAATATATAGCTGTTTGCAGTCATTGATAACCTTTTTGCATCATCTTGTTAGAGCTATTAATCCATGGCAGATTCCTGTAACATGATCTAATATGAAATATTAGACAAATGAGCCAATAATCAATATCTTAAACACTAAATGTACGCTGCAGACATTAATAGTTTACCAATTCGGTAAGGAGAACCATTCCACCCAAGATTTTTCTCATGACACATGACCTTGCATATTAACAATGGAATCAGGAACCCATCATTTACCCCATATTCCTCATCCAGATACAAACAGAAAATCCTGTCCAGGATCAGCACCCACATAGAAAAGACTGGAAAGAGTTGCATAGAAATTGCAAATTCCCTTGATGAAAACATAATAATTCACTTATAATCATGGCCCGACGACAATTAGCATATTTTTCTTCCAGAAATTAAATCAACTTTTTCAGTCTGACACTGCATGAGCATGACAACAATAACTCAAACAATCCAACAAACTCTAATATATCTATAATTGTGTAAGACAATTTTGAGTCATTATCCAAATATCACTACAGTATTCAACAAAATGTACATCATCTCTGATCTTTTGAGACTGTTAATAAAGCTTTGACAACATTTGCAAGCTGCGAAGGGTGCTTCTGCTGCAGCAAAAAGAAAAAGAAACTTTATGCAAAACGCTTAGTCTCCACAGTTTGAAGTCAGTGGAGTAAAAAATGCACAATGTTTTGAACTTCATCATGATAGGCTTGCAAAAGTAATTCATTCACTACCTTTAGTTTCAGCTGTACAATTTCATTTGTTTATTTCTTTACAAGTTGTCAAATCCTGGAAAAGCAGTATCAATCAGGTGATCCATCTTCTCATTGCTATGTAAAGAAGGCCATGATAGAAGGTCTTCTGTCATATCTACACCATGGAGGTTTCTTCGAGTAGAATACTCCTGTCTTTTTGTACTTTTGCTCATATCCTCAGAAGTTTTTCCAACCTCTCTATCAGTAAGTTTAAAATCATTCGAGTCAAAAATATTCGGCCAAGTACTATCCTGGAGATCATTTGAGAAAGTATCAAAATTCTGCGAAAAACATTGCCCATATTGGCTGTAGATTCCACCATCCCGATAGCTTGAATTATCTTCAAGGAGATCAGGCATGCTACCACCCACCGCATCAATATTATATAAAAACGGCTCCTTTGAAGTTTCAGAGGCCTGAGATTTCTTACCATATGAAATTTCCCTCTCACTTGAAAAGAATCCATCAAGAAGATCAGGCGTAAAAGATGAATCACTTTGAGTAGTTTGAGAAGCACTGGACTCTGCATCATGTGAAATAGGCCTCTGCCAATCAACATTATAATGGGAGGCGTTCTTTTCCTGAGAGTCATGTGGAGTATCTTCATCCCAAAAAGAAAAACTTTTCTTGCTTTGATGGTCATGAAAACTACTGCTCTTTGTGTAAGATATCGAAGTAAACGATGAATCCTGATTTTGAAGAGATGGGAACTTAGATGATAACCTAGGTTTTGAATCCCCAATTGCAACATAATCATCTGAGGTTTTTCCCAGACTTTTGCCGAAGCTGAAAGGTGAAGTTGAGCCTGCAACTCCTATTGAAGACAATCTGGAGACTGGTGATGGCTTAATTTTTAAGCCTATATGGGCCACCCAATCATCCAAAGCTTCTCCATAGGAAACTGAATTTGAGTTTACAGGTGAAAATACATCAAACTTACGGGTAAGAGGTGCATCTTGTAGTCTATGATCCTGTGATGGCGTAGCATCCAAAATACGTGTAGTACTTTGCAACTCGAAGGCCTCCCAGCATCCAGTTTTGTCAGGTTCTCCAAAGTAACTAGATGATAAAACACCCTGTTCTTCAAGCTTACCTGCAAGATCTAAATATTCCTTTTCAGTAGCTATCATCTGTTCTGTGACTGTTTTCTTTCCCTTGGGATCTGCAATGTCAGTCATGAAGGACTTTGAATTGATGCAATCACTGGGAAAAAAATTGTCAGGATCCTTTGCTCCTGGCATCCACTCACCACAAATTCTATCTGTAACCTCATGAACAACTTCAGCAGCCTCTTTTTTTACACCATTCACCAAATATATGTTGGACTTAACCTCCAAATGTGACGAGCTCACAGCTTTCTTGTCATTCACTTGCTCTGAATGATAAGTTGACATTGAATGACTACCACAAGAAGAATGTGGGGATTCTCCATATACAATGTCTGTGGAAGGACTTTCATTATCATTAATTAACGTTGATGATATCAGAAGTGCTGACTCCACTGAAGCACATTCAGTACGTACAGATGCAACAGATTCCTTATCCTTGGAGCCTTTATCAGTTGATGCTACTTCAGGATCATTAGACAATTTAGCTCCAAAGTGCACCTCATTCACTAGATCTTTTATACCTTGAGCTTTGGGATCAGAAATATTCAATATTGTCTCCTCATTCAACGTTGCTTCAGTGTCACCTGACAAATGAATCCTCGAAAATGGTTCATTTGCTACATCTTTTGTATCAGCACATATGGAATCAAAAATGTTCAATCTTACTGCTTCTTTCATTGCAGGTTCTTTCATGGCAGTGGAAGCAAACAATTCAGATGATATTTCTATTGATTCAAACCCATTCTGCAAAGAGATGACAGCATCAACTTGATCCTGTCCCTGATGAATCTGCACAATTGACATATCTGGTGATGTGATGGAATGGTTACTTGTACCATCTTCTTCATGGTCATTAGTGTGTGATCCTTCCAGATTTTCAATCCTTTGACTGAAACTCTCTAGATTCTTATGCAAAAAAGATTCCATACGCAAGCATAATGATTCCAACCTCTCAAAACGCTCTGAGAATCCATCTAGAGTTCTGAATAAATCTCCAACAACCACCTTGTCCACAAACTCTTTAGTAATACAAAGTTGAGAAGAATCAGAAATGGAGTGAGAAGCTTCACCACCCGTAACCTTTGGCATATCCATATCTGTGTGTGATTTTCCTACACACACTTCAAATGTTTCTGGTTCGATTAACTCCTTGTTTTCTGAAGAAATACAATCAGTTCTGGTCATCACAGGACATGGCACAGTTTCAGGATCTTTTAATGTGCTCATGCATGGAACTGTAACCTGATCAGGTACAATATCATTATTCTCTATTCGACCTCGTGATGGATCATTTGGAAAATCTTGTTTTCCACAAAGTGATTGAACATGGTTCTCAGATTTTAGTAATTTGCTACCTTTATCAGACATGCCCCGAGCCATCTGCAGCATACTTGGAAGAAACATTGCTAACAAAGCAGAGTTAGCTCCTCTTTGCTCAAATTGGCAAGTTGTAGGCGGCTCTGGGACAGGACATGATATAACAAGAAGGACTATCTGATCAACTTGAACAGCTGACTTGTCCTGTAAAGAGAGGAGACGGATTGTTATTGCTGCCCATGGATCATGATCAAGAAGATCTACTTCAGATTCATAGAATTCCTGGTATACATTATGCTGCTCATTCGGTTTCACCAATGACTTTCCCTCGGAGCATTTATCAGAATTAACACTCTGATTTTCATGGCCTCCCTGTCCAGTTGCAAGAGCTTTGCTATAAGTGAGTAAATGGTCTTCGAGTTGAATGAGCTCATCCACATGCAATGGCACATGCCAATTATCAAGATCAGGAGCTGTCAGACTAACACAAGGACCCTCAGTAGATAAGGATCCATTCAACTTCACATTTACCCAACTATCTTCACCACTACTGTAAACTAATTTTTGGCAATCATCTTCTATGATCTGATTTGAAGTTTCTACAGAAGATGGGACCCTTGACAACAAACCTTGAGCACTTTCACTGGGAGAATTTGTCCTTTTCACATTAATTTCATCCTCACCCATTATCATATCTTTCAAGTGTATCTCACTTTCAGCTTTACTGGAATTAATGTCCTTGCCGCCATTATCACCCCTTGTTGAGTGTGTTCCACTTTCTACATTACTGGAATTAATTTTCTTGAAGTCCTCCTCACCCCTTTTCATATCTTTCAAGTGTACTTCGTTTTCTACATTACTGGAATCACTATGCTTGGAGGCAATCCATCCCTTCACAGTGCAAACATATTCAGGTTCTGCCTTATGATTGGACCTACTGTATAGCTCACATACACGTGATGTACTTGAGGTGTACAAACTCTGCACATGGCAAAGCCTGCCTTCGAACTTGACTGCATGGAAGAAAGCAAAATGAAAAGCAGTGCATGAACAAATTCCTTCAACCTTGGAAGCCAGCTTTTCAAACTTTTACAAGATGACTCACAAAATAAGTAATCATTGTTTGGCAAAATCGTGCCTAAAAAAAAGAGGTTGGAACTCGCAGAGTCATAAAATTTTCCATCAATATTATGATGCACAATACTTAAGGTGATGCCAGTACAATTCTGATCGACTCATATTGACCCACCCAGGAAAGGAAGGAAATGGAAGGAAAGGAAAATGTATTAACATCTGCTAGGGGCCAAACTGGCCCATGAGACAAATCATACTATCATAAAAGAGTGTAGAACTGGAATGGACAAAAGAGATAAAGCACAGAATGAAAGTAGCATGTGTCGATTACAACATGATCAGGATTAGCATACGATCAATTTCAGGTCAGATAAAAATTTTAGCATTAAGAATACTCCATTATGTCATGCAGTAAGAAATGCCAGAAAAGTGAAACTATATAGTTGATAGTGGTTTGAGCTTCCATGTTTGGCCCTTCATCCTTTATATTACCTTGCTTGACCATTCACATCTATGCTTGAAGCCTAAACATGAAAGTGAGACTTGATAGAAGGGAGAGGTTCCCAAATGCTTGGTGTAGTGTTCTGACCCAATGCCTTGTATGTATCACACATGAATATAGTAGTCCCATTCAATCCTCACTAAATATCTGACATCTCAAACCAAATACAAAGAGATTGAATGGAAAAAGTTTAAAGAATCTAACACCAAAATGCACCCATAAGGAAGGTGCCCCACTCCAAAGGAATATTTATATTCATAAAACTACTTAAAAGCACCAAAACAGGAATACTATTTTCTACATCTGCATTGAAGACAAGGGGGAAAATGCATCTCTATGCATAACATGCACATTGTAGCAGGGTATTCTCATTCACCCTTCATATAATGTATTTTATGTTTTGCTTTTCGAGATGCACAAGCCAAGTACAAGAAAAGTTACCTCGATTTCGAGTAAGCGGAAAAGTAGAAGAAGCATAAAATAAAGACAACGGGATCCAACTCATCAGTTCACGAAGGAGGCAAAATTCCCAATCTCCTAAGTTGCATAATTTCCTACTTCACCAATTTCCCCTCTCACCAATTTCCTAAGTTGCCTAATTTCCAAGTTGCCTAATTTCCCATTTCACCAATTTCCCAAGTTGCCTAATTTCCCATTTCACCGATTCCCTAAGTTGCCTATTTTCCCATTTCACCATTTTCCTAAGTTGCCTAATTTCCAAGTGCCTATTTTCCCATTTCACCAATTTCATAAGTTGTCTAATTTCCAGTTCACCAATTCTCTAAGTAGTCTAAATTCCTAAGTTGACCAATTTCTCAAAGTAGTCTATTTTTTTCATCAACTTTTTACAAGTTAGTCGACTTATCTCAAAAGTTCACCATTTTTATGAAATTAGTCTACTTACTTCAAAAATAGTCTATTTTTAAGGAAATGGTCTACTTTGATTTAGTCTACTTTGACTTGAAAAAAGCGACTAAATTTCCCAAATCTACATATGGTCTAAATTTTCAGCCACTTGCACGCGGAGGACTCACTCATGGACGGTGGATGGCGCCGAATACCAGAATTTGGAAGATAGTGACGGCGCAAGAAAAGTGGACCAAGAAGAAAGTTTCCAGAGTACTAAAATTGTCAGAGAGTCTTCCAAATTTATCCCTTTTGCTACCCTTCACTTCTAGAAAAACTATAAGAAGACCTCTCCATAGAGAAAAAAAAAAAAACTCATAGACAAACAAAGGAGACACAAACACAAGACCTCTACATAGTAGATAGTATGTAGAGGGGGGAGTCCCTTCTTGCTTCTCCTAGGAGTGGATGGTAGATTGAGCCATGGAATTGGGAGCTATGTGAAGGAGGAGTGGATCAGGCACTTACACTACAAGAGGCGGAGTTGAGCAATGGTAGCTTCCACTGCCTGCCTTACAAGTTCTCAAGTTCCTAGGCTGAAAAAATGTCTTCCTTTTCTTGCGGAGCAGTGAGGGGACTCTCCCCCTCAATTGTCCATCTCTTTATGCTATGCTATAGTGTCTTGTCCATGTAATTCCTTCTTGCTTCTCCTAGGAGTGGATGGTAGATTGAGCCATGGAATTGGGAGCTATGTGAAGGAGGAGTGGGTCAGGCACTTACACTACAACAGGTGGAGTTGAGCAATGGTAGCTTCGACTGCCTGCCTTACAAGTTCTCAAGTTCCTAGGCTGAAAAGATGTCTTCCTTTTCTTGCGGAGCAGTGAGGGGACTCTCCCCTTCAATTGTCCATCTCTTTATGCTATGCTATAGTGTCTTGTCCATGTAATTAGTCATCAGATTATCTTGTATTCGAAGAACCGTCATATTCTTGTCTACATTTTTTTCCTTTCAAAATGGAGTCCCGGGTTCTCCCTTCTTCAGATGGCACACCCGGTGGGACCCTTCTCTCTCTGGTAAGGAGGATTGACGCAGCAAGAGCAAAATGTACATACAATTCCAAGGATGATACATGCATTGATTGGAGAGATTTCCACGAGAAGACAACTATATGAAGAGCTTGCAAAGAGCGCTGAAGAGCCAGTCGACTAAAGAGCTTGCAAGAGAGTGCTGGAGAGCGAATGACTTAACGAAACTTAAAAGTCGAGTATGAGATCTTGAAGAAGAAAGTGAAAGAAAGTCGACCCAAATTCTACCCAATGTTACAAATGTATGAAGTTGCCCATTTAGTAGAAGAAGTCAAATAGGTCAAATTTTTTTTTATCGATTTTTTTTTGTCTAAATTTTTTAGTCAAATTTTTTCAGTCTAAATTTTTTTAGTCGATTTTGGTTTTTAGGCTAATTTTTAGTCAAATTTTTTTAGATAGTTTTTTTAGTCGATTTTGGTCTTTAGGCTAATTTTTTAGTCAAATTGTTTTAAGTCTAAATTTTTTTTGTCAATTTAGTTGAGTCGATTTTTTTGGTCTACTTGTCAATTTAGATGAGTGGATTTTTTTTAGTCTACTTTTTTAGTTGAGTCGATTTTTTTAGTCTACTTTGTCAATTTAGTTGAATCGATTTTTTTAGTCTACTTTGTCAATTTAGTTGAGTCAATTTTCAGCTAGGACCAGATTGGTCAAATTTTAAACCAATCCGGAGTCGAATTTCTTCTTCTATCTCGATTTCAGCTCCACATCGAATTCAGTTGCGCAAGATCTTCCTCAAGTGATGTGGACGGTATGCAATATATGGAGATAAGACTACATATAAAATCCTTTCTTTTCCAGGTTGTTTCTGCAGCTGTCCGTGAATTTTGTCCAAACAATCAGTCAAGCGCCAGTTGATCCGGTCGAATTCTCCAGTGATCAGATGATTTTAAGTTCTCTCAGCAATTAAGCTTAAAATACCAAAAGTTAGAAGAAGAGGGGTTTTTGAATTCTGTCCTCTCCAAAAGTCTACAACCACACGTCAGCAGGGCATCAACAAGAAGGATAAGAGCAATCAGTCATTAACAACAGTAACATGTCCGAACCATCTTTAAGGAATTCAATGAGCAACAACAATTATGACTCTGATGATGAGCCATATTAGCAAGGTTCAGGTTCAGCCCAATCAAAAAAAGAAAAAAGGAAGAAGAAGAAGAAGATAAAGAAGAAAAAAGAGTGTTATTTTTCTCTGAAGACGGAGAATGTCTAAGTGATGGGCAACTTGTAGCGGGTTATTCTCATTCACCCTTCATATAATGTATTTTATGTTTTGCTTTTCGAGATGCAGAAGCCAAGAACAAGAAAAGTTACCTCGATTTCGTTTTTTAGTCAACTTTTTACAAGTTAGTCGACTTATCTCAAAAGTTCACCATTTTTATGAAATTAGTCTACTTATATCAAAAGTAGTCTATTGTTTAAGGAAATGGTCTACTTTTGATTTAGTCTACTTTTTTACTTGAAAAAAGAGACTAAATTTCCCAAATCTGCATATGGTCTAAATTTTCAGCCACTTGCATGCGAAGGACTCATTCATGGACGGTGGACGGCGCCGAATACCAGAATTTGGAAGATAGTGATGGCACAGGAAAAGTGGACTAAGAAGGAAGTTTCCAGAGTACAAAAATTGTCAAAGAGTCTTCCAAAGAAGAAACTAATTTTGTCCCTTTTGCTATTCTTTACTTCCAGAAAAACTATATAAGAAGACCTCTTCATCAAAAAAAAAAAAAAAAGCTCATAGACAGACACAAGACCTCTACATAGTATGTAGAGGGGGGAGTCCCTTCTTGCTTCTCCCTAGGGTGGATGGCAGATTGAAGCATGGAATTGGGAGCTGTGTGAAGGAGGAGTGGGTCGGGCACTTAGACTACAACAGGTGGAGTTGAGCAAGGGTAGCTTCCACTGCCTGCCTTACAAGTTCTCAAGTTCCTAGGCTGAAAAGATGTCTTCCTTTTCTTGCAGAGCAGTGAGTTGGGACTCTCCCCCTCAATTGTCCATCTCTTTATGCTATGCTATAGTGTCTTGTCCATGTAATTAGTCATCAGATTATCTTGTATTGGAAGAACCGTCATATTCTTGTCTATGTAATGTTGCTTTTATTTCAAGTCATTGTTTGTCCTTGTTAGAACGGTTTCTACAAGTAAGCTGGTAGCATCTCATGTGATGTTTTTTTTTAAGTCTCCCTAGAATCCGTGTTCTATATCTTACAATAATCCTTGCTATTTTAAACCAACCAATTGTTGCTTTCTTCTGTGTGTGTCTGAGAGAGCATAGGGTATACTTCCCTAAGGAGAACCCCTTGAGTAGAAGGTGCCCTGGGAGATTTAAGCATTCATTTTTTCCTTTCAAAATGGAGTCTCGGGTTCTCCCTTCTTCACACATTGCACATCAGGCATTCTTTTCTTGCACCTGATGCCTTGTTCTTATTGGTGTCAGTTTGTTCTCCATATTCTGGCCCTAGTAGTAGAGCATCCTACGTAGAAAGGAATCATTTTTAGACTTTCTCATGTCCCAACTCTATAGGATAAGACATGAAATGATATGAACATTTTCAAAAGGCTGAAGTGATCTATGAAACAAAAAAGTTACATCATGGTGGATCTACTACAATGTCAAGGTAAGACAAAACAAAGGAGAGAGAGGAAAATACTAGGAGTGCCAAGAGAGCCACTAGATAACTAAATAGGTTTCATGAGCACCAAATGCCAAAACCAATAATACAAAGGGTCCATATTAATTCATAAAAAATGAGGATGTATGGGGTTCTTTGCCCCATAAATGCTTTGCATCCTTCATATCCTCCATGGTAAGCACCCTAACTAGGTGCCTCACACGATGAGCTAGAGAAGCCTAAATCCTGGACTTCAGTCTCTATTGGTACAACAAGGACCGAAACAAGTAAGAGCCCCTAGATCATCATAGCTAAGAAATCCCCTCTCTCTCTCTCTCTCTCTCTCTCTCTCTCTCTCTCTCTCTCTCTCTCTCTCTCTCTCTCTCTCTCTCTCTCTCTCTCTCTCTCTCTCTCTCTCTCTCTCTCTCTCTCTCTCTCTCTCTCTCTCTCTCTCTCTCTCTCTCTCTCCCCTTCTCTTTCCCCCCCTCCCTCCCTCTCCTCCCCTCCCCCTCCCTAACCCTCCCTCCCTCCTCCTCGCTCTCCCTCCCTCTCTGTCCCCCCCTCTCTCTTGTTGGAAGTGGGGTGGGCCTCAATAACAATATAAATCACAAGTTTATAGGATCTTCCAACACATGAACCTTAGCCTACACACTTTAATACTCCAAAAAAGATGAGTGAGAGATAGAGAGAGAGAGTAGACAATATTTTCAAGTGTAACGGTAAGCTAGAATGCTTACCTACACTATTTGATTATGAATATCAAATTACAATGTGTATATATGATTATAGACTTTGAATCTAGGTAGAAATAGGGAACTAGATACAAGAATTTGTGTGTAAAGTGCCTAAGAGGTATGAAGAGTGTATGTGAGAATGTAGAGAATACGAACAGTTTAGAACTGTTTTACAATAAACCCTAATTCTGAAATTAGGATTTCAGAAACCCTAAATCAGAAACTAGTGACCTAGCAAGTGGGATACAGAAATAGCCTTGATACTCATATTGGGGTAAAGGCCCTAAATGACCCCTCATAGTTGTACACTTGTGTATAGGCCTTTAAAAGGCTGATTATAGTCATTATAAGTCATTTGTATTCTTTTGGCCAAGTTCAGTGTGAACTTGGCCAGGTCCTATAAATAATAACCGAAACTAAAGTTAGGGTTAACTTCTCTTTTTGGAGAACCCACCAAAACAGTTGCACCTCTCTTCTTTCGATCTCTCTCTCACCTGCGTGTGCTACTGGACACTCACCTGCCCTTCTGCTAAGTCAAGAGGTGCTCCATTTGAGCTTCTCCATCTGCTGAATACTCTCTTTTGCTCCAACAACTGGTATCAGAGCTCCGTTGAGGCATTAGAGCAGATTCGTTTCAGTTTTCAGCTTGGTTTTTCTTCAGATTTTGCAAGATCTTCGCGTTTCATCGCGAAGAAGGTGCCCAAAACAGCAACATCAGCATTTCTGGAGTGTTCTACTTCAGTTTTTGCAGGTTTTTCTGAGTTTTGTCGCGAAGAAATGGGTTAAAAGTGCAGCACCACACCTTTGGAGGAGCATAAACTTCTTTTCACGTGATATTCTTCGATTTCATCGCAAAGAAATTGTTCCTCTTTGTCTTATTGCTCAAAACAGGCTATTTCCAGGTGTTTTACAGGTGTACACAAGTGTTCCACCGTCCAAAACAGCAATATACAGGTTTAACATTTCATGTATTGAAGTGTGGCATGAGAAATTTGCTTATGTACAGCAAATTGTGGGATTTTCTCTAAATTTTTCAAAATTCTGAAGAGAAAATTTGTGGCTTTTGCTCCCTTTTGCTCCTAAAGGCTTCCTTATAGCCTTATGTATACACTTTGAGGTCAAGAAAAGTCAAATTTGCTGATTTGAAGCATAAATTGACTTGCTGGAATTTTTTGCAGGTAATTTCAGAAAATTACAGATTTTAATCTTGTGGTCCAACTGGTCTGTTTTTGCTCCATTTTGCTCCCACAATAGTTTGAAGCCATTGTGCATCATTTTTCAGAAGTGATACTCTGATTTGGTGCATTTTTTGCCCCATATTAACTTCTTCATCGTGCAATCGTAGCGTCATCCTCCTCAGATGTGAAGAATCTATTTGAGATTCGACGTTTTGAGGGAACAGGTTTCGATTTGTGGAAGGAGAGAATGCAAGGTAAAGGTATTCTCTTCTTGAAGGATTGTGATAGGGCATTGCAAGCGGAAAAACCAGAAGATATGTCACAGGAAGCTTGGCTGATCTTGAACAAGAAAGCAGTTACATAAATCAAGATGGCAGTCTCTGATGAGATCTTGGTAGATTTTAAAGGGCTGACCTCTGCTTCAGAAATATGGGCAAAGCTGAAAGCAACTTATGAGAACACTACGCCTGTGAACCAAGTGCATTTGATGCGGAAGCTTGTTGGTATGCAACTTGATCAGTCCAAGAGTGCAGTTGAACACTTATCCCTCTTTACACGTACTTTGTCACAACTGCAGGACTCAGGTATGGCTGTTTTTGATGATAAACTTAAAGCCATCTTCTTGCTTATGACACTTCCTGACTCTTGGGAGACACTGGTAGTCTCATTGTCCAATAACCCCAACCTGACCTTGGATGGTATTAGGGGTTCTATACTTAATGAAGAGATCAGGAGAAAAGCAGGTGGTGAAGGTGGCAGCTCAGCTAACATGGTTAGAGGCAAGACAGATAAGAGGAGTAATAATGCACAAAGGAACAAGAGTAAGAGCAAGGAAAGAGGTAATGGAAGCAAAGGTAAAAGCAATGATGTGACTTGCTAGCAGTGTGGCAGGAAAGGCCACAAGAAACCTGATTGCCGCTATTACAAGGCACAACTTGAAAGAAATAGGAATGCTGGAGATAAAAAGAAGGGCAAAAAAGAAGACAAGACTGATGCACAGGACAACCAAAAGGACAAAGAGAAGGCCAATGTGGCCTCTAATGTAGTCATAGAGGAGCTGTCAGATGTTGAGGATATTTTGTGCACTACTTTATCAGTTGATGATACTTATGCATATGATTCTCACTGAATGTTCATACACAAGACATGTAGATCACCAAAAGTGATCTTATCGATGCTTTGCTGACTGTTAATGATGCATTGGCCAGACATGGATAGTTGACTCTGGTGCTTCTTTTCATGTGACTCCTATCAAAGAGTGCGTTTCTACTTTTACTGCAGGAAGCCATGGCCATGTATACCTTGGAAGCAATAATGCTTGTTCCATTGAGGGTATTGGCACAGTGCATTTCTCTACAAATGGCACTAATGAGCTGGTTTTGCATGATGTGCGTTATGTACCAGGGATCAAGAAAAGCTTACTCTCTGTGGGTCAAATGGATATGCATGGTTATAGCATTCTCTTTGAGAGAGGATCATGGAAAATGACAAAGGGATCAAGGCTGATTGTGAAAGGCATAAAGAAGGGAACTCTCTATTGCTTGCATGGGAAAGCCTTATCAGGCAAGTTCATTGCTTTGGCTGAAGTTCACTCCCATATGGAGTTGTGGCATAAGAGACTTGGCCATATGAGCCAAAAGGGTCTCACTAGGCTTTGTAACTTAAAGAAGCTTGATGCTAAAGGCACAAAGCTTGATTTTTGTAATGAATGTCAATATGGAAAGCAAGTGAAACGTTCCTTTTATTCTGGTGTGTCTCGTAAGTCTTGTGTACTTGATCTTGTTCATTCTGATGTATGTAGCATGCCCACCAAATCTATAGGGGTGCTTTGTATTTCATCTCTTTTGTTGATGATTTTTCTAGAAAATTTGGGTTCAATTGTTTAAATCTAAGGATGAAGCATTTGCTGCGTTTAAGCGCTTTCATGCATTTGTGACCACACAAACAGGTAGAAAGCTGAAATGCTTGCGTACGGACAATGGTGGTGAGTATACAAGTGCTGAATTTCAGAAATTTTGTGAAAATTTGGGCATTAAGAGGGAGCTTACTGTTCCATACAGCCCCTCTTATAATGGTGTGGCTGAACGCTATAATAGGACACTTTGTGAGAGGGTGAGATGCATGCTGTCCATAGCTAATCTCCCTCATGGATTTTGGGGAGAGACACTCAAAACTGCAGTACATATTTGCAATAGATTCCCTCACATGTCCTTGAAAGGTGACATCCTTGAAGAGGTTTGGTCTGGCAAACCTGCTTCATATGATCACTTACGTGTCTTTGGCAGCGAGGCTTTTGTGCACATAAGGCCGGAGCTGAGAAACAAACTTGATGCTAAGTCCATAAAAGGTCTCTTCATGGGATATGGTGAAGAAGGTGAAATGGGCTACAGAATTTGGATACCTCATCTCAAGAAAGTTGTACGCAGCCGGGTTTTTAATGAGGAAAGTTCAAATAATTGTGCCTCAAAGGATGACCATAAAAGGGTCAGATTTCAACATGACCAGCCACCTATTAGGCCTGATTTTGATCCTCAGGATGCACCACAAAGGACTGAAAATATTGATGATCCAGTGGTTTTTGAGCAAGATGATGCTGGACAGCAAAATGACGCTCTTGATGGGCATATGCTGATGGGGGAAGTATCTCAACCCCTAAGCAACGACGAAGCACGAATGACCTCCACAGGTATCCTTCTTTGACCTCTGCACACCAGAAGTGCTCTTACTCAGAGCTTATGCAGAGAACTCCAGTGAGCTTTTGTAGACCTGTAGTAGACACCAAGAGCTTTCCAACAAGACAAATTTTACTTCAAATGGATGCTTAGACAAAGAGAAACAATGTCTACAACATGAGCTAGTTGAATGCTCACAACTGCTAGTTGAATGCTCACAACATGAGCTAGTTGAATGCTCACAACTGCTAGTCAAGCAGAGACCTCACTTCACTCCAGCAAGCTTTTCTCAGAGATTATACAGAGAATGAATCTCAAACTTGGGTCAACTTTAGAGCACTCTAATAGCTACCCAATGACACAAAATCATAGCAAATGGATAAATAGTGAAGGAGAACCAGCCCTTACAACAGAGAGCAAAATATTTTCAACAGAGCCTACACACAGAGAGAGATATCAATCACACAACTTCACTAAAATGAATGTTTCTCCCAGATTACTCAGAGAATGCTCCAGAGAATTTGTGAGCATAAAATAGACTCTAATAGCTATCCAATGAGACAAGAATTACATCAAATGGATACAATATGAGGGAGAGCCAATGCTAACAACTCAGGGGTAGAGAGTTGCAACACTGCCTGCGCACACACATAGATATGCCTACTAAAAGGAAAGAAACAAGCAAGCAAGGGGCTAGCTTAAGCAAGGGGCTAGCTTAAGCAAGGGGCTTGCTTATCACGACTCCAGCACTTAGTGCTCACTTTACATGAGCTAAAACTCCAAGAAGATGGCCCAAAAGAAGTCAGGATACATGCTCCTTTTATAGTGAGAAGTGTGCCCCTAAAATCTAGGAACTACCTTTCCAAATCAGCCTCCTAACTTGAAGGATTTAGTTGAGATGAATTGGAGAGTGGTTGAGTGACTTTTCTTGATGGAATCTCGTGGCTTTTGGCTTCCTTTGATTGCTCCACATGTCCATAAAAGATTCCCCACGAATTTGTAGCTTGAAGCTTGACTTTTAACATATGCAACAACGTATTCATGCTGAAAACAGGACTGGAAACGGTGTGCAGCAGCCCATTAACAATGGACATGTTGATATACCTCTTGATGTAGATCCATTGCCAGATAATGTGGATCATTGGGTAAGAAGATCTACACGTGCTAGGAGGCCAATGAACAAATATGATCCCTCTATACATTACATTATGTTATCAGATGAGGGGGAGCGTCTCACTTATAAAGAGGCAAAGCTATGTGAGCACAAGAAGAAGTGAGAGTTAGCCATGCAGGAAGAAATAAAGGCCTTGCATGCAAATGATACTTGGGATCTTGTTGAGTTGCCCAAAGGTAGGAAAGGCATTCCTAACAAGTGGGTATACAAAATCAAAACTGTTGATGGCAAACCCAAGTATAAGGCAAGGCTGGTTGCTAAGGGATATGCCCAAAAGGAGGGCATTGATTTCCAAGAGGTGTTCTCTCCGGTAGTTAAAATGACCACTCTACGTGTGCTATTTGCTATTACAGCTGCTTTGGATTTGGAGCTATTCCAAATGGATGTTAAAACAGCCTTTTTGCATGGTGACTTAGATGAATGTATGTACATGAAACAGCCAGAAGGATATGCCATTCCTGGAAAAGAGCATCTGGTATGCAAGCTGAAAAGGAGCTTATATGGGCTGAAACAAGCCCCTAGGCAATGTTATAAGAAGTTTGATGAATTTATGCTCAAACATGGGTTCAAAAGAAGCCATGCAGATCACTGTTTGTACACTAAAAAGGATGAAGATGGCAGCCCAATCATTCTT
Organism: Ceratopteris richardii; assembly: GCA_020310875.1. NCBI lineage: Eukaryota > Viridiplantae > Streptophyta > Polypodiopsida > Polypodiales > Pteridaceae > Ceratopteris > Ceratopteris richardii. The sequence goes on from CM035410.1 coordinate 30,325,006, forward strand.
GTGCTGTATGTAGATGATATGCTGCTGGCTGGGAAGAAAAAGGGCACACTAAATGCTCTTAAACAGCAGCTGAACTCTGAGTTCTCAATGAAAGACCTTGGGGAAGCTGAGCAGCATACTTTGCATTTATCCCAAGAAAAGTACATTGATAAAGTACTGGACAGATTTTATGTGGCTGATTCTAAGCCTCTTGGAGTGCCATTGCAGCCACATGTTAAGCTTTCCAACGATGACTGTCCCAAGGATGATGATGCAGCCAACTACATGAAAAGTGTTCCATATGCATCAGCCTGTGGTTCACTTATGTATGCTATGGTTGCCACTTGGCGAGACATTGCTCATGCAGCGGGAGTTGTTAGCAGGTTTATGGCTAATCCTGGCAAAGCTCATTGGGAGGCAGTCAAATCTATCTTGAGGTACAATCCTGGCAAAGCTCATTGGGAGGCAGTCAAATCTATCTTGAGGTACTTGAAAGGGACCAAGAATAAATGTATTTGCCATGGCAAAGATCCATTGGAGCTGAAAGGCTTTTGTGACTCTGACATGGCTGGTGATGTGGATACTCGTAAATCCACAAGTGGATATATATTTACTCTTGCAGGAGGTGCTATTTCATGGTGTTCTAGGTTGCAAAAGATTGTTGCTCTGTCAACTACGGAGGCTGAATATATTTCAGCCACTGAGGCTTCCAAGGAAGCCATTTGGCTGGCACGTTTATGCTGTGAGTTTGGTTTGCCCAGCAAGGCACCTATGCTTGGATGTGACATCCAAAGTGCTATATGTTTAGCAAAGAATGCCATGTTCCATGCACGTACGAAGCACATTGATGTGCGGTATCACTTCATTCGAGAAGTGCTTGAAGATGGCCTTATCACATTGGTTAAGGTCCATACGTCACAGAATCCTGTAGATGTTCTTACTAAGTGCTTGTCCAAAGCACAACATCAGCTATGTATACAGATGGTGGGAGTCACACAGCTTAAAGGAGTCATTTATGCGTTTAAGTGGGAGGTTGTTGGGGTAAAGGCCTTAAATGACCCCTCATAGTTGTACACTTGTGTATAGGCCTTTAAAAGGCTGATTATAGTCATTATAAGTCATTTTTATTCTTTTGGTCAAGTTTAGTGTGAACTTGGCAAGGTCCTATAAATAATAACCTAAACTAAAGTTAGGGTTAACTTCTCTTTTTGGAGAACCCACCAAAACAGCTGCACCTCTCTTCTTTCGATCTCTCTCTCTCTCTCACCTGCATGTGCTACTGGACACTCACCTGCTGTGCTCCATTTGAGCTTCTCCATCTGCTGAATACTCTCTTTTGCTCCAACAACTCATAGTAAATCAGCAAGGATGCTGATGGTTGGCTGATAGAATCTTCTCCAAAGCTTCACCAAGGATAGAGCACACCAACTCCAAGTCCAAAAGACTTCCTCCAAAGATAGATCACCTCCAATTTGCGTTGAGCACTCCTTGTGCCTTGGATGATGCCTCAACAATGAGCCAAAATGCTTCTTTTATAGCTTTAGAGCATCCCCGCGATGGAACTCCAAAAAGCATACGCCAACAGCACAAAACTAGGCAATAAACTTGCAAAAATCACCAAAAAAGTGATAGCTTTTTAAGGTCGTAAAAATTTGCTTTTCAGGTTAAAACAGCAGTGATCTCATTATCTAGCCATCAAATGCATATGAGAGGTTGCTTTCCTTGAACTATCAACTGAGAAAAACCAAATGATGTAAAAACCTAATTTCAGCAGAAATTAGGGTTAGGGTTTTCTCTTGAAATGGACCTCTAATGACGGAATGTTATAAATCAAATGAAAGCTCTCTTCAAGCCCTATCTGATAAGACAATAATAATTTTTTACCTCTATGACCAAAATTTGACCAAGTCCCCAAAAACTAGGGTTGTTGGAAAGACATTGTTTCCAACAATCCCCGTTTCAATGTCATAATGGCATGAGGTACAAAAATCTATATGAAACTTCGGATGTCTACAAAACTTCAGATGTCTGCAAAACTTCGTATACCTACAAACCTTCGGATCTCTGCAAAACTTTGTATATCCGAAAATATATCTTTTAACTCATTTCCACTAAATCTTGAGCTGAATGTGCATAAATCTAAACTGAACTGAAAACTAATACGTAAGTCTCTGAACTTCAAAATGTGTGACTGAACTGACTCACCAACTTTTCTCCTTGTGTTGGTTAACTGACTCTGTGCTTTCTTGAAAGAATTCTTGCTTTGACAAAAATTCTTTAATTTCAACCAAGCCAAACGAAAGGTTTTGAATGACCCTAATGATGGTAGAATTTCTCTTTCTTCTTTACTATCTTCTGTTGAGCAGAAATTGGAACAGCAAATCTTTGGAAGCTAAAACAACCAAATGTCTCAAATCTATAATCACTCATCCTGTTAAGGGTATAAGTCAACTATGCTTTGATACCAATTGTTGGAAGTGAGGTGGCCCCTTCCGTAACAATAATAAATCACAGGTTTACAGGATCTTCCAACACATGAACCTTAGCATACACATCCTAATACTCAAAAAAAGATGAGTGAGAGATAGAGAGAGTAGACAATATTTTCAAGTGTAACAGTGGGCCCTTCTGTAACAATAATAAATCACACGTTTACACGATCTTCCAACACATGAACCTTACCATACACATCCTAATACTCAAAAAAAAAGATGAGTGAGAGATAGAGAGAGAGTAGACAATATTTTCAAGTGTAACGGTAAGGTAGAATGCTTACCTACACTATTTGATTATGAATATCAAATTATAATGTGTGTATATGATTACAAACTTTGAGTCTAGGTAGAAATAGGGAACTAGATACAAGAATTTGTGTGTAAAGTGCCTCACGAGTATGAAGAATGTGTGTATGTGAGAATGTAGAGAATATGAGCAGTTTAAAACTGATTTACAACAAACCCTAAATCTAAAGTTAGGGTTTCAAAAACCCTAAATCAAAAACTAGTGACCTTGCACGTGGGAAATAGAAATAGCCTTGCTAGTCATAGTAAATCAGCAAGTATGCTGATGGTTGGCTGATAGAATCTTCTCCTCAGATGCACCAAGGGTAGAGCACACCTCCAAGTCTAGAAGACTTCTTCCAAAGGTAGATCACCTCCAACTTGCGTTAAGCATTCCTTGTGCCTTGGTTGGCTGATAGAATCTTCTCCTCAGCTGCACCAAGGGTAGAGCACACCTCCAAGTCTAGAAGACTTCTTCCAAAGGTAGATCACCTCCAAATTGCGTTAAGCATTCCTTGTGCCTTGGATGATTCCTCAACAATGAGCCAACATGCTTCTTTTATAGCTTTAGAGCATCTCTGCAATCAAGGTGGTAAGGTTCGTAAGGTTCGGTACGCATTCGGTTCGAGGGGAGACGTAAGGTTCGTCCATTAAATAAATAAATAAATAAAGATATATATATATATATATATATATATATATATATATATATATATATATATATATATATATATATATATATATATATATATATATATATATATATATATATATATATATATATATATATATATATATATATATATATATATATATATATAAACCTTACGAGCCAGGTTCGAACCAAACCTTACGAACCTTATGGTTCCGGTTCGCGAACCGAATCCACCTTGTCTGCAATGGAACTCCAAAAAGCATACACCAAAAGCAAAAAGTTAGGCGATAGACATTCGAAAATCACCAAAAAAGAGAGAACTTTTTAGGACCATAAAAAATTGCTTTTCAGGTTATCACAGAAGTGATCTCATTATCTAGCAGTGATCTCATTATCTAGCCATCAGATGCATGTGAGAGGTTGCTTTCCTTGAACTATGAAGTGAGAGGGACCAAATGATGTAAAAACCTAATTTTAGCAGAAATTAGGGTTAGGGTTTTCTCCTTATCTGGACCTCTGATGACTGAATGTTGTATATCAAATGAAAGCTCCTTTCTATTGGAAGTGTGATGGAGCTCAATAACAATTGATCACAGGTTTACAGGATCTTCCAACACATGAACCTTAGCATACACACCTTAATACTCAAAAAGAAGATGAGTGAGAGATAGAGAGATAATAAACAGGTTTTCAAAGTGTAAGGTAAGCTATGATGCTCACATACACTATCTATATTTCAAATTTCAATGTCAAATTACAACATGTGAATATGATATAAACTGACAATATCTGAATCTAGGCACAAATAGGAACCACATACAAGAAATTGTGTGCCTAAGAGGTATAAAGAGTGTGTGTATGAGAATATGAAGGATATGAACAGTTTAGAACTGTTTTACAACAAACCCGAATTTTGATCATCTACATCAGAAACTAGTGAATGAACAAGTGGGGACAGATGTAGATTTGTTACTCGCAGTATGTTTCTGATACCAACTCCTCTAGATGTCTCCGGATGTAGAGCACACCTCCTCCAAGAGTGTAGAAACTCTTCTTTATATAGAGGACATCCTCCTTGATCAACTCCAAGATCTCCTCCTTGAGTGATTGCTCCTCTTGAGAAGATTGTGTCTTGAGTGATGATACAGTATGAGCCAAGCTCATCTTTATATAATTTTTCATGACCCTATGAAAAGCATAAAGAAATCTATGAAAATCGAAGTCGGTGCAAAAATTGTGAAAATCAAAAAAAGCTTCGTTCATTGCAATCGTGAGTTTTTCAAAAAGCTTCTCTAAAAAATATCGCGTTGCCGCTTGCTCGAGATAGGAATCGAACTTCGTTCCCAAACTTGGGAGCACTTCCATCTAGCCAAGTCGCCCGCGAGATTATCATGTAAAGCTTGTATAAAGAATCCACAAGATGTTGTATCCATGCCGATTTCTTGTGAAGACTTATGCTATAAAAGACTTCATATATTGGCCATCTTGATATTGTCTCCAACAATCCCCCCTTCAATGTCAAAATGGTACAAGGTTTAACAACCTGCAAAACTTTTGTCTCCAAGTATCTCTGAATTGATTACCACTAAATCTTGAGCTTACTCTGCACGAACCTAGATGCTTGAGAAACTGCAAACTAAATGTCCGGTCGTGTATTACATAGATATATCAAGCAACCAACTGCTTGATTATATAATGTGGCATCAAATGGTTCTGAATCTGCTTCCAATTGGAATAACATTGACATCCATACATGTCTTCATGGGCTTGGAACCTATAATCTCAAACCTTTCCAATAATTTCTCAACGTATTTTCGTTGTGTCATGTAGATACACTCATCTCTGTACTTGAACTCAATCCCAAGATAATAATGTAAAATACCTAAGTCATTTACATCAAATATATGCTTAAGTTGTCCTTTAAACAACAGAAGATCTAAATCTTTAGGACCTATGATAATCATATCACTTTGTAGTGCATCTTGATCTTTGATGTGCTTGAGAGCTTAAGGTTTACTTCTCCAACACCAACAAGATCCAAATCATGACCATCTACAATGATCACTCTTCTACCTGAAAAGTTAGAAAGGGAAGAAAATACCTTTTTGTAATCTGTCATATGCTTAGTAGCTCCACAATCGAAAATCCAAGGGTTATCTGAGATTGCATTTAATGCTGCCTAATCAAAAACTACTTCTTCAATAGTAACACCTGCATATGAATCTACCTTTGAAGATTTACGCTTTGGATCATCTTCAACACTATTACCTGACGCTTTCTTCTTCTCATTGAAAATCCTTGTTTTGCATTCTGCTATAAAATGACCTAGTTTCTTACAGTAATGGCATACTCCTATAAAAGACTTTTCTTTGGGTGTAGAGGAAGCATTAGGGGTGGGACTAGACGACTTAGGATTAAAAGACTTACTTTCCTTCTTGGATGCTCCCTCTTCTTCTCCTTCTTCTTCTCTCCCTTTGACATGATAACATGGCTTCATCATCCTCTTCCATATCCTTTTGTTGATCTTCATCTTGAAGTAACAGGAATCGTAGCTCTTCAAATGAAAGTTCTCTATCTCTTGTGCAGAGAGATAAAGAAGTAACAAAAGCACGATATGTAGATGGAAGTGAATTTAGAAGTGTGCTAACCATCTCTTCATCTGAAATGTTGACTCCAACATTGAGTAACTGATCTCGTAAGTCTTTGAGCTTCAAAATATGTGACTTAACTCATTCACCAACTTTCATCCTTATCTTGGCTAGTTGTCTCCTTAGATGAGCTTTCCTAGCAGGGTTTCTGCTCTGACAGAGATTCTCTAACTCCAACCAATCCTGTCGAGACGTTATGCATGACCTTATTAAAGTATAATATGCCTCGACTCCCATGGCAATATATGAAAGTGCTCGTGCATCCCTTGAATCCCATTTGGATTGCTCTTCTGTAGGAAATAATATGATAGTAGTATGGACTCTTGATGATGAAGTAGTTCCTTCTTCTTCACTAACCTCCTCTTGAGCAAAAATATGAACAAGGGTTCTTCTAGAAGATGAAGCAAGCCTTGGATAAGTGTCATTGACAATATTCCATAAGTCCTTTGTTACTAACAAATTCATCATCATAAAACTCCACAATGGATAATTAGACATTCCTTCAAGTTTGTCTTCATTCTTAAGTCTCCAGTCACTCATTTTATTAAGAGTGTACGTCAACTATGCTCCGATACCAAATGTTGGAAGTGGGGTGGGCCTCAATAACAATTAATCACATGTTTATAGGATCTTCCAACACATGAACCTTAGCATACACACCTTAATACTCAAAAGGAAGATGAGTGAGAGATAGAAACGATAAGCTCGGATGTTCACCTACACTATCTATATTCCAATGTCAAATTACAATATATGAATACGATACAAACTGACAATATTTGAATCTAGGCAGAAATAGGAACTAGATACAAGAAATTGTGTGCCTAAGAGGTATGAAGAGTGTGCGTGTGAGAATATGGAGAATATGAACCAAAGTCACATGGGGACGCGTCCCCGGGCCCTAGGGACGCCGGGACGCCATCCCCAAAGACTTTGGAGAAGGATCGGCAACCCGGGACAGCAGCCGTCCCCCAGCACCTTTCTGTAGCATGCTCACGTCCCCGGGACGCGTCCCCGGGACGCGTCCCCAGGATGGCCTCATGTGACAAAACCTGATCCAGGACGGGAGGGATGGAAGACCGTTGGCGGGAGATTTTTTAAGTTCAAATTTGAACTTTTGTTTTTCGATTTTTTAAGAGATGTTTGGCGCCCATATGAAGGGCTTCTAAAAGCATCTTAAGCCCCCCCCCCCCCCCCCATACAAGCATAAATACCCTTCAGTTCAGCTCATCCAACCATAAGGTCATTTAGCTTATTCATTGCAAGCATGTCCATTGTCTTGTGTGTGAAAGCTTGAGCTCTCTACACTCTTGCATATTCAAGGGCTTCTCTTTATCCTCTTAGCTCTAGGCTCTCAGCCCTCTCTTCACCATTCTTCTCTTTTCTCCTCTCCTCATAGTGTTCTCTTCCCCTATGGCTTCTTCATCGCGAACAAGTGCATCAAACAACAAGAGGAGGCACCCTACAAGCAAATGGACATGGTGGGAAGAGGTGGAATCTCCTATATCCACGGGAGGAGGTGGATCACGGCCATGGAGTTGCATGCTATGTGGCTACAAAAGAACGGGTGGAGCAAACAAGGTGCGTGCACACTTACTTCATGAACGTGGACATGAAGTAAGATTTTGTTCAGCAATCACTTCGAAGAAGAAGCAAGAATTACTCACTAACTTGCTATTAGTGATGCCCAAGTTCATGCTCGTCGTGCCTCGCAAGCTCCCATTGATCCGACATCATTTTTGAAGTCTTCTATGCCGTCCACTTCAAGAGCATCATCTTCATCGGCTCCGGTTCGTGCTCCTACTCCTACTCACACTCCTACTCCTCCCACTCCGTCTTCCACACCATCGAGAATGCCTTATGTACGTCAATCACATCAACAAACACTCCATGAAAATTGGAACCCCATATTGAAGGAGGTGGACACGGCGGTGGCAAGTTTCTTTTACCATGACCACATAGCTTTCAATGCGGCAAGGTAAATATTGAATCTTGGTTCTATTGTTTTGTTTCAATCTTGATTCTTTATTATTTGTTTTACGATTCATGATTTTATCCTTTTTCCATAGATCACCATACTTCAAAGACATGGTAAAAAAGATAGGTGAATATGGACCACACTATGTGCCTCCATCCTCGAAGAACTTGCGCACCACTTTATTGGAGAAAGAGAAGAAGCTTGTTGAAGCCGCATGCGAGAGCATAAAAAAATCATGGGAAAGAAATGGAGTTTCGTTACTTGTAGATGGTTGGAGTGATATTCAGCGACGCTCTATCCATGGAGTGGTGGCTTATTCTCGTGGGGAGATGTACTTCATCTCATCACATGATGCATCAAAGACAAGGAAGTCAGGAGATGTACTTGCGGCAGAGTGGGCAAGTGCCATAGAGATTGTGGGGCCATCAAATGTTGTTTGCATTATGACAGATGGAGAGCCAGCAAACAGAGCGGCAGGTGCAATTATTGAAAATCTATATCCTCACATCATTGTATGCTTCTGCATGGCCCATTGTTTAAATAACATTCCCAAGGATATTGGGAATTTGGATTGGATTTTGCCTCCAGTTAATGAGGTAAATTCATTGGTTAGTTTCATCAACAACCACCACATACATGTGAAGAATGAGTTTAGTAAGAGGTCTACTCTTGCTTTGCTCAAGTATTCGGACACAAGATTTGAATACAATTTCACTATGTTACACCGAGTAGTGAAATGTAGTGGTGTCTTGCGAGGGCTCTTATTGAGCGATGAATTTGAAAGGATGCCAGAGGCTTCTACTTCGGCAGGAAAGCACTTTAGAAGATTGGCGGATGATGCAACATGGTGGGAGAACATTTCTCACATTTTGGATATTGTGCATCCACTTGTGCACTTACTGAAAGTTGTGGATTCCATGGAGCCATGCATAGGTAAAGTGTATGAAGCTATGGATCGCACAATTGAGTCACTAAAAACATTGGTGAAGGACAATGACAGGTATGAAGAAATTGCAGCTATTTGTGTTAATAGGTGGAATGCATACTACTCCCCACTTCATGCAGCACCGTACATGTCAGATCCAGAATTCCAAGATAAAAAGCAATATGCAGTTCCAGAGGTAGCTAATGGATGGAGGATCACATTGGAGAGACTTATCCCCGATAGTGCAAAAAGAAGACTTATTAGAGATCAATTATCCAAATACAGGACCGGGAAAGATGCTTCATATGCATGTGCAGATGCCGAGGAGGATAGATTACGTGTTGGTGCTGCCCTGCGGTGGGAGGACTTTGGTTTTGATGGTCCAGATCTTCAACAATTGGCCACAAGTATACTTAGTCAGGCTTGCACCACGAGTTGCCTTGAGCAACTATGGAGTGTGTATGGACATGTATCCTCTAAAAAGAGGAACAGACTTGGTGTGCAGCGTGCTAGTGATCTTGTGTTTGTTAGTGCTAATTTGAGGATGCTTCGCAGGACTCGATGCGTGGAAGGAGATCCTTTCAGAGAATGGGAGGTAGAGCAAGGGTCAGACCAAGTGGCAAATGAAGAACCTTGTGTTTGTTAGTGCTAATTTGAGGATGCTTCGCAGGACTCGATGCGTGGAAGGAGATCCTTTCAGAGAATGGGAGGTAGAGCAAGGGTCAGACCAAGTGGCAAATGAAGAACATGAAGAAGTAGAAGCCGTTGATTGTGTTGCAGAAAATGAGACTCCCCACTTGGATTCTCCATAATCATTACATTTATCATTTATATTGTAGTGATTAGTCTCTATATTTGTCATTTATGTTCTAGTTAGCTGCCATATGTAGTCTTTTTGTCAATCGATAGTATGTACTATAATCATTTTACATTGATGTAACATCTTTTTGTTCTCATGATGTAACATCTTTTTGGTATGATTATGATGATGTATTCACACTATTTGACATGATAGATACATATGACTTGTCATTTTTGACTCTTGAGTCTTGAGTAATTCTGAAATTTCAAATTTGAATGTTCAACGATCAGCGTGCTTCGTACATGTGTATTGTTTATACTTAAAAAACATATTTTTTTAATGGTTTTCTTGTTATTGATCATTTAATATGTTAGCAAATTCATTCTACATGACTTTCATATGATTATTTTGAGAAAATCAGCATTATTTTAGTGTCGTCCCGGGGACACCCTAGGCCCCGTCCCCGTCCCGGGGACACGCTAGGCCCCGGGACCCGTCCTCATCCCCTAGTGACTTTGATATGAACAGTTTAGAATTGTTTCATAGCAAACCCGAATTCTGATTATCTAAATCAGAAACTAGTGAATGAACAAGTGGGGAAAGATGTAGACTTGTTACTCACAGTATGTTGCTGATACCAGCTCCTCCAAATGTCTCCAGATGTAGAGCACACCTCCTCCAAGAGTGTAGAAACTCTTCCTTATGTAGAGGACCTTCTTCTTTATCAACTCCAAGATCTCCTCCTTGAGTGCTTGCTCCTCTTGAGAAGATTGTGTCTTGAGTGATGATACAATATGAGCCAAGCTCGTCTCTATATCGTTTTTCATGACCCTATGAAAAGCATAAAGAAAGCTATGAAAATCGAAGTCGACACAAAAGTTGTGAAAATCAAAAAAAATCTATGTTCGTTGCCATTGTGAGTTTTTCAAAAAGCTTCTCTAAAAAATATCGCGCTTCCACTTGCTGGAGCTAGGAATCGAACTCCGGTCCCAAGCCTGGGAGCGCTTCCATCTAACCAAGTCGACCGCAAGATTATCTTGTAAAGCTTGTATGAAGAATCCACCATATGTTGTATCCACACCGATTTCTTGCGAAGACTTATGCTATAAAAGACTTCATATACTGGCCATCTTGATATTGTCTCCAACATCTTCAAGCTCTATCTGATAAGCCATTAATAATTTTTGAGATTTTGTGACCAACATTTGTCTAAGTCCCCAAAAATTAAGGTTGCTGGAAATTAGAGTCTTGTGTTATTCTGACATTGTTTCCAGCCTCTCTCTCTCTCTCTCTCTCTCTCTCTCTCTCTCTCTCTCTCTCTCTCTCTCTCTCTCTCTCTCTCTCTCTCTCTCTCTCTCTCTCTCTCTCTCTCTCTCTCTCTCTCTCTCTCTCTCTCTCTCTCTCTCTCTCTCTCTCTCTCTCTCTCTCTCTCTCTCTCTCTCTCTCTGTGTGTGTGTGTGTGTGTGTGTGTTAAGCAAGGCCGTCCACTCTCCCTGACACTTTTTGGGCTTTACATTGATGAAATCTCCAATTACATACTACGAGCAATTACATACTACGAGCAGGCAGGGAGGGATGCGACCTCGGAGGTACCCCAGTTCATATTCTTTTATATGAAGATGATATTATTTTGATTTCAGAATCACCTCTCCCCCCGACACTTTTGGGCTTTACATTGATGAGATCTCTGATTACATACTACGAGCAGGCGGGGAGGGGAGCAACCTTGGAGGTACCCCAGTTCACATTCTTTTATATGTGGATGATATTGTTTTGATTTCAGAATCACCCGAGGGGCTCCAATGCCACCTCGGAGCCTTGGATGATTTTTGTTCACATAGAGGATTGGTTGTGAACCTTGGCAAGACCAAGGTCATGATCTTTCACACATCCAGTGCAGTGAGGAGTGCAGCCATCTTCACCATGGCAAGAGGGCACGTCGAGGTGGTTACTTCATACATCTACTTGGGAGTTACTTTCACCAGTCTACCAAGACCTTTCACCATGAGGCAAGCAGCTATTGACAAACTCACCCGAGGGTATGTAGCCCTAGCCATGCTAGATCAGAGGTGCCACCAGGCACACTTCTAGGAACCCTGCACGAAGGGGTGGCTTTTCGACACACTAATCACCCCCGCCTTGATGTATTCAATGATAGTATGGGCACCAGGCTTGACGGCCGATCAGTGGGCACAGATTGAGAGGCCACAGATTGAGAGACCATACCACTGTAAGACAATAGTTACGCAATATAACACAAGGGCAATAGAGAAGATAAGAGATATAGGAGAATCTCAACAATTTTCTACTAACAGCAAGTACAAAGATGATGGCGTTGTCCACCCGTGCGCTCTCAAGGTAGAGCTTAAATGGTGATCTAGACAACTCTAGATAGGGAGATACAAGGTAGAGGTATGCTAGCTCAATTCGATGTGTCAGGTAGTACAGAAGTCATGTATATATAGGATCATGGGTGGCCTTCCGTGGACGGCTATACATGGGCGGTAGAGCGTGGGCGGCCACCGCCCGCGTAATTGCCATACACGGCTTACGCCGATTGAACTGACCTAACAAATATAAATGATTTCTAACTCCGACAGGAATATTCCCTTTACCGTCGCGCCGGAGGCGCTGCCCCCGGACCCCACCAAGGGGCAAGCACCAGGGGGCCCGCTGGCCCCCTTGGACCCCCTAACCGGTGCTGCTCACTGCTGCCCCGGACCCCACAATTGGGGACCCTAGTAACTCCCTTTCCTTACAATACCTTACATGGTCCAATATGACCCTCATCCAACATGCAAGTTGGGATTTCCATCAATTGGGTAATGCACACTTGGCTTCTCATAATGGGGGCCTTACAAAATATGCATACAATCATGAGGGGTAGACATTGATCATATACTAACACCCCCCCTCAATGTTTACCGATGATAAATCAAGTAGGTCTCGGTCCTATGCCCATATGTTGAAGATGCCTATTGAGCTTCTCTCTTCCAAGTGCTTTAGTGAATATGTCGGCACAATTTGCCTCTGTTGGGCAATATTCTAGCTCCACAATTTCATCTTCAATTAGCTGACGAATGTAATGGTATTGTACTTCTATGTGCTTGGTGCAAGCATGAAATACTGGGTTCTTTGCAATAGCCATACAACTTTGATTATCACAATTGAGTACACTCGCCATATTTGATGGAAAGCCTAGATCTGCAAGAATTCTCCTTAACCAGACTGCCTCACAAGAAGCAAAGTGGAGGAGAGTGCGAGAGTTGGTTGCTTCCTACTTACCCAAGAAAATATTCTTGAACCAAGTGAGAAACAATATCCAGAAACTGATTTTCTAGAATCACAATCTGAAGCCCAATCTAAATCACAATATCCATGAAGTGTATCACCTGTGGTATAAAAAATACCAAAGTCCAAGGTTCCTACAATGTACCTTAGAATTCGCATTCCAGCATTCCAGTGACTCTCCTTAGGTTTGTTGGAAAACCTGCTTAACACTCCAACAGCATAGCAAATGTCTGGTCTAGTGTTGCACAGAAAAATAAGACTTCCAACGAGCTTTCTATACTTCTTAGCATCTACATCAGCCATGTTATCATCCATAGATAGCTTATGATTTACTTCCATAGGTGTGCTAGTTGGTTTGCAATCCATTATTCCAAATGCCTTGAGAATTTCTTTGGCATATTTTTGTTGTGAGATGAAAATGCCATCCTCTCTTTGCCATACTTCAATTCCCATACAAAAATGGAGTAGACCTAAGTCTGTCATTTCAAACTTAGTTCCCAAGCTGATCCGAGTTTGATTGATGATCTCCTGTAATGATCAAATCATCTACATATACAATGACAACAACTAGCTTGCTATCCCTTTTCGTTACATACAAGTTAGCATCAGAAGTACTTTTAAAACCCATATTTTTGAAAAAATTATCTATCCGTTGGTACTAAGCCCGGGGAGCTTGCTTAAGTCCATACAAAGCTTTCTTCAATCTGCAAACTTTATTTTCTGAATTGGACACCTTAAAACCTGGTGGTTGAGATACATATACCTCCTCCTTGAGGTGACCATTCAAAAATGCTGCAGATTTGACATCCATCTGGAAAATAGGCCAGGCCTTTTGTGCAGCTACTGCAAGTACCGTCCGAATAGTTGTCATATGTGTTGTTGGTGCAAAAGTTTCTTGAACATCAAATCCTTCGATTTGTGAAAAACCATGTGCAACTAATCTTGCCTTATACTTTTCTAATGTTCCATCTGCTTTATACTTAGCTTTCCAAATCCATTTAGTACATATTACCTTCTTCTTTGGCGGCAAGTCGACTAGATCCCATGTATCATTTTTTAGTATACTATCATACTTAGACTGCATTGTCGCTCTCCAACCTGGATCATCAAGGGCTTCTTCAATGATGGTAGGTTCCTTTATCGAGCCCATGATATCTTCCATTAGAGCCATGTTAACAATGTGTTCTAAGGCTCTTCTTTGCTCCTCTATTCTCTTTGATCTTCGTAATCCATCCGAGGATGATTCTAGTACATCTACATGTGGATTGTGATCATCAAAGAGTTGTTGTGCCCACTTCGGTAGTGGTTTACGCTTTAACATGTCTTTTGATAGGCACAAGGTGAGATATTTCTCCGTTTGATGAGATAGTAGATTTACCTTTATCTTCTACTGAGTGTGGTCGTTCATCAAACACCACATCTCGACTGACAAAAATCTTCCTTGCCTCCGGATCCCACAAGCTGTATGCTTTAGACTCTTCACTATATCCTAGGAAGACACACTTTTTGCTTTTTGAATCCAACTTTGATCTTGTTGAATCAGGAATATGTGCATAACAAAAACAACCAAAAATTCTAAAATGCAAAACTGAAGACTTTTTACCAGAATATGCTTCTTGAGGAGTCATCCCCTTCAGTGCTTTTGTGTAGCTTCGATTGAGGATGTAGACTGTTGTATTGACTGCTTCTGCCCAGAATGAATCAGGCATGTCTTGAGCCTTTAACATATAACGAGCCATTTCAACTACTGTCCTGTTCCTGCGTTCAACAACGCCATTTTGTTGCCTATGAGCTGTGGTAAGTTTCCTTTTCACACCATGCTCCTTACAGTAATTATTGAATTTTGTTGACAAGAATTCACCTACTCTATCTGTTCTGAATTTCTTCAGTTTCCTTCCTGATTCATTTTCCACATACTTATGCCACGTTTTAAATTTTTCAAAAGCATCAGCCTTCTCTCGAATGAAATAAACCCACATCTTTCTACTATAATCGTCGACTAACAGCAAAAAGTAGAAAGATCCTCCTAAAGCAAGTGTAAACATTTTACCGCAGAGATCAGCATGTACATGTCAGGGGAGCACTAGATTGTGCTCTCTGACTACAGTAGACAAGATTTCGGAAATACACTTCTGATTACAAGATCACCCACGAAGGGGAAATGATACAAGAATACGTGACCGATACAAGATGTCCCACAACCCGAGACTGATAGGTATGAACAACTCGACTAGAGATGATACAAGAGATCCCACAACCCGGGATCGTAAGTATGAAACAAGATCTCTAGATTACAAGAACTCCCTTCTTGGAGATTAACTGGATACAAGAAAGAACTCGATAAGATCTCGTACTACGAGATTACAAGAGGACAAGACAAGATGTCCAAGATACAAGACTAGATAGGACTAGAACAAGGAACAAGACAAGAACAGGAATTGGAACTTGGAGAGTACTTACTTGGCGGTCACGACTCCTTTAGCTCCCAAGACTGGTATTGGCAAGACTGATTATGAATGTGGCCAACCCCTCCTTATATAGGTTTTCCAAGGGCGGTTCTAGGGCGGTTACGAATTGATGATGTCATCAATTCGAAGCATGGTCTCTGGATGTCAGAATAAAGCAAGAAGACAATCGATCTTAGG
Organism: Ceratopteris richardii; assembly: GCA_020310875.1. Taxonomy (NCBI): domain Eukaryota; kingdom Viridiplantae; phylum Streptophyta; class Polypodiopsida; order Polypodiales; family Pteridaceae; genus Ceratopteris; species Ceratopteris richardii. The sequence continues at coordinate 30,340,709 of CM035410.1, forward strand.
GTTTTGGAACGTTCCGGACGCAATGGAAGCATTAGTTTCCCCAAGTTCTGAACCAATCATGAGATATAGGATTCACATGGAATCTGAGATGCAAGATGGTTTCCTTTGTCCATGACAGTACCAACTCTAGAGGAGGTTGAGATGGATTGTTGGTCTCTCTTGGAAATGCCTTTCGTTGTTGCTTGCCCATCATACAAGCTTCACAAGGTTCCTGCAACTCTGAAAATGCAGGCAAATGAGCAACCATCCCTGTTCTTTGCATCTCCTTCAAAACTGCAAATCCGAAATTCCCAAATCGTTGGTGCCATAACCTGCTTATATCTTTATCTTCTATAGCAGTTAAGGCACTTAACTCATACAAGTTATCACGTCTTATGCCTTTACCTACTACATTACCCGATGAATCCATGATTTCTGCACCACTCTTATTGAAGTGAACTTCGAGTCCACAATCTGTTATTGTGGAAACTGACAACAAATTTCTTTGAAGTGTAGGTACATAGAGAACATCGGATAACTTTTTCTCGACACCTCAAGAAGTGATAAAAAAGATGGTTCCAGTTCCTTCCGCTTGACACTTGGAGTCATTTCCCACCACTACATTAATGGATTCTCGTAGAGGCACTAGAGAACTATACCAATCCTTTTTACTGGTCATATGCCGTGAAGCTCCACTATCTAAAATCCATGGTTCATCAACACGAGCTTGAACAGATCAGCATAGCTCTTCAATAGCTACCGATAGTTCCAGCTCTCTGTTGTTTGCAGACTCTTTGTTCTTCCAAGATGATTTTACAGTCCCATTTCGTTCATCAGCTTGCTTCTTTCTGCAATCCTTAACGGCATGGCCTTTCTTTTCACAATAGAAGCAACTTTCTGTGAACTTTTTCTTCTTTGGCTTCTTCTTTGATCCATCAAAAGAGCCTTTACCTTTTGCATTTGCTGAGAATGCAGCATCACTTGTACTTTGCCGATTCTTCAACCGCATCTCTTCTTCTAAAAGAATAGCACAAAACTCTTCAAATGCAAGGGAAGTTGGTCTTACCTGAGTGTTAAGGGTTGTTACTAATCCATCATATTGTGCTGGAAGAACACGTACAAATCTTCTAGCAAGCTCTTCAGGTGTTATAACAACACCAACCGCAGCCAATTGATCTTGAAGATGTCAGTTTGATAAAATCTTCCTCCTTTTCAGAATCAGAATGCTTTTCATTTGCCAACTAATTTTCTAAATTTTGTATCCTAGTGTGGTTCTTGCTCTCATATTGACGAGCCAATATGCCCCAAGCCTCATGTGCTTTAGTAGTATGTTGAACTAAAGTAAGCACAAAATCACTTACACTAGTGACAATTGCACATAATGCATCAGCATTCCGCCTCTTCCAAGCTCGTAGAAGATTTGGATCTGGCTGAATCATCAATCTTGAATTTGCTGGATCTTCAACTGGTGTAGGCTCTAGATCCAATCCCATCGGTCCCATGACAGTGTCAAGTAATTCATAGGAGTCCAAAATTGCAAAAATTTTGAACTTCCAGAGTGTATAGTTGGTTCCATCCAGCTTCCCTTCAGTGGATGCAGGTGGACGAATTCGAATAGGTGAAGCATTAACATTAGCTGAAGCACAAAGAGCAGTGTTCGACGATGAAGCCATCATGTAATAATCTACTGATATTCTAGTCTGCTAGTAGGCTAAAATAGTGATACTTCTCAAGCTATTCGAACCTTACGGCTCTGATATCATGTAAGACAATAGTTATGCAATATAACACAAGAGCAGTAGAGAAGATAACAGATATAGGAGAATCTCAACAATTTTCTACTAACAGCAAGTACAAAGATGATGACGTTGTCCACCCATGCGCTCTCAAGGTAGAGCTTAAATGGTGATCTAGACAATTCTAGATAGAGAGATACAAGGTAGAGGTATGCTGGCTCAATTCGATGTCTAAGGTAGTGCAGAAGTCATGTATATATAGGATCATGGGTGGCCTTCCGTGGACGGCTATACATGGGCGGTAGAGCGTGGGCGGCCACCGCCCGCATAATTGCCATACGCGGCTTAGGCCGATTGAACCGACCTAACAAATATAAATGATTTTTTACTCAGACAGGGAATATTCCATGGAATATTCCCTTTACCGTTGCGCCAGGGGGGCTGCCCTCGAGAAAAAAAAAAAACCCCCCCAAGCCAAGGGGCCCGCTGGCCCCCTTGGGACCCAAGCCGGGGCTGCTCACCATTGCCCCGGACCCCACAATTGGGGACCCTGGTAACTCCCTTTCCTTACAATACCTTACATGGTCCAATATGACCCTCATCCAACATGCAAGTTGGGATTCCCATCAATTAGGTAATGCACGCTTGGCTTCTCCTCATAATAGGGGCCTTACAAAATGCGCATACAATCATGAGGGGTAGACATTGATCATATACTAACAACCACATGACATCATTGGAGCATAGCTCTCTGCACCACCCATGGTCCTCGAGGCACTATTCCAGACAATGGGCTTAATTCACAGGGTGAGGGAGTTGCCACACGATAGAATCACTCATAGAGCTTTTGAGGCAGCTATACAGTTATCTCAGAGTGGGCATGATAGAGCCTTGTACTCACACGTCACAACTTGGTTCACGACACATGGGCTTGATATGGAGAGTTGGCCACCTTTTCAGTACGACTTTGACTCACCTTCTTATCACCTCTCGCAGCGAGAGAAATCTGGTGCTCAGTCACGACCAGTGTTGTTATCGGACGCGTATGGTTCATTTGGCAGACGTGGGATATAAGGTTTCAGACGTCTGGCTAGGAAAATGATTCAAACTTTGCCCCTTTTTTTTAAGTGTTGTTGAACGCACATACATTCTGAGCCTTGAGCTGATAATGACCAGGTTCCAGCACATGCAAGTCTAAGGGGTGCATGCTCCTGTGCTTTGGCTGTAGATTATATTCATGAATGATGACAAACTACAGTATGTAATGATAAATTGGCAATTTCCAATTGCACATCCAAGCTCGTTTCTGCACATTTATTTAGCATATGTATCTGTAGACTGTACATAGGTTGATATAGCATATGTTTATGTACCTGTAGATAATATGGTAATGTACAGAGTACATGTGGACTCTACACATCTGTGCATTTAATTATGTACATGTGGAAGCATCTGTTCTCATGCATAATGGACCTGTAGACTGCATGGAGTTGGACCATGGTTATGCACTTGTAGCCTGAAGAATATGTAGACTATATACATAACTCCTATGATTTTGGACAACGTCTTGAATTGTTATGCTCTGATTCTCTTCATATTTTTTTGTTCTAAATTTTGGTCACGTATGAAACGATTCAGGATCGGGAACCATACTCGTTCCATACTTCCATACCCGTATGGTATGGACGTATGGTTCCCGTATGGAACAACCATGGTCACGACTTATGGAGGCTCTACATCAGGAGAGTATAGAGATCACCCATTTTAGAGGGGAGGATGTCAGACTACATAGACTAGTTTCTCAACATTATGCCTGATGGATTCATATAGAGACCATACTATATGGACATCTATATGCCACAGAGTTCACGATTAGTGATTGGCCAACTAAGGGTCGCATCACACAGTCTGGAGATCGAGAGTGGGAGACACAGTGGGGTCTCGAGAGCAGAGCGGATCTGCAAACTATGTAGAGAGGAGGTGGAGAGTGAGGATCATTTCGTATGTCAATGCAGAGCATACACACATATTAGAGACAGATATGAGACTTTGTTCAAAGGACAGCCCACCCTACGAGAGATTATGGACTCCCGAGATCAGAGACAGTTAAGACGTTTCTTGATAGAGATTTAGAGGCATAGAGATGCACTCTTACCACTAACACACACACAGCTAGACATGTGGAAAGGAGAGAGCTACATCTCACTGATTTTTTCTAGAGGTGTAGAGTCCCCTCCCCACTTGATTCCGAGGAGGGAGTGACACTACAATAGGCAGAGGTGAGTCGAGCTAGATGACGACCACGAGTCACAGCGCTCAGAGGAGTGAGGCTATACCATTGCCAGATACAAGATTCGAGCCCGACATCGCGAGGCGACTGAGAAGCGGGTAGCCCTCATGAGAGCAGGTCCTATAGCTTTCATACAGGCAGCTCTAGCACCGGCTTCACCTATGTATCACATCCTCCACCCCTCCATTACCGCTGGATGGAGCTAGTAGACAGATGAATCTTCATGATTGTATTGCCCTCAGCATATAGACATGCATATACCCCCAGAGATAGGGCTCCATTAGCCTTAGTATTTTACCACACATGTTTGAGACTAGATTGTATTAGCTTTTTATGATCTTGTTTTACTTTTGAGACAGCCGGATGACATCCACATCATGTATCTTATGTTTTGTCTCATAGGCAGACTTTGGCCTATCATAGACGTAAAAACTCTCTCTCTCCCTCTCTCTCTCTCTCTCTCTCTCTCTCTCTCTCTCTCTCTCTCTCTCTCTCTCTCTCTCTCTCTCTCTCTCTCTCTCTCTCTCTCTCTCTCTCTCTCTCTCGGTGTTTGGCCCTCCCCCCCTCAGCCCAAACACAGAAAGGGGTGACTCTTCAGCAGGCTCAGACTCCCCGAGCTAGGAGACGACCCCGTGCTAGAGGATATCGGGCCCCGAGACATCACCGACATCAGATTGCAGAGATCCAGGCTCGTCACCATCGCGCCATGGAGGAGAGACGATTCCAGATGATGGCTGATCTCGCTGCAGCTATCACGATGGCCCTGACTCAACCTCCACCTATGTATCACATCTTACACCCGCCCACTGGCACAGGATGGAGCTAGTTAGTCATTTCAGATGCATTCCCATGCTTGTTGTACTACCCCTTTGCATATAGACTGTCATAGATATCACACTCCATACACCCCCCCACTTTCATGGGTATCTCCACACGCATTTCACGGAGATATGTATCAGCTTTACCAGTTTCTTTTTCAGCACTTTTATCTTCTCTGATAGACAGAAGATACACCCATGTACATCGATTTGTCTCATAGGCCGAGTTCGGCCTCCTAATAGACGTAAAAACACTTTCTTTCTTTCTCTCTCTCTCTCTCTCTCTCTCTCTCTCTCTCTCTCTCTCTCTCTCTCTCTCTCTCTCTCTCTCTCTCTCTCTCTCTCTCTCTCTCTCTCTCTCTCTCTCTCTCTCTCTCTCTCTCTCTGTTTTTCTCTGTTTTAGGGTTTTGCAACCTGTTTTTCTCTGTTTTTAAGGTTTTGCAGCCTGTTTTTCTCTGTTTTTAGGGTTTTGCAGCCTGTTTTTCTCTGTTTTTAGGGTTTTGCCAGCCTCTTTCCATCTGATTTTAGGGTTGCGCTCTGATTTTTAGGGTTTCACAGCCTCTATCCCTCTGATTTTAGGGATTTGTAGCCTCTTTTCTCTGATTTTAGGGTTTCGCAGCCTCTCTCTGATTTTAGGGTTTCGCCTGCCTCTTTCAAGCTGATTTTAAGGGTTTTGCAAATGCGCTGCCCTGATCTTAGGGTTTCGAAGGTAGCACAGCTGTGATTTTTAGGGATTGGAAGAGAAGCAGCTCTGCTTTTTAGGTTCTGAAGAGGGGCAGCTCTGAATATTAGGGTTCTGAATATGCAAAGCTCTGATTTTAGTGTTTTGAAGGAGGCACACCTTGGATTTTAGGGTTTCGAAACTCTGTTTTTAGGGTTATGCATCCTTCCTCTCTCAGAAATGAGTTCGTTTCTCTCTCTGTTTTTAGGTGCAGGACTGATTTTAGGTAAAGCCTCTGATTTTAGTGTTTCGAACCCCTGATTTAGGATTTGGCACTTGTATCCCATTGTATCCCAAAGCTGATTTTCAGGTTTCCTGCCTGCTGTGCAAACATCCACAACCACCTCTCTCTCTCTCTCTCTCTCTCTCTCTCTCTCTCTCTCTCTCTCTCTCTCTCTCTCTCTCTCTCTCTCTCTCTCTCTCTCTCTCTCTCTCTCTCTCTCTCTCTCTCTCTCTCTCTCTCTCTCCCTCCCTCCTCGCTCCCTGTCTACAGCAACAACATGGAAGGCAGGAAAAGCTTTGCCTCTGCCCTCTTGCACCAGCCGCTTTCTATACCAGCCCCAGTCAACAAACCAACAGCATGGGAGTCTTACTTACTCCAAGAAGTGAAGAAACTCCAAGGAGAAATGGAAGCAATGAAGCAGGAAATTAGTAAGAAAGATGAACAAATAGCCACATTGCAACAAAAGCTTGATGAAACACAAGGAAATAGCCAGCAAACAGGAGCTGAATCAACAAATAAAGTCGACTTGGCAACACAATTATCCGAGGTAAAACTATCCAGCTCTACACATTTTTCAAAAGAAGTAATGTCTGTGGTAAAGGAGCAGGAATTGGTGGAAAGCAACAAGAAAGTTATCAGGATTGGAGGCCTCCCCCTAGGATGGGACAGGGAGGACATCGCACCCGAGTTAAAAGATGACTCCATCCTTGAAACAGAAGTACTAGAAGCACAACTAACCAAGGTGGTCCCCTTCATCAATCTAGGGTCTCCGATCTTCATCACACCCAAAGGAACTCGGACAAGGGTAAGCTATTTTGACATGTCAGATAAGATAGCTGTCATGAAGCAAGCAAAGTCACTACAAGGTACTAAAGTATGGATAGCAGATGAACTCACCCCACTCCAACTTAAAAATCGACCAGCAGAGTTAACTAAAGTCAGAGAAGCCAGGAAGAATGGAAAGTGGGCAGTATACAGAGGCGGTCAAGCTATTATCAGAGATTTCCATACCCATACCACATAGGAAGAAACAGCTATCTCCCTCATTTGTAATATATATTGATGTAATTTTGAAACTCTTATGAGTCATAAGAGTGCTTTGGAAGCCACATCCCCCCGCTTTTATTTTTATTTTGATTTTTCCCTTTTATTATAGCCCCTTGAGGGCTTCCCCCCAAGTGGAATGTAATGTTTTGATGTACCTGATCGGTCCCATAGGTCGATTTCGGCCTCCCGTGGACGTTAATATTTCTCTCTCTCTCTCTCTCTCTCTCTCTCTCTCTCTCTCTCTCTCTCTCTCTCTCTCTCTCTCTCTCTCTCTCTCTCTCTCTCTCTCTCTCTCTCTCCCTCTCCCCCTCCCCCCCCTTCCCTCCCTCGATCCACTCTCGCCCCAAGACACACTCACATCACACATCACCACCATCCTACATGACTAAGCTCTACACAGCTTTCCACACCACACGCATACACACTCTCCACGCACGAGATCCATCCCCCAAAACCATTGGTATGATTTAGATTGTTGGGAGCTAAGGAAGCATCTACGGATTTTAGAGCACAGAGGGGATATTACACACAAGACAGCAAAGTAAGACATGCGAAGCCTTATGCGCCGCAAGCGACGAGAATGGGAGGAGAGACAGTATCGAGATATCTATCACTTGCTCATGAGCTGAGACAGTGCAATGGCGTGGCGATGCATGAGAGAGAGGAGACTATAAACACCCATTTGAGACCCAAGCACTTGGCATAGCTATGCACAGAGCCTATACCAAATCCCATACCAACCCCCATTCCCAGGCCACATAGCTCGCCCCCCACTACCTCTAACTTCTTCGCATCGACTATGGTGAGCCGCACCATTACCCATCTACAGCATGGAAGGGCTCACCACCAGTTCGGTTTACACGCAGAGGATTTCATCTACCGATGCACTACTCTAGCACCGCTCATTGCCCCCCTCTTCAATCGAGCACTCGTTGAAGGGTTCCTTGACTCATAGATTGAGCACATCATTGTGCCCATCCATATGTCACGCGATGTTATGGATCCAGCCACATACCGAACAATCATGATTGGCCTCATATTGGCCAAGTTATATGGGGCAGTGCTAGAGACAGAGTTGAGCACTCTCGCAGAGAGGAAGGATATCAGGGCACCAAGATAGGAAGGATTCCGGCGAGATTACTCTACCATTGACCACATCTTCACTCTGAGATGCTTGATCGACCAAGCATGAGTGAGGAAGAGAAGATTATATTGTTGCTTTGTGGACTTCCGCAAAGCCTTCGACATAGTCCCTAGGGAGTTGCTCTTCAGATGTCTACTCGATATCGCGGCTCCAAAGAAGATGATATTGGGGATCTACACCTTATATGAGAGAGTAACGAGTAGAGTCAGATGCTCAGGTGGTCTATCTGATTCACTTGCTAGCACCATCCGGGTGAAGTAAGGGTTCCCTCTCTCACCCACCCTCTTTGGTTTATACATTGACGAGATAGTGGACTTCATACGACAACAAGGAGGGGAGGGCACTAAGGTACGAGGGACTACTGTCCACATTCTTTTATATGTTGATGATATTGTGCTTGTTTCAGAGTCAAGAGAGGGTCTATAGCATCACCTACACAGCCTGGACGATTTCTGCACACACAGAGTTATCAGTGAGCCTTGGTAAAACCAAGGTTCTAATCTTCCATACATCAACACAGGCGAGGAGACACAATTCTATCACAGTACTAGGCAGACCCATCGAGGTAGTGGGATCATATGTCTACTTCGGAGTGACATTCACAGGAGCCTCTCGGGTGGTTTCCATGTCTCACGCAGCCCGTGATCGCGTCACACGAGGATACACAGCACTAGCTTTGATGAAGAGACAGTGTCACCGGGCATATTTTCAAGAGCCCCGCACAAAGGGGTAGCTCTTTGACACTTTTGTTACCCTAGCACTCATGAATGGAGCAGCCATATGGGGATCTCGATTTGTCCCATCATCATGGACAGCATTGGAGAGGCCACAAATTCTCATGATCGCCAAGCTCATCTGCAGCAAATCTTCTGTACCCCGTGATATCATCAAGGAAGAGCTTGCTCCACCACCGATGCTAGTAGAGGCACTCTTCCAGACAATATGCCTATTACACATGATCCAATGCCTGGACACATAGTGCATCACTTACAAAGCTTTCCAGGCATCACGCAACATGGCACTAGAAGGAGACACCTCCTCATGGTACACAGACATGGGGATTGGCTGGCCCTCCATGGTTTTGACATAGACGTACTACCACCAGTAGAGTACGGCTCTTAGGACCCCACCTATAAGCTCTCCCACCAAGAGGGGAGGATCATTCGTCAGGAGATATGGCATACTAAGAGGACATGGATCAGCCCGAGGGATACATTGACACCGAAAATGCTTCACTATTGTGAACATTTTCTACAGATCTCGAACCAAGGCTTCATTGAGACTCCGCGCTACATGTAGACAT
>CM035410.1:30354969-30364969 GCA_020310875.1 Ceratopteris richardii
ACATATATAACAATGGTAGATGGCTTCATCTTTCTATGCCTCCCATTTGCTTCAATGTTCATGTAGTCATGAGAAACTTGATGAATGACTCAAGGATCCACTCCATGTGGATGATTCAATAAATAGAATGAAGGCTCAAGCCTCCCTTTAAATGCGAAACAAGAAAAAAAAAATCTATACATGAAACAACCTTCATAATCAATCTAAAGGGCGCTAGATCCACAAAAAGGAGCTACCTTAATTTATGATACTTTATATAAATTGATCCTCATTCAAGATCAATCCAAGGTCCAATGCTCCATATAATAGGCGCCAATCCCTTTTGCATCCATTGAAACCATCTCCTACCCTTCATGATTGTGCTTTGTAACAATGCATATCATAGTTGATACTCATAGATACTTCTTTATCAAGTAGTAGGAGGTTGGAAGCCAATCGGCATCAAATTTCGACTACTAGAGCTTCTCATGATAAATTAATGCATGGTGCAAAGCTTATTCATATCCATCAATTTTAGAATGTTCAATGAACTTCCTTTCCTAGTTTCATTAGTATTTATGGTATGTAAGCTACCTTTAGTTATTGGAAGGTTTCGACCCGTCTATTTGTACCCTTCTATGTCAATCAACCCCTTTGCTATCGGTCTTCTTCACATTTAACCATCTCTGCCGTCTATTCGATAAGGGTCCTTGTAATACAGAGCACAAGTGAGCAATGTTGTTTCTTTCGGTTCTGGTTGAACAAAGAACTTTATCCAGTCGTCTCCACTTACGAAGAAATAATCACAAGTAAATGAACTAGTCGGGCATACGTACGGAATCTCTTCGAAAAAAACAGCTGAACAACGCACATCAATCCGCTCATAATTACCCACAACCATGCTGAAGGTATACGCAGAGAACTCTATGACTCTCAAGTAACCAATGTATTTGTCAACCGCTCACAACCATGAGCATGTTCCGCCGATGTACACACAAAAGCTCGTCTGCAATACTTCCAAGAACCAAGCCAGATAAAACAGTTTCTAATAGATGTTAATGAACGATCACCTAAGCAATCAGTCACAATTACTCATCTAAGTACTCGTCATAAAGAAAGAGAAACAAGCAGGTAGAATCAAACCCCTACTTCGAGTCCATGCAACAAAAGAAAAAGCTTCTAGGCAATGTTACCTGTAATTTCACACGGAACTCCTTCTCCATGGGGTATCAGGACCGACCTTGTAAAGAGTTGAGGAGAAGAGGGGATGATAGGCTCATGAGATTCAGGATCTAGGAATATAACGGATATACTAGATTCCAGAGAGCCGTCAAGAACTTTCCAGCTGCTCTCTACCGATACCTGGACATCACTGCCATCGCCCTCCATTGTAGAACTACTTGCAGAACTACCTGCCCGAAAGGTCATACCTCTGCGAGCGAGGAAGAGATTAACAGAAGGGAGAGATTCGATCGATCGCCAGCAAAACGCAGTTCGATATCTCAATTGACCATGTGATCAATCGATGCGTCGGAAAAGATGATTCCCTTTGCGAACAATTCGAACCAACAGATGACATAACAGGCTCACCTGAGATCTCCTCTCATAGGCGTAGCCCATGGATATGTTGTAGAGTGGCCGGAGATCTCCTCTCATACCGGTAGCACATGGACATGTTTTCAGGTGACCGGAGATGACTTTTTAGATCATTGTAAAAGTGTTCCAAGAGCACATGAATGTTCGGTGGTTGGATTTCTGGTGGTCGAACATGGACTTTGGGTCATCGGATTTAGGTGCACATGACTCGAGTGGCCGAAAAAATGAACTTTAGGTCACCAAATTCAAGTGCACATGAAAGTTCAACGGCCAATTTTAGGGCATACATGAAAATATACTAAAGTTTTTTATGATAAAAAATATACTTCAAATCAGCATATTTAGGCACACATGAAGATTTAGATCATCATAGTTAGGCATCATATTTAAGTGGGAATCATAATAAGATCACCATATTTCTATAATCATAATCTTGTTAGACTTATTGTACTTTATACTAAGAAAAATATTTACACACCATATCTATCACTTATCTAGTATAATATAGCTTCATAAACATATCGATCACTTATCCAATGTTCACTTTGGAGCATATCTAAACTATCTTTTTGCTCCAATGGAATAGTATCATTCGTTATGTTGTCTCTCTCAATTGACTAATATGGAAGAATCGATGGATTTTGTAGTCCAAAGGTAACTCTAAGGAGTACACAATATTAATAAGGTTACTTATGATCTTCCAAGGCCCATGGTCTATAGGGGAAATCCTAGCAATTCGGCTATTCAAAAGCCAATTCTTGCTACAGTTTGCAAGAAGAATTTGATCCCTTTGTTGAAAATACATGGAGATATATTGTAATAGGTTCTTCACCTTTCCATTTTGTAGGAAAACATCTACGCCATGTACATCATGCTGAACTCCCCAACAACAATAGTTGGGGAAGTAATATCTTTCAACTAACTCAGTACCACTTGTTTTCTCTCTAATCTATATAATAAAAAAGGCAACACCTCCTCTATTATCATAATAAAGAAGGCAATACCTCCTCTAAATTCTAGAGCCACTCGATCTTCTTTGGCTCTTCTTTGGCACTTCACACAACCATTTGCACCTATTTTTGTAGTGTGGATCATTGTTCTTGTTCTTCTGTTGCAGTGGAATGTAGCTAATCTAGATTCTAGAATGTGTTTTAGAGATAAGGTTTTACCATCCTTTCAAGACCTTACACTATATCCATATGTCTTATTATATTCTCAATCAATGGATGAAGATCTTATCTTTGTTTTTTGATATCGAACTCAAAGATTTCATCAAGATTATCAACACTAATCCTAGGTTGAGATGATGCCATTCCATCCCCTCCCTTCTTGTGTACTATTGTTTTCCTAGATATTTGTATAAGTTTTATAAAGTTTTGGATGTTTTTGGGAGCATCCTAGAGATGTTCTTTTTCTCTCTCTATACATGCCTTTTTGACTTTAGACTATCTCCATTGTATTAAGGAAATACATTTTGCTTGAATTTTTTTTCTTTATGTACTTGAAAAAAAGGGCTTCACCCCATTTCAACACCCTCGGATCACCCAAAAGGGGATTTTTTCCCCAAAGTTCGGTCAGTTGATCTCATGTGTGAGGCGCATCACGAGAAGCACATGAATGTTCGATGACTGGATTTTGGGTGGTCAGATATGGACTTTAGGTCACTGGATTTAGATGCATATAAAGAGCTAGCAGTCGAATTTTAGGTGGCCAGAGAAATGGACCTTGAGTCACCGGGTTAGGTGCACATGAGGGTTTGGTGGCCAGTTTTCAGGTGGTCGGAGATCTCCTCTCATATGGGTAGCACATGGATATGTTTTTGAGTGGCTGCAGATCACTTTTTGGGTCACTCAAAAAGTGTTCCAGGATCACATGAATGTCCGGTGGTTGGAGATGGACTTTGAGTCACCAGATTTAGGTGCACATGAAGATGTGGTGGCCGAATTTTAGCTTGCCAGAGAAATGGACCTTGAGTCACCAGATTAGGTGCACATGAAGGTTCGATGGCCGATTTTAGGGTGGCCAGAGATAGACTTTGGGTCACCTCATTTAGGTGCACATGGAGGTCTTGTATTCAAATTTTTGATGATGAAAAAAAATATACTTCAAATCAACATATTTAGGCGCACATGAAGATTTAGGTCATCATATTTAGGCATCATATTAATTGGGCATGATAATAAGATCACTGGACTTCTATAATCATAATCTTCTTAGAATTATTGTACTTTATGCCAAGAAAGATATATACACACCATATTGAATTTCACATCACCACTACTACACTAAATAAAAGTGTATAAAAAGATGACTATATATCATTGATTACCAATCAATCATGTACAATACATCATATAATAAACCCATGACTCTTTATTCAAGTTGCATAAGTTTGAACAGTACAAGAATGACTAACATCATATATGAAACTACAATGTTTATCATAAACCACTAGGCATTGTCTTGATTTCACTCCCATGTAGTAATCTTCATTCCATGACCCAAATTTACCTACCTAAACAAGGGAAAAAAAAGAATGATATTAGTTGAATAAAATCCATGGAAAGATTATGAAAAAACATGTTGTGTATACATTAAATTCAAAAGAATTCCATAAACTTTGCGCATTTCAATCTTCGATTGCTGCTTGCTCGACGAAGTATTGTCTAAATAATGCCATCCTTACTCTACATGCTAGATCTCATTATGAGTAGTTGGAACCTCTTAATTCAACCACTTCATTATCATTTGGATATGGATCTTCTTGGTCATTAGGTTCAATCTTGATTTTTAATTGAACAAAATTAAGAAGTAAACAACAAGCACTTATTATCAAGGGGACCATAGGTAGATCTACATTGACATTTTGTAGAATTCTCCATCGGTTTTCTAAGATCCCAAATGCATTTTCAATTTTGACTCTACTCTTTGATAATTACTTGTCTAATGCTCTCTTTTCTCTTAGATGGTCTCCTACTTGACTACAGAATGGTTTTACTAAGAAAATTCTTGCCTTATATGCTGAGTCACCTAAGAGAAAAGGTCTTATTATCTCACCTTGAACTTCCAATGTTGGTGAGTTAAGTAACAATCCTTGTTTTAATTGTTGATACAAAGAAGACGCTTTGAAATGTGTGGAATCATGCATTCCACCTGGACCTCTACATATAATACTCCAAAAAAGCTTCCTTGAGCCCATAATGCCTTGGAGTAGAACACTAGGGAAACCATGTCTACATATGTATTGTGTGGGATATAAGCCATGGTTTGGCTTCCTATACAAGTGTATATGTGTATCATCTATGGCACCTTCTATTCGAGGAATTTATGTCAAAGACCTAAATTCATCCATAATAGTTCATAAACGTTCATCTTTAGGAACATTGATCCCATAACAATCATACATATCTTTATTACTTAGAATCTTACAAATTATGATAGTGTACTTTCTAATTATGGAGTCACCTATTCCAAAAAGCTTAGACATTGTGCGTGTATTATGACCTTGTGCTAGTCTCCACAATACACATGCTAAGGCCAATTTAGGTGTTATGGGATCTCTTACATAAATGGATGAGTTTGATATGGATAAGAATGGAGACACTAAGCTTAATAAGACACTAAAAGATTCATATGACATGCGATAGGCAATTTAGTTGGCATCCTAAGAGAGAGTTTTGACCAAATGGTATTATGAATAGAGTTCCAAAACACTCTTCGTTTTGGAAATATCCACCATTCTCTTAGCAAAAACTTAGTTGCACCATGCTCTAAAAGTGCACAAATCCACATCCAATAAGATTTAGCATGAGAACTAGATGCTCGCATTCTCTTGTTGGGTGGTTCATCATCATTTCTTCTTGTATGCACTTCATCTTCGCATATACAATCCATATTCATAAGAAATAAAGATAAAAATGATATCCACTCGAATGTTTCCATCCTATTAAAAAAAAGATAGCTTAGTATCATTTAATTTAAGTTATTATTATTCACATAAATATAACATGTTTAAAACATTCAAAATAGGAGCTCCATTCAATATTAATAAGAAATTTCCATTCAATAGTCCAAATAAAAAGATATAATAAACTACATCAACTTCTTCTTTATGAAATAAAGAAACCAAACCCTTACATAGATGAAAATGTCTATAAAACTACATAATAAAAGCACGACTGATTGCCATGACCATTCATGAACTTTAATAACTCAAGATAAACTTTTCTTGTATCTTTGCTCTCTTTGTTGCATAATAATTTTCTCCTCCCAAATGCTCTGTCACTCTTTGTCTTCCATTTGCTTTTGGAACATTGCTTCTTCAAATTCCCGCCTTCATGCTTCTATCTCCTTCACGACATCACACATTTTTGACATGCCATCCACGATACTCTTTGACTTCTTCTTTTGATTTTTTTTTCTATTATATGTACCCTTGATTTGTATGTCATCTACAACATCTTTCTCACTTTGAGAAGCTTGATCTCGAACTGTATCATCAATCTCTATAGGTTGTTCTTCATTAAGTGCATTCCCTTGAGAGCTTTGTCGGCCATCACTATCAAATGCATTAGAAAATCCAATGCATTTAGGGGATGAACCCTAGAGAGATTCACATGCATCGAAAAAATTCCACATTGAAGGAGTACTTCCCATACATTTTTATTTCATTGACTCTTTCTTATGCCATTTTTTAGTGTGTCAATTCGATTACGAACCTGATCACAGCTAAAAGATAGTCCACACTCCTTATTTAAAGAATTGACTACTTGCTCCCAATCTTTCAAGCGAAGATTTCCATGCTTAATGCGGACATGTACATCTTCAAAACATTTAATTAAGGTAAATGTATGAGAATCATCCCACATTACTCCTCTTCTCTTTGCCCCTCTTCCATCATTCATTGTAGGAATATGATCAACATGAGGGGGTTGGGTGTCTATGGATGGATTTTCACCAATGCATCCTTCATCATCGTGTTTAAAAATGAAAATTGTGTTGGAAGTGGGGTGAGCTTCAATAACAATTAATCATAGGTTTACAGGATCTTCCAACACATGAACCTTAGCATACACACCTTAATACTAAAAAGAGATGAGTGAGAGATAGAGAGAGAATAGACAATATCCTTCAAAGTGTACGGTAAGCTAGGATGCTCACCTACACTATCTTATGTTCCAATGTCATATTACAATGTGTGAATATGATACAAACTAACAATAACTGAATCAAGATAGAAATAGGAACTAGATATAAGAGATTAGGTGCCTAAGAGGTATGAAGAGTGTGTGTGTGTGTGCATGCAAGATAGAGAGAGAGAGAGAGAGAGAGAATATGGAGAATGTGAACAATTTAGAGCTATTGTATAGTAAACCTGAATTTTGATTATCCCTAAATCAGAAACTAGTGAATGAACAAGTGAGAATGAAAGTAGACTTGTTACTCACAATAACTCAGAAAGTGATGCTGATGGTTGGCTGACACGAACTCCTCTGGATAACTCTAGATATAGAGCACACCTCGTCCAAGAGTATAGAAACTCTCCTCCTTGATCTCCTTACATTGAGCTAGTGCTTTAGCTTGAGCATGAGAAGATTGATCTCCTTGAGAATATGATTTATCAATGACCTTGGCTTCTATTATATATTTTTTAAGTCCCTTGAAAAGCACTCTCACGATGAGATAAATCGCCAAAGCAAAAAGCATGCTCCAATGGAAATATCACAATCTCCTTCACCAAAATGCCTTAATCATGTCAAATTAGCTTTTTTAATAAACAAGTTTGTGAAAAAACTTTCTAGCTACACCACTGCATCCGAAAGGTTTTGAACCATGGTGGCCTAATTACAAGTTGTTTGTTCTAGCCAATTATCAAGAGTGATTTTTCTTGTAAGGCTTCTACAAAATTTACATCATATGGCTATTATTGAGAAGTTTTGAACCTATTTGGGACATTGTTTCCAACAAAACCCCCTTCAATGTCATAATGGTTCAAGGTTTAATAACCTGTAAAACTTTTTGTGACTCTACAAATATATTTCTTAACCACTGAATCTTAAGCTGACTGATCGTGCACAAACCCGGACACTTCAGAAACTGCAAACTGAATGTCTGGACATGTATTACATAGATATATCAAGCAACCAATTGCTTGAACATATAATGTAGCATCAAATGGTTCTAAATCTACTTTTGACTGTAATGACACATTGACATCCATAGGTGTCTGCATAGGCTTGGAGTCTGTCATCTCAAACCTTTACAATAATTTCTCAATGTATTTTTGTTGTGTCATGTAGATACACTTATCTTTCTATATGAATTCAATTCCAAGATAATAATGTAAAATCCCTATGTCATTTACATCAATTGTATGCTTAAGTTGTCCTTTAAACAACTGAAGATTTGAATCTCTGGGACCTACAATAATTATATCACTTTGTAGATCATCCTGAACACTAGGTGCTTCATTCTTAACTGAAGCAAGAGCTAAAATTTTATGAATCCTGGTCTTCTTGTTGTCTCCTTGTCTGACTTTTGATTCTTACAATGTATTCCTTTATACCATTGTCCTTCCAAGTTTGATATACCCACTTTGTCATATTCTTGAAAAGTGGTGGAATCCTTTCTGATTCTTCAATATCTCTTTCTTCTGGAACTTTGGAACCTTCTCCAACTTCATAAGTGGGAACTTCAAGAGCTATTGATCATGGACTAGGTACTGATGTAGGTAATGTAACTCTCTCTTCACCTTTATCAAGTGCATCTTTAAGGGCTTGAGAAGATTCATCACCCCCCTTGTATGGTTGAATGTAAGAATCGAAATTCCTTCTAAAAAATGCATAATAATCTACTTTGATGAATTTTGGAATCTCTTCCTTCTTATCATAAATTTGACTTTTTGCAATATATGCATTGTGTGAGAGTAGGAAATCACCTCTATCTAGAAAATAGAATCTGTATCCTTTGCTTTCAATTGCATAACCAATAAAGATAACTTTAATGGCTTTTACATCAAGCTTACCATGATCCTTCTTCTCAATGTGAACATAAGCTAGGGAGCCAAAAACTTTGAAGTAACTCACATTGGGCTTCTTCCCATAATAAGCTTCATAAGGTGTGATGACCTTTAAAGCTTTTGTGGAAGACCTATTTAGAATGTGATTAGCTATATGTGTTGCATCAAACCAAAAATTTGGAGAAAGCTTTTTGGATGATATCATACTATGCATCATCTCAACAAGTATCCTATTCTTTCTCTCTACAACACCATTCTCTTTCGGAGTGTAAGCAACAGTGACTTGATGAGAGATACCCTTGCCTTCAAGAAAAGACTTAAAGTCTTTTGACATGTATTCTCCTCCTCTATCACTTCTCAAAATTTGGATCGTTGAGTAACTTTCCTTTTCAACCATAGCTAAGAACTTCTTAAAAGTAGGAAAAATCTTTATTTTCACTTTAAGACCATAAATCCACGAATATCTTGAGAAATCACCAATGAAAGTAAGAAAGTACCTATAACCTTGAATGGAATCTGTTCTCATCGAACCATTCACATCTGAATGTATGATCTGTAACTTCCTTGTGGCTGTGATGTATCCATGCTTCTTGAAAGGTAGTTTGTGAAGCTTTCCCTCAAGACATCCTTCACATGACTTTGCATCATCTGATAAAGCAAAAGTAGGCAAACTCTCCACCATACCTTGATCTTTAATATGCTTGAGAGTTGTGTAATTGATATGGCCAAATCTAGCATGCCACAACTTCATGTTCTCCTTAGGTGTAGTAGACCTAGCAACACTTATTTTGGACAACACAAGCATGCCACTTCTATTTTAACCTTGAAGTAGACAATGATCCTCATGAGATGAGAGGATCTTACATGAATCTTTATAAAAATAACTTTATAACCATCTAACAAGAAAGTAATCATAGAGAGAAAAATCTTCTTCATGTCTGGAACATAAAGAACATTGGAAATTATGAAATTTCCACATGCTTTGGACTTAAGGTTAACTTCTTCAACACCTACAACATCTAAATGAGGACCATCTCCAATGGTCACTCTTGACTTGAAGAGTTAGAAAGAGCAAAAAATACCTTCTTGCAACCTCTCATATGCTTAGTACCTCCAGAATAAAAAATCCACGGATTATTTGAGATTGCATTTAATGCTACTTGATCAAAATCTACTTCTTCAATAGTAACACATGCATATGAATCTACCTTTGAAGCTTTAGGTTTTGGATCATCTTCAACCTCTCATATGCTTAGTAACTCCAGAATAAAAAATCCAAGGATTATTTGAGATTGCATTTAATGTTACTTGATCAAAAGCTACTTCTTCAATAGTAACACATGCATATGAATCTACCTTTGAAGCTTTAGGTTTTGGATCATCTTCAACACTATTATGTGATGCCTT
>CM035410.1:30402469-30404969 GCA_020310875.1 Ceratopteris richardii
GTGCAAAACCCTTGGCTACCAATCTAGCTTTGTACCTATTAATTGACCCATCAGAATTTCTTTTAAGTTTATAGATCCATCTAGATCCTATTACCTTCATGGACTCCTTCTTTGGTACTAGCTCCCATGTGTCACTTTCCTTGAGTGCTTCAATCTCCTGATCCATAGCTTCTTTCCATTCTGTCTTGGTTATGGCTTCTTCATATGATCTTGGTTCTTCAATTGACAAATCTTTGGCAAGATAAACATAGTGTTTAGTAACAAGAGATGTATCATACCCATATCTGATAGGTTTTTTGCTCTCTCTTTGTGATCTTCTGATTGATTGAGTTGAAGATTCAGGTATGTCTTCAAGTTTCTTCATCTTCATTTTGCCCTTGGACTTCCATGCCTTGAACTCTTCAAGGTTGATAATGTCTTCATCATCTGAATTTGAGTCTTCATTCTGAGTAGGTTCTTCCTGAGCAAGACTTGGAAACTCCTCCTCCAAGTCATAGGGTAGTTTAAACTTCCTTCATTCATTCTCATACCAAGAATCATTTTCATCAAAGACAACATCTCTACTAACCATGAATCCCTTATTGGAAGGGTTATAAAACCTCTATCCTTTCTGATTTAGATCATATCCAATAAAGATGCACTTCTCAGCCTTAGGTCTAGCTTACCTCTTATCTGAGAAGGAATGTGTACATATGCTGCACATCCAAATATCCTGCAATGGTCTAGTGAGGGTCTCTTACCATGCCATGCTTCATAGGGTGTCATCCCATCAAGGGACTTAGATGGTAACATGTTTATGAGGTAAGTGGCAGTAGAAACACTCTTTGCCCATAGGTAATTAGGTAACTTTTTTTCATTCAACATAGACCTAGCTGTTTCAACAATCAGCCTATTTCTTCTCTCAGCTACCCCATTCTGTTCAGGAGTATACCTTGTGGTGATTTCTCTTTTAATGCCTCTGTCTTGCAAGAAGTCTTCAAACTCATTGGAGAAGTACTCACCTCCTCCATCTGACCTTAGCCTCTTTAGATTCTTCCCTGTCTGATTCTCAACAAGTGCAAGATATTTTTTAAAACAATTAAACACCTCATCCTTGTGCTTCATGAAGTACAATACAGTCCACCTGCTATAATCATCAATAAAAGATACATAGTACCTTGATCCTGAGATTGAGGGGTCTCTGCTTGGTCCCCATACATCTGTACGGACAAGCTCTAGGTAGTCCTCATGCATGTAGCCTTTCCTTGAGAACGGTAACCTGTGAGACTTCCCAAATTGACAAGCACTACATTTATATATCATATGTTGTTTGGAAACATTGGGTATTCCAATTACACATTGATCCCTGCATATCTGTTTCAAGGTTCTTTCTCCTAGATGCCCTAATCTTTTATGCCAAATCTCAAGCTCTGAAAGTGTTTGATCTTTATAACTGTAGAGTGCAATATTCTTTGTGTCTTCTAGCTCAAAAGTGAAAAGTCTACCTGATTTTTCTCCTTTAGCAATTCTCTTGAACTACTATTTGGGATCCTCCACAAATGCTCCAAATCAGTTGAATCTGACCTGCAGACCTTTCTCCACAATCTGTCCAACACTCATCAAACTTTTTGTAATGGTTGGTACATAGAGTACCCTACTCAACAAGTTCTGATTTCCATCACAAGTCTTAACATTTCCAACTTTAACTACTGAGTGTTTGGTGTCATCACCTATTTGTACTTGATGCTTACCTTTTGGTTCCTCAAGATCAGAGAGTAGTGCTACATTGCCAGCCACATGATTTGAGCATCCTGAGTCAATGTAGAATATGTGGATAATTTGTACCTAGTTTTGAAGTCATGTTCATGCTCAGAAGAGAATCATCCTGCTCTTCTGTATAGTTTTTGTAGTCCTTTCTGGTTTTGAATCCTCCTTGGTAGTTGCCATTGTAGTTGTTATTGTAATTGTTGTTGTAGTTGTTGTAGTAGCCTTGGTGATGGTTGAATCTTCCTCTTGACTGTGAATATCCACCTCTTTGATATCCTCTTCCTCTCTGATTCTTGTAATTCCTGAAACACTCATCTATAGTATAATTTGATAAACCACAAATGTTGCATGGTGAGGAGTTATAGGATCTCTCCCTACCTTGCTTACCTCCTCTGACCCTTCCTCTTGATGATCTACCTCTCCTTGCATAGTTTGCTTGGGAGGTAGTGCCTTCATCTCCCACCTTCTTTTTCTTGCCTTTATCTTTAGACTTTTTATCAGTATATAGGGCAGAAGAGTTATTACCTTTGGATGTGTCTCCATTCTTGTTGAGCTTTGCTTCATGAGTGAACAATTGTCCCATGAGAGTTGTAAGATCTGAAATTTGCATGTCCATGTAAAGGTCCATGGCAGTGGTGAAGCTTTCCCATTTGTCATCAGCTTTGATCCCATTGATCACTTGCCTTACAATCTGCTCTTCTTCAATATCTTCTCCTATGCTTGCTAACTGATCTGCTACATCTTTGATCTTGGT
>CM035410.1:30417469-30424301 GCA_020310875.1 Ceratopteris richardii
AGATAGATAGATAGATAGATAGATAGATAGATAGATAGATAGATAGATAGATAGATAGATAGATAGATAGATAGATAGCTAGATAGATAGATAGATAGATGATGGAGAGTGTTTAATCTCCAAAGAATAACCTACTCTTGAATTTAGAACACCTCTATATCAAGAGTAAGTCCAAAACCTTCACTAAATTAGAGGTCCAATCTCCAAATTATCAAAGTTGACAAATTCTTGTGAAGAAGATGAAACACAGAAAGTCTGCTGCACAATTTCTTCTAATTGACCTATCAAACATGTAAAGTTTTCTATGAAATTTTGTATGGAGTGTCGCCTAGAGATTGCGCACCTCCTCCAAGTTAAAGTTCTTCAAAAGGTTTAGTATAACTTGAGAAATCAACTTCACAAGTTACCTATGTCTGAATCTGTACTTCTGAGAAGTCGATTTAGACACCCCTAACCTTCTTAACTTCAATTCTCTCAGTACAAACCCCGTTTAAGCAAATGCTTCTAGCCACGAGTAGATTACCTTCCAACTTAAAGATTAAGTGCTTTCTTGCACAAAACTTTAAACTATGGAGTGAGAACTGACCAAAAGATTAAGATCGAAATTTGCGCCTGTTTCAGAGAACTGTGAACACTCAACACATATGAAGTGTTCCTACTTACAATTCTCCTAGCCTCTTTGCAATTAGACTCTGAAACTCAGGTCACAGGCTCATTAACTAACAACTTAGATATCCTCAAAAGGATTCTCAATTGATCAAACACAGATGGGAGCAGACACGAAAAGATCGGGCGCAATATTTCTTCATTAACTCAGAAAAATTACAGTTGAGTGATGAGAGGAAACTCAACTAATTTTTCACATGTCTCATGACATCTATCTCCTCATTCTTGACTTCTATCTATTCTCACATATGCTCTCATATCACGCCTCGACATTTTCATGGTATTTATAGATAAATTTTGTACAAGTCTATGACTAATCAAAGATCTAAGTGAACTATGTACATATGTGTACATTCCTCACATATTCTGAATGTGTCTTCCTTCCAAGCTTCAAGAATTGATTCATCTTTCATTCTTTAGTCTTCAAACATTCAATTGGTGATGATCTGCACCAACAGCTCCCCCTCATCATCAATTGAGGTTTCTCCTTTCTTCTTTATACCTGCCATGTCTTTAAACTTCTGTAGCTTTGGTCCATCCAAGCTCTTGTAAGCATATCAGCTATCTGATCTTTTAGTTGAAGTATGTATGACTTCAATCTCCTTATCCATCACCTTCTCTCTTAGAAAGTGATACTGTATCTCAATATGTTTGGTCCTGGCATGAAAAACAGGATTAGCAGCTAAATACAATGAACTCATGTTATCTCCATATATAATTGGTATCCCATGCACAATGTCAAAACTCTTCATCAATGTCTTGACCCAAATTACTTCCTTTGCAGCTTCAACCATGCCTTTATATTCTGCTTCTGTAGAAGATAAAGCAACTGTATGTTGCTTCTTGGAAACACCATGAGATAAGTTTATCTCCCACATAACACATATATCCAAAGGTTGACCTTCTGTCATCTGGGTTACCTGCCCCAATCTGCATCACTATAAATTTTGATATTTGTATCTGAGGTAAACCCATAATACAAACCTTCATTGAGTGTACCCTTAATGTACCTCAACACTCTTTGACCTGCAATCCAATGCTCTTTCTTAGGACAATGCATGAATTGAGACAAACTCCAACTGCATATGATAAATCAGGTCTAGTTAAAGTAGCATAGATAAGGCTACCAACCAAACTCTGATATTGTCTCATGTCCTTAAAATCTTCACCTCCAAACTTACTCAATTTATGATTCACCTCCATTGGTGTAGGTGCTACCCTGCAATCATCCATTTTAAACTTGATTAACAAGTTCTTCAAATACCTTTCTGGGTCACAAATACTCCATGTTGAGTATATGTAATCTCCATGCCCAAGAAGTATGACAAGTCTCCCAAGTCACTTATCTTGAACTCCTTTTCCATTTGCCTCTTGAGTCTTTGTATTCCTTCTTCATCTGTACCTGTAAGGATTATATCATCAACATATATGCACATGTATATGAAACCATTATCACTTGCTTGACAAGCAAGCTACTATCTGCTTTAGACACCTGAAATCCAAGTTCCTTTAGGAACTTCACAAGTCTATAGTTCCATGCCCTTGGGGCCTGCTTCAAGCCATACAAAGCTCTCTTGAGCTTGCACACATGATCTGGATACCTTTATCTCTGAACCCTTGAGGTTGCTCCATGAATACATCATCTGAAATATAACCATTCAAAAAAGCATTTTCACATCAAGTTGACATAACTTCCAACCTTTACATGCAGCAATAGCAATAAGTGTCCTGATGGTTGTCATCTTTGCCACAGGACTATAAGTCTCATCATAGTCAACACCATAAGTCTGAGCAAACCCTTTGACAACAAGTCTAGCTTTGTATCTAGACACTCTTCCATCTGCAAATCTCTTGGTCTTGTAGACCCACTTGCATCCAATGATTTTCTGACTATTTGGTTTTTGGAACCAAATCCCATGTTTGATTCTCCAATAGTGCATCATATCTTCCTGCATAGCTTTCTCCCATTTTTCCTTACCTTTTGCCTCTTCATATGTAGAAGGGTCTTCATCTGTATTACCATATAAGCATAATCTTTTGTGGCCAAAAATGAAGTATCATAACTATACCTTGTAGGTTGCCACTTATTCCTTGTAGACCTCCTAAGCTCCTCCACTTCTTGAGGTTTCTGGTTCTTCATGTTCAGGATCAAATCTTGGGGCTTCTTCCACTTCAACCTGCACTTCATTATTCTCTTGCTCATTAAATATATGAACCTTTGATTTACCTTTCCTTTGGCTCACTTCTTCTTCATCACCTGTATTGATATTGATTGTACCTGCATACCAAGTGCTTGCTCATCAAATGTAACATCTTTAGAAACCATGAATTGTTTTGTAGATGGACTCCACAATCTATAGCCCATCTGCTTATCATCATAACCAATGAAAACATATTTTTCAGCTTTAGGCTCCAACTTGTGCCTTAATTGTGATGGCACATATGCATATGCCACACATCCAAAAAACTCTGCAATGATCCAAGGTAGGTCTCTTACCCCACCAAGCCTCATATGGTGTCATACCCTGCAAGGCTTTACATGGTAACCTATTGACCAAATGAGTGGCTGTATTTACAGCCTCAGCCCACAAATAATTAGGGCAATTTTTCTCCTTCATCATGGATCTTGCAACTCAACAAGGTTCTATTTCTCCTTTCTGCAACACCATTTTGTTGAGGAGAGTACCTGCAAGTAACTTCTCTTTTTATACCTGCATTCCATTAAGTAATCACTGAACTCATTCAGAGAAATACTCTCCCCCTCATCTGACCTTAGTCTTTTCAACTTATGACCTGTAATTCTTTCTACTATGCATGATAGTGTTTAAATGTATTAAACACTTCTGACTTATCTTTGATCACATAGATAGTGATCCATCTAGTAGCATCATCAACATAAATCACATAGTACCTTGACCCATTATACTGAAATCTTTTGATGGTCCCCACACATCTGTGTGTACCAACTCAAGCTTCTCTGAGTGCATAAAACCATGCTTGGAGTAAGATTCTTATGAGCCTTACCTAATTGACATGCCTCACATTTATATGTCATATGTTGACCTGCAACATTAGGCAATCCAAGCACTGAACCATTGTTAACCATATCTTTAATACCTCTTTCATGAAATGTCCAAGCCTCTTGTGCCAAAGATCTAACTCAGAAATCTTATGTCCTCCATATGTGAACATAGCATGACCAATATTGCCTTGAATCTTCAATGTAAATAATCTTCCTTCCTTTTTCCCTGAAACAATCTGTTTATACCCTTGGCTAGGGTCTTCCACATATACTCCATCATTAGTGAATCTTACTTCATATCCCTTTTCAACAATTTGTCCTACACTTATCAAATTCTTAGGGATTGTAGGAACATACAAGACCTTACTCAATAAGGTGCTACCATCCTTGGCCTTCACTGATCCAATTGACCTTCACATTGTGCTTTGTGTTGTCACCTGTCTGAACAACATGATTAAAAAACATTATTCTCCAAATCAGTCATCAAGGATATATTACCACTCAGGTGATGCTACACCCTGAGTCAATGTAGAAGAACTCTTGATCTTCACTCTGCCTTTCACAAGTTGCATTCATTATCATGTTGAATCCTCTATTTGATCTGAAGCATAATTGTAGTAGGTGTTGTTATATTGTTGACTTTGGAATCCTCTACCTGCATTTCTTCCAAAGTAACTCCTACCACCTCTGCCTCTGAAATTACCTCTTTGATTTCTGCCACCTCTTCCTCTTGAGTTATAATTTTGATTATATCCATTATTACTCTGAGTATTATGCCAACAATCATTAGCTAAGTGATTTGTCTTACCACAAATCCAGCAAGCTTTGCCTTCATCCTTGTTATTTCTGCCTCTTCCTCTACCTTTGCCACCTCCTCTTCCTCTTAGGAAGTTGGCTTGAGTAATTGTTCCTTCATCTTCACCTGCTTGTTGTTTTCCTTTGCTATTCTTCTTCTTGTCCTTTGAGTACATTGCATGACCTGCACTCTTGTCACCATCTCCTTTAACATCCTGCTCAAATGTTAGCATATGACCTAGCAATTGATTTAAATCAGGAGTGAAATGGTCAAGTGATAATTCTGTAGACAAAATGAATGGCTTCCATTTGTCATCACCTCTCAAACTGTAAGGATTTGCCTTACCAATTTATCCTCCTCAATGTCCTCATCAACAGCTCCTAATGCATCTGCAATGTCTTTCATCCTTGTTACATAGTCTGAAATAGATTGAGAGGCCTTCTTCTTAAAAGTTGTAAAACTCTGCCATAAGGATGCCTTCCTTGACTTTGTAGTATTCTGGAAATGCTCCTCAAAGCATTCCAAATATCATTGCACTTTCAAGACCTCGAATATGAGGTAACAAGTAATCATTGACTGCCATATAGATAATGCTCCTAGCTTGAGCATCTTTCTTCATCCAATTTTTCAAATCTGCTAACTCTTCCCTAGTTGGAACACTAGGATCTCTGAACTGTGCTTCTCTTCTTCTCCTGTGATGTAAGCAATTAAATCTTTGCTCATAAGATGAGCTTCCATCCTCATTGACCATGCAGGATAGTTTTCCCTATCCAATTTCTCTATCTGTAGAGAATCTCCCATCTTGTGTCTACCTGTGTATTGAAATCTTCAAGCTTATGAACAATATATGTACCTTTACTTCGAATTAGACTCCTTTTGTCCTTCTTGATGTCGTATGGTCTCCTCCTCTTGCTTTGCCTTCAAACTTTCACCTTTTAGTTCTTCAATTGTTGAATTTCTTGAATCTGCAGCAGTCGGGACCTTCCTTTCCTTGATTTGATATCTCCTGCTCTGATACCACTGATGGAGAGTGTTAATCTCCAAAAGAATAACCTACTCTTGAATTTAAAACACCTCTATATCAAGAGTAAGTCAAACCTTCACTAAATTAGAGGTCCAATCTCCAATTATCAAAAGTTGACAATTCTGTGAAGAAGATGAAACACAGAAAGTCTGCTGCACAATTTCTTCTAATTGACCTATCAAACATGTAAATTTTTCTATGAAATTTTGTATGGAGTGTCGCCTAGAGATTGCGCACCTCCTCCAAGTTAAGTTCTTCAAAAGGTTTAGTATAACTTGAGAAATCAACTTCACAAGTTACCTATGTCTGAATCTGTACTTCTGAGAAGTCGATTTAGACACCCCTAACTTCTTAACTTCAATTCTCTCAGTACAAACCCCGTTTAAGCAAATGCTTCTAGCCACGAGTAGATTACCTTCCAACTTAAAGATTAAGTGCTTTCTTGCACAAAACTTTAAACTATGGAGTGAGAACTGACCAAAAGATTTAAGATCAAAATTTGCGCCTGTTTCAGAGAACTGTGAACACTCAACACATATGAATGTTCCTACTTACAATTCTCCTAGCCTCTTTGCAATTAGACTCTGAAACTCAAGTCACAGGCTCATTAACTAACAACTTAGATATCCTCAAAAGGATTTCTCAATTGATCAAACACAGATGGAGCAGACACGAAAAGATCGGGCGCAATATTTCTTCATTAACTCAGAAAAATTACAGTTGAGTGATGAGAGGAAACTCAACTAATTTTTCACATGTCTCATGACATCTATCTTCCTCATTCTTGACTTCTATCTATTCTCACATATGCTCTCATATCACGCCTCAACATTTTCATGGTATTTATAGATAAATTTGTACAAGTCTATGACTAATCAAAGATCTAAGTGAACTATGTACATATGTGTACATTCCTCACATATTCTGAATGTGTCTTCCTTCCAAGCTTCAAGAATTGATCTCATCCTTCATTCTTTAGTCTTCAAACATTCATTGGTGATTGATCTGCACCAACAATAGATAGATAGATAGATAGATAGATAGATAGATAGATAGATAGATAGATAGAGAGAGATAGATAGATAGATAGAGAGGTAGATACATAGATAGATAGATAGATAGATAGATAGATAGATAGATAGACAGAGATAGATAGATAGATAGATAGATAGATAGATAGAAGGATAGATAGATCGATAAATCGATAGATAGATAGATAGATAGATAGATAGATAGATAGATAGATAGATAGATAGATAGATAGATAGATAGATAGATAGATATATAGATAGATAGATAGATAGATAGATAGATAGATAGATAG
>CM035410.1:30446801-30601801 GCA_020310875.1 Ceratopteris richardii
GCTCTCATAGAGTGTCCATGAGAGCATGTGGGGGGAGATTGTAACCAATCTTGTGTCGTCTCTCTTTTCTTCTCTTTCTTGTCTATTTCTTGCGTACGTGTATGCTCTGCGGGATACGATCGTCAACATAGATGGATAGATAGATAGATAGATAGATAGATAGATAGATAGATAGATAGATAGATAGATAGATAGATAGATAGATAGATAGATAGATAGATAGATAGATAGATAGATAGATAGATAGATAGATACATAGGTAGATAGATGGGTAGATAGATAGATAGATAGATAGATAGATAGATAGATAGATAGATAGATAGATAGATAGATAGATAGATAGATAGATAGATAGATAGATAGATAGATAGATAGATAGATAGATGGGTAGATAGATAGATAGATAGATAGATAGATAGATAGATAGATAGATAGATAGATAGATAGATAGATAGATAGATAGATAGATAGATAGATAGATAGATAGATAGATAGATAGATAGGTAGATAGATAGATAGATAGATAGATAGGTAGGTAGATAGATAGATAGATAGATAGATAGATAGATAGATAGATAGATAGATAGATAGATAGATAGATAGATAGATAGATAGATAGATAGATAGATAGATAGATAGATAGATAGATAGATAGATAGATAGATAGATAGATAGAGAGATAGACAGACAGACAGACAGACAGATAGATAGATACACACATAGATAGACAGATAGATAGATAGATAGATAGATAGATAGATAGATAGATAGATAGATAGATAGATAGATAGATAGATAGATAGATAGATAGATAGATAGATAGATAGATAGATAGATAGATAGATAGATAGATAGATAGATAGATAGATAGATAGACAGATAGACACACAAACAGATAGAGAGATAGATTTGATCAGTCAATGAGTGAATTATGTGCAATAGACTTTTTAGTGTAATGAATTTGTTCACAGTTATCCAAAGTCTTGATAGTTTGGCACTTGTCTTCCAAATTGGTTGGAGTTTTTGAGTTATTCTTCATATAGAAGTTAACATCAAGGATAGCTTGTCTTTTGGAGATTAACACTCTCCATTAGTGGTATCAGAGCAGGAATCATCAAAATAGAAGAAAGGAGGACCCTGACTACTGCAGTCATACAGAAATGAACACTTGAAGGTTCAAAAGGTGAAAGTTTAAAGAGAAAGCTTGAGAAGGAGGTCTGGAGCTATCAAAAGATCAAAAGAAACTTCATTCGAAGTAAAGATACACTTACTCCTCATAAAGCTTGAAGAATTTAATACAAAGGTGATGAAAGGATGGGAGATTCTCTTCAGATATAGGAATTGGATAGAGAAAACTATCTAGCTTGGTCAATGAGGATGGAGAAAACTGGATAGAGAAAACTATCTAGCTTGGTCAATGAGGATGGAAGCTCATCTCATGAGCAAAGACCTCATAGGCTACATCACAGGTGAAGAAGAACAACCACAATTCAGAGATCCTAGTGTTTCAACTTGGGATGAACTCTCAGATATGAAGACTTGGATGAAGAAGGATGCTCAAGCAAGGAGCATTATCTACATGGGAGTCAATGACTACTTGCTACCTCATATTAGAGGACTTGAAAGTGCAAGTGACATATGGAATGCTTTGGAGGAGCATTTCCAAAACACTAAAAATTCAAGGAAGGCATCTTTATGGGCAGAGTTCACTACATTCAAGAAGAAGGCCTCTCAATCCATTTCTGATTATGTAACAAGGATGAAGGACATTGCAGATGCATTTGGATCAGTTAATTAAGATATTGAGGAGGATAAATTGGTAAGGCAAATCCTCACAGGTTTGAGAGGAGATGAGAAATGGAAGCCATTCATTTTGTCTATTGAATTGTCACTAGATCATTTCACTCCTGATTTAAATCAGTTGTTAGGACACATGCTAACTTTTGAGCAAGATGTCAAAGGTGATGTTGATAAGAGTATAGGTCAAGCAATGTATTCAAAGGATAAGAATAAGAATAGCAAAGGCAAACAACAATTAAATGAAGAAGAAGTTACAACTAGCCAAGCAAACTTCCTAAGAGGAAGAGGAGGTGGCAAAGGTAGAGGAAGAGGCAGAAGCAATAAAGATGGAGCCAAAGCTTGCTGGATTTGTGGTAAGATAAATCATTTAGCTCATGATTGTTGGCATAATAATCAGAATAATGGAGGATATAGTCAGAACTTTAATTCAAGAGGAAGAGGTGGTAGAAACCAAAGAGGTAATTTCAGAGGTAGAGGTAGTAGAGGTTACTTTGGAAGAAATGCAGGTAGAGGTTTACAAAGTCAATCCTACAACAATACCTACTACAATTATGCTTCAAATTAGAAAGAAGATTCAACCTTAATCATGAATGCAACTTGTGAAAGACAAAGTGAAGACCAAAGAGTCTTCTACATTGACTCAGGGTGTAGCAATCACCTAAGTCGTAACATAGCCTTGATGATTGATTTGGAGAATAAGGTAACTAATCATGTAGTTCAAATAGGTGATAATACAAAGCACAATGTGAAATCAATTGGATCAGTGAAGGCCAAGGATGGAAGTACTCTTTTGATTAAGGTCTTGTATGTTCCTACAATTCAAAAGAATCTGATAAGTGTAGGGCAAATTGTTGAAAAAGCTTATGAAGTAAGGTTCACTAATAATGGAGTTTTTGTGGAAGACCCTAGCAATGGGTATAAACAAATTGTTTCAGGGAAGAAAGAATGAAGATTCTTCACATTGAAGATTCAAGGTGATGTTGGTCATGACTTGTTCACTTATGGAGGACATAAGATCTCTGAGTTAGATCTTTGGCATAAAAGACTTGGACATTTCAATGAAAGAGGTATTAAGGATATGGTTAACAATGGTTCAGTGCTTGGATTGCCTAATGTTGTCGGTCAACATATGGCATACAAATATGAGGCATGTCAATTAGGTGAGGCTCATAAGCAATCATATTCTAAGCATGGATTTATGTATTCAGAGAAGCTTGGATTGGTACACACAGATGTGTGGGGACCATCAAAGGACTACAGTATAAATGGTTCAAGATATTATGTGATTTATGTTGATGATGCTACCAGGTGGATCACTATATATGTGATCAAAGATAAATCAAAGGTATTCAATACATTTAAACATTATCATGTGTATGCAGAAAGAATCACACGTTGTGGAGGTGATCGCAATCCGGGTGGATCGGGTCCGGTCGTGGCACACACAGGGTGTATGAAGCTAATGAATGTTGGAAGGTTTAAAGATGTGAAGGTGAAATTAATGTTGAGTATGGAGAAGAGAGAGATGTTGAAATAATTATGGGAATGGGAATGTAGGTGTGCAAGTTAGATTGATGACATGAATGATAAGAATGAAAGAGAACCATACACACGAATCAAATTTGGAAGGAAGAATGGTCCATTGGAGGAGCTTCTTAAACACTTCCTAATTCTAATCCATATGTATAGCCTTCTTTGGATGATATGTATGCATGATGAGAATAGATGGAATCCTTACACATAAATCAGTTTCGAAAGGAAGAATGGTCCAATATTGGAGCTTCTTATACACTTTCAGAAACTAATAAATATGTATGGATTTGTATGGATTATATGCATGCAAGTGAATTATGATGATGGATTTTACTCACAAGCTCAAAGAAACATCCTCACTGGTTCAACGCAATACTGCGGAGCCTTCTCACACATAGAAGAAATAGAAGACATGTAAAAATACTTAAGAGACTGAGAGAGGAGACAAGAGACAAGTGACAAGTGATATGAATTAAAAGGATTTGAATTAAGTTACATGTAAAATATCGTCGTGGTACGTCATGCTAAGCAGTCTACTGATCAAAGGTGGTTCCGACCCTCAAACCATGACAGTTCAACCGAATGTCACACGTAAGAAGGTGAGTTCCACTCCAGTGACCCTATGTCTGTCTAGGCTCGTAACGTCTAACTAAAGAAGTCTAAGACTCATTAAAATCAGCTCTAACTCACTCACACGCTCCACCGAGGGTGAGTCAAGATAGAGATGTTGGTTTCAAGAGCCTATCCTAGATAGGAGTTCTAACTTAAATTTGAAACTAGGTTATATACTCATACTAGCTCACATTGAATCCTCACTCGCTCAACCGAGGGTGATCGTCTCAAGGAAACCGTAAGCTAGCATGAGCCCTATGGATGCCTAACAATGATGCTCTAGGAGTTTGGAGGGGGGTTTATATAGTTTTTTGAATGAATTTGGGCCCTTGGATCTAGAGAAATCAACTCTCAACTCTAGGATCTGTTAGAGGACCGCCGAACCAGGACAGATGAACCCGAACAGGTGCCGTAAAAAGTGGATTCGCGGAAACATTGTAGCAGATTTCTATTTAAAGCGCATAAAGGAAAGCGGTAAAGATGAGTAGTAGTAGTTTTTCGGAAGGAGTCTCTGTTCTGTTGGGCATTGTAGCGAGTAGGATTGATCACTTCTCGAACTGAAGTGTTTGGAAATTGCAAGTATCGTATTGTATTCTGTCTGTCTGTTATATTGAATCAATTTGGGAGATTGCGAGCATCATATTTTGAGACTATGTATGAGATATTGATGAGTACATTGAGTTCTGTTCTATTCTATTCGTATCTAACTATTCTGCTATTCTCCTTGTTGAACCGATTTCCATTCGGTAGTCTTGTGTTGTGAGTCTGTTTGATGATCAGTTATATACGATTCTGGATCTTTTCTGTCGTGAAATAGTGTGTTTGTCATCCTGCGAGAGACTGTGTAAGGTCAAAGTTAATCATCTACATTTAGTATCTTTTCAATTAAGTGACCAGATTCGATACAATAGTCTGCGTTCATTGAGAATTCGGTAAAGATCTGTATGTGAACAGAAGTATTGGTAAGTTTGTCAATTGCGGTAGGAATTTATGACTTGAGTCAGTATACGATAAGTTTGGCGTAATCCCGATTATAGTTATCTGTGTATTATTGTTCGGTGTACTTACCTGTCACATGGAATCGTCATATTGAGTAGTATTCAATTACTGAAAAGTACATATTCTATTATTTATAAGTCACAACAGGACCTCTGCTCCATTACCATAGCAGATTCAGTCTAAAAGTCCTAATATTCACCGTGCCGAAGAGTGGTCAGTATTCAGACTCACCCACTGTGCTAAGACGTGATGAAGTATTTATGATTGTGTGAAGAATTGGGAAAATAGTACAGGGCCTCTGTCTAACAGACCTCCCAAGAACCCGAGGACCCGATAATACTCTTCCGAAAGTTGGATAGAAGTATTATCGTTTAACATTGGCGATCCTGCTGGGGATGTGGCATTAAGATTGCCTGGTATTTTGTTCGAATTCAATTTTGTTGGATAGACAATAGCAACAGAATCAGATTGTTGCAAGACTGTTCTGTTCGTAATATTATATGACTAGTACGGAAATGCTACATGCCGATTACTCGATCAGGTGAAAAGTATCCCAAGAATCACCAGTTAGGGGTATTAAGAACAACTCTGGGAGGTACTAGTGCAATTAGACCTGACCCAGTTGTCGAAAAAGTGACGAATGATAACACTGATTCCGGTGAGATTACGGTAGAACGTAGTACATCTCTAGAATTGTCTGGTATCACTACGGTGCAGACTGTCGAAAATACAGCAATTTTGGAACCTACCAAGACGCAGTTGGAATCTAGTCTAAAAGTTTTTGGAATAGATTCAGATACGATTAGAAACACTTTAGGGAAGGAAATTAACACAGGCGAATCAACACTGTATCCAGTCACAATTTCGAATCCTTCCGGTGGAATTTCGGTAAGAAAAACACAGTTTTTCGGTGACGATTCAGCAGTTTCGGCTGAATCTTCCGCTCAACTACAACGTTTGGAAGCAAGTCCTCCTACTCTGGATATCAAGGAGGAAGGAAGACTATTTGAAACAGAAATTCGCAATATAGTAAGTAAGCTAATTTCACCGGAAAGTGTGCCATTTGGTGAAACAAATTCCGGTAGTTCAGAAACTCAAAACAGAAATACAGAAGGAGTGTATAATACATTTACGATGAATGAACAACCGCAATGACAGTTAGGTCAACCCAGATCGGCTCCAACGGGAGTAACATACACAAAGTTTAGTGGATTTCCAGGAGATGATCCAGATGCTCACGTACGCACCTTTGAAATCAGTTACGCTGTCCTCAACCATCCACCGGATCCGGCATACAAAGCATTTGTTTTTCAATCTACACTTGTGAATGAAGCAGCAAGATGGCTTACTGAATACGATATTAATCATTTCGGTACTTATGAAGCAGTACGAGACGCTTTTTTGCAGCGATTCAGGCTGAAAAAGAATCCTGCAGAGATCTTTGAGTATTTACAGAACAACAGACAGAAACCAAATCAAACTGTACAAGAGTATGTTACCCTTTTCAGAACACATTTAAGACAGTTACCCCAGGCTCATGCTAATTTACCAGACGATGTTATTACACAGTGGTTTATCAATGGCTTACTTCCTCAACTTAGGCAAATCATGATTATAAGATGTGTAGGAGCCATGACCCTCGATGCAGTGATCGCAATGACCCTTCAGCTGGAAAACAAAGTTGGTGGATTTTCAGAGGATTTGGAATGGATAAAAACAAACAAACATGTGGCTGAAGATATAACTAAGCAAGTATATTGCACCACCTGCAAGAATTCAGGACATACTAGTGCCCAGTGTGCGTTAAATCAAACCTATTGCGCCATCTGTAACATTGTTGGACATACCACTGAGAATTGTGCATACAATGCCAGAAGATAAGGAACAGCAACAGTTAATGCAATTATTCAAGAACAAGGGCAGCCAGCCAATCAATATGTACCCCCACATTTGAGAAACAATCAACAACAAGGTTATCGACATTATCGAGGACAGAGGAACAACAACTATAATACACCACGCTGGCAGAATGGACCACCACCGGAAAATCATAATTTACCACCACCTCGATGTCATTTCTGTGGACAATTGGGCCATATTAGAAGATTCTGTAGAGATGCAGCGGAATATGATCAAAGGAAAAAGGAACGTCAAAACCCAATGGCCAATATGGTAACAATCACACCTGTAGAGACGCAGGCAGCAGCAGTTCAAACTCGTTCCGGTAAACAATTGCAACCAGCAGCAGAATTATTTGAACCAGGGATACGTGAACAACACAGAATGTATCATAAAGCTAGCCAGTGGACCACCGTAGAACCACCTGTTTTTCCAGAACCTACTCCAATAATCCAGTCCCCGGATACGACACAAGCTCGTGCTGACAATACAGAAGCAGGTACATCATCTGCAGTAGAATTACCATCTTCAGACCAAGCTTCATCTTCAACAGTTAAGGAAGATGCAAATCAATTGCAACCAGCATGGGATATATTGTCAAAAGCATCCATCACACTGCCTTTCGGGCAATTACTGGCATTAGTACCAGGAATACGCCAACAATTTCAACAACAGTTTACTACAAAATCTGCTTGCATTCCGGCTACCGCAACAGTACAACCAGAGCCAGACTCTACGGTAGATCACTCAGTTCCTCTGATTACGGTATGGTTTCATAAACATCAAATCCCACAAGTTTTAATTGATGGGGGGTCTGGCGTGAATATTGCCACTGCGTCACTTTGTAAGAAGTTAGGATGGACTAAGATAGAACCAGTTCAATTCTTTGTTAGGATGGCTGATCAATCTAGAGTTCATCCAGTAGGACTGGTCCGAGATATACCCATAACTGTGCAAGACACAACATTCAAGATGACTTTTGTTGTTCTAGAATTGCCGGAATCCACCCTAGATTACAATCTACTTTTCGGCCGTCCTTGGTTGAAACAAGCCAAGGTAATTCCAGACTGGTCAGCCCAGGAACTTACGTTCCAAGATAAAAATCGCAAATGTGTTGTAAAGTTAGATGCGATACAACCCTGTGAGTTACATGCTCGACCATATTTTGCCGAACCAGTCCATATGTTAGATGGGTTGTCTGATGACGAAGAAGAAGAATTTCTGAAGAATAATGTTGATTTAATGACATTAGGAACTATTGATCTACAGTCTGTGGTAGATACCTGGAATGCTTCAGTATGTACAGTAATACCCATTGCCGAAGAAACTAAGGAGGAAGATACCATTTCGATTCACGGTAATGAACTACAGCAACTTCTCGAACCATCAGCTAATACAGAGAAATATCAACAATTTTATGTTCCAGAAGACCAGTTAATTACTTATAATCTTGGAGATGAAGATCACCTTCGTCCTGTAAAGATAAAGCAAAACTTACCTGAAGCCTTTCAAGCAGATTTAATTCAGTTACTCCAAGAATTTACTGACGTCTTTGCATGGGATTACAAAGACATGAAGGGCTTGGATCCTCGTATTTATCAACACAGAGTTATGCTAAAACCAGAAGCGAAATCGATAAAGCAAACCAGCTACCGGATGAACCCACATTATGCATCACAGGTAAAGGCTGAACTTGATAGGTTATTAAAAGTTGGATTCATAGTACCAATAGAACATGCGGAATGGATTTCACCGATTGTGATTGTACCAAAGAAAAACAAGCAATTGAGAATCTGCGTAGACTATCGGAAATTAAATGCTGCAACAGTACCGGATCCTTTTCCGATTCCTTTTTTGGATACTATGCTTGACAAAGTAGCAGGTCATGAGATGTATTCATTTCTAGATGGATACAGTGGATATAATCAAGTAAGAATGGCTGAAGAGGATATACCAAAAACTGCATTTATTACAAATTGGGGTGTCTTTGCTTGTACAGTAATGTGGTTTGGATTGAGGAATGCACCAAGCACATTTCAAAGATGTATGCAGGAGATATTTTCTCCTTATCTCACCTCATTTATGCAAGTATACCTTGACGATTTTTCAATTTTCGGTAAGATGATCGCACATCTGGTACATTTACGATGTTGCTTTCAGAGATGTAGAGAATATAGATTGTGTTTAAACCCAAACAAATCT
Source organism: Ceratopteris richardii (assembly GCA_020310875.1). Classification (NCBI taxonomy): domain Eukaryota; kingdom Viridiplantae; phylum Streptophyta; class Polypodiopsida; order Polypodiales; family Pteridaceae; genus Ceratopteris; species Ceratopteris richardii. Next base: position 30,455,847 of record CM035410.1, read on the forward strand.
GTGTTTGCGGTTTCATGTGGTAAGTTACTTGGTCACATCATATCGGCACAGGGTATTCAAGTCGATCCTGATAAAATTTCAGCAGTATTAGAAGCTCCGGTGCCTAATACACCTAAGGAAGTAATGCGGTTTATGGGTCAAGTGAGATGGCATGGAAGGCATTTACGGTGGCTTGCTCATGTGGCAATACCACTGAACAAATTAATTTCCAAGACTCCACGGCAATTCGAATGGACTCAGGAATGTCAGATAGCATTTGATCGACTGAAACAGTTATTAACACAGGTTCCCATTTTACAGCCACCAGATTGGGATCACCCATTTCACGTATTTGTTGATGCATCTGATATAGCAATAGGAAGTGTACTGATGCAACAAACAGATAAATGGTTTAGACCAGTATACTATGCTAGCAGAAGATTAGCACCTGCAGAGAAGAACTACTCGGTAACTGAGGTAAAAAAATTCAGACATTATTTGCTGGGCCGAAAATTTACATTTCATGTCGATCACGCTGCACTTGTTTACTTGGTTCGGCAGCAACATATAGGTGGCCGCCTAGCACGATGGGTCCTACTATTGCAGGAATTCGACTATGATGTCATTCATCGGCCATGTAGTTCACATGTTTTAGCAGACTTTTTGTCACGCTTAGATTCAGGTGAACCTCCGGTTGGTATAAATGATACAACGCCAGCCATCTATACTTCAGAACCAACTACTGAGGAATTGTCAACCCAACCAGTACCAACTACGTATTATGATCAGTTATTGACCTTCCTTTCGGATGGATGTCTACCTTCTGAAGTCCCTACAGCTACACGCCGAAAAATTACAGTTTTTAGTCGAAGGTTCCGATTAGTTGCTGGAGAACTCTATTATGCAGATCATACAGGAACCTTACTCCGATGTATCCCTACACATGAAGTAAATTCAGTCATCAATTTAGCTCACTCAAGTCCAACAGGAGGACATTTTGCAGCAGATCTTACTCACCGAAAAATTCTGCAAAGCGGACTTTGGTGGCCAACTATGTACAGAGATGTATTGGAATTTATCAAAACTTGTGATAGCTGTCAAAGAACTGGACAAACACTATAATGCCATTACTTTCCACTTCATCCAGTACTTCCTTTAGAACCATTTCAGAAATGGGGTCTAGATTTTATTGGTCCAATCACACCTCCCGCGGTATTCAGTAATAACCGGTATATATTGACTTGCACAGACTACGCAACCAGGTGGGCAGAAGCATGGCCTTTACGTTCGGCTACAGCAGTTGAAGTAGCAAAATGTCTATTATCAGATGTCTTTCCAAGATTTGGATTGCCACTAGAGCTTGTTTCAGATCAGGGCACCCATTTTATGAACAATTTGATGAAAGCATTAACACAGTCGTTTCAGATCAGTCATAAATTCAGCTCACCATATTATCCTTGTGCAAATGGATTGGCAGAAAGTACCAACAAATCTTTGCTGAACATGCTTCAGAAATTGACTAGAGAAACACCGGAAAGATGGGATCAGTTGCTACCTGCAGTCTTATGGGCCTATCGCACTACATATAAGGTAACCACCGGCTTGACACCATTCAAGTTAGCCTATGGACTAGAAGCAATAGCTCCGATGGAAATTGTAATACCAAGTTTAAGAGTAGCAATTTCTCAGAAGCTTCTACCCGAAGAGTCATTGGTATTTCGGTTGGAAACACTTAGAGAATTAGATGAGCACCGATGGCTCAGTTTCTTAACTATGAAAGAAATCCAACTAAGACAGGCCAGGACACATGACCGCAATTTAAAGACCTCAGTATTTTCGGTAGGACAGCTTGTTCTTTTCTACAATGCGAAGTCCAACAGATCATCAGGAAAATTCAAGTTACGTTGGTTCGGTCCATTCAAGATTTCAGAACAAGTTGGTCCGGCAACTTTTCGGTTGACTACGTTGACCGGAAATCCATTGCCAAAGGTAATCAATGGGTCGAAGCTGCGGCCGTATTATCCCAGTACTAATACGCATTAAATTATTCGGTGGCGAACCGCGTTTTGTATAAATTTTTGTGTTTTTCTTTTTTTTCTTTTCTTCCTTTTTAGTAGTGTTTTGTACGAATCTTTATGTTACTAGCCGCCTCTCCCTACCGGTCACTCAAGCACACACGCCAGCATGCAAACAGTACCTTTCACGCACCGAACAATGATACCCATTCCCCTTCCCTTTCTCACCGTGTTCTCCTTATTTAACCCCCTCGGTTGCGCCTAAACACTATTGTGTTCTCGAGACTATACGTATTCCCTTGTCTTCTGTGTTATCTGTAAGAGTGCTTGTAAACACCATGGAAGCGCTAGCCAACTACGCTGCTTTCCGTGATGGTATCCCGACAGACGTCGGCGAATACCTGCGTTGTAGAGGATTGTCCAACTTCGCTGAGTTGCCTTGGCACTCAGTGGAAGCCCATCCCTTCTCCGCACAAATCATCCATGCCATCGCCCAATTCCCCGTCACCGAACGACAGTGGGTCTTCCCTTCTCTCCCATATAGGACCGTCATCACCTTCCAAGCCTTCTCTGCAGCCTACCGCCTCACCCCACAAGGACGCGAAAATGGCCCTAGCATCCCTATCGCTCGCATGACCGCACTCTTTCCCCGCTCCTCATCCAACGAATATGCCATTCTCTGCCGCCCAGAACCCGAACGATCCGCCCTACAGTTTCTTGTAGCAATCCTCAACTTGCAAAAACGAACCTACGGTATCTCTCGCCCCTTCTACTCCGCTCTAGAATTAGCCACCCGTGAACCTGTAAACTTTGCCTCTTATTTCTTCCAACGAATCCATAAAGAATCCGTCGCTATAGTGAAACAACTCCAGAAAGGCAGCTCTCCGCACTCTCGCCTTCCCCACATCATCTCCTTCCTCTTCCCAACCATTCTCGCTGCACAACCCCCACCCACAGGCCCAGCACTTAGGCACGAAGAATCAGCACAACCACTCGAGGAAACTGAAGAAGATGACGAAGAGATCAATCAACTCTTCTGCACGAAGCGAATCAGGATCAGCTCTTCAGAAAGTGAAGTCCAAGGATCCGTCGGAAAGAAACACGACGCCGAAGAAGATCAGCAAGAAGAAACTTACCACGACACCGCCACTTCAATACACAACGACACTTGGACAGAGCAACAAGACCAACAAAACCGAGCAGATACAGAGATACTGTCCACCGAAAAGGAGTCTGAGCATCAACAGGACGAACCGGAAACTGCCACAAAAGCATTGGATGAACTTATTGAGGCCATCAATCATACAGAAGTCGAACAACAGAATGTTGCAAAGGTAACCACCATTGACTCTGCTCTACCCATCCCACCTGTCAACCCTGACCTCCCACCGGAACCATCCCGCCGACTCGGTTCTGAACCTACACCTTCCTCCTCTTCCTCCCCTAACTACTCTCTGCCAAACTCCCAAAACCTACTCACTGACACCTCCTCTCAGCCTCGTCAACCACCACCACCACCCACCGTATTTTCAGAACTAGCATCCATGGGACAGTTCCTCATGCAGTTATCACACCAACTGCCCATACAATTTAAGGAAGCCACGGACAACCTGAAGGCCGAATATCAACACAAGGTTGACGTACTGGAAGCAGACATCACCCCCCTCCAGGAAGAAATCGAAGCCACAAAGATTGAGAACCATCAGCTCCAGACGTAGTTAGCATAGCTACAAGCCAAATTTTCGGCAGAACAGACCTTAGTAGAGCAACGAGATGCAGCCCTTGAGCAACTTACAGCCAAAGATCGACTCCTACACGCCGCGCATGAAGAAATCCGCGCCCTGAAGGCCACCCTCCACGAAAATGAAGATATCAACGCCTCCCTCGAAGAACTGATCGCAGAGGACCAATTACATAGCATGCGACAAACCAGCGGTTTCATTCTCAATCAGGTACGATTTTCGCCCCAGCTCGTCTCAACCGTATTTAAACTACCAATCTATGATGGTGCCCGATATCTTAAATGTTCAAATGAGGATCTGAAGAAGGAATTTGGCAACTGTGAAGGCCCCCGACGGTATTACATGTTGAAAAACGCCACCTATCACCGACGAGAACAATTTAAATGGTATTTAGAAAAACTTTGTTTACTAGTAAAATTTGACTTAATGTCGAAAGAAAATTTTTCCCCCCTATTGCATGCCGAAGCAGGAGGTCCGGTTAGCTGGACACATTGGCTCTATGACCACCTCTACGCACAAATCATTGTTGGGGATAAGAGAAGATCCCACACCAATAGCAGACTAGCAGCCTATTTAGCTGCTATATTTAATTTTGTCCAATCTGTAAAGGATAAACAGTTACACTGGTCCCCCCCTTTTTACCCCGGTGAATATGATCAAATAAATTCAGAACACCACACAGAGCCTCAGGAAGAAGCCCAACCCTCCACCTTCCTTTCTGCATCTTTATTCCACACAGGTAACAGCGCACAGAATCAGATAGTAGGGACGCCATTTCGGCTGTCCATTAGAAGACGAATGGCAGACAACTTGCCAACTGCCAGTCCAGAGCAAGCACCGGATGTCCCCCAACCCGATTTTGTTATAAGGATGCAAGACCAACTCCAAGAGGTTTCCCAATATTTACGGCAACAAGAACAAGCGATTCAGCACAAAAACGAGTTATTATTAGCCACGATGACTAAGTCCAACTCAGTAATGACACAGATGCAAAAAGAATTGGATGACAAAGAAGCGTTAATACAGGTGTTACAGCAAAACAACCAGCATATTACGGCCGAATTGATCACCGCAAAAAAGTATGTCCAAGACTTTAATCAGTGGCAGCAAGCTATCCAAACACAAATTCAAACCGAAATGTCCAGTTTTTCTACCTTGAATGCTCACCTGCAAGCCGAAAATGAACTTTTGAAGTCAAGAATACAAGTATTGCAGGAGTTCGAAAAGCAGATATTAAAGGATGAGGGTGTAGAACTAAATGCCACATTGATGACAAATGTGGACATAGATTTATTAAAACAACAGTTGGATAGCCGTGTTCAAAATAGCTGGACACTTTTTCGCAAGAGATGGCTCGCTATACTTGTTCCGCCACTAGAACAAGTGCGATCAGAAAGGATTGGGGAGTCAAACCCTCATATGGACCGACAGGCACTGCAAAAGGATATTTCAGCCAGGTGGTGACAGGATACTGTATGGGTACATGGCTTTTGCAGAAGACATGGATATTTTCAACAAGCATAGCACAGGCATATCCAAGTTGAAATGGGAACTAAAGCGGTACAAACACGCACAAACTTTCACGAAGAAGAGGATTCAACAGCACAGAGGGTACTTCGATTCCATAGACGAAGCGATTAAAGCACATGACAAGGCCAATTCACAAGGTCAAGTTGTCTGTGCTAACTCACGAACAGCTTCTTTTGATCTCGAGGCAGCTAACAATCATATCATTGTCTGGCCTCCTATTATATGTATATATGGACATGCTTTTCAGGATGGCTTAGATGTTCAAGAAGCTATTCAAGTCAAAAAGGAAGAGCTGCAACTTGGGCATATAGAGCGCTGCGAACAACTTGAGAAAAGCTGGGTAAAGAAGAACAACAGCCAAAACAGGCAAAAATGCAAGAAGACATTGATCGCTTTTGAACTGAGCCTGAGAGAAACTGAAGAATACGAGTATAAAAAGCGTGATCTTTTGAGGCAACAGCATATAAGAAAGCGGGACTTCATGAAGAGGCAACTAGACCAGCTATACGAGTTTGAGGAAGTTCTGGAGAAAGAGAAGACCTATCACGTACGGTGACACATTCGGGGTTGAAGGGCCAGGCACGCATATGGTCCTCAAAGGCATAGGGGAATGAGCCTGCTTATATTTGCTGAATCACCAGCAGGATATTGGCATGCTGAACGTTTAGCCAGAGCCTTTCTGGATGCATGTAAAGGAAGGTAACATTGGGATAGCCCAGGCAAAAGGATATTACTAACAGTACTGCACCTGCGGGTTCGAGTCCACCGTGCGTGCCAGTGTTAGAGGACCGCCGAACCAGGACGGATGAACCCGGACAGGTGCCGTAAAAAGTGGATTCGCGGAAACATTGTAGCAGATTTCTATTTAAAGCGCATAAAGGAAAGCGGTAAAGATGAGTAGTAGTAGTTTTTCGGAAGGAGTCTCTGTTCTGTTGGGCATTGTAGCGAGTAGGGTTGATCACATCTCGAACTGAAGTGTTTGGAAATTGCAAGTATCGTATTGTATTCTGTCTGTCTGTTATATTGAATCAATTTGGGAGATTGCGAGCATCATATTTTGAGACTATGTATGAGATATTGATGAGTACATTGAGTTCTGTTCTATTCTATTCGTATCTAACTATTCTGCTATTCTCCTTGTTGAACCGATTTCCATTCGGTAGTCTTGTGTTGTGAGTCTGTTTGATGATCAGTTATATACGATTCTGGATCTTTTCTGTCGTGAAATAGTGTGTTTGTCATCCTGCGAGAGACTGTGTAAGGTCAAAGTTAATCATCTACATTTAGTATCTTTTCGGTTAAGTGACCAGATTCGATACAATAGTCTGCGTTCATTGAGAATTCGGTAAAGATCTGTATGTGAACAGAAGTATTGGTAAGTTTGTCAATTGCGGTAGGAATTTGTGACTTGAGTCAGTATACGATAAGTTTGGCGTAATCCCGATTATAGTTATCTGTGTATTATTGTTCGGTGTACTTACCTGTCACATGGAATCGTCATATTGAGTAGTATTCAATTACTGAAAAGTGCGTATTCTATTATTTATAAGTCACAACAGGACCTCTGCTCCATTACCATAGCAGATTCAGTCTAAAAGTCCTAATATTCACCGTGCCGAAGAGTGGTCAGTATTCAGACTCACCCACTGTGCTAAGACGTGATGGAGTATTTATGATTGTGTGAAGAATTGGGAAAATAGTACAGGGCCTCTGTCTAACAGACCCCTACCACTCCCAAGAACCCGAGGACCCGATAATACTCTTCCGAAAGTTGGATAGAAGTATTATCGTTTAACAGATCACTACTTTCGATTACAACCATTTGATTAATCAAATCAATGGCTTGGAATTGTTCTTTCTATCAAATCTAGTGTAAAGGAGTGAAATTTAGGCGCCCTCATTCTCCACCATTGGATCTGGGGATGATCTGGACCGTCGGATTAGTGCTGACATCAATTCGGATAATATAAGCCACTATTTTTGGAGAAACTTTGCATTATTGATCTTTAACTGTCAACAAAGTCTTCTTTTATGGAAAAAATTCGTGGATCCTCCTTCCTTTATGCTTTAGTGCATCTCCACCCTTGAATAGGAGCTCATCTTGACCGTACACCATGGTTCAATCATATTTTGACATGTGGCAGCCCTTCAAGCCTTCAATTTTCTTATTCTAGAAAACTGCGGTGACCTTGAAAACTGGACTTTGTGCTCTTTGACCCTCCAAAAAGACTTTGATGAAGATGAAACTTTGTAGGACTATGTTTCCAAAGATCTGCTTCAGGAATATGCAGGAAAAACTCCCATCTGAATCTCCCTTGTACAAGTTTGACTACATTTGGAAGCTTGCAAGGTGGCATTAAGGTGTCTAGGAAGCTCTGATAGCCTTGAAAATTTGTACAAATATGTAGCCACATATGATCTTTATACATGCCAAACCATATGGCTAACATAATTTTCTATACAAGAATTTGTAGGGTCAAACTAGAAAAATTACATTTTTACAAAATGAACATAGCATATCAATGTGCTACAAAATCCATTTTCTGCTGAAATTTGGGCTATAGACTGCCTTTGACAATCTTTACAAGTATATGGATTTTCATCTAATTTGGTGACAATGAAATTTTTGCCCTAATTTCCCAGCTTTGACCAGCTTTGACCACTACCATGGACTTTCTTGATTTCTTTGAAACTTTGTATGTGACCTTCCTTTGACATCCTTGATGCATCCTGGACTTCTCGGGGAATTCTAGCTACCTTCGCCAAATATGTTTTTTGTAGGCCTTCACAAGTGAGAGAGGAGAGCAAATCTCGACGACATTCGCCCCCACTAAACCTGCGATTCCTCCGGAAGCGCCACTCTAACATCTGTGAAAAACAAAATGTTTCAGGCATCAAATTCTTTTATAGGCAACATAAGAAAGATGGAAGGAAAATTGATTATATGCATGAATAAGTAGGTAACGTGACATGAAGCAAAATTTGCATGAAAGAAATAATTGAAACAGGCAACATGAATATGCATGAACAAATAGGCAACATATATGCAAATGAACAAGCAACATTGGCAACAAGAAAGAAAAAAAAACAAGCATCAATATGAAGTGGAAGTGGATGTATTGAGTCGTTTTAAGCATCAGTTCCTCTCATCTTGAAGAAAATTTTGTACCTTTTTCATAAAGCAATCTACCTTAAATATGATTATAAACAAAGATTTAGGATTTTCAATAGACATCTTTCATCTTTAGCTTATTTTAGATCAACTCCTTTCCTACATAAATATGAATATGCTCTTTCTCTAATAACATGCAAGGAAATCTAACTAAACTCCACTAATGCATAAATCTGCTTATATAGCACGTGATTTATTCTACTATGCCTCTTTATCCTCCTTTGGCTTGCTCTTTTTTTTTTTTTTTTTTCGATGATGATGATGATTCGGCAACTTTATGGTTACGATCACTTTTTTGGGGTGGAAGAAAGTGTAAACTTCTTGGTAACATGTAGCTTTTTTTTTTTTTTTTTGACGAGGAAAAATTAAACCCCGATACAAGGTACAACCATTTTTGATGACGGAGAACAGTCGTTTAAACTCCGATACAAGTGCTGTGAGATAGACTAAGGATGTAGAAACATGCAATAGTAGGAGCTAGGATTTCAACAATTATGCTTTCGATACAGGATACATATGCATGTTTATATATGAAAGCCATGTCACCAAAATAAACCTCCAAATCTACATGCCCTATCTTTCCACAATCCTAGATTATAACCAATTTCTTAGTAGATAAGTTACTACTTAAGATACAATTTTACACAAGTAGAGAAATCATCATTTGCCTTTTTTGACTCAAGTGATGTGGATATGCAATGTGATGCAAAGACTGAAAAAAACATGCATGAAACAAGCATGGAAAAAAAAAAAAAAAAAAATAGAATGAACTTGAAAAAAAAAACAAAGCAACATGAACTTGAAAAATTAATGATGTTTTTTTTTTTTTTTTTTTTTTATAACATGGATACTCCTGTTTATGAATCGGCCTCATTGTTGTCATCTTCTCCAATGTCCTCATCCAAAATGTACTCGTCATTATCACGCTTCTTGAATAACTTTATCCTTTTACCTGCAATCAAAGTTTTTAGTGCAACACCATTTAATTCACAAAGAGCATACGTACCATTGTTGTTGACTTTTGATACAATGTATGGCCCAAACCACCGTTGAGTGAGCTTTTTGCGTGCATCATATTGAGAGTCAAATGTACTATCATAAATGAGCACCCAATCTCCTACTTCAATTGGCTTAGGACGCAATCGATGAGTTTTATCAAAATAATGCTTGTTCTTCATTCTAGATTCTCTTAATTTTTCAACAGCATCATCAAGTCTTAATTTACCTTGTTCTAACTGTTTAATACGCAAACTCAAAAAATCATTAGTAGACATGTTTTCAGACCAAGGCAAATTTGACCATGCAGAAATATGAGACTGAATTGGAAACAATGGTTTTTGACAGTACATGAGTTCAGCAGGCATATATCCAGTAGTACGTGTGCATGTCATTCTATCTGCCCAAAGTGCAAAAGGTAAGAATTTAGGCCATTGTTTGATGTCACCATTACATGCTTTAGATATGGCTTTCACAATAGGTGGATGCCCTCTCTCTATTTTACCATTGGCCTCTGGGTTATATGCAGTAGTGAGAGACAAACGAATACCGTGACGCTCAAAGAACTCTTTAGCTTCTCTCGCATTTAACTCTCCACGATCGGCAACTACTTTCTCTATGTACCCAAAGCGACTTATGATATCTTCAAGCAAGAATTTGCAAACATTGTAAGTGGTCTTAGATCGTAATGCACGTCCCTCTACATGATTAGTTAAATCTTCTCTTGCAAGTACAATGTAACGCATTTTGTCAATACCTTTAGGCATAGTTACAAGATCTACTACCCACTTGTAGTGAATACAAGGTGGATAAGTAGGATGCAATGGATCTCTATGTTTGACTGATGAATGAAGTTGACAAGTAGAACATGTAGAAACATAGCTACTAATGTCAACATACATCCTAGGCCAATAATAGGTACTTCTAATTTTTTCATATGTTCCAAAAAATCCTTTATGACCGGCCCATAATGTCTCATGCATTTCCTTCATTACTTGCAATTGAAGACCTCTTTTTCCTAGGACTCGTTGTGGATTCTTAACCTTACCCTTAGCATGTCTCCAAAGATAACCATTACATAGGAAAAAGTTATAAGCTCGTTTCCTAATGTTACGGAATCTATTCGTAGTCCAGTTAGGTAATGGTTGTAGTGTACTAAGATACTTTCCTATGTCTCTCCATTCATTTTCGTACTCAGACTCATGAAATTGCTCATACTCATATATATGTGGAACATAGTCAATTAAGTTCACATTCTTTATTAGATCATTTTCAAGATCATCAAATCTAGCTCTCGATAACATATCAGCAACTGAATTTGACTTACCTGAAATATGAACTAACTCAGGATTTATGAACTTAATATATGAGATCCATCTAAGCATGGCTATATCAAGAGATGAACAATTGGCTATCATTCCAATGAGAGGCAAACAATCAGTCTCAACTTTGACATTTGCACCAATGAAATATTCTTTGTCTGTTTTCAAAGCTGTTACCATACCCCATAGTTCTCGTTTGATCTGTGGATATTTTCGTTGTGTTTCATGTAGAATTTTGGCACCAAACCTAATTGCATATCTATTCCCTTCACTATCATCTTGACTTATGACCCAACCTATACCAATAGGACTAGTATCAACAGTCAATATAATAGGTTTGTTAGCAGAATAGTCTACACGCTTAAGGATGGTAGCTTCAAGCAATAATTTCTTCAATTTTTACGCATAGCCTGAGTGTGTTTGTCAGTCCAAATAAATTTTCGTTTCTTCCTCAACAAGTCATAAAGACAATCAGCAACATGAGCAAAGTGTGGGATCCAAATAACATAAAAGATGCAAGCACCAAGAAATCTACGTACCTCACTCACGTTGTTACATGTTTCAGAAATCTTGCTAATGGCATCAACTTTTTGTGGGTATGGCTTTCGACCATAATGGCCACATAAATGTCCAACAATAAGCACCTCGTTGACACCAAAAACAGATTTCTCTATGGAAAATGTGAGACCTACCTCTTCAAATCGTTGAAATATTCTTTCACAATCAGAGATATGGTCAAGAACAAATTTACGACATCCTGATGAATCTAAAGTAATGTCCTTTACACGTTCCTCACTCCCTTTAATTGGAATATCATCAATGAATGGCATAGTTATATGAGGGATAAAGTCATGTAAGACCATATTCATAGCACTCATCATATGAGCCACAGAATTAGTCGCTCCTTGAGGTAAAGTACACATTCGCACTAAGCCTAAAGGAGTTTTCATTGTGGTTATGTCACGACTATCAATTGCTAATTGGAATTGGTCATATCCAGAATATAGATCACCCATTGAATAGATAGAATGTCCTAAAAATGATTCAACAAACTCATCTACAATGGGTCCTGTTCCTACATTCCTTATGGTGACTTTATTGACGGGTTGGAGATCTTGAATAAAACGTAGTTTCCCATTCTTTTTAGGCACAGTGAACCATCTGTTTGAGTAAGGTGCAAAAGATGGCTCTAAAATTCTCATGTTTATCTTCTCCTTAAGTAGTTTCATTAGCTCAGGTAAGTGAGCCTTTGGAATAGGTATAGGATGAAGATTCCATGGAATATGTGGAATAGTAAAGATTATCATGGGTGCAACAAGCTTAGGATCTACACAACCAATCTCATGAGGATACATAGTAAAGGCTTTTCCATGGCTCCGTATAACTCTCTCAAATTTATCTCTCTCTGCTGGCAAAAGAAAGTCATCATCTCTACCAATTTTCACCTGTTTGATTGTCTCATCCGTGAATGTATGTCCTATGTTTTTCTTATCCCGAAGAATTGGATCATTTTTCACATCAATAATTTTTTCATTACTTCCTTGAGGTAACGGTTGAGCTATGGGTTTGATTTTTTTGTCTACAGTTTTGTACTTTGTTTCAACTAAGGCATCATGTGTTTGGTTAAATTTTGAGCACTTGTCAACATTGAGAGCATACTCTTGGATTAGAGCATACTCATCAAGGGAAGAAAGAAGAATAATATGGGAATTAGAATTTTGTTGAAGACATAACTCTAACTCCTCAAGAGTAGAGAAACAATGAGATGTTTCAATCACATGTTCAATGTTCTCATCATGTTCCATGATTTTGTTGTTTTTATAATTTTTTTGGGTTTTTTGGATAAAAGACTTGGACAATTGACTCTTATGAAGAAAATCTAATCTAGAATGTGGAAAACAAAGTGACAAACTATTGTACATGTTGGTTGGATGCGAGATGTCAAACCAATATCCACTGTTGTCCCGCTCAACAATGGATTCTATCCGAAATTTTGATCATATGTAGCTCCAAACATGAATCGAGGTGCACAATCACTACAAGCATGCTCATGACCATGAGTAACAATAGGTTTCTTTCTAATTGACAATCGATTCCTAGGATGGTTCACTCCTACTGTCATGACTTGAAGTGATTGCATTCCATCCTTAGACTTAAATCTAGCATAGGTAGACCCATCATCCATGGCTTTAGTTTCCATACGACTCTCACAAATAAAGGGTTGACCTAAGAGAACTTCATAGGAGCATTATCTTGAATAAAAAAGTGAAACTCTTCTGTGATTCCTCCTATGGATATGGGCACACTAGCACAAGCTCCATACAGGGTACCTACACCATTATCTGCAGTTCTCATACGCCATCCACAATCTTTATCTATGGGCCATCAAAACTTATCATAGACTTCTCTTGAAATCACATTGATTTCAGAGCCAGAATCTACTAATGCATTTACAGTGATAGTGTTCTTATCATTTCCTATTTTAACATGCATCTCTGATGTACCTCTAGACCAAAATGTTCTTTTAAAGTGACTTTCAGGATTGTCTTCATGATTTTCATGGTTAGGTTGAATAGGTCCTAAGAAATTTTTATTAACATTTACTTCATCATCATCAAAGTCCTCTTCATCAGATTCATCAAAGTTTAATGCTTCATTCATAGCTTGATCTTGATCTAGAGAATCTTGCATCTCAGTATCTAGATTAAGTGGAAACCTCTTCCTTTTAATTAGGCCGATAAAGTTATCTTTAAAAACAGGCTTTGCAATAGAGAAAAGTTGTTCTAAAGACATAGTCACTTGACTCTTAAGCAAAATGTCATCTAAAATCTCCATAGGATCTATTTTTCTCTCAATTTCTGAAATCAAGATGGCTTTAGGTTTTCTCTTTGGTTTCTTTTGTTTTTGCTCAGGGTCTTGTTTTTGTTCATGTTCTCGTGTTTGGTCTTCAGTTTGTTTTGATTGTTCTTGTTTATCTAAAGGCTTTGGTTCTGTTTTTCTTTGCTTTGTCTTCTTCCCTTTTTGTTTCTCCTCTTGTTTTTGTTCATTGGGTTGTGATTCTTGTTGTTTATCTTTGGATTGTGATGTTTCTCCCTGCTCTATGATTGTTTCTATTCCCTCTGAGGTTTGTTTTCGTGTTACTCTTCTTTCACTATGCTCAGCTTCATCTCTTTTTCGTTTTTCTTCTACATTGGATATGTGAGAAATAAGAGATTGATCTTCTATTGGTGACTCCCAAGCCGTTATTCTCCTAATCTCATCCCGTGCTCTTACTAAAGCCTCTATAGAAAAATCACCTTCCTTTGTGGGTTTACTTGATTCTACTTGTTGTTCATCAAGAGCTTCTAGTTTCACTCCTCTAGTTCCTACGTCCATTATGGTTATATTTTCATAATGTTTTTTCATTCCTCCCTTACCATAATTTCCTTGCAAAGGTAGCCTAGATCGATAGTCACAGATTTTCTTGTCTATGTCTATTACTAGTCGTTGCTCCTTAGCAGCCTTCAATAATTCACAATCTCTCAAAAAGTGCTCTAACGAATCACACCAAGGACACCTACGAGGGCCACGCACAAAACCATTTTGATTTTGAGGATTTTGATTAACTTGTGGTGGGAAATTTTGAAATTGAGGATTTTGTTGATAAGGTATTGCTTGAACAGGATAATTAGGATTTTGAAAATGCAATTGATGTATTTGAGGAGCTTGGGGAGCAACATGTGGTACTTGAGGTGCAAGAGGAGCTTCCATATTATACGGTTGATGATTTTGAAAATTTTGATTTTGAGGATTTTGAAAAGCTATTTGAGAAGCTTGAGGATACATGTTTTGATACATTTGAGGATTTTGCACATGAGGATGAGGATTTTGCATTGAAGGATTATGCATTGGAGGAACTTGATATGCTTGAGTAGGAGCTACTTGTGGATTTTGATTGGTAGCTATAACATGTTGATTAGGCTCTTGAAAAGTCATTGGGTTCATTTGATTTTGAAAAGTTTTGGTATAACTAGATTGTAAAGCATCTATAGTCTTGGCCAAATTGGATTGTGTAGCAATAAGACTTTCCATTTGCTTAGTGAGAATATCCACTTGAGATTGTTCAACTATACTTTTATTTGGCTCTACTTTAAAACCTTGATTAGGCTCCATCGTTTGAGGAATAGGACTAGAGTCAAAAAGCATAGCATGGGATTGTTCTCTAACTTGCTCCTTAGTTTGTGGAAGGCTAGCTTGAGGAAGACTAGTTTGCTCATAAAGCATGGATTGTCTTTGATGTCTATGGGCTACAGCCTCTACTACTTTACGCACTTTTTGCTAATTGTCAGTAAGACCATAGCGCTTATCTGGTTCTTCTAATCGCCGTTCAACTTCCCTACGAGTTTCAGGATGAAGAAGCTTAAGAAAATTGATCACAAGATCAGGTTCCAAAGTTATCTTATCCTCATCAGGAAGTTGTTCATAGCGTCTAATATACTCATTTTGTAAGTGAGTAATAGAGCTACTAGGCTTTGGAGAATTGACCCATCGTAAGAATCCATCTCGATTATGTTGGCTATAATCTTCAAGATAGAATTCTTTGAGCATCTCCTTTCTAAAATCACTCCAAGGAAGACTATCATATTGAGTGACACGGTTTATGATAGAGCTATCAACAATTCGTTCAAAGAATGATATCAAAAGATCTTCGGGAAGACCAAAAATCATAGCTTGCTCTTCAAACAAATCTAAGTAGCTTGTGATGTTGATGCCATTGAATTTTCCCTTCTCTCTCAACATAGAAGAGACTATTCTTTGGCCTTGTTTCTCAACAATAAGGGATTTGAATCCTTCCTCCATCTTATGTGAATAAGCAAGTGATGCACGATGCTCTAGATCTCTCACAAATGTGTTTACTTCACGACGAAGATGTGCACGATACTGTGAGAAATCCAGTGCAACACTCAAGACTGATGATGATGATATGATGAGGATGAAAAATATGAAACAAAGGATATGGATCACAACCTCCAACAAGATCAGAAGCAAATGCCACGAAGCGTTTCACGTCAGGTTCAAATGTGGAGGTGATCGCAATCCGGGTGGATCGGGTCCGGTCGTGGCACACACAGGGTGTATGAAGCTAATGAATGTTGGAAGGTTTAAAGATGTGAAGGTGAAATTAATGTTGAGTATGGAGAAGAGAGAGATGTTGAAATAATTATGGGAATGGGAATGTAGGTGTGCAAGTTAGATTGATGACATGAATGATAAGAATGAAAGAGAACCATACACACGAATCAAATTTGGAAGGAAGAATGGTCCATTGGAGGAGCTTCTTAAACACTTCCTAATTCTAATCCATATGTATAGCCTTCTTTGGATGATATGTATGCATGATGAGAATAGATGGAATCCTTACACATAAATCAATTTCGAAAGGAAGAATGGTCCAATATTGGAGCTTCTTATACACTTTCAGAAACTAATAAATATGTATGGATTTGTATGGATTATATGCATGCAAGTGAATTATGATGATGGATTTTACTCACAAGCTCAAAGAAACATCCTCACTGGTTCAACGCAATACTGCGGAGCCTTCTCACACATAGAAGAAATAGAAGACATGTAAAAATACTTAAGAGACTGAGAGAGGAGACAAGAGACAAGTGACAAGTGACATGAATTAAAAGGATTTGAAGTAAGTTACATGTAAAATATCGTCGTGGTACGTCATGCTAAACAGTCTACTGATCAAAGGTGGTTCCGACCCTCAAACCATGACAGTTCAACCGAATGTCACACGTAAGAAGGTGAGTTCCACTCCAGTGACCCTATGTCTGTCTAGGCTCGTAACGTCTAACTAAAGAAGTCTAAGACTCATTAAAATCAGCTCTAACTCACTCACACGCTCCACCGAGGGTGAGTCAAGATAGAGATGCTAGTTTCAAGAGCCTATCCTAGATAGGAGTTCTAACTTAAATTTGAAACTAGGTTATATACTCATACTAGCTCACCTTGGATCCTCACTCGCTCAACCGAGGGTGATCGTCTCAAGGAAACCGTAAGCTAGCATGAGCCCTATGGATGCCTAACAATGATGCTCTAGGAGTTTGGAGGGGGGTTTATATAGTTTTTTGAATGAATTTGGGCCCTTGGATCTAGAGAAATCAACTCTCAACTCTAGGATCACTACTTTCGATTACAACCATTTGATTAATCAAATCAATGGCTTGGAATTGTTCTTTCTATCAAATCTAGTGTAAAGGAGTGAAATTTAGGCGCCCTCATTCTCCACCATTGGATCTGGGGATGATCTGGACCGTCGGATCAGTGCTGACATCAATTCGGATAATATAAGCCACTATTTTTGGAGAAACTTTGCATTATTGATCTTTAACTGTCAACAAAGTCTTCTTTTATGGAAAAAATTCGTGGATCCTCCTTCCTTTATGCTTTAGTGCATCTCCACCCTTGAATAGGAGCTCATCTTGACCGTACACCATGGTTCAATCATATTTTGACATGTGGCAGCCCTTCAAGCCTTCAATTTTCTTATTCTAGAAAACTGCGGTGACCTTGAAAACTGGACTTTGTGCTCTTTGACCCTCCAAAAAGACTTTGATGAAGATGAAACTTTGTAGGACTATGTTTCCAAAGATCTCCTTCAGGAATATGCAGGAAAAACTCCCATCTGAATCTCCCTTGTACAAGTTTGACTACATTTGGAAGCTTGCAAGGTGGCATTAAGGTGTCTAGGAAGCTCTGATAGCCTTGAAAATTTGTACAAATATGTAGCCACATATGATCTTTATACATGCCAAACCATATGGCTAACATAATTTTCTATACAAGAATTTGTAGGGTCAAACTAGAAAAATTACATTTTTACAAAATGAACATAGCATATCAATGTGCTACAAAATCCATTTTCTGCTGAAATTTGGGCTATAGACTGCCTTTGACAATCTTTACAAGTATATGGATTTTCATCTAATTTGGTGACAATGAAATTTTTGCCCTAATTTCCCAGCTTTGACCAGCTTTGACCGCTACCATGGACTTTCTTGATTTCTTTGAAACTTTGTATGTGACCTTCCTTTGACATTCTTGATGCATCCTGGACTTCTCGGGGAATTCTAGCTACCTTCGCCAAATATGTTTTTTGTAGGCCTTCACAAGTGAGAGAGGAGAGCAAATCTCGACGACATTCGCCCCCACTAAACCTGCGATTCCTCCGGAAGCGCCACTCTAACATCTGTGAAAAACAAAATGTTTCAGGCATCAAATTCTTTTATAGGCAACATAAGAAAGATGGAAGGAAAATTGATTATATGCATGAATAAGTAGGTAACGTGACATGAAGCAAAATTTGCATGAAAGAAATAATTGAAACAGGCAACATGAATATGCATGAACAAATAGGCAACATATATGCAAATGAACAAGCAACATTGGCAACAAGAAAGAAAAAAAAACAAGCATCAATATGAAGTGGAAGTGGATGTATTGAGTCGTTTTAAGCATCAGTTCCTCTCATCTTGAAGAAAATTTTGTACCTTTTTCATAAAGCAATCTACCTTAAATATGATTATAAACAAAGATTTAGGATTTTCAATAGACATCTTTCATCTTTAGCTTATTTTAGATCAACTCCTTTCCTACATAAATATGAATATGCTCTTTCTCTAATAACATGCAAGGAAATCTAACTAAACTCCACTAATGCATAAATCTGCTTATATAGCCCGTGATTTATTCTACTATGCCTCTTTATCCTCCTTTGGCTTGCTCTTTTTTTTTTTTTTTTTCGATGATGATGATGATTCGGCAACTTTATGGTTACGATCACTTTTTTGGGGTGGAAGAAAGTGTAAACTTCTTGGTAACATGTAGCTTTTTTTTTTTTTTTTTGACGAGGAAAAATTAAACCCCGATACAAGGTACAACCATTTTTGATGACGGAGAACAGTCGTTTAAACTCCGATACAAGTGCTGTGAGATAGACTAAGGATGTAGAAACATGCAATAGTAGGAGCTAGGATTTCAACAATTATGCTTTCGATACAGGATACATATGCATGTTTATATATGAAAGCCATGTCACCAAAATAAACCTCCAAATCTACATGCCCTATCTTTCCACAATCCTAGATTATAACCAATTTCTTAGTAGATAAGTTACTACTTAAGATACAATTTTACACAAGTAGAGAAATCATCATTTGCCTTTTTTGACTCAAGTGATGTGGATATGCAATGTGATGCAAAGACTGAAAAAAACATGCATGAAACAAGCATGGAAAAAAAAAAAAAAAAATAGAATGAACTTGAAAAAAAAAACAAAGCAACATGAACTTGAAAAATTAATGATGTTTTTTTTTTTTTTTTTTTTTTTTAAACATGGATACTCCTGTTTATGAATCGGCCTCATTGTTGTCATCTTCTCCAATGTCCTCATCCAAAATGTACTCGTCATTATCACGCTTCTTGAATAACTTTATCCTTTTACCTGCAATCAAAGTTTTTAGTGCAACACCATTTAATTCACAAAGAGCATACGTACCATTGTTGTTGACTTTTGATACAATGTATGGCCCAAACCACCGTTGAGTGAGCTTTTTGCGTGCATCATATTGAGAGTCAAATGTACGATCATAAATGAGCACCCAATCTCCTACTTCAATTGGCTTAGGACGCAATCGATGAGTTTTATCAAAATAATGCTTGTTCTTCATTCTAGATTCTCTTAATTTTTCAACAGCATCATCAAGTCTTAATTTACCTTGTTCTAACTGTTTAATACGCAAACTCAAAAAATCATTAGTAGACATGTTTTCAGACCAAGGCAAATTTGACCATGCAGAAATATGAGACTGAATTGGAAACAATGGTTTTTGACAGTACATGAGTTCAGCAGGCATATATCCAGTAGTACGTGTGCATGTCATTCTATCTGCCCAAAGTGCAAAAGGTAAGAATTTAGGCCATTGTTTGATGTCACCATTACATGCTTTAGATATGGCTTTCACAATAGGTGGATGCCCTCTCTCTATTTTACCATTGGCCTCTGGGTTATATGCAGTAGTGAGAGACAAACGAATACCGTGACGCTCAAAGAACTCTTTAGCTTCTCTCGCATTTAACTCTCCACGATCGGCAACTACTTTCTCTATGTACCCAAAGCGACTTATGATATCTTCAAGCAAGAATTTGCAAACATTGTAAGTGGTCTTAGATCGTAATGCACGTCCCTCTACATGATTAGTTAAATCTTCTCTTGCAAGTACAATGTAACGCATTTTGTCAATACCTTTAGGCATAGTTACAAGATCTACTACCCACTTGTAGTGAATACAAGGTGGATAAGTAGGATGCAATGGATCTCTATGTTTGACTGATGAATGAAGTTGACAAGTAGAAAATGTAGAAACATAGCTACTAATGTCAACATACATCCTAGGCCAATAATAGGTACTTCTAATTTTTTCATATGTTCCAAAAAATCCTTTATGACCGGCCCATAATGTCTCATGCATTTCCTTCATTACTTGCAATTGAAGACCTCTTTTTCCTAGGACTCGTTGTGGATTCTTAACCTTACCCTTAGCATGTCTCCAAAGATAACCATTACATAGGAAAAAGTTATAAGCTCGTTTCCTAATGTTACGGAATCTATTCGTAGTCCAGTTAGGTAATGGTTGTAGTGTACTAAGATACTTTCCTATGTCTCTCCATTCATTTTCGTACTCAGACTCATGAAATTGCTCATACTCATATATATGTGGAACATAGTCAATTAAGTTCACATTCTTTATTAGATCATTTTCAAGATCATCAAATCTAGCTCTCGATAACATATCAGCAACTGAATTTGACTTACCTGAAATATGAACTAACTCAGGATTTATGAACTTAATATATGAGATCCATCTAAGCATGGCTATATCAAGAGATGAACAATTGGCTATCATTCCAATGAGAGGCAAACAATCAGTCTCAACTTTGACATTTGCACCAATGAAATATTCTTTGTCTGTTTTCAAAGCTGTTACCATACCCCATAGTTCTCGTTTGATCTGTGGATATTTTCGTTGTGTTTCATGTAGAATTTTGGCACCAAACCTAATTGCATATCTATTCCCTTCACTATCATCTTGACTTATGACCCAACCTATACCAATAGGACTAGTATCAACAGTCAATATAATAGGTTTGTTAGCAGAATAGTCTACACGCTTAAGGATGGTAGCTTCAAGCAATAATTTCTTCAATTTTTACGCATAGCCTGAGTGTGTTTGTCAGTCCAAATAAATTTTCGTTTCTTCCTCAACAAGTCATAAAGACAATCAGCAACATGAGCAAAGTGTGGGATCCAAATAACATAAAAGATGCAAGCACCAAGAAATCTACGTACCTCACTCACGTTGTTACATGTTTCAGAAATCTTGCTAATGGCATCAACTTTTTGTGGGTATGGCTTTCGACCATAATGGCCACATAAATGTCCAACAATAAGCACCTCGTTGACACCAAAAACAGATTTCTCTATGGAAAATGTGAGACCTACCTCTTCAAATCGTTGAAATATTCTTTCACAATCAGAGATATGGTCAAGAACAAATTTACGACATCCTGATGAATCTAAAGTAATGTCCTTTACACGTTCCTCACTCCCTTTAATTGGAATATCATCAATGAATGGCATAGTTATATGAGGGATAAAGTCATGTAAGACCATATTCATAGCACTCATCATATGAGCCACAGAATTAGTCGCTCCTTGAGGTAAAGTACACATTCGCACTAAGCCTAAAGGAGTTTTCATTGTGGTTATGTCACGACTATCAATTGCTAATTGGAATTGGTCATATCCAGAATATAGATCACCCATTGAATAGATAGAATGTCCTGAAAATGATTCAACAAACTCATCTACAATGGGTCCTGTTCCTACATTCCTTATGGTGACTTTATTGACGGGTTGGAGATCTTGAATAAAACGTAGTTTCCCATTCTTTTTAGGCACAGTGAACCATCTGTTTGAGTAAGGTGCAAAAGATGGCTCTAAAATTCTCATGTTTATCTTCTCCTTAAGTAGTTTCATTAGCTCAGGTAAGTGAGCCTTTGGAACAGGTATAGGATGAAGATTCCATGGAATATGTGGAATAGTAAAGATTATCATGGGTGCAACAAGCTTAGGATCTACACAACCAATCTCATGAGGATACATAGTAAAGGCTTTTCCATGGCTCCGTATAACTCTCTCAAATTTATCTCTCTCTGCTGGCAAAAGAAAGTCATCATCTCTACCAATTTTCACCTGTTTGATTGTCTCATCCGTGAATGTATGTCCTATGTTTTTCTTATCCCGAAGAATTGGATCATTTTTCACATCAATAATTTTTTCATTACTTCCTTGAGGTAACGGTTGAGCTATGGGTTTGATTTTTTTGTCTACAGTTTTGTACTTTGTTTCAACTAAGGCATCATGTGTTTGGTTAAATTTTGAGCACTTGTCAACATTGAGAGCATACTCTTGGATTAGAGCATACTCATCAAGGGAAGAAAGAAGAATAATATGGGAATTAGAATTTTGTTGAAGACATAACTCTAACTCCTCAAGAGTAGAGAAACAATGAGATGTTTCAATCACATGCTCAATGTTCTCATCATGTTCCATGATTTTGTTGTTTTTATAATTTTTTTGGGTTTTTTGGATAAAAGACTTGGACAATTGACTCTTATGAAGAAAATCTAATCTAGAATGTGGAAAACAAAGTGACAAACTATTGTACATGTTGGTTGGATGCGAGATGTCAAACCAATATCCACTGTTGTCCCGCTCAACAATGGATTCTATCCGAAATTTTGATCATATGTAGCTCCAAACATGAATCGAGGTGCACAATCACTACAAGCATGCTCATGACCATGAGTAACAATAGGTTTCTTTCTAATTGACAATCGATTCCTAGGATGGTTCACTCCTACTGTCATGACTTGAAGTGATTGCATTCCATCCTTAGACTTAAATCTAGCATAGGTAGACCCATCATCCATGGCTTTAGTTTCCATACGACTCTCACAAATAAAGGGTTGACCTAAGAGAACTTCATAGGAGCAATTATCTTGAATAAAAAAGTGAAACTCTTCTGTGATTCCTCCTATGGATATGGGCACACTAGCACAAGCTCCATACAGGGTACCTACACCATTATCTGCAGTTCTCATACGCCATCCACAATCTTTATCTATGGGCCATCAAAACTTATCATAGACTTCTCTTGAAATCACATTGATTTCAGAGCCAGAATCTACTAATGCATTTACAGTGATAGTGTTCTTATCATTTCCTATTTTAACATGCATCTCTGATGTACCTCTAGACCAAAATGTTCTTTTAAAGTGACTTTCAGGATTGTTTTCATGATTTTCATGGTTAGGTTGAATAGGTCCTAAGAAATTTTTATTAACATTTACTTCATCATCATCAAAGTCCTCTTCATCAGATTCATCAAAGTTTAATGCTTCATTCATAGCTTGATCTTGATCTAGAGAATCTTGCATCTCAGTATCTAGATTAAGTGGAAACCTCTTCCTTTTAATTAGGCCGATAAAGTTATCTTTAAAAACAGGCTTTGCAATAGAGAAAAGTTGTTCTAAAGACATAGTCACTTGACTCTTAAGCAAAATGTCATCTAAAATCTCCATAGGATCTATTTTTCTCTCAATTTCTGAAATCAAGATGGCTTTAGGTTTTCTCTTTGGTTTCTTTTGTTTTTGCTCAGGGTCTTGTTTTTGTTCATGTTCTCGTGTTTGGTCTTCAGTTTGTTTTGATTGTTCTTGTTTATCTAAAGGCTTTGGTTCTGTTTTTCTTTGCTTTGTCTTCTTCCCTTTTTGTTTCTCCTCTTGTTTTTGTTCATTGGGTTGTGATTCTTGTTGTTTATCTTTGGATTGTGATGTTTCTCCCTGCTCTATGATTGTTTCTATTCCCTCTGAGGTTTGTTTTCGTGTTACTCTTCTTTCACTATGCTCAGCTTCATCTCTTTTTCGTTTTTCTTCTACATTGGATATGTGAGAAATAAGAGATTGATCTTCTATTGGTGACTCCCAAGCCGTTATTCTCCTAATCTCATCCCGTGCTCTTACTAAAGCCTCTATAGAAAAATCACCTTCCTTTGTGGGTTTACTTGATTCTACTTGTTGTTCATCAAGAGCTTCTAGTTTCACTCCTCTAGTTCCTACGTCCATTATGGTTATATTTTCATAATGTTTTTTCATTCCTCCCTTACCATAATTTCCTTGCAAAGGTAGCCTAGATCGATAGTCACAGATTTTCTTGTCTATGTCTATTACTAGTCGTTGCTCCTTAGCAGCCTTCAATAATTCACAATCTCTCAAAAAGTGCTCTAACGAATCACACCAAGGACACCTACGAGGGCCACGCACAAAACCATTTTGATTTTGAGGATTTTGATTAACTTGTGGTGGGAAATTTTGAAATTGAGGATTTTGTTGATAAGGTATTGCTTGAACAGGATAATTAGGATTTTGAAAATGCAATTGATGTATTTGAGGAGCTTGGGGAGCAACATGTGGTACTTGAGGTGCAAGAGGAGCTTCCATATTATACGGTTGATGATTTTGAAAATTTTGATTTTGAGGATTTTGAAAAGCTATTTGAGAAGCTTGAGGATACATGTTTTGATACATTTGAGGATTTTGCACATGAGGATGAGGATTTTGCATTGAAGGATTATGCATTGGAGGAACTTGATATGCTTGAGTAGGAGCTACTTGTGGATTTTGATTGGTAGCTATAACATGTTGATTAGGCTCTTGAAAAGTCATTGGGTTCATTTGATTTTGAAAAGTTTTGGTATAACTAGATTGTAAAGCATCTATAGTCTTGGCCAAATTGGATTGTGTAGCAATAAGACTTTCCATTTGCTTAGTGAGAATATCCACTTGAGATTGTTCAACTATACTTTTATTTGGCTCTACTTTAAAACCTTGATTAGGCTCCATCGTTTGAGGAATAGGACTAGAGTCAAAAAGCATAGCATGGGATTGTTCTCTAACTTGCTCCTTAGTTTGTGGAAGGCTAGCTTGAGGAAGACTAGTTTGCTCATAAAGCATGGATTGTCTTTGATGTCTATGGGCTACAGCCTCTACTACTTTACGCACTTTTTGCTAATTGTCAGTAAGACCATAGCGCTTATCTGGTTCTTCTAATCGCCGTTCAACTTCCCTACGAGTTTCAGGATGAAGAAGCTTAAGAAAATTGATCACAAGATCAGGTTCCAAAGTTATCTTATCCTCATCAGGAAGTTGTTCATAGCGTCTAATATACTCATTTTGTAAGTGAGTAATAGAGCTACTAGGCTTTGGAGAATTGACCCATCGTAAGAATCCATCTCGATTATGTTGGCTATAATCTTCAAGATAGAATTCTTTGAGCATCTCCTTTCTAAAATCACTCCAAGGAAGACTATCATATTGAGTGACACGGTTTATGATAGAGCTATCAACAATTCGTTCAAAGAATGATATCAAAAGATCTTCGGGAAGACCAAAAATCATAGCTTGCTCTTCAAACAAATCTAAGTAGCTTGTGATGTTGATGCCATTGAATTTTCCCTTCTCTCTCAACATAGAAGAGACTATTCTTTGGCCTTGTTTCTCAACAATAAGGGATTTGAATCCTTCCTCCATCTTATGTGAATAAGCAAGTGATGCACGATGCTCTAGATCTCTCACAAATGTGTTTACTTCACGACGAAGATGTGCACGATACTGTGAGAAATCCAGTGCAACACTCAAGACTGATGATGATGATATGATGAGGATGAAAAATATGAAACAAAGGATATGGATCACAACCTCCAACAAGATCAGAAGCAAATGCCACGAAGCGTTTCACGTCAGGTTCAAATGTGGAGGTGATCGCAATCCGGGTGGATCGGGTCCGGTCGTGGCACACACAGGGTGTATGAAGCTAATGAATGTTGGAAGGTTTAAAGATGTGAAGGTGAAATTAATGTTGAGTATGGAGAAGAGAGAGATGTTGAAATAATTATGGGAATGGGAATGTAGGTGTGCAAGTTAGATTGATGACATGAATGATAAGAATGAAAGAGAACCATACACACGAATCAAATTTGGAAGGAAGAATGGTCCATTGGAGGAGCTTCTTAAACACTTCCTAATTCTAATCCATATGTATAGCCTTCTTTGGATGATATGTATGCATGATGAGAATAGATGGAATCCTTACACATAAATCAGTTTCGAAAGGAAGAATGGTCCAATATTGGAGCTTCTTATACACTTTCAGAAACTAATAAATATGTATGGATTTGTATGGATTATATGCATGCAAGTGAATTATGATGATGGATTTTACTCACAAGCTCAAAGAAACATCCTCACTGGTTCAACGCAATACTGCGGAGCCTTCTCACACATAGAAGAAATAGAAGACATGTAAAAATACTTAAGAGACTGAGAGAGGAGACAAGAGACAAGTGACAAGTGACATGAATTAAAAGGATTTGAAGTAAGTTACATGTAAAATATCGTCGTGGTACGTCATGCTAAACAGTCTACTGATCAAAGGTGGTTCCGACCCTCAAACCATGACAGTTCAACCGAATGTCACACGTAAGAAGGTGAGTTCCACTCCAGTGACCCTATGTCTGTCTAGGCTCGTAACGTCTAACTAAAGAAGTCTAAGACTCATTAAAATCAGCTCTAACTCACTCACACGCTCCACCGAGGGTGAGTCAAGATAGAGATGCTAGTTTCAAGAGCCTATCCTAGATAGGAGTTCTAACTTAAATTTGAAACTAGGTTATATACTCATACTAGCTCACCTTGGATCCTCACTCGCTCAACCGAGGGTGATCGTCTCAAGGAAACCGTAAGCTAGCATGAGCCCTATGGATGCCTAACAATGATGCTCTAGGAGTTTGGAGGGGGGTTTATATAGTTTTTTGAATGAATTTGGGCCCTTGGATCTAGAGAAATCAACTCTCAACTCTAGGATCACTACTTTCGATTACAACCATTTGATTAATCAAATCAATGGCTTGGAATTGTTCTTTCTATCAAATCTAGTGTAAAGGAGTGAAATTTAGGCGCCCTCATTCTCCACCATTGGATCTGGGGATGATCTGGACCGTCGGATCAGTGCTGACATCAATTCGGATAATATAAGCCACTATTTTTGGAGAAACTTTGCATTATTGATCTTTAACTGTCAACAAAGTCTTCTTTTATGGAAAAAATTCGTGGATCCTCCTTCCTTTATGCTTTAGTGCATCTCCACCCTTGAATAGGAGCTCATCTTGACCGTACACCATGGTTCAATCATATTTTGACATGTGGCAGCCCTTCAAGCCTTCAATTTTCTTATTCTAGAAAACTGCGGTGACCTTGAAAACTGGACTTTGTGCTCTTTGACCCTCCAAAAAGACTTTGATGAAGATGAAACTTTGTAGGACTATGTTTCCAAAGATCTCCTTCAGGAATATGCAGGAAAAACTCCCATCTGAATCTCCCTTGTACAAGTTTGACTACATTTGGAAGCTTGCAAGGTGGCATTAAGGTGTCTAGGAAGCTCTGATAGCCTTGAAAATTTGTACAAATATGTAGCCACATATGATCTTTATACATGCCAAACCATATGGCTAACATAATTTTCTATACAAGAATTTGTAGGGTCAAACTAGAAAAATTACATTTTTACAAAATGAACATAGCATATCAATGTGCTACAAAATCCATTTTCTGCTGAAATTTGGGCTATAGACTGCCTTTGACAATCTTTACAAGTATATGGATTTTCATCTAATTTGGTGACAATGAAATTTTTGCCCTAATTTCCCAACTTTGACCAGCTTTGACCGCTACCATGGACTTTCTTGATTTCTTTGAAACTTTGTATGTGACCTTCCTTTGACATCCTTGATGCATCCTGGACTTCTCGGGGAATTCTGGCTACCTTCGCCAAATATGTTTTTTGTAGGCCTTCACAAGTGAGAGAGGAGAGCAAATCTCGACGACAACGTCAAAAGTTGAAGAGACTAAGGTCAGATGGAGGGGGAGAGTATTTCTCTAATGAGTTTATTGATTACTTATGGAATGCAGGTATAAAAAGGGAAGTTACTTGCAGGTACTCTCCTCAACAAAATGGTGTAGCAAAAAGGAGGAATAGAACTCTTGTTGAGTTTGCAAGATCAATGATGAAGGAGAAAAATTGTCCAAATTATTTGTGGGTTGAGGCTATAAATACAGCTACATATTTGGTTAATAGGTTACCATGTAAAGCTTTACAAGGTATGACACCATATGAAGCTTGGTGGTGTAAGAGACCTACCTTAGATCATTGCAAAGTATTTGGATGTTTGGCTTATGCATATGAGCCATCTCATTTGAGGCATAAATTGGAACCTAAAGCTGAAAAGTATGTGTTCATTGGATATGATGATAAGCACATGGGATATACATTGTGAAGTCCATCCACAAAACAATTTCTTGTATCAAACGATGTTACATTTGATGAGAAAAGTACTTGGTATGCAGGAATAATCAATAATCATGCAGGTGATGAAGAAGTTTTGAATCAAAAGAAAGGTAAATCAAAAGTTCAGACATTTGATGAAGAAGAGAATAATGAAGTACAAGTTGAAGTTGAAGAAGTGCCAAGGTTTGATCCAGAATGTGATGAACCAGAAATTCAAGAAGTGGAGAACTCAGAAGGTCATCAAGACGCAAATGGCAACCTACAAGGTATAGCTATGACACTTCTTTTTTAACTACTAAAGACTATGCTTACATGGTGAAAGCATATGAAGACCCTTCTACATATGAAGAGGCAAAAGGTAAGGAAAATTGGGAGAAAGCTATGCAGGAAGAGTATGATGCATTGATGGAGAATGAGACATGGGATTTGGTTCCTAAACCAAATAGTCAGAAGATCATTGGATGCAAGTGGGTCGACAAGACAAAGAGGTATGCAGATGGAAGTGTGTCTAGGTATAAAGCTAGACTTGTTGTGAAAGGGTATGCTCAGACATATGGTATAGATTATGATGAGACCTATAGTCCTGTGGCAAAGATGAAAACCATCAGGACACTCATAGCCATTGCTGCATGTAAAGGTTGGAAATTATGTCAATTAGATGTGAAGAATGCTTTTCTTAATGGTTATATTTCAGATGATGTTTTCATGGAGCAACCACAAGGGTTCAGAGATAAAAGGTATTCATAATATGTATGTAAGCTCAAGAGAGCTTTGAATGGTTTGAAGCAGGCCTAAAGGGCATGGAATTATAGACTTGTGAAGTTCTTGAAGGAATTGGGTTTCCAAGTATCTAAAGCTAATAGTAGCTTGCTTGTTAAAGCAAGTGATGATGGCTTCATTTACATGTGCATATATGTTGATGACATAATCTTGGCAGGTACAGATGCGAAGGGCATAGAAGCAAATGGAGAAAGAGTTCAAGATTAGTGACATGGGAGACTTGTCATATTTCTTGGGCATGGAGATCTCATATACTCAACATGGAGTGTATGTGACTCAAGAAAGGTATTTGAAGAACTTGTTAATCAAGTTTAAAATGGAAGATTGCAGGGTAGAACCTACTCCAATGGAGGTGAATCACAAATTGAGCAGATATGGTGGAGGAGAATTCAAGGATATGAAGCTATATCAAAGTCTGGTTGGTAGTCTAATCTATGCTACATTAACTAGGCCTGATTTGTCATATGCAATTGGAGTATTGTCTCAATTCATGCATTGTCCTAGGAAAGAACATTGGGTTGCAGGACAAAGAGTATTGAGATAGATTAAGGGCACACTCGACGAAGGTTTGTATTATGGATTTACATCAGATACAAACATCAA
The DNA here is from genome assembly GCA_020310875.1 of Ceratopteris richardii. NCBI lineage: Eukaryota > Viridiplantae > Streptophyta > Polypodiopsida > Polypodiales > Pteridaceae > Ceratopteris > Ceratopteris richardii. The sequence continues at coordinate 30,485,498 of CM035410.1, forward strand.
GATATATAGTGATACAGATTGGGCAGGTAATCCTGATGATAGGATATCAACTTATGGGTACTTGTGTTATGTGGGAGACAAGCTAATATCATGGTGCTCTAAGGAGCGACATACAGTTGCCTTGTCATCTAAAAAGGCAAAATATAAAGGTATCGTTGAAGCTGCAAAGGAAGTCATATGGTTGAAGACTCTCATGAAGAGTTTTGACATCCTTTAGAGTACACCCACTATTCATGGAGATAATATGAACTCATTGTATCTAGCTGCTAACCCTATTTTTCATGCCAAGTCTAGACACATTGAGATTCGGTATCACTTCGTAAGACACAAGGTGATTGATAAGGAGATTGAAGTCATACATACTTCAACAAAAGATCAGATTGCAGATGTGTTAACCAAAAGCTTGGATGGACCAAAGCTACAAAGATTTAAAGACATGGCAGGTATAAAGAAGATAGAGAACCTCAATTGATGATTGAGGGGGAGCTGTTGGTGCAAGTCAACCACCAATTGATGTTTTGGATAAAGGCTTGAAGTCAAAGGATGAAGAAAAGATCAACAATTGAAGATTGAAGATAGAGTATGTTCAGGAAATGAAGACTTGTATACATATGTACATTAATTTGTAGTTAGCTCACTTATACCCTTTGTATGGTCATGAGCTTGTACATATATGCCTATATATACAAGTAAAAAGTTGGGGAAAGTATGAGAGAGCATGACACATTATGAGTTAGAAGTTGTAAGAGCCATTAGATATGTTAAAAGTGAAGTGAACATCTCTCATCATTCAGATGTAAATTTTCTGAGTAAAAGAAAAAGTTGCGCCATATAATTTGCTAAGTTCTCCTTTTGTGCTTGATCATTTTAGGAATCCTTTTGTAGATGTTTAATTCCATATTTAATGCTTCTATGGTTAAGATTTGAGAGCGTAATTATAAACAGGCTAAGTGAATTATGTGTAGGAACATTTGTATGTGAAGAAGTGATGAGTGTCTTCTAAAACAGGTGCAATCTCGATGGTCAAAGAAATGATCAGTACTCAGTGTACAATGTAAAGTTTTCCACAAATGAGGAGTCAAAATCTAAGTTGGAAGGTAAGCCATCTATGATTAAAATCATTTTCTTACATGGCTTCTAGTTTGGGAGAACCATGTGTTAGAAATTGCAGGTGTCAAAGTCGACTCTACAAGAGGATAGTTTTAGACATAGGTAGATTGTTTGGATCATTTCTCAATACCTACTTAACCATTTGAGATGGTTTAACTTGGAAAGGGTGCACAACCTTTAGCCGACACGTTATACAAAGTGTCATGAGAAACTTTACACATTTGATCAGTCAATGAGTGAGTTATGTGCAATAGACTTTTTAGTGTAATGAATTTCTTCACTGTTATCTAAAGTCTTGATAATTTGACACGTCTTCCAAACTGGTTGGAGTTTTTGAGTTATTGATATAGAAGTGTTCTAACATCAAGCATAGCTTGTCTTTTAGAGATTAGCACTCTCCATCAATTCCTGCATCCATTTTTTGAATTTCCAAGTAAATAGCTTCAGCATATTTAGGATTCAGCCTATAATGCTTACCTCTCACCGGTTTTGCTCCTTCAATGAGAGGGATTTTGTGCTCTCCATAACTAGGTGGTACTCCTTACAAATCCTTTGTCACTCTAGCACAATGGCAAGTACCAATGTGAGGGTCTTCACCTCATAAATGTCAATCTGTGGAGACGTGAGGATCGGTATGAAGACCATGAGCAAGTGATGGCACAAGTGCGTGAGTGAAAGTACACAAGCATGCACACACATACACACACACGTGCACAAGGTAAGAGCAAAGAGTGGAACAATGAAAGATCTTCGATTACAAAAGAACTCTCTTACAAAGATCAAATCTACAACAAGCTAACCTCAAAAATGAGCTCTCCATCCCTTTTTATAGTTTTTTGAGTGGTTTTGGCCCTGTCTAGACTAGTGTCCAGCCTAATTAAAAAATAGGTTCCAGGACTTGTTGGTAGTTCCCTTATGTGTAGAGCTTGTTTGATGTCTTATTTTCTTTCTTCATGTGAAGAAACTCAATCTCTTCCATAATTGTACATGCTTTGTTATGTGTCCACAAACTATTCATGATTGTATCTGTAGAATTTGGTTGATGCCCACACAATAGAAGATTCCTGGTTGTGTCCAAAGATGTGAAAACTTTGGTGGATTTCAATAAATTATTTAGCCTCGTATATGTAAGCTTTGGTTTGTTATGTCAACATTTTCTACTTAGTAACTTGAATGTGTGCATCTTGGATGATGTCCATAAATTCTTTTGAGTCATATATATAGGCTTTACGTTTTTGTTTTTGGTGACTAGAGTCATAGTAGTTGATTTTATATGTGTATACCTTGGTTGTTGTCTTCATACCTTGTTTGATTGTTGGCATATTTGAACACCTATGTGGATTCCCATAAGTTTGTTTGAACCATGTTTAGAACTAGTTGCTGTTTTTGGTGTACAAGGTCAACATAATTGATTTTATTTGAATTTAAATGATTTTTCTAAGTGAGTTTTAGGTTCATACTATCTAATCTATGTTTCAAGGAATGTGTATAATTTTTTCTTTCATATGATGAATTTTTTTCTTTTGATAGAAATAGACTTGATTAGGAATTTTCATCATGTTCACTACCATAGCATCTTGAGAGGCTATTTACATGAACACAAAACATGATTTATTGTGTCTTATAATTTTGGATTAGCCTTTGAATTATATTTAATATGTGTGTTCTCAATTTCCCTTTGTAGAAGGTGTGTGATTTTTTGGAAAATTGTCAAAAAAGGACACTTAAATGTCATGTTTTGGTACCAAACTAGTGTCAACACTTGTTTGAACTCAGCCACATTGCCTTGACCACTTGAGAGGGTCTAAGGGTTCTTGGGTGATCTCGCGGTCTAGGCAATGGAAAATCATGTTCATCTCTTTTATGTCTATGTGCTCGGTGTCTCTCTCTTTCAGGTCTTTCACCCTCATGTCCTGATCTATCTCTGCCCACAGTGTTTGCAAAGCTTACCTCAGGTCTCTCTCTGGTTCTTTCCCTTTGGGTTTCATGAGCCTTGGATGATCCTGCTCCTTGGAGACCTTGGGAAACATTCGATCTTGGTGGAGGGAAAATTGATTCATTGTGCCACGTATATGCATGCATATCTTGCTCTGTTACCAAGAATATTTTCTCCGATGTGTTATTTAGATAGACCACTTTACCTGGTATCTCTGGATCTTTGAACTCATAGATGTTGATTGTTGGGCTAGGTTGATCTGGTTTGAATCTCCAAAAGGCTTCCTCTGTTTCTCTATTCAAGAATAGTTCTATGCTTTTGTTGTCTTGAGGAGTCCACTCTAGAGTGAGCACTCTGGTCAAAAAAGATTTTCTCTAGGAGTCTTGGGTTCTCTTCCTAGGTCTCCTTGCTCTAGGTCCCCTAGCTCATCCTCAGGAATAATATTTCCAAACTCATCTGTCCTATCAGGTAAGCTGGTAACCACATACATGGTTCCTTCCTTGTCAGAGTATGACCCCTCTTCGAACTTGACCACTGGGTATTCAAGTCCAAAGGGTTGATTTGGATTTTTGAGTTGGACAATTGATCGTCATAGAACGTCCTCATAGATGTGTGCACCTAATTGCTTAGTCCTGACATACTCCAATTGTGTCTTATAGGGACCTTTTGGTGTCTATAAATAGGCAGTAGGTGAGATACGTGTGGGTCTCTCCATGTTGAAGGACATTTTTGAGTCATTGGTTTTTGAACTTAGTGTGTAGGGATAACCACTTAGTTGTTGTGCCCAAGAGTTAGTTGTATGGTTGACACTAGCCTTAGATGATCTAATGCTCTGTCTATCCTTCCCTAGGTGTCTACCAGATCTCAAGTTCATAAGCTTTATCTTCTAGTTCAAAATTTCCCCTTTTTATTGGTCAAAATCCCTTGGAACTCCTTGGTTTCCTAGTCCAGCTGAGGGTCAACTTCAAAATACTCTATCTATCTACAATGGTTTTAGTGATAGAATTCACTATTTTTATATGTATTTCTTTTCAAAATTTGACATGCTCCGTACATGCTCTGTGTCCACTTCTTTGACGCGCTTCCATGCTTTGTGATTTGTCCTTGACCTTGAGATTCAACATCCTTGTAGTGCCAAGCAAAGATATCTGCAAATGATTTCATGAAAGATGTTACCTTTAAGAGCACCTCTGGATGATTCCCTATCCATGTGGCTATTAAAATGGGATGCGGTTGATCCTTGTTGCCCAATTAAACCTCCTTCACTGGATGCCTGTTTATAATGTTATTTGTAAGTCCTTCCTGAGTAGCATCCTTAGTTACATTGTCCCACATAGCTTCGGTATCATAAGTAGGAACATCTTGAATGTCTATTTGCACCTCTTCCTCCTGAATCCATCCTGGAGGGATCTCATGAAGTGATAAAGAATTCTCTTCCATATTCTTTTTCTTACCTTTAGACTCTAAACCTTCTTTTTTGTCTCAATCTACTGAAATAGCTTCCTCGATATTGCTTTGTAAAGGAAACTTATTTCCCCTTCTGCGGTATTTTGTTGGTTCTCCCAACCGAGGCACTTGAATTCTTTCCTCTTTTTCTGCATACCCTTCTTCTATGTCTGAGTTAGATGGAAAAATTCCAAAGAAAGGAAGAGAATTAATTGCTTCTAGCCATGCTAGCATGTTGTCTTCATCATATAGATCCAATTCCTTGTCTTCTTATATGTCCATAGGATCTATTTCTATATTTATACCAACAGATTGCATCATGTTAGTATTATCATGGACACAAAGGAAACCATCCTAAACCTCAGATTCCATGTGACTTTATATATCTCATATTTGGTTAAGATTTTGGACAAACTAATGCTTCCATTGTGTCCGAAACATGCCAAAACCCTAAATTTGACTGTATATTTATAGAATTTTGACACCCAGAGGTCTTGTTTTTAGTTGATGATATCATCGATGATATCATCAACTCGTGACCGTCCTTGAAAACCTATATAAGGAGGGGTTGGCCACATTCATAATGAGTCTTGTGGAGACCAGTCTTGGGAGCTCAAGGAGTCATGACCGCCAAGTAAGTACTCTCCAAGTTCCAGTTCGAGTTCTTGTCTTGTTCCTTGTTCTAGTCATGTCTAGTCTAGTTCTTGGACATCCTGTGTTGTCCTCTTGTAATCTCGTAGTATGAGATCTTATCGAGTTCTTTCTTATATCTAGTTCATCTCCCAAAAGGGATTTCTTGTAATCCAGATATCTTGTTCCATACCTACGATCCTGAGTTGTGGGATCTCTTGTATCATCTCTAGTCCAGCTTTTCATACCTATTGGTCTCGGGTTGTGGGACGTCTTGTATCAGCTACGTCTTCTTGTATTATTTTCCCTACGTGGGTGTTCTTGTAATCATAAGTGTATTTCTGAAATCTTGTTTAGTGAAGTTAGAGAGCACAATCTAGTGCTCCCGTGACATTTTGGCAAGACCATCCACATCAAGACCGTGCCAAGCATGATGGACTCCATATCAATACTCAAAAATATCGAGTCTACTCTAGATGATATATATAGAAAACTTCGAGACTTTGAATGAAGGTTGCAACAAGGTGATCGCTCAGTTGGAGAATTCGCATCACACTTCAAAATTGTATTTCAAGGATCCGCATATCAAGAAGAATATCTAGTTAATCGATTTCAAAGTGGTCTCAGAGATGAAATAAAGGTTTGTTTATCCTCTACATCTCAGTTAAAAACTTTAGATGAAGCTATCAATCAAGCAATTCAGTGTGAGAATCAGTTGCTAAAAGAAATCCAAGTCCAAGAGTCAGAAGTCTTGAATAATGAAGACACTATTCCTCAAGAATCTAAATCAAGAATCTTTGAAGGCCAAGAAGTCATTACAAATGATATGGAGCATAAAAAAATCTTGGAAACACTACAACACACCACTAAAAGCTCAAAGGACCTATCTTTTCATGAAGCTAAGGAAGCTCAAGGGAGACCCAATCCTTCACCACCTTTCAAGATTAAGGATCATGAAGAATTCGAGGTTAATCATGTCTTAGATTCAAAAATCTCACAAGGAAAATTGGAATGCTTTATTCATTGGAAAGCATATGACATCAATGATCGTACTTGTGAACTTATAGAAAATCTTCAAAGAGAAAATCTTCAAAGAGCAAAAGTCAAGGTTCATGAATTCCATAAGAAGAATGCAATGAAACCCAAGTTAAAGAACATGGCCGCTTCTCGTAGAACTCATCGCTTCAGGGGGAGGTGATGTCATGGACACAAAGGAAACCATCCTAAACCTCAAATTCCATGTGACTTTATATATCTCATGTTTGGTTAAGATTTTGGACAAACTAATGCTTTCATTGCGTCAGAACGTGCCAAAACCCTAAGATCAATTGTATATTTATAGAATTTTGATACTTGAAGGTCTTGTTTCTAGTTGATGACATCATCGATGACATCATCAACTCGTAAATGCCCTTGAAAACCTATATAACGAGGGGTTGGCCACATTCATAATGAGTCTTGTGGATACCACTCTTGGGAGCTCAAGGAGTCGTGACCGCCAAGAAAGTACTCTCCAAGTTCCAGTTCGAGTTCTTATCTTGTTCCTTGTTCTAGTCCTTTCTAGTCTAGTTCTTGGACATCCTATGTTGTCCTCTTTAATCTCGTAGTACAAGATCTTATCGAGTACTTTCTTATATCTAGTTCATCTTCCAAAAGGGATTTCTTGTAATCTAGATATCTTGTTCCATACCTACGATCCCGGGTTGTGGGATCTCCTGTATCATCTCTAGTCCAGTTTTTCATACCTATTGGTCTTGGGTTGTAGGACATCTTGTATCAGCTATGTCTTCTTGTATTATTTTCCCTACGTGGATGTTCTTGTAATCATAAGTGTATTTCCGAAATCTTGTCTAGTGAAGTCAGAGAGCACAATCTAGTGCTCCCGAGACAAGTATGCCCTTGTTGATTCGGACCTTATTCCAATAATAGTTGTCTTAATTTAGCACCTTCCTATTGGACCCACATGGTATCTTTTCCCCAATCATGTAATACACTAGCATGCCTTAACTAGGGTCTTCCAATTAAGAGAGGAAACCCTCCCTGCACATTTGGTAATCTTATAGCTACAAAGTCCAAGACAAATGTGTTACCTTGTACTTCCATCTCAATATCAAGGACTACTCCCATAGGTCTGACCGTACTATAATCTGCCAATGTAACCGTGAAATTGGATGCCCTTGATGGTTGAAACCCCAGCTTCTTCATAGTATATTCAGGCATCAGATTGATTCTTGAACCTCCATCTACTATAACTCCTTTAAGAATTTGACCATTAATATTCACTGTAAGTCTTGGGCTCTTGTACTCTATTAGGGGTGCATTTCATGTAGATCTATTTGTACCCCCAACAGCAGCTTTGGCCACCATAGTCCATGTGAATGCTTCATCTCTTATTTCTAAGACTTCAGACCTGAACCTTTCATTCATCTTTATTAAGTCAAGAATACTTACCTCTGTTTTAATCGACTTCAGTAACTCCAAGGATCCTGATTCCTTGGTCGCATAGTGTGTATCTGTTGGTGTAATTCGCAAGCCTACACATTTGGCTTGTAGTTCATACGCATATGAAGATGCATATGAATCAATGCTAGTAGTTAATTACCACTTTATCCTTTTGTAAAAGTCATATTTGACTTGGAATCTTTGTAAACACCTACCAAAAAGAACTCGTGGAAAAGTTAGCTTTGACTGATGGAATATCCCCTATAATGGAGGATCACTTTTTAGAGAGATCCAACAATTTGAATTCAAATTCAAATTGGAAGTGAACATCTATATAAACCTCTAAGAAAAAAATCACAGTATGTAGACTCATCATTCTGAGCTTTCATTGGACTTTCTGAGTGTGTGTGAGGCCTACACTCTAGCCCACACCTGTCTACACCATTAGGCAATGATCTTCATGCCTATGGCATTGTACAACAGTGTTCATTAATACATATATCTACACTGTTCATTTTTGAGTTCTCTGTCATAGTGCCTGAAAGTCTGTCAACTTGTGAAGATCATATCTCACTCATTTCTCCACCAAATAAGATTTATAGCTTGTTGGAACCAGCTCAAAGTTTTATACATGCTACCAAAATTTGAAGGATTTCTATTCAGCCATTTCAGAGAAAAGTTTGTCGAAGTGATCATTGGTCGAAGTCTATAATAGTCCTAAAATATCGGGGGTAAAGGTTTACTTGCTAAATTGATTTCTCTGAGCATAGTTAATTTTTTTAAGTGATTCCACTTGGAATAGTTAGATTGCTAAGCTAATTAGATACTCCTAAAAGGAATTTTTCCAATTCCCTCTATGCTGGTCTTACTGAGCAAAAGATACAGCAGGTGTATAACCAAAAATAGAAGGTTTTCTTGAAGACTTGAAGTTCAAAGTTGTCTGTTTTGATTCAACTTTTTCATACATCATTTCCAAAGTACATATGCCATTTTATGGTGTCATTGGAAATCTAAGAAGGTCCACTTATCAACTCTGAAGCACCAAAGGGCTGGTACAAAGCAAGATTTGGCAGTACCTACTCATCATCCTGAAGTATTCATCCATCTCTCCAACAGTGGTATCAGAGCAAAGTTAAGGTAAAATGGGAGATGGTTTTCCTTCAATTATTCAAAAATTGGACAGGAACAACTATCAAGCATGGTCTCTAAGGATGAAGACATACCTACAAGGAAGGAGTCTTTATGGATATATCTCAAGAGATGAGGAATTGCCCTCATTCAAAACCAGAGGACTACCAACAAAGGAAGAACATGAAAAGCTCAACACATGGTGTGCCAAGGATGCATTAGCAAGGTCTTACTTATTCAACTCCATCTCTTATTTTCTTTTGCCACATATTAGAAATTGTAAGACATCCCAAGAGATTTCGGAAACCTTGTCATCCTATTTTTCTTCCAGCACAAGGGCCAGAAAAAATCAATTATGGATTGAATTCACCACACTAAGGAAGCAACCTAAGCAGGCTATTTCACAGTTTGTGACTAAGATTAAAGATGTAGCAGATCAGTTAGCAAGCATAGGAGAAGAGATTGAAGAAGAGCAGATAGTAAGGCAAGTGATCAATGGGATTAAATCTGATGACAAGTGGGAAAGCTTCACCACTGCCATGGACCTAGACATGGACATGCAAATTCCATATCTTAACACTCTCATGGGGCAATTGTTCACTCATGAAGACAAACTCAACAAGAATGGAGACTCATCCAACGGTAATAGCTCTTGTGCCCTATACACTGATAAAAGTAAGTCTAAAGATAAAGGCAAGAACAAGAAAGGAGAAGGTGAAGGCACTACCTCCCAAGCCAACTATGCAGGGAGAGGTAGATCATTAAGAGGAAGGGGCAAAGGAGGTAAGCAACGTAGGGGGAGATCTTATAACTCCTCACCATGCAACATTTGTGGTTTATAAAATCATACTACATATGAGTGTTTCAAGAATTACAAGAATCAGAGAGGAAGAGGATATCAAAGAGGTGGATACTCACAGTCAAGAGGCAAATTCAACCATCATCAAGGGTACAACAACAACTACAACAATAACTACAACAACAACTACAATGGCAACTACCAAGAAGGATACAAGTCTAGGAAGGATTACAACAACTACACAGAAGAACAAAATGATTCTCTTCTGATCATGAATATGACTTCAAAACCAGGTACAAATGATGACCATCTCTTCTACATTGACTCAGGTTGCTCAAATCATGTGGCAGGCAATGTAGCTCTTCTCTCTGACCTTGAAGAACCAAGAGGAAAGCATCAAGTACAAACAGGTGATGACACCAAGCACTCAGTAGTTAAAGTTGGAAATGTTAAGACTTCTTATGGGAATCAAAACTTGTTAAGTAGGGTACTATATGTACCAACCATTACAAAAAATTTGATAAGTGTTGGAAAGATTGTGGAAAAAGGTTTGCAGGTTAGATTCAACCAATTTGGAGCATTTGTGGAGGATCCAAGGCATGCGTTCAAGAGAATAGCTAAAGGAGAAAAATCAGGTAGACTTTTTACATTTAAGCTAGAAGATACAAAGAATATTGCACTATAAAATTATAAAGATCAAACACTTTCAGAGCTTGAGATTTGGCATAAGAGATTAGGGCATGTAGGAGAAAGAACCTTGAAGCAAATATTCAAGGATCAATGTGTAATTGGAATACCCAATGTTTCCAAACAACATATGATATATAAATGTGGTGCTTGTCAGTTTGGAAAGTCTCACAGGGTACCCTTCTCAAGGAAAGGCTACATGCATGAGGACTATCTAGAACTTGTCCATACAGATGTATGGGGACCAAGCAAAGATCCTTCAATTTCAGGATCAAGGTACTATGTATCTTTTATTGATGATTATAGCAGGTGGACTGTATTGTACTTTATGAAGCACAAAGATGAAGTATTCAACTGTTTTAAAAAGTATCTTGCACTTGTTGAGAATCAGACAGGGAAGAATCTAAAGAGGCTAAGGTCAGATGGAGGAGGTGAGTACTTCTCAAATGAGTTTGACGCTTTCTTGCAGGACAGAGGAATCAAGAGAGAAATCACCACAAGGTATACTCCTGAACAGAATGGGGTAGCTGAGAGAAGAAATAGGTTGATTGTTGAAAAAGCTAGGTCAATGTTAAATGAAAAGAAATTACCTAACTACCTATGGGCAGAGAGTGTATCTACTGCCACTTACCTCATAAACAGGTTACCATCTAAGTCCCTTGATGGGATGATCCCTTATGAAGCATGGCATGGGAAGAGACCCTCACTTGATCATTGCAAGATATTTGGATGTGTAGCATATGTACACATTCCTTCTCAGATAAGAGGTAAGCTAGATCCTAAGGCTGAGAAGTGTATCTTTATTGGATATAATCTAAATCAGAAAGGGTACAGGTTCTACAACCCTTCAAATGAAGGATTCATGGTTAGTAGAGATGTTGTCTTTCATGAAAATGAAGAGAATGAATGCAAGAAGGTTAAACTACCCTATGACTTGGAGGAGGAATTTCCAAGTCTTGCTAAGGAGGAACCTACTCAGAATGAAGACACCAATCCAGATGATGAAGACATTATCAATCTTGAAGAATTCAAGGCATGGAAATCCAAAGGCAAACTCAAGATGAAGAAACTTGAAGACATACCTGAATCTTCAAATCAATCAATCAGAAGATCACAAAGGGAGAGCAAAAAACCTATCAGATATGGGTATGACACCTCTCTTGTCACTAAACATTCTATTTATCTTGCCAAAGACTTGTCAATTGAAGAACCAGGATCATATGAAGAAGCCATGACCAAGACAGAATGGAAGGAAGCTATGGATGAGGAGATTGAAGCACTCAAGGAAAGTGACACATAGGAACTAGTACCAAAGAAAGAGGCTATGAAGGTAATTGGATCTAGATGGATCTATAAAATCAAATGAAATTCTGATGGGTCAATAAACAGGTACAAAGCCAGATTAGTAGCCAAGGGTTTTGCACAAACCCTAGGCATTGACTATGAAGAAACATTCTCACTTGTAGCCAAGATGCAAACCATCAGGGTATTGGTAAGTGTGGTGCATCTAAGAATTGGAACATGTATCAGCTAGATGTAAAAAATGCTTTTTTGAATGGATGGATTTCAAAGGAGGTATATATGTCACAACCTCCTAGTTATGAGGATCCAAACAAGGTAACATATGTGTGCAAATTGAATAAAGCTCTTTATGGATTAAAGCAGGCACCTAGGGCATGGAATCACAGGTTGACCACTTACCTTCAAGACCAAGGTTTTTTCATGAGCAAGGCAGACACTTCTCTATTCATTAAGAGAAGTAATTCAGAGGTAATATACCTATGTGTATATGTTGATGATATCATACTTATAGGTAATGATGACAATGGAATCATACAAATCAAGAACCAGATGATGAAGGAGTTCAAGATCAGTGATCTTGGATTACTAAAGTATTTTCTTGGACTTGAGTTAGTCTATACTAACTCTGGAATCTATATTACTCGGAAAAAATACATACAGGATATGTTGAAGAAGTTTAAATTGCAGGATGCCAAATTTGCAAGTACTCCAATGGAGGTAAACCTAAAACTAAGTGCCCATGAAGATGATGAACTTGATGATATTATAGGTTACCAAAGCATAGTGGGAAGCTTGAACTATGCTACCTTAACAAGGATAGATATTGCATATGGAGTTAGTGTGCTAAGTCAGTTTATGCACAAGCCAAGAGTACCTCACTTAGAAGCTGCCAAAAGAATTCTAAAGTATCTCAAAGGCACTCAACATCATGGTTTGTATTTCCCATACACTTCAGACTTGGATATCAAGATTTATTTAGATGCAGATTGGGCAGGATGCAAGGATGATAGGAGGAGCACTTATGGATACATTTCATTTGCACGTGATAAACCAATATCATGGTCTTCAAAGAAGCAACCTACTGTTGCTTTATCTTCTACAGAGGCATAGTATAGAGGATCGGCAAATGCCACTCAAGAAGCCATATGGATCAAGTTATTGTATACAGAATTGGGTTTGTATACTACCTCACCATTGATCTTTGGAGATAATACAAGCTCACTTCACCTTGCAGATAATCCTATTTATCATGCCAAGACCAAGCATATAGAGGTCCATTACCATTATGTGAGAGAGAAGCTATTAAGCGAGGACATTCAACTAACATATGTATCAACCAACATGCAGTGTGCAGATTTGTTAACTAAAGCTTTGGATGGAACCAAACTTTGCAGGTTCAAATCAATGATTGGATTGCAAGATATACATGAATATTGAAGAATGAAGACCAAGCCAAAATATTTGGCTTGAGGAGCAGCTCTTGGTGCAATTCACAAGCCTACACATTTGGCTTGTAGTTCATACACATATGAAGATGCATAGGAATCAATGCTAGTAGTTAATTACCACTTTATCCTTTTGTAAAAGTCATATTTGACTTGGAATCTTTGTAAACACCTACCAAAAAGAACTCGTGGAAAAGTTAGCTTTGATTGATGGAATATCTCCTATAATGGAGGATCACTTTTTAGAGAGAGCCAACAATTTGAATTCAAATTCAAATTGGAAGTGAAATGATCTATATAAACCTCTAAGAAAAAAATCGTGGTATGTAGACTTATCATTGCGAGCTTTCATTGTACTTTCTGAGTGTGTGTGAGGCCTCACTCTAGCCCACACCTATCTACACCATTAGGAAATGATCTTCATGCCTATGGCATTGTACAATAGTGTTCATTAATACATATATCTCCATTGTTCATTTCTGAGTTCTCTGTCATAGTGCTTGAAAGTCTGGCAACTTGTGAAGATCATATCTCACTCATTTCTCCACCAAATTCAAAGATCTATAGCTTTTTGAACCAGCTCAAAGTTCTATACATGCTGTCAAAATTTGAAGGATTTCTATTCAGCCATTTCAGAGAAAAATTTTTCAAAGTGATCACTGGTCGAAGTCTGCAACAGTCCTAAAATAGCGGGGGTAAAGGTTTACTTGCTAAATTGATTTCTCTGAGCATAGTTAATTTTTGTAAGTGATTCCACTTGGAATAGTTAGCTTGCTATACTACTTAGATATTCCTAAAAGGAATTTTTCCAATTCCTATTGTGCTGGTCATACTGAGCAAAAGATACAGCAAGTGTATAGCCAAAAATAGAAGGTTTTTTGGTCATACTGAGCAAAGTTGTCTGTTTTGATTCAACTCTTTCATACATCATTTCCAAAGTACATATGCCATTTTATGGTGTCATTGGAAAGCTAAGAAGGTCCACTTATCAACTCTGAAGCACCAAAGGGCTGGTACAAAGCAAGATTTGGCAGTACCTACTCATCATCCTGAAGTATTCATCCATCTCTCCAACAGTATTTACTGCATCAAGCTCCTTGTGCGCTCTATTGAATGCATTTTCAATAATATTGTTGCTATGTGTATTAAACTCCTTGTGTGTGTGCTCACTGGGTGTAGTCTAAACCTCCTTGGCCTTCTTTTCTCTATTGAATCCTGACGTATTAGGGTCTTGATTAGCTTCCAATTGACCCTTCCCTTTGCTTCTAATCTGCATAACTAGGAATTCAATCTCTTTTAGTTGCGCAACCCTAGCAGAGGGAGATGGCCTGTATGTTTCTTTTATAATATCATCCTTATTTATAGCTAACATTTGAATGTGGGGACCTATTGTTGATGGCCTATTTCTTGGGCAGCAATTAGTGAAGTGATCTCTGGCCTTTGGGCAATTCCTGTAGGGTGGAGCATTTTCTAGCAGGGAACATTTGCTCTAGTAGTGCCCACATTCTCCACATCTAAAACAAATAATTGGCCTTCTGGGCCCATTTCCAAAGTTTCTACGAGGCGTGGGATTAGAATTGTTACCTTGATTAGGAGCTACAGCCATCACATTGGTTGGAGGTTGAATTCCTACTCCATGGTTCCAATATGTTTGTGTATTCATGCCTCTTGAAGAACAGTCTTGAGCCTCATGCCTAGTTTTCCTGCATAACTGACATGTTACATTTAAGAACGGGCATTCGCTTAGTACATGGCCCTGTTTGTTGCACGTGGTACACCATAGCCCATTTTTAATGCCACCTCCCTTTAGTTCTTGTAATTCCTAGCGAAGTTGAGCTATTTCTTCTGCTTGGGCTTCCTCTTCTTTTTTTAGTTTGAGGGCCTCGATTTCTCGCCTCAACAAGATTTTTCTTCTTCCTTTTGAGGTTTACTTCTTTTTAAGTTCTCCAAATCTTTCCTTAATTGAATCACTGAATCCTCAATTTCTACAAAATAGGGTAGTTTAGAAGAACTTGCTCCATATTGTTATCTTATTTGTTCCAATCGTGTAGCTGTATTGATGAACTCTTCTATGGAGGCTTTAGGCAACCCTAATTCTTTGATTTTACATTTTGTAGTCACCGGAAGTGATTTAGCTAATCATTTCTTGATAAAGAAATCATGTGGAGGATCTGGCAATTTAGCCATTAATGCTTTGGCCCTAGTTACAAACTCTGGAAACGTTTCACCAAGACCTAGTCTCAAGTTTTCTAACTCATCTATGATTATCTCTGTAGTGTTCCCATGCTGGAATTGAGTTTTGAATGCCTCTTTCATTAAATCCCACGTGGTGAAATGGTTTTCAGCAAACTGGTTGAACCATTTATCTGCTAGCCCTTCTAATGGCAGGAAAGAGGATAAAAAAGGCATCCTCTCTTCCCATCAAATCTCTTGTTTTGTGTAATGCTAAGAATCTCCTAATGTGCTCCTCCATATCTTCTTGAGCTAAGCCTTTGAAAGATGGAAATTTTATATTTAATCTAGAAAGTAGAGTTTCCAAATCTACCTGACCTGCCATGTTCTTTACTAACGATGTTGATGACAGTGGACTAGGGGATCTTCTAATAGCCTTCCTTCTTGTTGCTTTGCAAGTAACCCTCAATGTTTGAGACCAGGTTGCGGTCATGAGCTATTCATAATCCTCTTAGGCTAAGATAATTAATAAGAAGATTTACCTCTTAATCCAATGAAGTAGTATTGTAGCACTGTCGACACTTGAATAATGCTTCTCCACACTGCAATATTGCTTCTCCTATGCTCAAGCCTTCTTATGTCCCACCATGCATGCCAAATTTTGTTGGAGGATTCTTGTGCAGAAAGGAACTTGAGTGTTTGTAGGAGAATGGAGAGTGAGAACAAGAGAATTAATGGCACCGAAAGCTTCTGATCAATTAGGAAGAGAAGAATACAAGCTTATTCATAAGCCAAATGCTCTGTGCAATATGCCAAAGACTAAATAATGCTCATGAAACAAGATTACAAAGTACTTAGAATTTGCAACCGACCTCTGCATTAGACCTCCACCTTCTCCAAGCTTCACCTTGCACCAAGCTTCCAATAAGGGGAGGTATGGACACCTTCTGTCGATGCACATCTTCAATGGGACTTTGGAACCCTTGATGTTCCTTGCTTCACTTTCTCTACATGCAATCTAAGTCACTCTTCTTGCACCTTGCAATGGCTTTGTGTCGCGCACACTCTCTTTAAATGTGTCTCTTCTCTCTATTGCTCTAGAATATCTCACAATAGCTTTGTCCAACCAAGAATACTCCTTTCCTTGGTTGTCGGTTCATGTACACTCCTAACTCCCATAGCATATTGGCCCTCACTTGTATGTCCCAAGATTGTGTCCAAGGTATGCCCAACAGCCAACAAATCCTTGTTTTGTCCTGTACTGACTCTAAGACAATACGAAATTTTGTTGGGGGGCCATACTTCCACTTTTGTCCGTGTGCTTCCTCTTCACATGACTTCACACATTTTCTTTTATTTGTTCAATTGTGTACTAAAAAGGAAGGTTCACCTGAACCTTCCAAATACTTTTAAAACCTCTTGTTGGACCTTATAGAAAGACAATTTGCAACCTACATCCAACTTTCTGCAAATCATCAGTTTGTGAACAATTGATTATGCACTACTTATGCACCTTGACCACTGAACTTTGAACGTCTTGACTTTGACTATATTGACTTTGATCACTTTGACTTTGATCTTTCAAATTTGACCATTTGACTTTCTTCCTATTGAATTTGACTAATATATGCTTTGATGGGCTCAACACATAGAAGAAGATTCTCAAAGGGAGATAATCCCATTTGCCCCATACTAGTGGTTCGCATCTCCAATCCATGGAAGTATAATTCCACTAAACAAATCTTATACCTAATTCCCATCACTAAGATGGAACTCTCATGTATCATGTCTCATTCTCTAAATCCCATATGCTATAGCTAATCTACATTTGATTTGAAGAATCAATTGATTTTTGTTGATGAAGTCCTACTTGAAAGTTTGCTTGTAGAGGCTATTCTGAATGGTCTTCTAGATTCATATCAGAGTTTTACTTCTACTCTTGAGGATTTAGTCTCTATTTTGTTGCAAGAAGATCAGTCTAGGCAGAACAGATCCATTATGGGTGTTGCAGATCATGCTTTCTTGGCTAGTCAGAAGGACAAAGGTAAGTGGAGCTCATCTACTAATAAGCTGAAATCTGCTAACTCTGCACAATCAACGAATGTGACAATGATGAGAAGAAAATAATAAATGATCATTTCATAAAGAGTTGTTCAAAATGAGCTCCAAAAGAGGCAAAGAAGAAAGAGGTTGGAATGGTTATTGCACATGCCTCTACACCCAAAATAGAGTCTACTAATTTGTGCAGAATCAAGAATGGGCATTTACTATTGTTTGCAGTTATGACCATCTCCTCATGAACAGTGTATGATTGCAATAGACTCAAATGTTTGGTCCTTTGATAGTGGGGCAAACAAACATGTTACCCTGTAGCACAATTTATTCACTTCAGTTGAGTCTTCCCCTATAGGGAATACTATCATATGTGCCAATAGCTCCTCTTCTCCTGTTATACGAGTTAGTAAGATCATTCTGACTATTATTGATGGTAGTTCTTTCACATTGTCGGATGCTTTATTTGTGCCAAGGATCAACAAAAATTTGTTATCAGTTTTAGCAATAGCCAAGATCATCATGGTTATGAAATTTATTATGATTCATCGAAGGGCAACATCATTATTAATTCTAGCATTTTATGTCATGGGTTGTACAAGCTCATAGATTATGCAAAATCTGTGAATGATTCATCATGTGTATTTCAAGATTCTCAGGCTATGTCTAATGCAAAGCTTTGGCATGCACACTTTGATCATCTAAATTTTGCTAGTTTGTTATGTCTACAGAAATTCGAAATGGTGTCCTCTTTGCCCAAACTTGATGCACTTGGTAAACATGTCTATGAAGATTGTATTTTGGGCAAAATGCAACAATCCTCCTTCCCAAAAGATGGTTATGTTCGAGCTACTCAAAAATTGCAACTTGTTCACACTGATGTCTGTGGCTCTATGCAGGCACCTTCTTTTGGGAACTATCTTTACTTCATGACTTTCATTGATGATTTTTCCAGGCATGCATGGGTATATCCATTGAAAGAAAATTCTGAAGTGTCTTTGGTTGTCTGGCATATGCATTAGTACTTGAACAACAACGTAGGAAATTGGATGATAAACCAGTGAAATGTATCTTTGTTGGGTACAGTTCTAAAAGCAAAGCCTGTCATCTCTATCATCCACAAACTAAACACATTTTGGTTAGCCATGATGTTCTTTTTGTGGATGCTATTCAGCCATTATTTTCATGTACTAAGGAGACATCAGTTAGCCCCAAAGATATGTATGATATTTTGTTGCCTCTTTTTACAGGTGAACAATCTAGTGCTAGTCCAAATGAGGCGATTTCTCAACCTGTACAGGTTTCACATCATGATGTAGATCATTCCATTTCTAATGTAGATTTATATGATGCACTTATTGATGAGAGAACTAGTATAAGGAGGCAAAAACTATGCCTAAATGGCTAGTGCAGACTTTGTGAGATAGCAAATTAGATGCATCTCTATCATATCCTACCCATTCAAGCTCTCATAGTGCTTCTTTTGCATCAGATTGCTATGCTACGGCTACCTCTAGTCTTTCTGATGAAAATGAGCATGTTTCCTTTGATGAAGCACAAAATTCTAAAAATTGGATGGTTGTTATGCAATCAGAATATGATGCTATTATGAAAAATGGTACCTAATCTTTATGTGACTTGCCTCCTCGAAAGAAGGCCATTGGCACTAAGTGTGTATACAAGTTGAAGCGTAAGCCTGATGGAACAATTGACACGTATAAGGCTAGGCTTGTTGCAAAGGATTATGCTCAAGAAAGAGGCATAAATTTTGATGAGACCTTTGCTCCTACATGCTAAATGACTATTGTTCGCATATATGAACTTGTAGCTCATCATGGTTGGAACGTACATCAATTGGACATTAAAACTGCATTTTTGAATGGTGACTTGCATGAAGTATCTCGTTTTCATCCCCATGGTTTTGTGCAGAAAGAACATGAAAAAAAAGTGTGCAGGTTGAAAAAAGCATTATATGATTTAAAGCAAGCAACACTTGCTTGGTATGAAAAGATACATGCCTACTTGATTGCACATGGTTTTGAGAATAGTCCAACTGATAGCACCTTATATGTTAAGTTTGGAAATGATGTTCTTCTAATCATTGTTGTCTATGTTGCTGGCATGTTGTTCATTGGTCCTCATGAGAAGCATATTGCTGATTTTAAGCTAATTTGCATGCCTCAGTTGAGATGTCTGATTTGGGGCATTTACATCATTATTTGGGCATTTACTTTATGAAAATTGATGGCAGAATAGCTTTGTGTCAAACAAAATATATTGACATAATATTGTAGTGTTTTGGCATTGAAGACTGCAAACCTATTACCAGTCCTACGGAAACATGTTTAGGTTGAGTCTTCATGATGTTGGAGATGCATCTGATGATGTCCTCTATCAGTAGGCTGTTGGATTCTTGATTTACTTTTGCATTACTCAGCCAGATATTCCGTTTGTTTTCTCATACATGAGCAAGTTTATGCATTGCCCAAGTATCAAGCATTGGCAAGCAGTTAAGTGCATCTTTAACTACTTGAGTGGTACTCAACTACTTGGATTGTTTTATCCCAAGGGGGGATCACTACCGCAAGATTTACATGCTTTTTCCGACTCTTAATGGGCTGGTTGCTATGACACTCGTGTATCCACTAATGGTTTTTGCTTCATGCTCGGTAGCTCATGCATATCTTGGTTGAGCAAGAAGCAGCTTATTGTGGCCACTTCTAGTTCTAAGGCTAAGTATAGGGCAACTTTCACAGTGATTGTTGAGTGTGTGTGGCTTAGACTCTTTATGGCTGATTTGGGTGTTTGTCAATCTTCTGCAACTACCATCTTCAGTAATAGTCAGAGCGCATTAGCAATTGCGAGGAACCCTGTGTTCCATGCTTGCACTAAGCACATTGAGGCACACTATCATTATGTTAGGGAGAGGTTCTCTGCTAGAGAGATCAATTTGGCATATGTGCCCACACATGAGAACATTAGACCTTTTCACAAAGGCTCTGCCTAGGGAGAAGTTTGAAGCTTTCTGCAAAGCTTTTGGCTTACTTCCTTTTGAGAATTCATTCAACTTAGCTTGGCACTTCTTTATACATGAGCGTCAACTTTTTGTTCACCACATCACTCCCGAGGGGGGAAGGGGGATTTGTTGATATATTTAGGTAGTGATGTGTGTGAACACACTAGGACCGTTGGGGTACTTTTTTCTCTCTGTAGGAGGTTTTTTTCCCCTGGCTTGTATATATGGCTATAACCCTAATGGGTCACTTATCTTTGTACATTCTCTTGGTAATACATTCAGTATTGTGTGTTGTGCTCCAAGCTTCTTCTTCTTCTTCTTCCTTGTGTTGTTCGTGTGCTTTCCCAGACCTCAAACTCTAACAAAATATACAAAATTAAATAGGAATTTCCTACTACTACAAACTAACAATAATACAAACAATTTTCCTAAAGCTTGAAATGCTTTTTAGTCTTTTCCTTGCCTATTTGCTTCTCGAACTTGTTTCTCAGGAAGAGCCATCTACACCATCTTTTGAGGCTTCACATATGAGATAAAGATAAATTTTCTTCTCCTTAATGGAAATTTTGGAAAACCAAAGAGTAACCTTGTCCGAAGCCATTTCCATTCAAAGATTCATGAACTTAGAAAATACTTCGATTGAAGAGATAGATATGTCCTTCCATTTATCCTCATAATGAGCTAGTTTTTCATCCTTGAGGCTTCATTTGCAAAGTTTAGTTACATCACTTCTTGTTCTTCTAGAGGAGCAACCTTTCTTATCGTCAAAAACTTCTTTGATCTCATGATATTTCGAATCTTGTTTGTCTCTCATCCACACTTTTGTCGTTGGCAACCAACAACCATGAAAAGGGCAATATAATAATCTTTGTCTCAAAACATCAGCTACGAGTTGGATGGTCAGAAGAGAAACTTCTACTATGTAAAGTCACAAGCTCGATTCCCAAATCCAACAAGCATGATTCATGTAGGTATAGAAAGATTGTGATTGCTGCTCCAAAATAATATCATACAATTTTGATACCATTGTGAACCATCAGGCACATTGGTTACAATAGTATGTTGTGGATGAGCTGACACAGGTTCAACACCCAACTCTTGTGTGAGGTAGACCTATGAGCGCACTCTCCATTTTGTTTTTACTATCAAATGTGATGGGCTATTACTTCACGCAATAGTTTAAGAATCATTATACTAAATCATATAGAGATGAATTATGGTATCATGGATACTAAATCATATAGAGATGAGCTTATGGTGTCATGTTAAGGTCTTGAATTCAACACTCGGATCTAGCTATGCCAAAATGACCATCCATTTCAGTGAACATCAACTTAATCTGATGAAGGATTTCCACCCAATTGATGCAAACCACTCTCATAAATTGACGGAAGAGGCATCCATGGGGATAAAGAGAAAAAGAAGATGGAATCTCTTCTGAAGTATGGAGACAATGAGCAGCCATCAAAAGTCTCCATGAAAGCTGGCCTTTACTGCCAGTGAAACAATCTGGGAGCATTAGGACCACCACCTACTAGAGAGATGACTCTCCTCCCAACCTTATGCCTCAATATATAGCTCTCTCAAGGGTCTACCTTCTATGGAAAGTGGATACTAACCATCCAAGTGTCAGCCATCTAACTACATGTGTGCTAAGTCTCCTAATGAATCGGAGTTAACTCAAGTGGATGCTTCTAGAAGGTTCTAGAGATCTTTGGACAAAACCTCTCCCATGACTCTCATAAGACTTAAACCAAGACCTTTTCCTTCCCATCCATATGACTTAACCATTAGGCCAAGCACCTTTTCTTGTTCTATACAACACATAAACCTATACTTAAGTCTAGTCTCAAGATCTTTGGCCTTTCACATAAGTGACCAAACGGTGTTCTATTCCAAATCCATATGAACCGATGACACTCAGATCATAGGCTTACTTTATAACAAAGCATTATGAAAGTAGTTATGCAAAGAATAGGAAAGAGTAAGAACAAGCCAAGAATGAAGTACTAGAAATATGCATAGCACACATATAAAAGAGATTACACACTCCTCAAGTAAGGACTTACGTGCTTACATTATTTTTGTAAAAGCTAAAATTTCTACGAGAGTTCGCCACCTATAAAAATAGTGGGAGAGAGAAAGAGCTATGAAAATTCTCAAGAGCAATCGTGGCACATGATGGCATGTTAATGGGCAAGATGATTATCTTAAAGGAACTTGTTATTGCGGATGGTGTTGATGCTCATAAGCAGATTGCTTAGGTGATTATCGAAGTTGAAAAAAGTTACGTACGAAAATGGGTAGTTAGTGACGCTTGTACAAAACAATAAGCATAGAAACAGTGTGAAAGGCGATATAGTGTGAATAAATAATTTTTTGTGAGAATTCATAATGTAACCTCGTCATGAGTGGTGTGCAATTTGAAAAGAAAACGCCAATACACCCTTTTGTCTTCATTTGGTTGGTTCTCCTCATAAGATATGTCAATCATCAATCCTTCCGATCTAATCTCAAGTAATACCAAAATATCAAATAGATTATAGGAGATCTTATTAAGATACACTGCTACTTTTATATTTTCCGAATAGATCATAGGAAAGCACAATAAGAAACAATTGATTTTTTCTGTCTTTAATCGACACATCACTTGAGGTTGGTATTTACCCAGTTTGTGTCTCAATGTATAAAGCAAGAGTTCTTCTGCCAACCTTATATAAAACTGATGCACTTGAGATATTACACCTCAATGTAATAGCATTCTTTATTGGGTGTAGGATTATGGACACAGAAAGTTACGCATAGTGATTCATTAGACATAGAATTCTTGATAGAGAAAGCTATGGATTATGGAATAAATGGTGATATATACAAGTCATTGCAAGATCTGAGTATCAAAACAGGTTAGGTAATTCTGTTTAGGCATATACATGGTATCCATTCTTCATTAAACACATGGACCAATAATTTTGAAAGTAGAAAATTACGTGACTACAAATTTACAGTACTGCCGCATGTCCACATCATGTAATTATGACTAATAATCTGATTAAAGCAAGAAAGCATACTCTTCCAACTAGCAATTCTGGTTAGAAAGAAACAATGGGATAAACAAAGGTGCATTCCATTTTACATTCTGATTTGATCTTATCTTCATTGAAAGACCTTGATTATTTTTGCTGAAAGATGTCATAGCTCTTTATGAAAAATGAAAGAGCTCTTCAAGCAGATCCATGACCTTCTTAGTTTGATGTATAACTTAACTTCTCTATTCACCTGCACTAGCTTAGAAACCTTTGCCAAAACTCTATCTAGCCACCTTGTGAAACAACTCAGCCCTGAACCTCATATGTACTGTCTTGTTGAGGCGTTCACAAAAGCATCTTTAAAAGCCCAGGGACAACCATGCAGATGTACTATCATAACAAATAACGTGTTTGTTTTTAAAGGTATCTCAGGGCCCATGTAGCCCTTCTCTCTTTTGACTGGACTTACAAGTGCAATGGATCACTCTCAAAATCAACTTGGCAATAAAACGACCACCCCTCACAGAGCAATAAAGTCTCTTTCCATATCTTCAAATTCCCTTGGCTTTAGAGTTCCTTTACTGCAACAGGCATAGATCTACAGCTCAGCCCACCATTTTGCATACAGAAACTCACTGCCTTTAGAAGGTGGAGAAACTTGGATTGCTGTATAGACAAACATTCCTTATACTGGGTGTAAGTCATAATAGAAAATTTGAGAACACATGAGTGACATCGCAGAGGAATCAAAAAAAGAAGAGCATCTTTTTGGAAAGTAAACTGAAATTTTGGAACAAATGAATGCTGTGCTCTACATGCCACTTTAAGCTACACTAAACATAGTGATCTGAGTGCACCATGATGTAAAACCTAGACCTCCTTTGAAGTACCATATCTCAATGCTCTCCGAAGAACTACAAAGGCCTTGGAAGACTGCCAGATCCTAGATCTCGAATTAAGATTCCACTCCCAGAATCAAAAGGTCCCACTGCTGTGCCTGTGTACAAGATACCAAGCAAGAGCTTTGTGGACATGCACAGCGAGTTACACCATCAAGCAGACGTGAAAACTACATTGAAATACTTGAAATAATTTTGAAAACTGCTTCGATTCTTCTTACTGAAAAAATAACACACTGAAACACAGAAATGTTGGTAAGAAATGCCAGTAATTTATTAACGTCTTATACGAGTTACATATGCATGAAGAGCTACTAAAAACTGAGACATGTGATTATGACATCAATGCATTAACAGCATGAAGAAAACCTTCTAAGTATCGACTCAAGAAAGGCTGCTAATGCAGGATTGGTTAAAAAGTCTGAAGCTCCACTACCAAGAAAAGGAAAACTTCAAAAAATCTGAACAAAAAGTGTCAGTGAAGTGCTATCATTGATCCATATATGAAATGTAAGGGCAATTCAAGACAATTTCTCTCCTGGGGTAGCTCTTAATCAGCTTGTATCTTCCATACGTGCTTATTACATTAGGATCAAAATACTTCATTCAAAACTTTCAGAATATATTCATTGATCACATTTTCTTTTTATGGTACATTAATAAATCCATGAGGCATGTACGGTGCAATAAAAACAATTTGTGCAAATGGTTTATAACATACAAATCGCCCTGATCGACATCTTTGATTCCCAGCTCCCCGTTGAGACATTACCTGCCATATTTTCAACATCTCTATGCAGTTTTGCCTACAGCCACGTGATAAGTTCATAAAACCAATATTTCACAAAAACAAAATCAATACAAACTTATTACTTCATTTTTTATCTTTTCATTCTCCTTTTCTGCACATGAATTAGAGAGGCCTCTTAAATTTTATCTTATCTTTTAGGGAGGCTCCATAAATTCATACTCAATTTCAAAGGTACATTAAAATATCCTCCATTGTTTATGTGGAGTAATGACAGCGTTGCTTGCACGAAAGAATCCAAGAGAAAACCATGCAATAGTTGCAAGAATGGACATCTTTAATTCCACAAAACATAAATACAGAGTGTTTTTTAAGAATAGAAAGGTGAGCAATTGCTAACACTACAATGGAAGTACAATGACAGATCAGAGATGCATTAATGGACCTTAAATACAGGAGCCATGAAAGAAATTGCATACATACAATATTACTTAGGTATTCTCATGATGTCACCGGCATAGATGTCATCACTGTCGTAGTTATTCGCAACCTTCAGATCACAAACAGTTACCTGGACATAGGAACAAAAAGGAAAAGTAAGCTTGAAATCAATCTACACGGGCTCCCATGTGTACAGCATGAAATGCATATAAGTTGTCCCTTTAAGCCCGTAACCATATTCCAGTCAGATGGCATCAACGAGATATCTGAGATCTGTGACTAGAACTTCTTTTATGCACCTTACAAATGACTGTCTATACTACAATTCTTAAGAGCACAATACAAACGTTCGTGAACGCAACCTCTTCTCCATTCGACGTATTAATATTGCTGTACAATGTTCATAGATGCATAGTACAAACAAATGTCTCCATAAGTTTATTATCACCACGCATAAAGGCCTTCAGATTATGCGTCTTATGTGTCTCTGCCTAAATGTTCCGGAATTCGATTTTTACTCTGTCAGAGAATGGTTGATAGAACTTACATGGCTTCTCTGAAGGGCTTTAAAAAAGACGAATCGAACAAAAGTACGTCGTCGTGAAGTAACCTCAATATGCCGAAGGGACTTTCTTAAAACACATGACTTTGCCGCATATTCAAAAAAATCTCCCCCCGTAAAAGACAAAAGTAGTAACAGGATGTAGATTCAGAGTTCCATACTTCCAGAGGAAAATACATCTACGTTCTTCAACCTAGTTCCACCCCACCCTCCCCCTATCTGCATCTATCCTGATTCAGGAAGAATGTTATCTTGAGTACGGCGATATCGGAAAGAGTGAAGAAGCCTTGCAAGTGTTAGGGATTTTTCCATTCAATAGCTAGCCAAACCTCTAAGATATCCTCGCCGCATCTTAGGTAGCTCCGATTCTCCCAAAGTGAATGCATTCGTATGATCAAAAGCTGCATTGTCTCATTCCACGTTCGAACAAAAAACCATGACGTCTACACGGTTCGTGGTAGAGAGCTAAACAGGCATAATGATAATAGCAGAACACAAGAATCTAGCACGGGAGACAATGGCTTACCCCATTGCGGTTGGCGATCGAATATAGTGTATCCCCTTTCTCAATATAATAGGTGGTGTACCTCGGTTTCAGCAGGAGGGGCTTAACTGACCTGTAGATGCTCCAGACAACACCGCCGAGGACCGCGACGCCTGCGGCCTTCGCCGCGGCTCCGTCTTTGGCCCCCAGACCGGACGGCTTCTCAGACGACATGCTCTTGGAGTATCGATGAGCTGCAGACTACGGGAAAAACCTCTAGGCGACTTTAGCTCATCTAGAGCAGAAGGAGGAACACATGTAACCTCTATCCCCTTCCCCTCCGCGTTGGTGGTGGATATTCTTCCTATGATCGCCCCAACCCAGTGGGACAATCCTTTCAGGCTAAAACGACTTCTCTTCACCAGCACATTCAAATTCTCTGTGGGGTACGTCTTCCATCTCGTGAGGTACTACAAGTTCTTTTTGTCTTAATTCTGAAGCCCACAGAAAGTACATCATGTGCGCAACTCATAAGTTCAAGCTTTGGATCACCGGTCAGTCGTTGAGGAAGCTTTGGTTCGTGATGAGTTCCCGTGGAGCACAATCATTCGAGGAGACAACTTTTTTGGAAGACTTTTTTTTCCGAGACCACAAGAAATTTGAAATGTCCAAGTGAGTGGGACTTGAACCCAAGCACCGTGCCCCATGGCGTTCAAGGCGTCTCGCTACACCACACCCGTTTGAACATGTTTTCAATAGAAAAAAAAAAAGGTTTAAACTTGGGTTCACATTGAAGTGGTGGAGAACATGTTTGTCCACCCAATAGAATAGAGAAGGCCCAAAAAGTTTAAAGATGAGCTAAAATCTGATCTGACAAAGGTAAAACAACTCTTTCAAGGGGGTGAGGGTGGAAGAAAAATCACTTCCACGACACCAACACGTAAATATTTCTATTCTATTGCTTAATTGTGAACCCTAAAAATGGAAGAAACTTATGGCAAGCTATGGTTGGCTTGTCGAATACTATGGAGATACAAAGGAGTCAAATAAATGTCTCATCCTCCCTATGGGAATCAACTTTCTTTTCACTTTGTTTCCCTCCATAAGGAAGGTCAGATAAGACTAATGGGGGAAGAACCATTGTCACTCTTAATCCTCATATTGACCAAAGCCAAGGAGCTATCCAAGGAAGGTCCCAAAGGGTTTTTGACAAAATAAAGGTGTTCCTATTTCTCCATATCTTCGAGAGGGTTTCTGCTCTAATTGCATTCCATACAGTTAGAGAGTAACCCACCATTTCTCCAAGAAGGATATGTTTCAGCATCTTCAAACCTAAGAGCTTTTATGAAATGAAATCAAGAGGTGACCTAAATCTTCTTTTTTCCTTAAGAAATACCAAGGAGGAATATTTTTAAGCTTTGAAGCTTTCTAGTTGGTTTCAATACCTCTTTGAAGTATATTCTAGAGTCAGGAATTGGTCCATGTGCTCTAGAACTTTGGATCCCAAATAGCCCTTAACTAATTCATGTGTCGTGTTCTATTGAGCTTGACATGATAGCTAAGCTTCCCATAGAACTAAGGAGCCTCCTCAGTAGGACTATCCTCTTTTGAGAAAACACCTTCGAAATGAATTTCATAACATAATTTCCTTAATATAATATATTCCCTTCCCTAAACAAAGATACGGCCCCTAATCCGATCCACATAGCTCAACATGATGTTGGGATCTGTTATAAAGTAAAGTCTATCATTTGAGTGTCTCATTCTTTTGGGACAGATCTAAACTCAAACATCGTTTGGTCACTCATGTGTATGGCCAAAGATCTCAAGATTAGACTTAAGCATATCTTCATATGTTGTCTAGGACAAGGAATCCATTTAGCTTAGTGGTTAAGTCTTGAGGAGGGCAAGAAGGATGTCTTGGGTTCAAGTCTTGCAAGTGCAAGGTTTTTCCCAAGAACTCCATTGAGCATGAGCAAAGTGGATTGTTTCTTCTAGCTCACACCTCTCAAGATAAAAGGTGATCCCATATCTTTCTAGCTCCACATTGAGCATGAGCAATGTGGACCGTTTTTTCTAGCTCGCACCTTTTGAGATAAAATGTACTTCCATATCTTGAATGCCTTCAACTATTAAGAGATGTTCCTAATGAAAATAAGGACGATGTCACCTATTAAGAATCAAATGGAGTCTCTTTTTGGTCTTTACTAATCCTTATATGCTATGATATTGTTCCAACGTTTGTAGAGAGAGGCAAGAACTCAAAATCAATAGGTATTATCTTAATTAAAGAGCGAGAGGAGGAGAGGAAAAAGGCCAAGGTCTTTGCCTCTAAAAATAAGATGGACTTGGGGTCACATTGATTTAGCCATAGTTTAACAACGTAGTTGGTAGAATATCTTATCAACCATTCTCATTATGTTAAGATTTTCATGCCCATAATTGGCTTTTGGGAGGAAATAAACATCCGACTGGATTGGATCTTGGCAATCCCCTTTATATTGCAATACCTAGTGCAAAAGCTTTTGTGTATTGGCTCTAGCTTTTTGAAGCTCTTTATTTAGATTCTTCAATAAACAAAAAGTAGAGGGTGATTAGAATGATGAAGATGTTGATTATGGAAGAAATGATCATCTAAATTCTCTATTTAAATATTAATTAGATTCGCTATTTAGATTCTCTATTTAGATTCTCTATTTAGATTCCTTGCTTGGTGGGATGGCCAAGTCCAAAAGCCATAAAGTTTGGTTGAGGTGCCAAATTGTGATCTCGAGATGAGTAGAAGAACCGTGGAGAGAACTCTAGATGGTGAATAGGCAAGGGCTACAAATAGGGTGGGAGGTGAGTTCCAAGCATATCATTTTCATTTCCCTTACATTTGGTATCAAAGCTCAAGGGAGAGAGAGAGAGATCTTGGGTAAGGAGATGGAGTTCTCATGCAAGAAGAATAATGCAAGCAAGGAGAGATCTTTTGTTCATCCATTTCTTAATGGACATCTTTTTCATGCGAGGCATACAATTATTGTTTCTTGAATTGCGTGTGGAGATACTCGCAAAGGGGAAACACCATAGCAAAAAAATGACTATTTTATCATGATAGCAGATTCGCATGGGAAAAATGACTTAAGATCAAGTAATCAAATTTCTTTAGTCAAGTGAGTTCAAACCACATGCATGGCTCCACAAAGGATTTCCATGCATTAGACCATACTACAACATCACACACATGAAGCACTCAAAAGAGTGTGGGAAAGGGTTGCCTTTCTACATCATTCCAATTTGACATGCAAAAAGGTAACTTTACATCATATATAGAACAATTCAACTCTTACTATTTCGCATATGGTATAGTTGATGGAGTCTCATAGAGCTACGCGCACTTGACCAAAGGGGAGAGGCAAAGAGACATATGCATTTGTATGCTCACAAGAGATGAGATAATTTAGAGGGAGAATGTGTGTCTCTCTCATACATGCACATGAGTTAGTAACTTAAATTGTGCCTTGAATTAAGTGACCAAATGGCAAAAAAGGTCATGTACTTATACAAAAATAGAGACTCTTTTGGCCAATCAAAAGAGGATAAAGGGAAGATAAGATTTCTCTCTTACATGAAGAGGGTTCATACACAAGCTAAAATAATCCCATAGCCAACAATCCCCCCCTTGAGCTTGATTATAAGTAGCTCTTTGGGAACTATCTTTTCCTCACAAATAGGCTAGGGTGGTACAAAAATATGATTCCTTCCCATGTACAAAGAAGATAATACAATATTTATATCCTTCCTTCAACAAACTCATGGGTGGTACAAATCCTTCCCTATAATTATGAGGATGCTATAAAGGGTATGTATTACAACACATCATCATAAGTGAAACTGACATGAGCTTCTTCTTCATTTGTCTCCTAAGCTATATTGATGTTGGTTGGCCTTTTGTTGAAAGCTCCTTTGTTGTTGTTGTTGTTGTTGTTATTGTTGATGATGATGATGTTGTTGGTGTTGTTGTTGTTGTTGTTGTTGTTGTTGTGAAGTCGAAAATGCTTTATAACATGGTTGGGTTTACCACATATTTTGCAAGGATTAACTTGAAAACAATCTTTTGACAAATGGTTGGTGCGATAACAATGAATGCATTTTGTGGCTCTTACAACCAAGGCATTTGTTGTGAATTGATCATACGTTTTCAACTTATTTTCATGTTGTTGTAGAGAATTAATGGCATCCTCTAGCCTAGGGATAGGGTCCCTTCCTTTAAGGATAGTTACAATTTGTCCAAATTTATTGTCAGGATTGACTTTGAGTAGAACAACTACTTGATCTTAATTTTTAATGGGGCATTGCACATAAGCTAGTTGGGTACAGGTACTCTTTAGCTTGTTTACAAGTGTAGGTATATTTTCTCCTTGACACATATTTAGAGAATAAAGTTGCATTTTAAGTGCTATTTTGGAGTTTCTAGAAATAGCTCCAAAGTTTTGCTCTATATTAATCCATGCTTGATTTGCGATAGTGCAATCACCCAAGAAATGGACATAATTGTCGTCTAGAGAGGTGAATAAGAATCCAAGTGCTTGTTCATCTTTTTCAGTGAAATGTAGTAGTGCTCTTCTATGCTCAAGTGTTTCATTTGGTGCTTATGGTTTTGTGATGGACCATAATTGTTTAGTCATGAGATGACCCTTGAACTTCTGTTTTCCGTGTGTGGAAACCTTGGCCATTGAGCTTGTCTAGAGGCTTTTCACTCATTTTGGAGAGGTCTTACCAAAGTGAGTCACCTTGGTAATGTCTAACTCCTTACAAAAATTTATTGTGATAGGACGGTCTTACTACTCAAGAATGAGGGAAGTGTCAAATCCTGTGAAATACTTGAACAAAAATAAGTGATTAGAGCACAAATGATCCATGTGCTCTAAGTTGTAAGGCCCCTATTATGAGGAGAAGCCATTGTGAGAACTGGGACATTTGTGGAACCCTAACTTCTAAGTTATAGGAGGTCTATGTGTGACTGTTGATGGTTATATATGATTTTGTGAGCCTAGCCATTAGGTTAGGTAGGGCATAAACTTCGGGCCATTGGGTTTCCATTCAAGACAAAAATAAAGGACTTGTGGCATCGCATGATTTCCCCATAGAACCTTAATGGGGGAAGTGCAAAGGGGGGCTTGCCCCCTTCAGTGGGGTCCGGGGGGCCTATCCCCCCAGCTGTAGGGCCAAGATGGTAGGACTTTTGGTCGTGGAGATACTGTCAAATTGTATATTTTGGCGACTATTTTGTATCTCCCGACTATGTTTATCTATATCCACTCCCCTTGTAAAAGCTATATAAGCATGGCCCAAGTTGAGATTTATAGAGCATTGTGCACTAGTAAGCCATTCATCTAGATTCTGTCTAGATCGCCACCTAAGCTCCACAATGGGACTGCACGGGTGGACAACACCATCGTTGTAACTGCATTATGCTTGACAATCTGACAATTTGAGTTCTCTATCTCTCATGCTGCATCTATCTTTGTCTATGTTTTTCTCTCAACTCTCTCTACTGGTCTATTCCATTGTGCTGCTATTTTCTTACATGGTATCAAAGATCAGGAGGCTCTGAGTGGTGCAAAAGCAAAAACATAGAGACCGCAGAGGTTTCAATGATAAAGGAGAGAAGATGTCAAGTGGTACATCATCATCTACAACTAGGAATCAAGGTGGTTTATTAACAGGAGTAGGTGGAGCATAGATAGGAGCAGCAATGATGCCGATCATTCCAACCTTGCGGATATGACCACTAGCCTTCATGGAAGGTAAACTTGATGGTACAAACTACACCCTCTCGAAGTTTAAAATCACTTCTATCCTTGATTCATATGAGCTTTTGGAGACTCTTCTTGGGACTAATCATGAGCCCCAAGAAACACCTGATCCAAATAATCTTGGTTGAATGATTCTTCATGATGTTGATCTTCTACGTGCTTGGAAATGTGGAAATGCAGATGCACTCTGTGCTCTAGTTACAAGTACTTGTAGTGTTCTGATTCTCATTCAGCATACTACCGAGGTGTATGAAGCATGGAACATATTGAGAAATTAATATGAAACTCATAATCGAACATGGATTCGGAACTTGGAGAATCAGCTTGTAGTAGAAAGGTTTGTTGATGGGGAGACTATAGAGGTGTTGTCTTTGAATCTGTCCACCTAAGTTTGATCGTTTGCTAACTGCTCTTAATACTCAAATCAGACCTCAACCACTAACTTTTGAAGAATTTAGTGCCTTACTCATGGAGAAGGAGATGCGGCTCAAGGCAAGGAGTGGTGGTAGCAAAGGAGATGTTGCATTCATAGCAAATGCCAAAGGAGTTAAAGCAGAATCTTCAAAATATGGAGACAAAAAGAAGAATGACAAAAAGAAGTTCAAGGGAGAGTGTTTCCACTACAAGAAGAAAGGACACAGAATCCAAGATTGTCACATCAAGAAGGTAGAGGAGAAGAGTGGCTCTTCAAAAGGTGGCAAGGGCAAGGAGTCTGCCAACACAACAGAAATAGAGCTTGAATTATTTGTTACGATAGAGGAGGTGCGCTCCTTAGCTGAAGATTCAGGAACGGATGACTCATGGGTATTGTAGAGTGGTGCATCTCATCACATGATGAGCAAAAAAGACATTTATAGTTCCTTACAGCCTCTAAAGTTACCCATCACAGTAAAGATAGGCAACAATGCAAGATGTCTTGCAAAGGGTGAAGGTACAATCTCTTTCATTAAATCTAATGGTGATGTCAGAAAGCTTTCAAATGATGTTCCACAAATCAAACGAAATATACTTTCGGTAGCTTCTATAACTAATCAAGTTCATCAAGTATCTTTTAGTAAGACAGGAGCTAAGATTGTGGACAGTAATGTTGGGACTATCATAAGGAGGAACAACATGTATGATTTGTGTGCTCTTACATCCACTACAAGTGTGGGCACAAGTAAGCTATGGCATGAGAGATTCGGCCACACCGGATACCCTATACTGAAGGAGATGCATCACAAGGGTATGGTTGCACACCTACCATCAATTGCATAAATGAAGGAACCATGTGAAGCTTGCATGATGGGCAAGCAATAGAGGAAGGCATTTCCACAAGAAATCAAGAACAAGGCAAGCTATCCTCTAGAGTTGGTGCATGCTGATTTGTGTGGAAAAACACTTATACACGCCTTGGGCGGATCTTCCTACTTCATGTTACTTATCGATGAATGTAGCACGAAGATGTGGGTGTACTTCCTTCATGATAAGGCTCAAGCTTTTGGTAAGTTTAAAGAATGGCTTCAACTTGTTGAAACTGAAACAAGCAAGAAGATGAAGAAATTCAAGACAGACAGCGGTGGAGAGTTCACATCAATAGAGTTTGAAGATTTTTGCAAGACTAAAGGAATCAAGCATCAACTCACTACGGCACATAACCCTCAACAAAACAGTGTTGCAAAACATCGAAATTGAACCATCATGGAGATGGCAAGGTGCATGTTGAAGGGAAAGGGTCCGCCTAATCAATTTTGGGTAGAGGCTATCAACATTGGTGTCTACATCTTGAATCAAAGCTACATGAAGGCACTTGATGGAAAGACTCTAGATAGGGAGAGAAACAAGCTTCAACCAAAAAGCATCAAATGTATCTTCCTAGGGTACAACGAAGATAAGAAGGCTTATAAGCTTTACGAACCTAAGGCTAAGAAGATAATGGGGAGTCGCGATGTGGTGTTTAAGGAGGAGCAACCTCATGCAGTGGAGGAGGAAAAGAGAGCTTCCACTTTATCGTTAGGCAAAGGGGAAATCCACTATGAACCTAGCCCAAGAGCATCCCTTCTGCACAAGAGAAGGAAGCATCATCTTCAGATGATGAGTCTGAAACTCATCAACCTTTCATCACCCAAGTGGAAAAGCCATTGCCACGTTGGGTGAGGTAGCTCTATGATTCTACAAACCCCATCCCATAATCACTAAAACAGGTTGCAGATGGACCGAGGCGATCACAAAGAATAGAGGAACAGAGGAACCCAGATTGTAAACACAGACTTGATGGTTGATCTC
Source organism: Ceratopteris richardii (assembly GCA_020310875.1). Taxonomy (NCBI): domain Eukaryota; kingdom Viridiplantae; phylum Streptophyta; class Polypodiopsida; order Polypodiales; family Pteridaceae; genus Ceratopteris; species Ceratopteris richardii. The sequence goes on from CM035410.1 coordinate 30,519,889, forward strand.
ATTCAAGAATAAGCAAAGGAACCAATTAATGTGGAAGAAGCAATCCATGATCCGAATTGGAAACAATACAAAATACAACAATATCATGAAGAATGGAACGGAATACAACAATATCATGAAGAATGGAACTTGGGAGCTAATGGATCGAGCCTCTAAGCATAAAGTCATTGGCACCAAGTAGGTATGGAAGCTAAAGTACAAGGCTAATGGTACTCTAGAAAAGTACAAAGCAAGACTTGTTGCACAAGGCTACTCACAAGTTGAAGGTATTAACTTTTGTGAATCATTTGTCTCGACTCCAAGGATGGCTACTATCTGAGTAGTACTAGTTGTAGCTACACATAAGCATTGTCTAGTCTATCACATGGATGTCAAATCAGTGTTCTTGAATGAAGACCTCAAGGAGGAGGTATATGTGTCTCAATCACCAAGATTTGAGGCTCCCCATTTAGAGAACAAGGTATGTAAGTTGAAGAAGGCATTATATGGGCTGAAACAAGCCCCTAGAGCATGGTACCAATGGATAGATAAGTATCTCTTGAATCTAGGTTTCAAAAGATGTGCTTCTGATGCTAACTTGTATGTACTAAAGAGAGGAGGGAAGACAATTGTGCGTGTACTCTATGTAGATCACCTTGTGACTACAAGAAATGATGATGCTCTTCTTTAACAGACAAAAGATGCCCTGAGTTCAGAATTTGAAATGGCAGACTTGGGCTTAATGCATTATTGATTAGGCCTTGAAGTTTGGCAAGAAGTTGGGAATATTTTCATCTCTCAAAAAAAATATGCAAGACAAATATTGAAAGCATTCAACATGGAGGATTGCAAGGAAATTTCTATACCTATGGAGGTCAACACAAAATTATCTATTGAAGATGCTTCCCCTCTAGTGGATATTGGAAGATACATGAAATTAGTTGGAAGTCTCATCTACTTGTGCAATAGCAGACCAGATATCTCTTATGATGTTGGAGTGGTAAGTAGGTTCTCTAATAAGCCTTGCCAAACTCATTGGAAGGCAAGCATGCAGATACTCAAGTATGTGAAAGGAACCACTAATTATGGTATTCTTTATGAACGAGGATCATCTCTGCTTAGATACTATGACTCATTGATACCAGAAAATCAGTTTCTAGATATTGCTTTTCTTTAGGATTAGGGATTTTCTATTGGATCAATAAGAAAGAACCAACTATAGCATTATCTTCTACTAAAGATGAGTACAAAGCTACATGTGTTACAACATGTGAAGCAATATGGTTGATGAGGATCCTATGGCACATAGGAATACAAGGACAGGAGGCTATGGAGTTGAAGTGTGACAACCAAAGTTGCATGGCCATCACCAAGAGTCTTGTTTTCCATGCACATACCAAACACACAGAAATTCAGTATCACTATGTGCATGAGTTGATTGAGGATAGGGTCATGGATATAAGCTATTGTCCAATTAAAGAAAATGGGGAAGACAACTTCACCAAGGCTCTTGGGAGAGGGCCACTTCTTTGACACTTTCCAAAGCTTGGGATTGGACCGAGGAGGTAGTGCATCGCAGGGTGGACATGGAGGGGGGGTGATAGATATGTTCAATACTCCACCCTCAAGTGACCACAAATGATCCATGTTCCTCTAAGTTGTAAGGCCCCCATTATGAGGAGAAGCCATTGTGAGAGCTTGAACATTTTTGGAACCCTAACTTCTAAGTTAGATGAGTTCTATGTGTGACCATTGATGGTTATAGATGATCCTTGTGAGCCTAGCCATTAGGTTAGGTAAGGCATAAACTTTCAGGCCATTGGGTTGCCATTCAAGGCAAAAATAAAGGTCTTGTGGCATCCTGTGGTTGAAGTATTTCGATGACGATGCACCACAGTGTGCTCTCCTTCTCGCGACCTCCATGATGATACCCTCGGGAGTAGAAAAACGAGCTCCTAAGGCCACACACGGTACTCCGCACAGAGACTACAGAATACGCAGAAAACACAGTACACAAGGAGCACGAAGACAAACTTCTTAGGTCTTACAAATGCGGTCGAACTTACAGTCTGTGATTGACCAGGCCACTATATGTTTTATTAAAGAACATATACAAAGAAGTGTCCAGTGGCCATTTGGCCTTTCACATGGACACTAACGGTAACAATCTCCCACTAAAGGCCAATATGGCCAAAGTAACTATGGGAGAAAAATAAAGAATGATAAAGGATACCTGAGTGTAAGTATACAAACTATACCTCCCACCTGATGGGCATGTTACACAGTATACAAGTGACTGTGTAAGATCATGAATCAAGTAACCCCCATCAAGTGACAACAGTGTCGAAAGCTATCCTGTGGTAGAGCTTTAGTCAAAGCATCTACAACATTATCTCAAGTGTGAACCTTCTCAAGAATAATGCGCTCAGTGGCTAAGCAATCTCGAATGAAGTGATACCTCACCTCAATGTGCTTGGTCTTTGCATGATAGACCGGATTCTTAGCCAAGGCAATGGCACTCTGACTATCACTGAGCAAACGAGGTACATGCAGAGGTAACCCCATATCACAAGCAAGACGAGAAGGCCACAATGCTTCCTTACATGCCTCACTTGCTGCAACATACTCTGCTTCTGTGGTGGAAACAACTGTACATTTTTGAAGATGAGATCTCCAAGAGATAGCACCTCCAACAAAATGAAAAATGTACCCTGATGTAGACTTAAAATTGTCTACACAACCAGCATAGTCAGAATCTGTGTAACCGATAATGGATGCTTTCCCTCTACCTAAGCATAGACACTTGTCCGTAGTGCTAGTCAGATATCTTAAAATCATCTTGACTGCTTCCCAATGTTTCTTGCCAGGATTAGACATATATCTGCTCACAACTGCCACTACAAATGCAATGTCTGGTCTCGTAGCTACCATAGCATACATGAGACTACCAACAACAGACTGATAGGGAATTTTAGTCATGAATTCCTTTTCCTCATCTAATTTGGGGCAATCATCCTTGCTCAATTTCACATATGTGGATAAAGGTGTACTCAATGCCTTTCCACCCTACATATTGAACCTGTGAAGTACTTTGGATATGTACTCACTTTGAGACAAGTATATGCATCTTTTGTTCCTATCACGAGTAATGCGCATGCCAAGAATATGTTTGGCATCCCCCAAATCCTTCATATCAAATGTCTGACTCAACTTCTTTTTGAGAATTGACAAATCATAAGAGGACTTCCCAACAATCAGCATATCATCGACATAAAGTATCAAGCATATCAAGCTGCCATTTGAGCATCTCTTTGTGTAGAGACAATGATCCTCATTGCTTCGAGAATAGCCTTGAGACTTCATAAAAGCATCAAACTTTTGGTACCATTGTCTAGGGGACTGTTTAAGTCCATACAAGCTCTTCTTAAGCTTACAAACTAGACTTTCCTTGCCAGGAACTACATAATCCTCTGGTTGTTCAATATAGATCTCATCTGTAAGATCTCCATGCAAGAAAGCAGTTTTCACATCCATTTGGACTAGCTCTAAGTCCTCCATTGCAACGAATTCAAGCAACATGCGCAGGTAGTCATCTTGACCACTGGAGAGAAGATTTCCTCAAAATCAACACCATGTTGTTGCTTAAAACCCTTTGCAACAAGTCGTGCTTTATACTTTGGAGAAGCACTATCTGATGTGAATTTCAGCTTATATACCCATTTACATGGTAAAGCTTTCCTACCCTTTGGAAAAGGTACCAAATCCCAAGTACCATTCTTGTGAATAGAATCCAACTCACTCTTCAGGGCACGCTCCCACTTGACATGATCCTCTGTCTGCATAGCCTCTCTGTAGCAAGAGGGCTCACTGGCATCTGTTAGCATAACAAAATCTAAACCTGGAACATATCTATTAGGTGGATGTGAGACAGGTGCAGAACATCTCAATGGTTGCTGAACAGGAATATATCCAGACTGATCTGAATGGACGTTCAAGACTCCATAACTTTTGTGCTACTTTCAAACCTTTGGCAGAGTTAGGTGAAAGGTTAATCACATGAACTACAGTCAATACTGCTTCTACCCAAAAACCTTGTGAGAGGTTTGCATGATGCAACATAGATTTCATTGACCATTCTTTTCCTTGTTCTTGCTCCTACCATGTTGTTGATTCTTTCCTTGGTAAGAATCATGAACATTATATGCATCTCCACTCTGAGTGCCAACCATAGATTTTCTACAAATCTCCTCACTCAAGAGTGCTCCACATATGTCATCATAAACGAGTTTACCACCAGGTGCACTATTGCTATTAGCTGTGCAGAATGTATCCCATGATGAAGGTAAGGTGCATAACAGCAATACTGCTTTCATTTCATTATCCATATCCATTTTTGAGCCTGTAACTGAGAGAATATAGCATCAAACTCATTTAGATGAGCAGCAACACTATCTATGTCCTTCATACGAAGGTCATATAATTTTCTCATCAGATAGACTTTATTTGATGCCGTCTCTTTTTCATATGTATTGCATAACTTCTTCCAAAGCTCCTCTGCACTTTCACAGTCTAATACTGTAAAGTAAACATCATCTGCCAGGTGCAAGCGAATGGTAGACCTGGCCATTTCATCTAACTCATCCCAATCATTTTCATCGATGTTAGCTAGCTTCTTTGAAATTCCATTCACTAGCTTCCATTGCCTCCTTTGAATGAGCACATCTTTAATCTGATTCTTCCATAGAGCAAAGTTTGTGCCATCAAATTTTCGGATCTCAAAATGGTCTTTGCCCTGCAAGTTATAGCTCCTCCTCGGAACACTAGCACTAGACCCTGATCCACAGGATGTGCCTGAGGTTGACAAAACCAAAAAATCTGGAAAAATTTTGCCAGAGTATCCTCTGCAAAATGAGCGTATGAACAGTGTCAAAATATCATAAAACTCCAAGTACTGACATGTTTGCTTGCATAGTGAATCACTAACTCCACTGCATATAATCAGTTACCCAATAGAAGTCAACTAGGCTTATCGAGCACCCATGCACAACTATCATACATCTCCTATGGTGAGGCTGGGTAAGTCTTCCACCTGCATCACCAAAGAGACCTCGACATCTGGGTGTCTCCCAGTTAAGAAAACCTCACCACGACCCTCTTTATCAAACATAGAAGACTTTATGCAAAGAACGTAACCGCTATATCAATGACCACATGGACATACATAAGTGGTATCCATAGAAGCATACATAATGTGTATGTGCTCAATATATGCACTAAAATGACACTAAAAGGTTGAATGCACAGCCCAAAAACTAACCAATAACACCTGCAAGTGTCTGTCAACTCTGATGTTTTTGACTCAAAACACCTGCATAAATTTGCAGCGACGGCTCCCAGCAAAACTGAAATCTTTCAAGAAACCTGTAGTTTTGTGAGTGTGGCTGTTAGCCCCAAAGGTTGATATTTAATGTTAGAGAAGTACAAACAACACTCTTCTTGATGTTCTTCGACCTATGTGAAGAGAACTATGTGCGGAAGTACTCCAAAATGGCTCCAAAAGACACCCCAAAAATGCTTCAGAAATAGGCTTTGACCAAAACATGTTCAAGGTAATGTCAACCTTAGTCTTTCCCCTTATTCAAACACCACAAGATTGTAGCTTAGTGGCAAGAGATTACCACGGTTAAGCGAGCTCCGAAGGGAACAATACTAGGATGGGTGACCTCCCGGGAAGTACCAGGAACCTCTATATTCCTTGATCGTTGAGGTCCTCCCTCACATGCAGCCAATGGCACCAAGGTGACTTCCGTGACTCGGATGACAAGGTATGCCAAGGTCTATGCCTTGGTCGCCGCCTTAGTCATAAGCCTTGGAGAAAGCCGGGGGGGGGGGGGGGTGGTGCTCACTTTGCTTGCACAAAAGGAACAAAGCTTTTGTGTCAAACTGCTCTAATACGAGTGAAGTATTTCGATGGCGATGCACCACAGTACGCTCTTCTTCTTGTGACCTCCACGACGATATCATTGGGAGTAGAAAACCGAGCTCCTAAGGCCGCACACGGTACTCTGTACAAAGACTATAGAATACGTAGAAAACATAGTGTACAGGGAGCACGAAGACAGACTTCTTAGGTCTTACAAATGCAGTCGAACTTACAGTCTGTGACTGACTAGACCACTATATGTTTTATTAAAGAACATATACAAAGAAGTGTCCAGTGGCCATTTGGCCTTTCACATGGACACTAACAGTAACAGTGGTTTCCCCATAGAACCTTAATGAGGGAAGTGCAGAGGGGGGCTTGCCCCCTTCTGCGGGGTCCAGGGGGGGGCCTATCCCCTCGACCCATAGGGCCGAGATGGTAGGACTGGAAAATCTATATAAGCATGGCCAAGGTTGAGCTTTACAAAGCATTGCGCATTAGTAAGCCCTTCATCTAGAGTCTATCTAGATTGCCATATAAGCTCCACATTGGGAGCACACGGGTGGACAACACCATCGTTGTAACTGGATTATGCTAGGCAATATGAGAATTTGAGTTCTCTATCATTCAATTTGCGTCTATCTATGTCTACATTTTTCTCTCAACTCTGTCTACTGATTTATTCCGTTGTGATATTAATTTCTTACAAGCAACTCAACACATATCTCAAGAACCTCCTAGTTGACGACATGGTGCATACAAACTTGGCACCTTTGTGATAGTTGAACACATAACTTGCCTTCCAAGGAACATGGAAGTATAACTTACCCATAATGCTACATTGTTACAAAGTACATAGTGTCGTGTGTGGAAATAATGGCATAGCGCTCAAAAGCAACTCTCATAATGACTTTCAATTAGTTAACAGAATAGAGAGGCTTTAGATGAGCGTGCACGATTATGATGAAGATCATAAGCTGTTGTAGAAGCATACTTCCCTTTATCGTCAGTGTAGATCGAGAGTATGCCATGCATGAACAATATTTTGTCTCAGCATGCAGCTCCATGTAATAGAGCTTTTGGAGCACACCACGTAAGACCCGTTGACAGGTACTTCCCAACAATGAGCTTCAAAAAAGTTGAAAGATAGCACAAGGATAGCACAAGGACAGAATTCTACATCATAAACAACATAGTTCCTCTCTTGTATCATGTCAAAGTTGTCGCTCTAATACCACATACAATTGATGGAGTCTCATAGAGCTATGGTGCACTTGATAGAAGGGGAGAGTCGAAGAGACATATACATTTGTATGCTCCCAAGAGATGAGATAATGTAGAGAGAGAATGTGTTCTCTCTCGTACATGCACACAAATTAGTAACTTGAATTGTGCCTTGAATAAAGTGGCCAAAAAAGGTCATGTACTTATACAAAAATAGAGGCTCATTTGGCCAATCAAAAGAGGATAAAGGGAAGATAAGATTTCTCTCTTACATGGAGACAGTTCACACACAAATTTACAATAAGCTCATAGTCAAAATATGGGATATGATCCCATCTTATATTACAATAAGCTCATAGTCAAAATATGGGATATAATCCCATCTTATATGCTTATAGAAAGGCTACATTGTTTGCAAATACCGAAAAAAAACATGGATAGAGATAGAGAGGAGGGGGCAGAGAGAGAGAGAGAAATAGAGGAAAAGAGAAAGGCAAAGAGAAGCAGAGAGATGAGAGAGAGAGAGAAAGAGAGAATGAAAATGAGAGAGAGAGAAAGTAGAGAGAGAAGGGGGAAGATAAAGAGATAGAGAGAGATGAAGGACGAGAAGAAGAAAGAGAAAGAGACATATGCATAAAAGAGAGAGAGAGAGAAAGAGAAAGAAAGAAAGAGAGAAATAGATAGAGGGACATGCATAGAAATATGGAGACAAAGAAAGAGAGATAGGGTGACTTATATGCATATAGACACATGCACATGCATGCAAATGCACAAACACATGCATTTATATATACATACGTGCATTTTCCACTACAACATATAAGAGGTATACCCGCCCCTATACCAACACAAATACACGGGAGTATTTTTTCCAGAATGTCGGTATAGGTGCTAGTATGCATGTCGGTACCGAAGCATCGATATATGTGCCAATATAAGCATCGGTAACTTTTACAAAGCGACGGTATGAATGTCGATATAAGCATCGATAAGATCCTGGGAAAAAGCATCGATATATGCATCGATACATTCTTGGACATACCGATGCTCATACCAATGACCATATCTGCAAAATATTTTTTGGGTTGAGTGTGTTGTCCTTTGGTGCAGCAACATTACCATGTTGTTGTGTAGTGAAAGACAATACACTCTACCAAAAAAAACCCGAGTACATGTGACATGTAATGTAATGGTTGTTGATTTAGGGTTTACATGACCGACAACCAAAACATGATTTGATAAAGCAAAAGACATGAACATAAAAGAGATGAGCAGAATGAACCATGAACCATGTACAAAAGAGATATTCCATAAATGAACCGTGTACAAAAGAGATATATATTCCATAAACAAACCATGTACAAAAGTGTGGCAAACCACTACCATATATGAGCCAAATACAAAAATGTGGCAAACCACTGCCATATAGGAACCAAATACAAAATTGTGGTGCACCACTGCCATATATGAGCCAAATAAAAAATTGTGAAACACCATTGCCATACACATGTCCAAAGGGATCAAACCATCTATATCTACAGTCCAATAACAAAGCACATCCATGAATGAGACAAATTGACATGATATCTACAAAGAATAACTAAAGAACACCAAAGCAAGTTTATAAGCTCACCTCATTGTAGATGCTCCCATGAAACAACTGCACCACATCCCTCTAAGTCCTCCAATAGTGCAACTAATCCATGACGATATCCATAAACCTCCTTTGCTCGTGTCGAAGGATGACCCATTGCCAACTCCTATAACAAATATGCAAAATGTTAGATGAACATACACAATGTGCTTAAGGCAAACAAATTCAATTATCAAAATGATACTTACAAACTCGTGATGCATACTTTCATACTTGTCATTACCCAAATGTGATGCTCTAACCGTATCTAGACATGTGGCCACTACATCTCGTTGTTGACGATATCGATTAGGAGTCTTCTATTGCTCATTACGGATCATATCCCACTCCTCAGTGTCTAACCATACAGGCTTTGGAAAGCTTTCTCTAAAAGCATCACAAGCCTCTAATCATCGATGCAACATCACCTCACACACCGTGTGATGAATCCACTCCGAGTTGACAATAGGGTGCCCAAGTCCTGCCCAGTACTCATGATAGATCGACTCTGTTATACAATTTTTTTAATCTTTGTCCTAATCACTCCATTTCACCATGATAGAGTCTCCAAACTATATGGAGCACAGTTGTCGTATGCACTGACGCATGTCCTTTCTGATCGCATCCATCATTGGAGCTCCATCACATATATGATACACCTTGGAGTCATCTATCTAATTTTAATTCTAAAATCCTAATTTTTTTATTAACTGTATATTTTATATATTTAATTTTATATATATATATATATATATATATATATATATATATATATATATATATATATATATATATATATATATATATATATATATATATATATATATATATATATATATATGTGTGTGTGTGTGTGTGTGTGTGTGTGTGTGTGTGTGAAAACCCTAATTTCTTATATATTTGTATATATGTGTTTGTATGTAAAACCCCTAAAAATGCTATTTTTTATATATTTAATTATATATATGTAAAAACCCTAAAAATACTAAAAACCTATTTCTTACATATTTAATTATATATATTTTACATACCTTTACTTTTTCCCTAATGTTTACATACATTTAATTAGAATATTTACATATTCTAATTTTTCCCTAATTTTTACATACATTATTAATCCTAAAGCTTTATTTTTTAAATATTTAATTAAATAAATTTAATTTAATTCAAAAGCCCTAATTTCTTATATATTTGTATATATGTGTTTGTATGTGTTTATTTTTCTATGTAAAAACCCTAAAACCCTAATTTTTATATATTTAGTTATATATATGTAAAAACCCCAAAAATTCTAAAGACCTATTTTTAACATATTTAATTATATATATTTTACATATTCTGAATTTTCCCTAATGTTTTACATATATTTGATTATATAAATTAATATTAATCCTAAAACTTTATTTAGGATGTTTTTGTATGTAAAGACCCTAAAATCCTATTTTTAATGTATTTAATTATATATATGTATATATAAACCCTAAAAATTCTAAAGACCTATTTTTAGATATTTAATTATATATAGTTTACATATTCTGATTTTTCCCCTAATTTTTACATACATTTAACTAGAATATTTACACATTCTAATTTTTCCCTATTTTTTACATATATTTGATTATAAATACTAATATTAACCCTAAAACCCTAATCCTAAAGACTTTGACCTTATATATATATATGTGTGTGTGTGTGTGTAGGTATGTAAAAACCCAAAACCCTTATCTTAAAACCCTAATTCTAAAACCCTATAACATGTATATGTGTGTATGTGTGTGTATGCATGTGTATATATCTGTGTATGTGTATATGTGTGCATGTGTGTATGTATATGTGTGTGTATGTGTATATGTGTGTATGCATATGTATATGTATGTAAAGCCCTAAAACCCTAATCCTAAAGACTTAGACCTAAAACATGTATATGTGTGTATGCTTGTGTATATATATGTGTATGTATATATGTATTATATGTGTGTATATGTATATATGCGTATGCATGTATAAAAAACCTAAAACCCTAATCGTAAAGACCTAGACCTAAAATAGTATACATGTGTATGCATCTGCATATATATATATATATATGATATATATATATATGTGTGTATGTGTATATGTATTATGTGTGTATGCATGTGTAGAAACCCTTAAACCCTAATCCTAAAGACCTAGACCTAAAACATATGCATATGTGTATGTATATGTGTATGTATATGTATGTGTATATGTGTGTATGCATATGTGTATGCAAGTAAAAAACCTAAAACCCTAATTAATCCTAAAGACCTAAACCTAAAACATGTATGTATATGTGTGTGTATGTATATATGTGTGTATGCATATGTGTGTGTATGCATGTATGCATATGCATGTGTGTATGTATATGTGTGTGTATGTACATGTGTGTATGTATATGTGTATATGCATATGTGTGTGCATGTATGTATGCATATGCATTTGTGTATGTATATATGTGTGTATATATGTATGTATGTATATGTGTGTATGCATATGTGTGTGTATGTATGTATGTATGTATGTATGCATATGCATGTGTGTATGCATATGTGTGTGTATATATATGCATGTGTGTATGTAATATGTATGTGAGTGTGTGTATAGGTGTGAGTGAGTATGTATATATGTGAGTGTGTGTGTATATTTATGTGAGTGTGTATGTATATGTGTGTATGCATGAATGCATATGCATGAATATGCATGTGTGTATGTAATATGTATGTGAGTATGTGTATGCATATGTGTATGTATGTGTGTATACACATATCTGTGTATGTGTATGCATGCGAGGGTGTATGTAATATATGCATATGTATGTGTATGTATATGTGTATGAATGTGTGTGTACATATGTGTGTGAATGTATGTATGCATATGTGTATATGTGTGTGTATGTATGTATGCATATGCATGTGTGTATATGTATGTGTATGTATGCATGCATATACATGACTATGTGTGTGTATGTCTCTCTCTCTCTCTCTCTCTCTCTCTCTTTCTCTCTCTTTATCTCTCTCTTTCTCTCTCTCTCTCTCTCTTTCTCTCTCTTTCTCTCTCTCTCTCTCTCTCTTTCATCTCTCTCTCTCTTTCATCTCTCTCTCTCTTTCTTTCTCTCTCTCTCTCATCTCTCTCTCAATTTCTAATAAAGAACAAAACAATCATTTACATCTATGTGTGTGTGTATATATGTCTATCTTTCTCTCTTTCTCTCTTTCATTCTCTCTCTCTTTCATCTCTCTCTCTCTCTCTCTTTTGTCTCTCTCTCTACCTCTATTTCTAATAAAGAACAAAACAATCATCTACGTGTGTGTATGTATCTCTATCTTTCTCTCTTTCTCTCTCTCATTGTCTCTCTCTCTTTCATCTCTCTCTCTTTATCTCTCTCTTTCATCTTTCTCTAGATCTATATCTTTCTCTCTCTCTTTCATCTCTCTTTCTCTCTCTCTCTCTCTCTCTTTCATCTCTCTCTCTCTCTCTTTCTCTCTCTCTTTGTCTCTCTCTCTCTCTCTCTCTCTCTCTTTGTGTGTCAATAGAGAACAAAACAATCACTTACATTGATGTAATTCTTCAGATCACTATTATCAAAGCCCAATCAATGTCGTCTCTCATCAAATTCCAACGAACCAATGCCAAAAAGCTCCTGCTTAAACAAGCAGAAGAGAAATTAGAAAAGCTCCTGCTTAAACAAGCAGAAGAGAAATTAGAAAAGAGAAAACATAGAGAAAGAGAAAGGGTGAAAGAGTACGCACATTGATAGCAACACCTATGATGAACTTCCTTCAAGGCAAAGTTCCATTTGCATGGAAGCAAGAGCAGCAAGATAGTTTTGATACTCTAAAACAAGCTATTTTAGAGGCTTATGGTAGGCCCATAGCTTTTGAGATTAAGAAATTGACTAGTGCACAACACAATTGGCCAGTGCATGAACAAGAGTTGTATGGAGTGATGTATTCACTTAAAGTCTAGAGACACTATCTTGATGGTGCAGACTTTAAGGTATACACAGATCACCATACACTTAATTATTTTTGTAGTCAGTCTGATCTTTGAGGCAGACAGGCTCGTTGGGCTGAGCTATGCATGAGTTTCACATGGAAATCCTATATAGAAGAGCAAAGAGAATATAGTTGCTAATGCATTATCACGGATAATGTATCCAATGAGCTTTACAGTTCTAGAAATCTCATTGCTTCAAGAGATAAAGGAAACACAGGTGGAAGATCCACATTTTTTATAGATTATGAGAGCCATCAGTGATGAATCTACAGTTCCTGTTGTTTCTTCCCGTAGCAGAGTGAACAAGTCCATTCCGTATTCCAATGTCTCATAGGAGAATGGAATAGTCACACGAAAAGGAAAGGTTTGCATACCAGATTCCTGAGACTTGAGAAGAGAAGTCATGCATGATAACTATGATGTGCCTTGCACAGGACATCCAGGTGTTGACAAGACAATATAGCTTGTTAGAAGAACATTTAGGTGGCATGGATAGCCAGAGATGTCCACACATATGTTCAACAATGCTTTATGTGTCAAGTCAACAAAACAAAAAGGGTAAAGACACCAGGTCTTTTGCATCCTTTCTAGATTCCAGATCATAAATGGGACAGTGTAACCATAGACTTCATAGTCAGGTTATCGTGGACCCAAAGGAAGCGGGATACTATCCTAGTTGTGGTAGATAGATTGAGCAAGATGTCTCATTTCATGAAGCTCCATAGGTAGTGGAGTTGTTTATCCAGCATGTGTTCAGATTGCATAGGTTACCAAGATCCATAGCTTTGGATAGAGATGTCAGATTTACAGGACACTTCTGGAAGTTTGTATTTAACAAACTATAGGTGTCATTAAAGATGAGCAGTGGTGATCATCCTCAGACAGATGGTCAGGCCGAGAGGTTCAACCAAATGTTAGAGGACATGTTGAGAGACAGACAGATTGGGATAGTTATTTGCCACTAGTTGAGTTTGAACTATGGCATGAATCCCAATTTTTGAGTACCATAGGCATGCCAAAGAAATATCCTAGTACTTTGGAGTTCTTAGCGAACATCCATGCAAATTTAGAAATAGCTAAAGCCAAGATGCAGCAAGCCATTGATAGGGCTAAAGAGTATGCTGATAGAAAGAGATATCCTAGATCCTTTGAGGAGGGAGACAGAGTCTTTCTTTAGGTACCAGCTAGATCTACTTCACTTTCCAGAGGGAAGTGTCATAAGCTATCACCAAGGTTTTGTGGACCTTGGAAGATAGTTAAAAAGCTAAGTGAAGCTGCATACCGATTAGAGCTTCCTCCAGATTGTAGAGTGCATCCAGTGTTTAATTTCAGTAAACTTCAAAAGTATATTTCTTGGGAGGATAATCTAATAGAAGGTATTGTTTCTTTGCAGAAAAGTAATGATGGTGCAAGTCAACCATCAATTGATGTTTTGGATCAAGACTTTAAGTCAAAGGATGAAGGAAAAATCAACAATTGAAGACTGAAGATAGACTATGTTCAGGAAATGAAGACTTGTATACATATGTACATTATTTTGTAGTTAGCTCACTATACCTTTTGTATGGTCATGAGCTTGTACATATATGCCTATATATATAAGTAAAAAGTCGGGGCAAGTATGAGAGAGTATGAGATGATAAGAATTAGATGTTGTAATAGTCATTAGACACTTGAGAAGTGAGGAAGAACTCTCTCATCATTCACATGTAAAGTTTTCTGAATAGAAGAAAAAGTTGCACCTGATATTTTGCTTTGTTCTCCTTCTGTGTTTGATCATTTCAAGAATCCTTTTGTAGATGTCTAACTCCATAGTTATTGGGTCTATGGTTAAATTTTGAGAGCCTAATGGTAAACAAGCTGAGAGAATTATGTGTAGGAACATCTATATGTGAAGAAGTGTTGAGTGTCTTCTGAAACAGGTGCAATCTCGATGGTCAAAGAATGATCAGTTCTCAGTGCACAGTGTAAAGTTTTTCACAATGAGGAGTCAAAATCTAAGTGGGAAGGTAAGCTATCTATGGCTAAAAGAATTTTCTTAAACGGGTTCTAGTTTGGGAGAACTGTGTGTTAGAAGTTGCAGGTGTCAAAATCGAGTATACAAGAGAATAGTTTCAGACATAGGTGAATTGTTTGATTCATTTCTCAAGCTTTACTGAATTTTTTGAGAAGATTTAACTTGGAGAAGGTGCATAATCTTTAGAAGACACCTTGTGCAAAGTTTTATAAAAAACTTTACACATTTGATCAATCAATGAGTGAATTATGTGCAACGGACTTTCTGAGTAGTGACCCTCTTCACAGTTAGTTCAAGATTTTGATAATTTAGTATTCATCCTCCAAATTGGTAAAGGTTTTCAGTTGTTCTTGATATAGAGGTGCTCTAACATCAAGGGTACCTTGTTCTTTTGGAGATTAACACTCTCCATTAGTGGTTTCAGAGCAGGAATCATCAAAATAGAAGAAAGGAGGACCCCAACTGCTGCAATCATACAGAAATCAACACTTGAACAAAAGGTGAAAGTTTAAAGAGAAATCTTGAGAAGGAGGCCAGAAGTTATCAAGAAGAGAAAAAGGAACTTCATTCAAAGTAAAGGTACACTTATTCCTCATAAATTTTGAAGAATTTAATACACAGGTGAAGAAAGGATGGGAGATTCTCTTCAGATAGAGAAATTGGATAGAGAAAACTATCCAGCATGGTCAATGAGGATGGAATCTCATCTCATGAGCATCACAGGTGAAGAAGAAAAACCATAATTTAGAGATCCTAGTGTTCCAACTAGGGATGAACTCTCAGATTTGAAGACTTGGATGAAGAGACATGCTCAAGCAAGGAGCATTATCTACATGGGAGTCAATGACTACTTGCTACCTCATATTGGAGGACTTGAAAGTGCAAGTGATATATGGACTGCCTTGGAGGAGTATTTCCAAAACACTAAAAAGTCAAAGAAGGCATCTTCGTGGGCAGAGTTTACTACATTCAAGAAGAAGGCCTCTCAATCTATTTCTGATTATGTAACAAGGATGAAGGACATTGCAGATGTATTAGGAGCAGTTGATGAAGTTATTGAGGAGGATAAATTGGTAAGGCAAATCCTCACAAGTTTGAGAGGAGATGAGAAATGGAAGCCATTCATTTTGTCTACTAAACTGTTACTAGATCATTTCACTCCTGATTTAAATCAGTTTCTAGGACACATGCTAACTTTTGAGCAGGATGTCAAAGGTGATGGTGATAAGAGTCCACGACAAGCAATGTATTCAAAGGATAAGAAGAAGAATAGCAAAGGCAAGCAACAAGTAAATGAAGAAGAAGGTACAACTAGCCAAGCCAACTTCCAAAGAGGAAGAGGAGGTGGCAAAGGCAGAGGAAGAGGCAGAAGCAACAAAGATGGAGCCAAAGCTTGTTGGATTTGTGGTAAGAAAAATCATTTAGCTCATGATTGTTGGCAAAATAATCAGAATAATGGAGGATATAATCAGAATTTTAATTCAAAAGGAAGAGGTGTCAGAAACCAAAGAGGTAGTTTCAGAGGTAGAGGTAGTAGAGGCTACTTTGGAAGAAATGTAGGTAGAGGTCTCCAAAGTCAATCCTACAACAATACCTACTACAATTATGCTTCAGATCAGAAGGAGGATTCAACCTTAATCATGAGTGCAACTTGTGAAAGACAAAGCGAAGATCAAAGAGTCTTCTACATTGACTCAGGGTGTAGCAATCACTTGAGTGGTAACATAGCTTTGATGACTGATTTGGAGAATAAGGTAACTAATCATGTAGTTCGAACAGGTGATAATAACAAAGCACAATGTGAAGTCAATTGGATTAGTGAAGGCCAAGGATGGAAGTACTCTCCTGAGTAAGGTCTTGTATGTTCCTACAATTCCAAAGAATTTGATAAGTGTAGGACAAATTGTTGAAAAAGGTTATGAAGTAAGGTTCACTAATGATGGAGTTTTTGTGGAAGACCCTAGCAATGGGTATAAACAAATTGTTTCACGGAAGAAAGAAGGAAGACTCTTCACATTGAAGATTCAAGGTAATGTTGGTCTTGCCTTGTTTACTTATGGAGGACATAAGATCTCTGAGTTAGATCTTTGGCATAAAAGGCTTGGACATTTCAATGAAAGAGGTATTAAGGATATGGTTAACAATGGTTGAGTGCTTGGATTGCCTAATGTTGCACGTCAACATATGACATACAGATATGAGGCATGTCAATTAGGTAAGGCTCATAAGTAATCATACAATAAGCATGGATTTATGTATTCAGAGAAGCTTGAATTGGTACACACAGATGTGTGGGTACCATCAAAGGATTTCAATATAAATGGTTCAAGATATTATGTGATTTATGTTGATGATGCTACCAGGTGGATCACTATCTATGTGATCAAAGATAAATCAGAGGTATTTAATACATTCAAACATTATCATGTGTATGTAGAGAGAATCACAAGTCAAAAGTTGAAGAGACTAAGGTCAGATGGAGGGGGAGAGTATTTCTCTAATGAGTTCAGTGATTAAATATGGAATGCAGGTATAAAAAGGGAAGTTACTTGCAGGTACTCTCCTTAACAAAATGGTGTAGCAAAAAGGAGAAATAGAACTCTTGTTGAGTTTGTAAGATCAATGATGAAGGAGAAAAATTGTCCAAACTATTTGTAGGCTGAGGCTGTAAATACAGCTACATATTTGGTCAATAGGTTATCATGTAACACTTTGCAGGGTATGACACCATATGAGGCATGTTGGGGTAAGAGACCTACCTTAGATCATTGCAAAGTGTTTGGATGTTTGGTTTATGCATATGTGCCATCTCTGTTGAGACATAAATTGAAACCTAAAGCTGAAAAGTATGTGTTCATTGGATATGATGATAAACAGATGGGTTATAGGTTGTGGAGTCCATCCACAAAACAATTCCTTGTATCAAAGGATGTTACATTTGATGAGCAAGGTACTTGGTATGCAGGTACAATCAATAATCATGCAGGTGATGAAGAAGTTTTGAATCAAAAGAAAGGTAAATCAAAGGTTCAGATATTTGATGAAGAAGAGAACAATGAAGTACAAGTTGAAGTTGAAGAAGTGCCAAGGTTTGATCTAGAATGTGATGAAACAGAAACTTCAAGAAGTGGAGAACTCAGAAGGTCATCAAGACACAAATGGCAGCCTACAAGGTATAGCTATGACACTTCTTTTTTGACTACTAAAGATTATGCTTACATGGTGAAAGCAAATGAAGACCCTTCTACATATGAAGAGGCAAAAGGTAAGGAAAATTGGGAGAAAGCTATGCAAGAAGAGTATGATGCATTAATAGAAAATGAGACATGGGATTTGGTTCCTAAACCAAATAGTCAGAAGATTATTGGGTGCAAATGGGTCTACAAGACAAAGAGGTATGAAGGTGGAAGTGTGTCTAGGTGTAAAGCTAGACTTGTTGTGAAAGGGTATGCTCAGACATATGGTATAGATTATGATGAGACCTATAGTCCTGTGGCAAAGATTGAAAGAACTTGGAGAAGCTTGTAGAAGGTAGAAAAGTGCGTTTCGAAGCGACGAAGTTTGGTCAAGCCAATCGGCACAAGACCAGCCCTCGAGCTTATGGAGACTCAAATAGACCTTATAGGCATGCTATAAGTGCAAAGAAACACACTTTGTACTTTGGAGCATCAAGGAGAATGAGTTGATACAAAACAGATAGGTTCGAGGGTCGACTAGCTCAAAAAACTTACTATCTATGGAAGAGACAATGAACTTCAAATTCCCATAGCGACCAGCGTGATTACAATTAGAACAAATCCTTTTATGGGAGTGATAAACATAGGGTTCAGTGTATGGAATGCACAAAATTATAAGGAATAAGCAAAATATGCTATAGGAATGAATGCGACATTCATCGGTGGTACTTCCTATTTTTCAGGAATATGCAGAGATTGACCCTGAGACAGAAAAACCCAGATTTCTCCCAATCTACCAAACCAAATTCTTTGAAAATTTATAGGCATAAACTAGACACTTATACATTTCCAATGAGTCATCTTGCACTCAATTTGAACCTCTAGAGAGAGAGCAGCAGCCTCTGCAAGATTTCTATTGGCGAAGATGATGCAGGGAATTGAAGGAGCAAGACAATGATGGTCACAAGTGTATGTATATTGCTTCCATGTAATGTACAAGTGATTTCAAGTCCTTATATAGCCTCTAGGACTATTCCATGACTTTTACAAGTTGAATTTGAATTCAAATGAAGGTGGGAATGGTTGTTGGAGGGAATCAATTCACTTTCCTACAATCTAGGAAAAGTGAACATCTACTTTGATCTACTTTTAGGTGATTGATTGCTTGATTGAATGCAACTTCAACCACCACAAATTCTTGGGATTTGGGCTCTATCTTTCTACCTTTACATGTGTAAAGCTCAAGGCTTTTACAACGGTAAATGAACCATCAAAAATTTCTCAAAAAAATACAATAAATGAGCATATGAAAAAGAACTCTCCAACGGATATTCTTTCGATGCGATAGCCTTTGATGTAGATCAAATACACCTCAAGCATAGTGTAAGCTTGATGTTCCAACAGCTCCCCCTCAAGCTAAAGTATGCTTGAGTCTTCATTCCCTGATAGGTTGAATACCTGCCATAGCTTTGAATCTACAAAGCTTTATTCCATCAAGTGCCTTCGTCATCATATCTGCTACTTGCTTTTCAGTTGGAACAAAAGAAATGTCAATCTCCTTTGCCATGAGCTTCTCCCTGATGAAGTGGTAATGGACTTCTATGTGCTTGGTTCTCGCATGGAAAATAGGATTTGCTGCTAGATGCATGGAACTTACATTATCTCCAAATATGTGAGGTTTGGAACTCACAAGTCCCAAATCTGTATACAATGCTTTTAACCATATTGCCTCTTGAGTTGCTATGGTCAAGCCTCTGTACTCTGCTTCAGTTGAAGATAAAGCAACTGTTGGTTGCTTCTTGGAACTCCATGACACTAGCTTCGAACCTGCAAATGCTAAGTAACCAGATGTACTTTTTCTATCATCCTTAGCTCCTACCAAATCTGCATCTGAGTAGATTTTGATATCCAAATCTGAAGAGTAAGGATAGAATATACCTTCCTTGATTGTACCTTTGAGATACTTAAGTACTCTCTTAGCCGCATCCATGTGTGGTCTTCTCGGTGAGTGCATGAACTGACTAAGCACTCCCACACTATATGAGATGTCTTCCCTTGTATGAGTAGCATATATCAAGCTACCTACCAAGCTTTGATATTCTTTAATGTCTTCAATTTTCTCACCTTCATAAACACTTAGTTTATGATTCATCTCCAAAGGTGTACCTGTAGGTTTAGTGTTCTCCATTTTGAACTTGGGAAGAAGATCCTGAATGTATCTTCTTTGAGTCAAATACATTCCTTCATCTGTATATATCACCTGCATACCTAGGAAATATGTGAGCTCACCTAGGTCACTGATTTTGAACTCCTCTTGCATGTGTCTCTTGATCCTTTGAATGCCATTTAGATCATCACCTGTCACAATAATATCATCTACATATACACATAGATAGATAACCTCATTGTGATCCCTTTTGATGAATAGAGAAGGATCTGAGCTGCTAGCTTTGAACCCTTGATCTTGAAGATATGTAACCAACCTATGATTCCAAGCTCTTGGAGCTTGTTTCAATCCATACAATGCTTTCTTAAGTCTGCAAACATAAGATGGATGATTAAGGTTTTCAAAACCTGGTGGTTGTGACATGTATACCTCTTCATTTATCCAACCATTTAAGAATGCATTTTTCACATCAAGTTGGAGGAGTCTCCAATTCCTTGCAGCAGCTACACTTATCAATGTCCTGATTGTAGTCATCTTTGCAACTGGTGAGCATGTTTCCTCATAGTCTATACCATGAGTTTGTGAGCATCGTTTGGCAACTAATCTTGCCTTGTACCAGCAAACCGATCCATCTGAATTTCTTTTAAGTTTATATACCCATCTGCAACCAATTACCTTTTGATTCGGCGACATTGGAACTAAATCCCAAGTGTCCATCTCCTTCAATGCATCTATCTCTTCGTTCATGGCCTTTTCCCAATTAGGGTTTCCCTTTGCCTCTTCATAGGTCGAGGGTTCCTCTGAAATAGAGTCTTTTGCCAAGTATATTAAATGCTTCATAACAAATGTGGAATCATATCCATACCTTTCTGGTTGTTTCTTCTCTCCTGCTGATCTTCTAGGTGCTTGTTTGGAGAATTCTCCAACCTCTTGCATCTTTGCTTTGCCTCTTGACTTCCATAGCTTGTAATCCTTTTCTCTTTCATCTTGGTCATCGTCTGTATCACTTCTTGGATCCTAGATCTGTGTATCATGCTTGCTTCCTAATTGATAAGAGTGAGAATCAAGATCATATGGTAGTGTTACCTTTTGTTTGTCTTCATCATACCAAGACCTGTGTTGTTCAAACACAACATCTCTACTTGTAGTGAATTGCTTGGTTGAAGGATTGAAGAACTTGTAACCCATCTGAGTTGAATCATATCCAATAAACACTGCCTTTGTTGCCCTTTCATCTAGCTTACCTCTTATTTGTGATGGTACATGAACATAAGCTAAACAACCAAAAACCTTGCAATGTCCAAGACTAGGTTTTCTTCCATGCCATGCTTCATAAGGAGTCATACCTTGAAGTGATTTGGATGGTAGTCTATTGACAAGGTACACAGTAGTTGAAATAGCTTTTGCCCATAGATAATGTGGCAAATTCTTCTCTTCAAGCATTGTTCGGGCTGATCCAACCAATGTCTTGTTTCTCCTCTCTGCAATTCCATTTAGTTGAGGAGAGTACCTGGTAGTCACTTCCTTTTTGATACCTTTGTCCTGCAAGAACTCATCAAACTCTTTGGAGAAGTATTCTCCCCCTCCATCAGATCTGAGCTTCTTTAGTGATCTACCTGTATGATTCTCCACATGTGCAAGATACTTCTTGAAGCAATCAAACACTTCATTCTTACTCTTGATAAAGTATAGAACAGTCCATCTACTATGGTCGTCAATAAATGAGACATAATACCTTGATCCTACCAATGAAGGTTCTTGACTTGGTCCCCATACATCTGTATGTACTAAGTCCAATAAGTTGTTGTGGATGTAGCCTTTGTGGTTGAATGGTTATCTTTGTGCCTTCCCAATCTGACATGCATCACACCTATTGATCATGTGTTGCTTTGATATGTTCGGCAGTCCTAGAACACTTTGATCCCTGCATATATCCTTCAAGGTTCTTTCATTCACATGAGCAAGTCTCTTATGCCACACTTCAAGCTCACTTAGGGTTTGAGACCCAAAGTTGAATAGAGCTATGTGATTGGTTTCTCCTACTTCAAAAGTAAAGAGCCTACCATGCTTCTCACCTTGGGCTATCTTTCTGAAGCCTTGACATGGATCTTCCACAAAAGCTCCATGTTGGGTGAACCTAACTTGCAAGCCTTTTTCAACTATTTGGCCTACACTTATTAGGTTTTTAGTGATAGTGGGTACATAGAGAACCTTACTTAGAATGTTTGTCCTGCCATTGGAAGCTTTGACATTACTAATCTTTTCCACGTTGTGCTTTGTGCCATCTCCTGTTTGCACTTCATGTCTATGCTTTGGACTTTCCAAATGAGATAGAAGAGCAATGTTGCATGCAACATGATTCGAACATCCTGAATCTATGTAGAACAAATGATCATCCTCTTTACCTTCTTTGTGGCTTAGATTCATAAGAAGCAATGAGTCTTCATGTGGTTGATCTTCTGAATAATTGTTGTAGTCCCTTCTATTATAGCTTCTATTGTTATTGTTGAAGTTGTGTCCACCTCTGCCTCTATTACTGCCATATCCACCTCTTCCACTTCCTTTCTGGGTCTTCCCATCGAACCAGCAATTCTGAGTGGTGTGGTTGGTCTTATCGCATATGACACAAGGTTGTACATTTTGACCTTTGGCTTTGTATTGCTTTGGTCCTTTCTTCTTCCCTTTCCACTTGCTCTTGCTTGCAAAGTTTGCTTGAGAAGTCTCTTCTTCATCTTCTTCCTTCTTCTTGCCTTTCTACTTCTTATCCTTCTTATCTGCATATAGAGCACTAGTTGAATTACCATGATAAGAGTTACCTTCCTTTATGCTATTGTTGGCTTCTTGATTGAAGAGTTGTCCAAGAAAGATGTTGAAGTCTGGAGTTTGCACATCCATGATGAGATCATAAGCCGTCGTGAAGGATTGCCATTGCTTATCACTTCGAATGCCGTTGAGAATTTGCCTCATGATGACCTCTTCTTCAATCAGCTCTCCAATGGATGCTAATTGATCCACAACCTCTTTGACCTTGGTAACAAACTCTGTGATGGTTTGTTTAGGCATCTTCTTCATTTGGTTGAACTCGTTCCAAAGATGATTCTTTCTTGCTTTGGTACTAGTAGAAAAGAAAGTCTCGAGGGCATCCCAAGTCTCTTGAGATGTCTTGCGTCCTCTAATATGTGGTAATAGAAAGTCAGAGATATAGTTTAGTATGTACGACCTTGCTTGAGCATCCCTTGTGCACCAAAGTGTGAGCTTATCTGTCTCCTCTTGTGTAGGTCCTCCTTTGGATCTTGGAATAGGCATAACTTCATCACCTGCTACAATTCCATAAAGATTTCTACCTTGCAAATAGGCCTCCATCCTGATTTGCCAAGCCGCATAGTTGTGTCGATCAAGCTTCTCAATCATTGGGGGAAAGCCGTCACCCATCTTGATCTAGCTCTGATACCATTGAAAGAACTTGGAGAAGCTTGTAGAAGGTAGAAAAGTGCGTTTCGAAGCGACGAAGTTTGGTCAAGCCAACCGGCACAAGACCAGCCCTTGAGCTTATGGAGACTCAAATAGACCTTATAGGCATGCTATAAGTGCAAAGAAACACACTATGTACTTTGGAGAATCAAGGAGAATGAGTCGATACAAAACAGATAGGTTCGCGGGTCGACTAGCTCAGAAAACTTACTATCTATGGAAGAGACAATAAACTTCAAATGCCCATAGCGACCAGCGTGATTACAATTAGAAAAAATCCTTTTATGGGAGTGATAAACATAGGGTTGAGTGTATGTAATGCACAAAAGTATAAGGAATAAGCAAAATATGCTATAGGAATGAATGCGACATTCACCAGTGGTACTTCCTATTTTTCAGGAATATGTAGAGATTGAACCCAAGACAGAAAAACCCAGATTTCTCCCAATCTACTGAACCAAATTCTTTGAACATTTATAGGCATAAACTAGACACTTATGCCTTTCCAATGAGTTATCTTGAACTCAATTTGGAGCTCTGGAGAGAGAGAGAAGCAGCCTCTGCAAGATTACTATTGGTGAAGAAGATGATGCAGAGAATTGAAGGAGCAAGACAATGATGGTCACAAGTGTATGTATATTGCTTCCATGTAATGTACAAGTGATTTCAAGTCCTTATATAGCCTCTAGGAGTTTTCTACGACTTTTACAAGTTGAATTTGAATTCAAATGAAGGTGGGAATGGTTGTTGGAGGGAATCAATTCACTTTCCTACAATCTAGGAAAAGTGAAGATCTACTTTGATCTACTTTTAGGTGATTGATTGCTTGATTGAATGCAACTTCAACCACCACAAATTCATGGGATTTGGGCTCTATCTTTCTTCCTTTACATGTGTAAAGCTCAAGGCTTTTACAACGATAAATGAACCATCAAAAATCTCTCAAAAAAATACAATAAATGAGCATATGAAAAAGAACTCTCCAACAGATATTCTTTTGACACGATAGCCTTTAATGTAGATCAAGTACACCTAAAGCATAGTGTAAGCTTGATGTTCCAACAAAGATGACAACCATCAGGACACTCATATCCATTGCTACATGTAAAGGTTGGAGACTATCTCAATTAAATGTGAAGAATGCTTTTCTTAATGGTTATATTTTAGATTATGTTTTCATGGAGCAACCACAAGGGTTTAGAGATAAAAGGTATTCGGAATATGTATGTAAGGTCAAGAGAGCTTTGTATGGTTTGAAGCAGGACCCAAGGGCATGGAATTATAGACTTGTGAAGTTCTTGAAAGAACTTGGTTTTCAAGTACCTAAAGCACATAGTAGCTTGCTTGGCAAAGCAAGTGATGATGGATTCATTTATATGTGCATATATGTTGATGACATAATTCTTACATGTACAGATGAGAAGGGCATACAAAGCTTCAAGAAACAAATGGAGAAAGAGTTCAAGATTAGTGACTTGGGAGACTTGTCATATTTCTTGGGCATGGAGATCTCATATACTCAACATGGAGTGTATGTAACTCAAGAAAGGTATTTGAAGAACTTGTTGATCAAGTTTAAAGTGGAAGATTGTAGGGTAGCACCTACTCCAGTGGAGGTGAATCATAAGTTGAGCAGATATGGAGGAGAAGAATTTGAGGACATGAAGCTATATCAAATTCTGGTTGGTAGTCTAATCTATGCAACTCTAACTAGGCCTGATTTGTCATATGCAGTTGGAGTATTGTCTCAATTCATGCATTGTCCTAAGAAAGAATATTGGGTTGCAGGACAAAGAGTGTTGAGATACATTAAGGTTACACTCAAGGAAGGTTTGTATTATGGTTTTACATCAAATACAAACATCAAGATATATGGTGATACAGATTGAGCAGGTAATCCTGATGATAGGAGATCAACATATGGATACTTGTGTTATGTGGGAGATAAGTTAATCTCTTGGTGTTCTAAGAAGCAACACACAGTTGCTTTATCATCTACAGAGGTAGAGTAAAAAGGTTTGGTTGAAGCTGCAAAGGAAGTCATATGGTTGAAGACTCTCATGAAGAGCTTTGAGATCACTCAGAGTACACCCACTATTCATGGAGATAACATGAGTTCATTGTATTTAGCTGCTAACCCTGTTTTTCATGCTAGGAATAAACACATTGAGATTCGGTATCACTTCTTAAGAGAAAAGGTGATTGATAAGGAGATTGAAGTAATGCATACTTCAACAAAAGATCAGATTGTAGATATGCTAACCAAAAGCTTGGATGGACCAAAGCTACAAAGATTTAAAGACATGGCAAGTATAAAGAAGATAGAGAAAACCTCAATTGATGATTGAGGGGGAGCTGTTGGTGCAAGTCAACCATCAATTGATGTTTTGGATAAAGACTTGAAGTCAAAGGATGAAGGAAAAATCAACAATTGAAGACTGAAGATAGTGTATGTTCAGGAAATGAAGACTTGTATACATATGTACATTATTTTGTAGTTAGCTCACTTATACCTTTTGTATGGTCATGAGCTTGTACATATATGCCTATATATACAAGTAAAAAGTTGGGGCAAGTATGAGAGAGTATGAGATGAGAAGAATTAGATGTTGTAATAGTCATTAGACACTTGAGAAGTGAGGAAGAACTCTCTCATCATTCACATGTAAAGTTTTTTGAATAGAAGAAAAAGTTGCATCCGATATTTTGTTGTGTTCTCCTTCTGTGTTTGATCATTTCAAGAATCCTTTTGTAGATGTCTAATTCCATACTTAATGCTTCTATGGTTAATGTTTGAGAGCCTAATTCTAAACAAGATGAGAGAATTATGTGTAGGAACATCTATATGTGAAGAAGTGTTGAGTGTCTCCTGAAACAGGCGCAATCTCGATGGTGAAAGAGTGCACAGTGTAAAGTTTTGCACAAATGAGGATTCAAAATCTAAGTTGAAGGTAATCTATCTATGGCTAAAATAATTTGCTTAAATGGGTTCTAGTTTGGGAGAACTGTGTGTTAGAAGTTGCAGGTGTCAAAATCGACTATACAAGAGAACAATTTTAGACATAGTTGAATTGTTTGATTCATTTCTCAAGATCTATTGAATCTTTTGAGAAGATTTAACTTGGAAAAGGTGTGCAATCTTTAGGCAACACCTTGTGCAAAGTTTTATAAAAAACTTTACACATTTGATTAATCGATGAGTGAATTATGTGCAACAGACTTTTTGAGTAGTGACTCTCTTCACAGTTAGTTCACGATTTTGCTAATTTAGTATTGATCCTCCAAATTGGTAAAGGTTTTGAGTTGTTCTTGATATAGAGGGTGCTCTAACATCAAGGATAGCTTGTTCTTTTGAAGATTAACACTCTCCATCAAGTAATAGCATGGATCATTCTCTAGATAGGATACTAGGTTGGAGATAGAAGCGATTGAGGAATTGTGTCATCCAAGAGTATCTAGTAGCCTGAAGAGGATTACCACTTACTGAATCTACTTGGGAATTAGAAGCTCTGGTTCGCAAGTATGTTCCCTCATTGATCATTGAGGACAATGATGTTTAGAAGGAGGAGAGAGTGCCAGACATTGATCCACAGGGATCAGTCCATGTGTGTGAGGGACAAGGACTACCTGTTAAATATGCTCAATACTCCACCCTCATGTGATTACAAATGATCCATGGTGCTCTAAGTTGTAAAGCCCCCATTACGAGGAGAAGCCATTATGAGAGCCCAGATATTTGTGGAACCCTAACTTCCAAGTTAGATGAGGTCTATGTGTGACTGTTCAAGGTTGTAGATGATCTTTGTGAGCCTAGCCATTAGGTTAGGTAGGGCATAAACTTCCAAGCCATTGGGTTGCGATTTAAGGTGAAAATAAAGGCCCTCTGGCATCACACAATTTCCCCATAGAACCTTAATGGGGGGAGTGCACTGGGGGGCTTGCCCCCTTCTGCGGGGTTCAGGGGGCCTATCCCCTCGGCCTATAGGGCCGAGACGGTAGGACTTCTGGTCGTGGAGATATTGTCGGATCATATATTTTACTGACTATTTTGTATCTCCTGACTATGTTTATCTATACCAAACCGCCTTGTAAAAGCTATATAAGCACGACCCAGGTTGAGCTTTATATAGCATTGCACACTAGTAACCCTTCGTCTAGAGTCTCTCTAGATCGCCATCTAAGTTCCACAGTGGGAGCGCATGGGTGGACAACACCATCAGTGTAACTGCATTATGCTCGACAATCTGAGAATTTGAGTTCTGTATCTCTCAATCTGCGTCTATCTTTGTCTGCATTTTTTCTCTCAACTCTGTCTACATGTCTATTCCACTGTGCTGTTATTTTCTTACATGGTATCAGAGCTCAGGAGGCTCTCAGTGGTGCAGAACCAGAAACGCAGAGGTTGTAGAGGTCTGAACAATAAAAGAGAGAAGATGTCAAGCGGTGTGTCATCATCTATGACTGGGGGCCAAGGTGGTTCATCAACAGGAGTAGGTGGCGCACAAACAGGAGCAGCAATGATGCAAGTCATCCCAACGTTATGGATACGGCCACCAACCTTCATAGAAGGTAAACTTGATGGTACGAACTACACCCTATGGAGTTCAAAATCACTTCTATTCTTGATTCGTATGAGCTTTTGGAGACTATTCTTGGGACTGATCATGAGCCCCCAAGAAAGACCTGATCCAAATAATCCTGCTCAAATGATTCCTCCTGATGTTGATATCCTAAATGCTTGGAAACGTAGAAATACAGATGCACTTTGTGCTCTAGTTACAAGTACTTCTAATAGTGTTCTGACTCTCATTCAGCATACTACGAAGGCATGTGAAGCATGGAACATATTGAGAAATCAATATGAAACTCGTAATCAGACACAGATTCAGAACTTGGAGAATCAGCTTGCAACAGAACGGTTTGCTGATGGGGAGACTGCAGAGGTGTTTATCACTCGCATAAAGAATCTATGAGATCAAATGGCGGGAGCAGGTGTTCAAAAGTCAAGTGAGGAGCTAGCTCGTCGTTGTCTTCGAATATGTCCACCTAAGTTTGATGGTTTGGTAACTACTCTTAACACTCAAATCAGACCTCAACCACTAACTTTTGAAGAATTTAGTGCCTTACTCATGGAGGAGGAGCTGCGGCTCAAGGCAAGGAGTGGTGGTAGCAAAGGAGATGCTATATTCATAGCAAATTCCAAAGGAGGCAAAACAGACTCTTTAAAAGATGGAGATAAAAAGAAGAACGACAAAAAGAAGTTCAAGGGAGAGTGTTTCCACTGCAAGAAGAAAGGACACAGAATCCAAGACTGTCGTATCAAGAAGGTAGAAGAGAAGAGTGGCTCTTCAAAAGGTGGCAAGGGCAAGGAGTCTACCAACATAGCAGAAATAGAGCTTGAGTTATTTGTTACGATAGAGGAGGCGTGCTCCTCACCTGAAGATTCAGGAACAGATGACTCATGGGTGTTGGACAGTGGTGAATCTCGTCACATGACGAGTAGAAAAGACCTTTATAGTTCCTTACAGCCTCTAAAGGAACCCATCACAGTAAAGGTAGGGAACAATGCAAGATGTCTTGCAGAGGGTGAAGGTACGGTTTCTTTCATTAACTCTAATGGTGATATCAAAAAGCTTTCAAATGTGTTGTATGTTCCACAAATAAAATGAAATCTACTTTTAGTAGCTTCTATAACTGATCAAGGTCATAAAGTATCTTTTAGTAAGACAGGAGCTAAGATTATGGATGGTAACAACAACATTGTTGGGACTGGAATAAGGAGGAACAACCTGTATGAGTTGTGTGCTCTTACAACCACTACAAACATGGGCACAAGTAAGCTATGGCATCAGAGATTTGGCCACATTGGATACCCTGTACTGAAGGAGATGCATCGCAGAGGTATGGTTGCACACCTACCATCGATTGCAGAAATGAAGGAACCATGTGAAGCTTGCATCATGGGCAAGCAACAGAGGAAGGCGTTTCTACAAGAAAGCAAGAATAGGGCAAGCTATCCTCTAGAGTTGGTGCATGATGACTTGTGTGGAAAAATGCCTACACAGGCCTTGGGCGGATCTTCCTACTTCATGTTACTTGTCGATGACTATAGCAGGAAGATGTGGGTGTACTTCCTTCGCGATAAGGCTCAAGCTTTTGGTAAGTTTAAAGAATGGCTTCAACTTGTTGAAACTGAAACAGGGAAGAAGATGAAGAAATTGACGACAGATGGTGGTAGTGAGTTCACATCAATAGAGTTTGAAGATTTCTGCAAGAGCAAGGGAATCAAGCATCAACTCACAGTGGCACATAGTCCTCAACAGAACGGTGTTGCAGAACGTCAAAATCGAACCATCATGGAGATGGAAAGGTGCATGTTGAAAGGAAGGGGTTTGCCTAATCAATTTTGGGCAGAGGTTGTCAACATTGCTATCTACATCTTGAATCGAAGCTACACCAAGGCACTTGATGGAAAGACTCCACAAGAAGCCTACACTGGTAAAAAGCCTTCTGTTTCCCATTTCAAAGTATTTGGAAGTGAATGTTATGTACATGTTCCAGATAGGGAGAGAAACAAGCTTCAACCAATAAGCATCAAATGTATCTTCCTAGGGTATAGTGAAGATAAGAAGGCTTATAAGCTTTATGACCCTGAGGCTAAGAAGATCATGGTGAGTCGTGATGTGGTGTTTAAGGAGGAGTAGTCGCATGCAGTGGAGGAGGAAAAGAGAGCTTCCACTTTATCATCAGGCGAAGGGGCAATCCACTATGAACCTGGCCCAAGAGCTATCCCTTCTACACAAGAGAAGGAAGCATCATCTTCAGATGATGAGTCTGAAAGTCACCAACCTACCGACACCCACGTGGAAAAGCCATTGCCATGTTGGCTGAGGTAGCTCTATGATTCTGCAAACCCCATCCCACACTCACTAGAACAAGTTGCAGATGGATCGAGGCGATCACAAAGAATAGAGGAACAGAAACAGGCAAGCGCCCATATTGTAAACACAACCTTGATGGTTGATCTAATTCAAGAAGAAGTGAAGGAACCAACCAATGTGGAAGAGGCACTCCATGATCCGAATTGGAGGGCTGCCATGCAAACAGAATACAACAATATCATGAAGAATGGAACTTGGGAGCTAGTGGATCGACCCCCTAAGCGTAAAGTCATTGGCACCAAGTGGGTTTGGAAGCTAAAGTACAACGCTGATGGTACTCTAGAAAAATATAAAGCAAGACTTGTTGCACAGGGCTACTCACAAGTTGAAGGCATTGACTTTTGTGAATCATTTGCCTCGACTGCAAGAATGACTACTATCCAAGTAGTACTAGTTGTGGTTGCACATAAGCATTGGCCAATCTATCATATGGATGTCAAATCAGCATTCCTGAATGGAGACCTCAAGGAGGAGGTATATGTGTCTTAGCCACCAGGGTTTGAGGCTCCCCATTCAGAGAACAAGGTATGTATGCTGAAGAAGGCATTATATGGGCTAAAACAACCCCGTAGAGCATGGTACCAATAGATAGATAAGTATCTCTTGGATCTAGGGTTCAAAAGATGTGCTTTTGATGCTAACTTGTATGCTCTAAAGAAAGGAGGGAAGACAATTGTGCTTGTACTCCATGTAGATGACCTTGTGATTACACGAAATGATGACGGTCTTCTTCAACAAACAAAAGATGCCCTGAGTTCAGAATTGGAAATGACAGACTTGGGCTTAATGCATTATTGCTTAGGTCTTGAAGTTTGGCAGGAACCAGGGAAGATTTTCATCTCTCAACAAAAGTATGCAAGGCAGATATTGAAGGCATTCGACATGGAGGATTGCAAGGAAATTTCTACACCTATGGAGGTCAACACAAAATTATCTATTGAAGATACTTCACCTCCAGTGGATATTGGAAGAAACATGAAATTAGTTAGAAGTCTCATCTACTTGCCAAACTCATTGGAAGGCAAGCATGTAGATACTCAGGTATGTGAAAGGAACTACTGATTATGGTATTCTTTATGAATAAGGATCATCTCCAGTTGGATACTATGACTCAAATTGGGCAAGAGATATTGATACCAGAAAATCAGTTTCTGGATATTGCTTTTCTTTAGGATCAGGGATTTTCTCTTGGATTAGTAAGAAGCAACCAACTACAGCATTATCTTCTACTGAAGCTAAGTACAAAGCTGCATGTGTTGCATCATGTGAAGCAGTATGGTTGAGGAGGATCCTATGGCACATAGGAATACAAGGACACGAGGCTACAAAGTTGAAGTGTGACAACCAAAGTTGCATGGCCATCGCCAAAAATCCTTTTTTCCATGCACGTACCAAGCACATAGAAACTCAA
The DNA here is from genome assembly GCA_020310875.1 of Ceratopteris richardii. Lineage (NCBI taxonomy): Eukaryota > Viridiplantae > Streptophyta > Polypodiopsida > Polypodiales > Pteridaceae > Ceratopteris > Ceratopteris richardii. The sequence continues at coordinate 30,551,848 of CM035410.1, forward strand.
TATCACTATGTGTGTGAGTTGATTGAGGATGGGGTCGTGGAGATAAGCTATTATCCTACTGAAGAAAATGGAGCAGACATCTTCACCAAGGCTCTTGGAAGAGAGCAACCTCTTTGACACTTTCCAAAGCTTGGGATTGGACCAAGGAGGTAGTTCACCATCGGGTGGACATTGGGGGGGGTGTTAAATATGCTCAATACTCCACCCTCATGTGACCACAATGATCCATGGTGCTCTAAGTTGTAAGGCCCCCATTATGAGGAGAAGCCATTATGAGAGCCCGAATATTTGTGGAACCCTAACTTCCAAGTTAGATGAGGTTTATGTGTGACCGTTGATGGTTGTAGATGATCTTTGTGAGCCTAGCCATTAGGTTAGGTAGGGCATAAACTTCCAAGCCATCGGGTTGCCATTTAAGGTGAAAATAAAGGCCCTGTGGTGTCGTGCGGTTTCCCCATACAACCTTAATGGGGGGAGTGCAGAGGGGGGCTTGCCCCCTTCTGCGGGGTTCGGGGGGCTTATCCCCCCAGCCCATAGGGCCGAGACTGTAGGACTTCTGGTCGTGGAGATATTGTAGGATCGTATATTTTATCGACTATTTTGTATCTCCCAACTACGTTTATCTATACCGAACCGCCTTGTAAAAGCTATATAAGCACGGCCCAGGTTGAGCTTTACATAGCATTGCGCACTAATAAGCCCTTCATCTAGAGTCTGTCTAGATTGCCATCTAAGCTCCATAGTGGGAGCGCACGGGTGGAGAGCACCATCAGTGTAACTACATTATGCTCAACAATATGAGAAGTTGAGTTCTCTATCTCTCAGTCTCCGTCTATCTTTGTCTGCGTTTTTCTCTCAACTCTATCTACAGGTCTATTCCGCTGTGCTGTTATTTTCTTACACTACCTAGCGAAGGTCCCAAGTTCAAGGGATACCCTAAGGTGCATTGATAGTAATGGGAAGTTCTTGGGTAGTAATAGGAATAAGTGTTGCATGATGGCCACATGTCCAGAGTAGACTATTCCAGATTATTGTTATTTTTAGAGTACATCATTGCTATCTTTAGTTCATTTTCAGGATCTCACAAGGATACCCCTTATATATGGATGGGAGGAGATTCACACACACATCATTCAAGTCTCTTTCTAACAAAGATAATCCAGTTCACATATAAAGGTTTAGTTATGTATTTGTTTGAATGCAATTATTGTAAATGAATTTTCTTTCTCTTTTCATTAGAAAAAGAGAGTCAATTTATGAATTGCTCATTAGTATCAAATAAAGAATGAAATCATTTCATGGACATACATATATATTCATGTAGTTAATTCATGAAATTTGGTATAAATTCACTTTTGCATATTTAACCTTAGTAGGTCACATTGTTTAACAAAAGCATATATAGATATTCTCTTATGCATTAGAATTCTTTTGCAAGTATTGGAGCAAGAAATAATCACTTGAAAATGATATACACATGAGGGTGTGAAGTGCCTGAAATTATATGTTGCAAAATTTTGTTATTTGCAGGTTTATAGTGCAAAAAGAGAATGGCTTTGTTGGACATGCAGACTCACCAAAGTAGTTTTTGAAGTCAAAGAGAGAGAACATGGTCGGAGTTGTGAAGAACTAAAGCAAGAAGAAGGTTGATGCACTCAAGGAAAGGAACATGCTAATGGAAGCCCCAAAATTCCAAAACTATCCCTCAAATTAACCATTTTTATGGATAAAACCACCTCTCTAAAATATTTCTAGAAGCCATTTCTTGTATGTTACTCCATATTTTGCAAAACAAGGAATCCTTGAGCTAGAGGTGTGATTGCCTAACCCTCCAAGACTTTACAAGATTTTTTTTGGTGCCCAAATTAGACCTCAACAAGAGGTTTAATTCACTTATAAAAGTGAACTAAACCCTCATTTGTGCTTCTTATGGTTCTTGTGTTGGAAGTGGGGTGGGCCTCAATAACAATTAATAATAGGTTTACAGAATCTTCCAACTCATGAACCTTAGCATACACATGCATAATTCACCTGGTCCATTTGTCATCTCCTTATTTGACTTGTGATTCTTCTAGTGTATTCCTTTATACCACTATGCTTCTAGGTTTGATATAAACACTTTGGCATATCCTTAAAAGGTGGTTTAATTTTTTCTGGTTCTTCAATATCTCTTTCTTTTGGAACTTTGGAACCTTCTCCAACTTCATAAGTCAGAACATCGAGAGGTATTGTAGATGGACTAGGTGCTAATCTAGGTAATGTAATTCTCTCTTCACCTTTATCAAGTGCATCTCTTAGGGTTTGAGAAGGTTCGTCACCTCCCTTGTATGGCTGAATATAAGAATCCAAATTCCTTCTAAAAAATGCATAGTTATCTACTTTTATGAATTCTAGAATCTTCTCCTTCTTATCATAAATCTAACTTTCTGCAGTATATGCATTGCATGAGAGCACGATATCAACTGTATCTGGAACATAGAATCTGTATCCTTTGCTTTCAATTGCATAAAAAATAAAAACAACTTTAATGGCTTTTACATCAAGCTTACCATGATCCTTCTTCTCAATGTGAACATAAGTTGGGGAACCAAAAACTTTGAAATAACTCACATTGGGCTTCTTCCCATAATAAGCTTCATAAGGTGTGATGACCTTTAAAGCTTTTGTGGAAGACCTATTTAGAATTTGATTAGTTGTATGTACTGCATCACACCAAAACTTAGGAGAAATCTTTTTGGATGACATCATACTACGCATCGTCTCAACAAGTATTCTATTCTTTCTCTCTACAACACCATTCTATTCTAGAGTGTGAGCGATGGCGAGTTGATGAGAGATACCTTTTTCTTCAAGAAAAGACTTAAAGTCTTTTGACATGTACTCTCCTCCTCTATCACTTCTCAAAATATGGACCTTTTCAACCATAGCTAAGAACTTCTTAAAAGTAGGAAAAACCTTTGACTTCACTTTAAAACCAAGTCCATGAATATCAATGAATGTAACAAGTTACCTGAAACCTTGAATAGAATCTGTTCTCATCGGACCATTCACATCTGAATGTGTGATCTGCAACTTCCTTGTGGTTGTGATGTATCCATGCTTCTTGAAAGGTAGTTTGTGAAGCTTTCCTTCAATACATCCTTCACATGACTTTGCATCATCTGGTAAAGCAAAAGTAGGCAAAATCTCCACCATATTTTGATCTTTCATATGCTTGAGAGCTTTGTAACTAGTATGGCCAAATCTAGCATGCCATACCTTCATATTCTCCTTAGGTGTAGAAGATGTAGCAAACATTAGCATGACCTATTTTGCACAATACAAACATGCCACTTCTATTTTCACCTTGAAGTAGACAATGCTCCTCATTAGGTGAGACGATCTAATATGAATCCTTCTTAAAAACAAATTTATAACCATCTGATAAGAAAGTAGAGATAGAGAGAAATTTTTTCTTCATGTTTGGAACATAAAGAACATTAAAAAATATTAAATTTCCACCTTCTCTAGACTTTATGTTCACTTCTCCAACACCAACAACATCCAAATCATGACCATCTGCAATGGTCACTCTTCTACCTGAAGAGCTAGAAAGGGAAGAAAATACCTTTCTGCAACCTGTCATATGCTTAGTAGCTCCAGAATAAAAAATCCAAGGATTATCTGAGATTGCATTTAATGCTTCCTGATCAAAAGCTACATCTTCAATAGTAACACATGCATATGAATCTACTTTTCTAGATTTAGGTTTTGGATAATCTTTAGCACTATTAGCCGATGCTTTCTTCTTCTCTTTGAAAATACTTGTTTTGCATTCTACTATGTAATGACCTCGTTTCTTATAGTGATCACATACTTCTTTGTTTGAATCAGATTTAGTCAAAGAATTTTCTTTGGGTGTAGAAAAAGCATTAGGAGTAGGACAGAAAGACTTAGGATTAGAAGACTTACTTTCCTTCTTGGATCACTGACTTATCCTTCTTCTTCTTCTTTCCCTTTGATGATGAAATTGAGCTATAGTCAATTTTCTACATCAGGCTATTTAGTTATTGGCCATAGTTGAAAGCAATGATATATTCCATATGTTGGTTGTTCAGGATAAGTTGGATAGTTCTAATTACCCATTGTGGGCATACATGATGTGACATGTATTGGGAGTAGAAGGCTTGTGGAATATGGTGCAAGGTGTTGAACTACATCCTCCTAAACCTATAAATGTAGTGAGTGTAGGTGATGCAGATGTTGTTGAAGATTATGATCTTCAAATTCTTGGTCTTGCTATGGTTCCTTTTGCATCTATTGCAAAGCAATTTTTGGGAGGGCAATGATGAAAAGGCACATGCATTGATAGCTTTGTCTATCAAATGGGCCTTTATCCCTCACATGAGCTCTTGCAAAACAACAAAATATGTTTGAGCTACTCTCACAACACTATACCAAGAAAGAAATGAGGCTTGTGTTTCTTGCCTGCAAAAATAGTTGAAGAGTGAGTAGATGAATGAGGGAGACTCATTGGAAACTTTTTTGATGAAGATCAAGGATTCGAAAGAGTAGCTGATTTTTGTTGATAATATCTTGCTAGAAAGTTCACTTGTGCAAATTGTTCTTAATGGTCTTCTAGATTCTTATTAAAGTTTTGCTTCTATTGATGATGAAATCCAATGCAAATTCATTGACCTTTTAGGAGTAAGTATCTATTTTGTTGCAAGAAGATTATTTTATGAAAAACAAGTAATTATGTGTGTTTCAGATCAAGCTATTCTAGCTAGTCAGAAGGGCAAAGTTAAATGAGGGTCATCTAGTGGTAAGTAAAAATCTTCTAATACTACAAAATAAAAAAGGGAAGACAAAGATGAAAAGAAAAGAGAAAAGAAAAAATAGTTGTGCAAGTATTGTAATGCAAATGATCATGTGATTAAGGGTTTTCTTAAACTACTTACAAAAGAGGTAAAGAAGAAAGAGGTTGGAATGTTTTTTGAAGAGGCCTAACAATGTCTGATAACCTTCTTGAGAATGAAGAATGGGTGTTTACTATTCATTGCATCTACATATCATCTTGTCATGGGTAGTGTATGTCTGTAGTGGACTCAGATGTTTGGTACTTTGATAGTGGTGCAACCAAACATATTACCTGTTGCATAGGTTCTTCACTTAACTTGAGCCTTCTCCTACAATGAATGTTGTCACATGTGCTGACAAGTCCTCTTATCCTATCATAGGATTTGGACAAATCATTGTTACTACTTATGGTAGTTCTTTCACATTATCATTTCAGCATGCTAAGACTCAATAAAAATTTGCTATCAATTTCACTAGCCAAGATTGCCTTGGTTGTTAGATTTGTTGATGACAAATGCATAGTTCATGATCTCTCAAATGGTGATGATATCATTGCCTTTGGTATTTCATGGCTTGTTCTATAGAAGCTCATAGATTATGCAAAATCTAAGAATTATTCAACATGTGCCCTTCATGATTCCATGCTATTTTAGATGCAAAAATTTGGCATGTAGCCTTTGTTCATCTAAATTTTACTAGTTTGCTTCTCCTATAGAATATGAAATTGTGTCCTCTCTAGCCAAACTTGAGGCACCTTCTAAGCATGTATGTGAGGGATGTATTTTGGGTAAAATGCAGCATTGTTCCTTCCCCAAAGATGCTTTAGTTAGAGTTGCACATAGATTGCAGCTTGTTCATAGTGATGTCTCTGGTCCTATGCAAACACCTTCATTTGGGAACCACCTATACTTTGACTTTCATTGATGACTTTTCTAGGTTGGCATGAGTTTATCCATTGAAAAGGAAGTCCAAATCATTTATGTGCTTTAAAGAGAACTTTGTCATGGCTGAAAATCTCTAAGAATGTAAGATGGGTAGCCTTCATTCTAAGTATGTCTTGTGATTTTAGTGCATTTCTAGATGATTAAGGGATAAAACATCAATGTAAAATTTTGTATAAACCTCAACAAAATGGAGTTGTTCAAAGGAAGAACAACATTCTTATGGAAATGGAAATGTGTATGGACAAATTCAGGCTTTACCAACATAGCTTTTGGCTTGAGGTTTTTTTGTGTGCACAATATGTACTTCACACATGCACCAAAGCATTGTAGTCTATCACTCCATATGAGGCTTGGAATGGTTGCAATCCATATGCTGCTCATCTACATGTTTTGGGTTGTTTGACATTTTCATTATTTCTTGAACAACAATGTAGAAAATCAAATGATAAGGTACTGAAATGTATTTTTGTTGGGTACATTTTTGAAAGAGAAGGTTATTGAATGTATAAGCCACAAAACAAATGCATTCTATTTAACCGTGATGTCATTTTTGTCATAGATTAAATTCAGCCCTTGCTTTCATGTAGCAAGGCGACATCACCCAAGTCAAAGGATGTGTATGACACTTTACTTCTCTATTAAAGTAGAAGTTCAAATGCTACTCTTAGTGAAACAATTTCTCATCCTTTAGCAAGTTTCGAAAGGTAATGCTAATCATTCTATTTCTGATTTACATTTGCATGATGCCTAAATGGTTGGTGTGGAGTTTGAGAGATAAGAAGCTAGATGCACCTTTGTCATAACATATGCATTCAATCTTTCATAATGCTTCTTTCCCATCGGATTGTTGTGCAATTGTTGTCTCTAGTCTTTGTGAGGAGAATGACTATGTTTCTTTGATGAAGCATGGAATCAAAAGAATTAGATGGTTATTGTGAAATGAGCATATGATGTTATTATGAGGAATAGTACTTGGTCTTTATGGGATTTGCCTCATACAAAAAGGCCATTGGCACTAAATGAGTATACAAGTTGAAATGTAAGTATGATGGAATAATTGATAGGTATAAGGCTATGCTTGTTGCCAAAGGCCATGCTCAAGAGAAGGCATTGATTTTGATGATATTGTTGCTCCCACATGCTGAATGACAACGGTTCATAGCAGTTGTGCATCTAGAGCTCATCGTGGTTTGAGTTGGACATTAAAACTACCTTTCTAAATTGTGATTTACATGAAGATCTGTATGCATTTCAACCATATGTTTTTGTGTGGAAAGGGCATGAAAACAAAGTGTGAGGTTGAAAAAGGCATTGTGTGGATTGAAGCAAGCACCACATGTTTGGTATGAATAGATACATGCCTACTTGATAGCACATGGGTTTGAGAACAATCAAACTAAGAGCACCTTATATGTAAGCATGAAGATGATGCATTTATGATGATTCTTGTATATGTTGATGAATGTTGCTCATTGGTCCTAATGAGAAACATATTGCTAAATTTAAAGTTGATTTGGATGCCTCTTTTCCAATGTCAGATTTGGGGCATTCACATCATTCTCTAGGCATTACTTTACTCAAGTTAGTGTGGGAATAGCTTTGTGTCAAACAAAATACATTAACATGTGATTGCGGTGTTTTGGCGTTGAAGATTGTAAACCTATTGCCACTCCCATGGAAATAGGTTTAGGGTTGAGGGTTCATGGTGTTGGAGATGCATTTTATGTTATTCTATATCTTGTTGGATGCTTGGTTTACTTATGCATAACCTAGCTTGATATTCAATTTGTTGTCTCGTAGATGAGAAGACTTATGCATTGCCCAACTATCAAGCATTGGTAGCCACTTAAGTGCATCTTTTGCTATTTGAGTGGTAACTAGCTACTTGGATTGTTTTATCCCAAGGGGAGATCATTACCACTAAGTTTACATGCTTTTTTATTTTAAATAGGCTAGCTTCTATGACATTCACGTATCCATGAGTGGTTTTTGCTTCATGCTTGGTAGCTTATGCATATCGTGGTTGAGAAAGAAGCAAAATAATGTGGTAAATTCTAGCTATGATGCTAAGTATAGGTCAGCTTTCATAGCTATTGTTGATTGTGTGTGGCTTAGATGCCTTTTGGCTAATTTGGGTGTTGGGTAGTCTTCTACCACCACCTTTATCGATAGTCAGAGTGCATTGCAAGTTGCAAGGAACCTTGCGTTCCATTCTCCCAGAAAGCACATTGAGGTGTACTATCATCATGTTAGGTCCATAATCTCTACTAGAGAGATGAGTTTGGCTTACATGCCCTTACAAGATAATGTTGTAGACCTTTTCATAAAGGCTTTGCCTAGGGAGATGTTTGAAGCTTTTTGCGAAGCTTTGGACTTACTTCCTTTTGTGGATTGATTTTATTCCACATGGCTTGGCACTTCCTTATACATGAGTGCCAGCTCTTTCTTCACCACACCACTCCCAAGAGGAGTTTGTTGATATATTTTGATAATGATGTGTATGAACACACATAGGACCACTGGTGCACTTTTCTCCCTCTTTAGAAGGTTTTTCCCCTCGACTTGTATATATGTCTATAACCCTAATGACCCACTTTTCTTTATACATACAATTTTTTGGTGCAAATATCAAGCTTAAGTGCTTGGCTATTATCTCAAGACTACACCTTGGTTTATATACCTCACATAGAGGATCACATATGAACACCTACTTATACATTTAGTTGTATTCACCATGGATAAAATGTAAAATTGAAGAGAGAATAGAATCTCATGAAGATAGGGAGCTAAAACCATGGATCATGTGGTAGGAAGAATCATTTAAATCACCCTTAAAGTGTACAAACACTTTTAGGTGAGGGAAATTCAAAATTCAAACTCAAGAAGTGAGTATAAATAGAGGTGATCTAGTCATGGTGCACGTGTGCCATTTCTGAGAGGCTTGAGGCTACATCATTGAGTATACATTGGGCTCAATGCATGTATGAGTAGTCCACTACACTTCCCATGTATCATATGTGCATTATCATATATTAAGTGATACATTTCTTCATGATCATTTCTGTCCACTATCCTCTGTTGCATTTTCAATATTTCAGCGATATTGCAGAAGCATTTTCTCTATGCGTACTTGATCATTTGCTACAATTTGACTTCTTATAGTTAGAGTAAAGTGCCTAATATATACATATCAAGTTTCATCATTTTTGGTTTGGCCAATCTCGAGATATGAACTGATGAAGTCGACTATGTCTCCACATCATCTTGTTCCTGAAATGTCGAGATGACCCCCCTGAGTTGCCAAACTCATTGCTTAGTGTCTAGTGCCTATAAACTCATGAAATAACTTGTTTTAGTTATCTATACACTTGGATTAGATGTGTGCAAAAACTCTCTATTCAATTCATACCAGGTTTTCAGCTCTGAGCAAAACATTGAACACTTCTATTCCCAAAATAGAAGGTTTCTTCACATTTCTAGTACATGATAGTTATCTATTTTGGTAAAAAATTTTGGAAATATTATTCCAAAGTATACAATGGTTGTAAATGAATTATTGTAAAGCCAAAGGACTCTACTAAGCATCCCTAGAGTCAACTTTGTAGGTGTAGAGTAGGTTTTGTGCAACACCAACTCATCTCTGGAGCATACAAATCCATCTCCTCACATTGGTATTAGAGCAACAACAAATCAACATGGGAGATGGTTTTCCTTCATCCATAGACAAATTGGATTGAGGTAATTTCTCAGTTTTTTCACTTAGAATTGAAGCTTATCTTCAAGGTAGAAACCTGTATGGTTACATATCTAGAGATGAGATGATCCCAATCCTCAAAAGCAAAGGACAACCAACTCAAGAAGAACAAGAAAGGTTAACCACATGGTGCTCAAAGGATGCTCTAGCCAGGTCATACATTGTAAACTCAATCTCTGATTTTTTACTTCCACACATCAGGAATTGCAAGACTTCACAAGAGACTTGGAATTCTCTTGAAGCATTCTTCTCATCAAGTACCAAGGCTAGAAAGAATCAACTCTGGATGGAGTTCACCGCAATCAAGAAGATGCTCAGCAAAGAGCGATTGATTTTGTCACCAAGATGAAGGACATAGCCAATCAACTTGGAAGCATTGGAGAAGTCATTGATGAAGAGCATATAGTGAGGCAAGTGATCAATGGAATAAAGGCAGATGAAAAATGGGAAGCTTTCACCACAACCATGGACTTCTACATGGATATGCAGGTTCCTGATTTCAACACTCTCATGGGAAAATTGTTCACACATGAGGCAAAGCTTATGAAAAAGGGAGACAACTCAAGAGGTAATCAATCCTCTACCCTATATATAGATAAGAGTAAGAATAAATAAGGTAAAGGCAAAGGTAAAAAGTCTGATGATGAGGGTAGCACCTCTCAAGCACACTTTGCAGGTAGAGGTAGAGGTTCAAGAGGAAGAGGCAATGGAGGAAGACAAGGCAAGGGGAGATCTCAAAGATCCTCTCCATGTGCCATATGAGGCTTAACTAATCACATTACTGACAATTGTTTTAGGAACCCTAGAAACCAAAGAGGAAGAGGCTACAACTGAGGAGGCTATGGAAGCTCAAGAGGAAGATTAAACAATAACAATGGTTACAACAACAACTAATACAAAAACAATAATTATCAAGGATGTTAGAGAGGAAGAAGAGACTTCAAAAATTATACAGATGATCAAACTCAAGAGGATTCATTACTTGTGATGAACTTGACCATGAAGCAACATAAAGAAAATGAACATGTATTCTATATAGATTCAGGTTGTTCAAATCATGCAACAGGCAATGTAGCTCTACTTTCAGACTTGGAGGACCCAAGGAATAGACATGAGGTCCAAACAGGAGATGACACAAGGCATCCAATGGAGAAGATAGGCAATGTGAAGACTTCAGATGGTAATATGAACCTATTGAGCAAGTTATTTTATGTACCAACCATAACCAAAAATCTCATATGTGCTGGTCAGATTGTTGAAAAAGGATTGCAGGCTAGATTCACAAAGAATGGAGCATTTGTTGAGGATCCAGATCAGGGATTCAAAAGGATAGCAAGAGGAGAAAAGTTAGGTAGATTGTTTAAATTTGAGCTAACATTGCTCTATTCAATTATGGTATTCAAACATTATCAGAATTGGAATTCTTGCACAAGAGGTTAGCTCATATAGGTGAAAGATATCTGAAGCAAATTAAATTGGATCAAAGTGTGCTTGGTCTACCAAATATCTCCAAGCAACATATGATTTACAAATGTAGTGATTGTCAATTTGGCAAGTCCCACAGACAACCCTTCACAAAGAAGGGATACATTGATGGAGATTTATTGAACCTAGTCCATATAGATGTATGGGGGCAAAGCAAGGAGCCACCTATCTTTGGATCCAAGTATTATGTGTCATTCATTGATGATTGTAGCAGATGGACAATACTATATTTTATGAAGCATAAAGATGAAGTGTTCTCTTGTTTCAAGAAATATCTTGCATTAGTAGAAAATCAAACAGGTAAAACCTTGAAGAGGCTAAGGTCAGATGGAGGGGGAGAATATTTCTCCCATGACTTTGATTCATATCTCCAAGAGAGTGGGATCAAAAGAGACATCACAACCATGTATACATCAGAGCAAAATGGAGTGGCCGAAAAGAGTAGAACCATAGTGGAGGTTGCAAGGCCAATGCTAAATGAGAAGAAGTTGCCCAATTACCTATGGGCAGAGGCTGTGTCCACAACCACCTATCTAATCAATAGACTCCCATATGAAACATGGAATGGAAGAAGACCCATCCTTGATCATTGTAGGATCTTTGGGTGCATAGCATATGCACACATACCTTCACAAATAAGAGGAAACTTGAATCCAAAGACAGAGACATGTATATTCATTGGTATGAACTTAATCAGAAAGGTTATAACTTACATAATCTAAGTAATAAAGGTTTCATTGTAATTAGGGATACTGTGTTTGATGAAAATAAATCTTGGTATGAAAATCAAACTTCCTTATGACCTAGACAAAGACTTTCCAACATTGTCAAAGAGGAATGAGCATACACATGAAGACTCAAGGAAGCCTCACACCAAGGAAGCCTCACACCAAGGAAGCGTCACACCAAGGAAGCCTCACATGGATGCAGCCAAAAGAATCTTGAAGTATTTGAAAGGTACAATTAATGAAGGGGTATACTACCCTTATACCTTTGATTTAGATGTCAAATAATTTTCTGATGCAAGTTCCAAAGATGATAGGAGAAGCACATCAAGCTATCTTACTTTTGTAGGTTCCAAATTAATCTCATGGTATTCAAAGAAGCAACCTACAGTTACTCTCTCATCAAATGAACCTGAATACATAGGACTTGCAAATGCTACTCAAGAAGCCATGTGGATCAAGACCCTATACTCTGATTTAGGGTTGAATACTTCTACTCCACACATATTTGGAGACAACATTAGCTCATTACATCTTGCTGCTAACCCTATCTATCATGTCAAGACCAAACATATTTAAGTTCACTATCATTATGTTAGAGAATAGATCATGAGTAAGGAGATACAACTCTCATATGTATCCCTACATCAACAATGTGAAGATATGATGAAAAAGGCTTTGGATGGAAGCAAATTGAATAGGTTCAAATCAATGATTGGTTTGCAAGAAATCATGAAGGAATAAAGAATCAAGCATCTTAGGCTTGATGGGGAGCTGTTGGTGCAAATAGCAAGCCTAAGCGCTTGGCTATTATCTTAGGACTACATGTTGGTTTATATAGCTCACATTGAGGATCACATATGAACACCTACTTATACATTTAGTTGTATTCACCATGGATAAAATGTAAAAGTGAAGAGAGAATAAAACATCATGAAGATAAGGAGCTAAACCCATGACTCTTGTGGTAGGAAGAATCATTTCAATCACCCCTAAAGTTTAGGAACAAGTTTAGGTGAGAGAAATTCAAAATTCAAACTCATGAAGTGAGTATAAACAGAGGTGATCTAGGCGCGAGGCATGTGTGACATTTCTGAGAGGCTTGAGGCTACATCATTGAGTATACATTGGGCTCAACTCATGTTGAGTAGTCCATTACACTTCCCATGTAACATATGTGCACTATCATATACTAATTGATACATTTCTTCATTATCATTTCTGTCCATTGCCCTCTATTGCATTTTCATTATTTTAGTGATATTGCAGAAGCATTTTCTATATGTGTACTTGATCATTTGCTACACTTTAACTTGATTATTGCTAGAGTGAACTATCTACCTATCAAGTTTCATTATTTTTGGTTCAGCCTATCTCGAGATATGAACTAATGAAGTTGACTATGTGTGCACATCATCTTGTTCCTGAAATGTCGAGATGACCCCCTAAGTTGCTAAACTCATTCCTCAATGTCTAGTGCCTCTAAATTTAGGAGATAACTTGTGTTAGTTAGCTATAGACTTGGATTAGATGTGTGCAAAAGATCTCTAGTAAATTCATACTAGTTGTGAGCTTTGAGCAAAACATTGAGCACGTCTATTCCCAAAATAGAAGGTTTTGCCACATTTCTAGTACATGCTAGTTATCTGTTTTGGTGAAGAATTTTGGAATGATGTTCCAAAGTATACAGTGGTTGTAAATGCATTATTTTGAAGCCAAAGGAGTCTACAAAGCATCCATGGAGTCAACTTGGCAGGTGTAGAGTAGGTTTTGTGCAACACTAGCTTATCTCTAGAGCATACAAATCGATCCCCTCACACACTTGATAATTAATTAGTGTTGTTTTTGTTGGATTCTGGGGTCTTTAGATGCATATGAACAAGACAAGGAAGAAGAAGAAGCTTGGAGCACAATACAACACTGCATGAATTACCAAGTGAATGTACAAAGATAAGTAACCCATTAGGTCTATAAGCATATATGCAAGCCGAGGGAAAAACATCCTAAAGAGGAAAAAAAGTGATTTGGTTGTCCTAAGCTAGAGGTCTTTTTTCCCCCGGCTTCTATATATGTCTATTGCCCTAACGGGCTACTTATCTTTTGTACATTCTAGTGGTAATACATTGAGTATTGTGTATTGTGCTCCAAGCTTCTTCTTCTTCCTTGTGTTGTTCACGTGCTTCCGCATACGTCTAACTCCAACAATTGGTATCAAAGCAGGTCGCTGCTTCATCTAGGGCATCATCTACAACTCTTTGATTGTAGTTTTAGAATCACACAAAATTTGGTGTGCATACTCAAGGTGTTTCAGAGATCAAAATGGCTTTGCTCTGTCGTGCCGAAATCGTGATCTGAGCTTGTTTTGGCCTTCAAACACACTGTTGCAATTTTTGTGCAAGCTATTTTGTCTTTTTATACCAAAGATATATACCAATTTTGGTTCACCAGTATAAGTGTCTTGACGTCTTCTACATGTCTAGCAGAACTCGTTTGGGTACTTCTGTTCAACTTTTTCAGATACAATCATTTTTCTGCATCAAGGTATTTTAGTCAGTGGTCATGGCTGAAAGCAGTGATGTATTCTCTATGTTGGCTATTAGGATAAGTTGGATGGTACCAATTATCCATTGTGGGCTTATATGATGCGTCATGTATTGGTCACAAAAGGACTATGGAATATTGTGCAGGGTGTTGAAAAACATCCTGTTACACCTGCGAATAAAGGTACTCGAGCTCATGGAGATGGTTTTGAAGATGGTGATAATATGCAGATTCTTGTTTGTGCTACGTTTTCTACCACACCTACTACAGAGCAAATCCATTGGGATGGCAGAGATGCTTAGGCACATGCATTGATAGCCTTTTCTCTGAAACATGCCATTATTCCTCACATTCACTATTGTAGGATAGTTAAGGATGCTTCGAATACACTTACCACATTGTACCAAGCTAGGAATGAGGCTCGTATTGCTTACCTCCCAAAACAGTTGGAACACATCAATAGAATGGAGTTGCTGAACGGAAGAACAAGTCGCTCATGGAAATGGCAAGGTGTATGGTCAAGAGTCAGGCTTTACTGTTGATATATTTAGGTAGTGATGTGTGTGAACACTCTAGGACCGTCGGGGCACTTTTTTCCCTCTTTAGGAGGTTTTTTTCCCCCAGCTTGTATATATGCCTATTGCCCTAATGGGCTACTTATCTTTGTACATTCTCTAGTATTACATTCAGTATTGTGTGTTGTGCTCCAAGCTTCTTCTTCTTCCTTGTGTTGTTCGCGTGCTTCTACAGACGTCTAACTCCAACAATTGGTATCAGAGAAAGTTGTTGCTTCATCTAGGGTGCCGTCGACACTCCTCCGATTGTAGTCTCAGAATCGCATGAATTTTGGTGAGCATACTCAATGTGTTTCTGAGATCAAAACAACTTTGCTTTGTCGTGCCGAAATCACGATCTGAGCTCGTTTCGGCCTCCGAATGCACTATCGCAGTGCTTGTTCAGGCTATTTCGTCTTTTTGTGCCAAAGGTATATACTAGTTTCTGTTCGCCAGTATAAGCATCTCAAAGTCTGCTACAGGCCTAACAAAATTCCTCTGGTAGTTCTGTTCAACCTTTTGAGATGCAGTCAATTTTTTGCATGAAGGTATTTTAGTCACCGGCCATGGCTGAAAGTAGTGATGTATTTCGTATGTTGGATGTTGAGGATAAGTTGGATGGTACCAACTACCCATTATGGGCTTATATGATGTGACATGTGTTGGTTGCAAAAGGACTGTGGAACATTGTGCAGGGTGTCGAAAAACATCCTATCACACTTGCAACTGTTACAACTGCAGGTACTGAAGCTGATGCAGGAGGTGTCGAAGATGATGATATTCTGCATATTCCTGTTCGTGCTGCGGTTTCTGTTGCACCAACTGCAGAGCAGATTTGTTGGGATGGCAGAGATGCCCAGGCACATGCATTGATAGCTTTGTCTGTCAAACGTGCCATTATTCCTCACATTCACTCTTGCAGAACAACTAAGGATGCTTGGGATACACTTACCACATTTTACCAAGCTAGGAATAAGGCTCGTCTTGCTTACCTCCGAAAACAGTTGGAGAGTGAGCACATGAATGAAGGTGATTCTATGGACAGTCTCCTAACAAAGATCAAAGACTTGAAGGAACAGTTGATTTATGTTGATGAGGTTATACCAGATAGCTCACTTGTGCATACCGTTCTGAATGGTCTTCCTAATTCATATCAGAGTTTTGCTTCTACTCTTCGGTTGATGATGAAAGGCAATCCGAATGCCTTATCATTTGAGGAGTTAGTCTCTGTTCTATTGCACGAAGATCAGTCCAGGCTGAACACGTCCATTATGCGAGTTGCAGATCAAGCTTTCCTGGCTAGTCAGAAGGGCAAAGCAAAATGGAGCTCTTCAACTAGTAAGTAGAAATCTGTTAATTCTGCATGTTCGAAGAAGGAAGATAAAGATGAGAAGAAATAAAAAAAGCAGAAATTATTTTGTAAGTACTGTAAAGGGAATGATTATATCATAAAGAACTATCCAAAATTGGCTGCTAAAGAGGCAAAGAAGAAAGAGGCTGGAATGGTTGTTGCAGAGGCCTCTACACCAAAAACAGAGTCTGCTTATCTTGTGCACGAAGAAGAATGGGCTTTTACTACTGTCTACAGTTTTGACCCATCTTCTCATGAGCAGTGCATGTCTGCAGTAGACTCAGATGTTTGGTATTTTGACAGTGGGGTGACCAAACGTATTACCTCGCAGCGCATGTCTTCTGGTTTTAATGCATTTCTAGCTGAACGTGCGATAAAACACCAGCGTATAGTGTTGCATACACCTCAACAGAATGGAGTTGCTGAACAAAAGAACAGGTCACTCATGGAGATGGCAAGGTGTATGGTCAAGAGTCAGGATTTACCACATAGTTTCTGGCCTGAGGCTGTCATGTGTGCAACATATGTACAAAACAAGTGTCCCACTAAAGCGCTGAAGTCTATCACTCCATATGAGGCTTGGCATGATTGCAAGCCATCTGTTTCTCATCTGCGTGTTTTTGGTTGTTTGGCATATGCATTAGTGCTTGAACAACATCGCAAAAAATTGGATGATAAAGCAGTAAAATGTATTTTTGTTGGGTACAGTTTTGAAAGTAAAGGCTATCGTTTGTATCATCCACAGACTAAACGCATTCTGGTTAGCCGTGATGTTGTTTTTGTGGAGGATGCTATTCAGCCATTGCTTTCATGTACTAAGGAGACATCTGTTAGCTCCAAAGACATGTATGATACTTTGCTACCTCTTTTTACAGGTGGACAGTCTAGTGCTAGTCCTAATGAGGCAACTTCTCAGCCTTTGTAGGTTTCATGTGATGATGTAGATCATTCCATTTCTGATGCAGATTTACATGATGCACTTATTGATGAGGAGCTGATATTGAGCAGGCAAGAACTATGCCAAAATGGCTAGTGCAGACCTTGCGTGATAGCAAATTAGATGCACCTCTGTCATATCGTACTCGATCACGCTCTCATGATGCCTCTTTTGCATCATATTGCTATGCTATGGCTGCATCTAGTCTATGTGATGAGACTGAGCCTGTTTTGTTTGATGAAGCACAAAATTCAGAAAATTGGATGGTTGCTATGCAATCTGAATATGATGCATTAATGAAGAATGGTACTTGGTCTTTATGTGACTTGCCTCCTGGCAAGAAGGCCATTGGCACTAAGTGGGTATACAAGCTGAAGCGTAAACCTGATGGTACAGTTGACAGGTATAAGGCTAGGCTTGTTGCAAAGGGTTATGCACAAGAAAGAGGCATTGATTTTGATGAGACCTTTGCACCTACATGTCGTATGACTACTGTTCGGAGCATCTGTGCACTTGCAACCCATCATGGGTATGTTAAGCATGCTAATGATGTGCTTCTGATCATTGTTCTCTATGTTGATGACATGTTGCTCACTGGTCCTATTGAGAAGCATATTGCTGATTTTAAGGCTGATTTGCATGCCTCATTTGAGATGTCTGATTTGGGGCATTTGCATCATTATTTGGGCATTCAGTTTATGCATGTTGATGGTGGAATGGCTTTGTGTCAAACAAAATATATTGACATATTATTGCAGCGTTTCGGCCTTGAAGATTGTAAGCCTATTGCCACTCCTATGGAGATAGGTTTACAATTGAGTCTTCATGATGTTGGAGATGCATTTGATGATGTTCTCTACCAGTAGGCTGTTGGATGCTTGATTTACTTATGCATTACTCGGCCAGATATTCATTTTGTTGTCTCACAAATGAGCAGGGTTATGCATTGCCCAAGAGTCAAGCATTGGCAGACGGTTAAGCTTATCTTTCGCTACTTGAGTGGTACTCAGCTACTTGGGTTGTTTTATCCCAAGGGGGGATCACTACTGCCAGATTTGCATGCTTTTTCTGACTCTGATTGGATTGGTTGCTATGACACTCATGTGTCCACTAGTGGCTTTCGCTTCATGCTTGGTAGCTCATGTATATCTTGGTTGAGCAAGAAGCAGCCTACTGTGGCCACCTCCAGTTGTGAGGCTAAGTATAGGGAAGCTTTCACAGATATTGTTGAGTGTGTGTGGCTCAAACGCCTTATGGCTGATTTGGGTGTTGGTCAGTCTTCTGCCACCACCATCTTCACTGACAGTCAGAGTGCATTGGCAGTTGCAAGGAACCCTGTGTTCCATGCTCGCACTAAGCACATTGAGGTGCATTATCATTATGTCAGGGAGAGGTTCTCTGGTGGGGAGATAAGCTTGGCATATGTGCCCACGCAGGAGAACATTGCAGACCTTTTCACGAAGGCTCTGCCTAGGGAGAAGTTTGAAGCTTTGCGCAAAGCTTTGGGCTTACTTCCTTTTGTGGAGTGATTTCCACATAGCTTGAAACTTCCTTATACATGAGTGCTAGCTACTTGTTCACCGCATCACTCCAAGGGGGGATTTGTTGATATATTTAGGTAGTAATGTGTGTGAACACTCTAGGACAACCGGGGCATTTTTTCCCTCTTTAGGAGGTTCCCCCCCCCTTGTATATACGCCTATTGCCCTAATGGGCTACTTATCTTTGTACATTCTCTAGTAATACATTCAGTATTGTGTGTTGTGCCCCAAGCTTCTTCTTCTTCCTTGTGTTGTTCGCATGCTTCCGCAGACGTCTAACTCCAACATTTACCACATAGTTTTTGGCTTGAGTTATGTGTGCAACATATGTACTTAATAGGTGTCCCATTAAAGCACTGCAGTCTATCACTCCATATGAGGCTTGGCATGGTCGCAAGCCATCTGTTGCTCATTTGTGTGTTTTTGGTTGCTTGGCATATGCATTAGTGCCTGAACAACATCATAGAAAATTGGATGATAAAGTAGGAAAATGTATTTTTGTTGGGTATAGTTCTGAAAGTAAAGGCTATCTTCTATATCATCCACAGACTAAACACATTTTGGTTAGTTGTGATGTTGTTTTTGTGGAAGATGCTATTCAGCCATTGCTTTCATGTACTAAGGAGACATCTGTTAGCTCCAAAGACATGTATGATACTTTGCTGCCTCTTTTTATAGGTGGATAGTCTAGTGTTGGTCCTAATGAGGCAACTTCTCAGCCTTTGCAAGTTTCATGTGATGATGCAGATCATTCTAGTTCTGATGCACATTTACATGATGCACTTGATGAGAGAGCTGATATTGAGCAGGCAAAAACTATGCCAAAATGGTTGGTGCAGACTTTGCGTGATAGCAAATTAGATGCACCTCTATCATATCATACTCGTTCAGGGTCTCATAGTGCCTCTTTTGCATCAGATTGCTATGTTATGGTTGCAGCTAGTCTCTGTGATGAGACTAAGCCTGTTTTGTTTGATGAAGCACAAAATTTTGAACACTGGATGGTTGCAATGCAATCTAAATATGATGCTATCATGAAAACTGGTACGTGGTCTTTATGTGACTTGCCTCTTGGCAAGAAGGCCATTGGCACTAAGTGGGTATACAAGTTGAAATGTAAACTTGATGGAACAGTTGACAGGTATAAGGCTATGCTTGTTTCAAAGGGTTATGCATAGGAAAGAGGCATTGATTTTGATGAAACCTTTGCACCTAATTGCCAAGTGACTACTGTTCGTAGCATCTGTGCACTTGCAGCTCATCATGGTTGGAATGTACATCAGTTGGACATTAAAACAACATTTTTGAATGGTGAATTGCATGAAGAAGTGTATGTTTTTCAACCTCGTGGCTTTGTGCAAAAAGGGCAGGAAAACCAGGTGTGCAGGTTAAAGAAGGCATTATATGGTTTAAAGCAAGCACCAGGTGCTTGCTATGAAAAGATACATGCCTATCTGATTGCACATGGTTTTCAGAACAATCCAACTAAAAGCACCTTATATGTTAAGCATGCTAATGATGTGCTTCTGATCATTGTGATGTATGTTGATGACATGCTACTCACTGGACCTCATGAGAAGCACATTGTTCATTTCAAGCCTGATTTACATGCCTCATTTGAGATGTCTGATTTGGGGCATTTGCATCATTATTTGGGCATTCAGTTTATGCATGTTGATGGTGGAATGGCTTTGTGTCAAATGAAATATATTGACACATTATTGCAATGTTTTGGCCTTGAAGACTATAAACCTATTGCCACTCCTATGGTGACAGGTTTATGATCGAGTCTTCATGATGTTGGAGATGCATTTGATGGTGTTCTCTATCAGCAGACTGTTGGATGCTTGATTTACTTATGCATTACACGGCCAGATATTCTGTTTGCTATCTCACAGATGAGTAGGTTTATGCATTGCCCAAGTGTCAAGCATTGGTAGGTGGTTAAGTGCATCTTTCACTACTTGGGTGGTACCCGACTACTTGGGTTGTCTTATCCCAAGGGGGAATCTCTACCGCCAGATTTGCATGTTTTTTTTTTACTTGACTGGGCTGATTGCTATGACACTCATGTGTCCACTACTGGTTTTTGCTTCATGCTTGGTAGCTCATTCATATCTTGGTTGAGCAAGAAGTAGCCTACTGTGGCCACTTCCAATTATGAGGCTGAGCATAGGGAAGCTTTCACAGTGACTATTGAGTGTGTGTGGCTCAAACGCCTTATTGCTAATTTGGGTGTTGGTCATTCTTCTACCACCACCATCTT
Source organism: Ceratopteris richardii (assembly GCA_020310875.1). Taxonomy (NCBI): domain Eukaryota; kingdom Viridiplantae; phylum Streptophyta; class Polypodiopsida; order Polypodiales; family Pteridaceae; genus Ceratopteris; species Ceratopteris richardii. The sequence continues at coordinate 30,572,785 of CM035410.1, forward strand.
CACTAACACTCAGAGTGCATTGGAAATTGTGAGGAACCCAGTGTTCCATACTCACACTAAGCACATTGAGGTGCATCATCATTATGTCAGGCAGAGGTTCTCTACTGGAGAGATCAACTTGGCATATGTGCCCATGCAAGAGAAAATTGCATACCTTTTTATGAAGGCTCTGCCTAGGGAGAAGTTTGAAGATTTTCGCAAAGTTTTGGGCTTACTTCCTTTTGTGGATTGATTCCACATAGCTTGGCACTTCCTTATACATGAGTGCTAGCTCCTTGTTCACCGCATCACTCCCAGGGGGGATTTTTTGATATGTTTAGGTAGTGATGTCTGTGAACACACTAGGACCACCAAGGCACTTTTTTCCCTCTTTAGGAGGTTTTTTTTCCCTTGTCTTGTATATACGCCTATTGCCCTAACGGGCTACTTATCTTTTGTACATTCTAGTGGTAATACATTCAGTATTGTGTTTTGTGCTCCAAGCTTCTTCTTCTTCCTTGTGTTGTTTGCGTGCTTTCGAAGACGTCTACCTTCAACAAGCCTCAGACCTAGAAGTGTCCAGAAAAGACTATTTCTTGCTCAACCAAGATATCCATGAGTGTTAGAAAGCAACCTTTTGTAAAAGCAATTGGAAAATCTTGTAATATAGTAGTTTACAATATCCCGATTGTTGTAAAAATGAAGAGTCTTCCTCATGATGAGATGTAAGCTATATATTTTTTGTAGATTTTTTAGATCTTTCAATCGAGTAGATTTTTTGGGTAAAAGTTTAGAGGACTTATTTTGAGTGTGAAAAGGGACACTTGAAAAAGTATATAAGTCAATTATGACTCAATTGTAGGAGACCTTGTATTTTTGGCAATCAATGAAAACTTGAGAGCTTTTCTTTCCTCCAAATCTCATCATCAAGCTTTAATGGTGATTTCAAGCTGATTTTTGGAGTCTGTTTTCATGCTTTCATAAGTCTGTTTTCATCTTCTAAGCTCCATTAATCCTCCAAAATATTGTTTCTTCTTGACTATGTGAATTCATTAGAATCGTGATTCTCTCATCACAAGGTATAGGTACTGAAATTTTAATTACCACTATCTTAATTATGAAAAATAGCACAATTTTGGCACAAGAATCACTAAAAAAGGTTATTCCTAGCTCAAACTACAAGAATTATGAGAATTGTCCATATCTTTTGTGAAACCTTTGGTGAAACTCATCTTGTGATGATAAATCTTGGATTCCGTTGATGAAGAAGGGTCTAGGTTCTTAGCATACTTCCCAAATTGACATTTTATGTGTTTGAGGTTTTTGTTCCTTTATACTATGATGATTGGAGAGGACAACTCCAAACTACATCAAAAAAATTTTGATGCCGTTCTCAGGGATCATTGAAGCAAAGCTTTGGACCTTACTAGATCTTCCAAGTTGATGGTAGCAAATACTTGTTTAAAATTATTTTGAATCATCAGGTGTGGCAAAGAAGAAAAGGTGAGTGTGTTTAATCTTAGAGGGAGAGATTTCTTCATTCATCTTATTGAGAAAGTTGTGTAAAGAGCTATATGTTGTTCTCTAATTCCATATATGAGATCACAATCTTCTATTACAAGCTTTTTAGCTTTATCTTTTAGAAAGCCCTAGACAAATTGTTTTCTATTTGTTTGGGAAAACGATGAAACTAAGTGGTGGAATTTTCCATGAGAAATTGTCAACATTAATGGACCATCAATACTGAGAATAGGAAGTAAAAGAAGTGGACAAATTAAAAAAGGAAAAAATTGAAAAGATTTTTTGTTAATCTAGAACAATAACTTCTTTTTGAATAATCACAATCTATTTTGATTTGCAGGCAAAGTGGGAAGGACGAGTATCATTGGACCTCAAGACAAGACACAACATCAAAAGATTTGACAAAAAAAATGCAAAAACAAAGGTAAATGCAAGAACATGATCCTCTGTGGAAGGTAAGTTCATAAAAAACATATGGAAATTGTAAAATTCTTAGTGGGAAGGAGGAGGGAGAGCACATCAAGGCTCAATCCAAGGTAAAATTTAAATTTCCATGCAAAAGTGTGGAAATCAAGAGTGTGAGTGAAGGGTATAAAAACATGACTTTGAAAAAAATAGTTCATTGTAAGAGAGAACGACTAAGAGTGAGCAAGCTAAAAATTGCAACTTTAAGAGCAAGGATAAAAACAATATTTTTCAAGATTTCAATGTAGGCAAATTAAAGCCATACTCGTTTGATCATTAATAGTTCAACATTTTGAAAGAGTTTTGCTTAAAAATGGTGGATACTACATAACAACAGAATTTAGTTTTATGTTTCAATCAGAAAAAACCATTTTTTGTTAGATTTTTCTTGATTGCATAGCACTAACATAAAAAGACGCTTCTAATGCATGTGAAAAAATCACCAAAAACTCACACCAAAATTTCATTAAAGATCAAGACAGAATTGCAATTCTTCAAAAAGATAGAATAGGATTCTCTGAAAACATGGTTTTCAATGAAAAGTGTATAATTTCACGATTGTGCGCAATCACAATTGTGATAGAGAATCATGATTGTGAGGTTCAAGATTTTCATGATTTTGACCTCACAATCGTGATATTTTCACGATTGTCTGAAAACACGATTGTGAGTTGAAACATGTTTTTGAGCACTTGAAAATCATGATTTTCTCCTCATAAAGAGAAACAAGATTTTCTACACAAATTCACAATTTTGTGAAAAAAACATGACACTCATTGAAAATCATGTTTTGATTGAAAATCATGTTTTGATTGAAAATCATGATTTGTGGAGTGTGAAAATCGTGGTCCTCTTCTATAAGGCTTATGCTTCGACTTGTATACCCACTTAGTGCCAATGCCCTTCTTGCAAAGAGGCAGGTCACATAAAGAATAGGTACCATTTTTCATAATAGCATCATATTATGATTGCATAACAACTATCCAATTTTTTAGAATTTTGTGCTTCATGGAACAAAATAGGCTCATTCTCATCAAAAAGACTAGAGGCAGCCATAGCCTAGCAATTTGTTGCAAAAGAAGCACTATGAGAGCCAGAAGGAGTATGATATGATAGAGGTGCATCTAATTTGATATCTCGCAAAGTTTGCACCAGCCATTTTGGCATAGTTTTTGCCTCCTTAATATTAGCTCTCTCATCAATAAATGCATCATATAAATATGCATAAAAAATGGAATGATCTACATCATCACATAAAATCTATAAAGACTAAGAAATTGCCTCATTGGGACTAGCACTAGACTATCCACCTGTAAAAAGAGGCAGCAAATTATCATACATATCTTTGGAGCTAATTGATGTCTCCTTAGTACATGAAAGTAACGGTTGAATTACATCTTCCACAAAAACATCACCACTAACCAAAATGCATTTAGTCTGTGGATGATACAAGTGAGAAACAAATGGCTTGCAACCATGCCAAGCCTCATATGGATTGATAGACTACAATGCTTTAGTGGGACACATATTACGTACATATGTTGCACACATAACAGCCTCAAGCCAGAAACTATGTGGTAAAGCTTGACTCTTGACCATACACCTCGCCATCTCCATGAGTGACATGTTCTTCCTTTCAACAACTCCATTCTGTTGAGGTGCATATAGCACTGTACACTGATGTTTTATCCCATGTTCAACCAAAAATGCATTAAAATTTGAAGACATATATCCCCCCTCGATCAAAACGGAGGGTGCCCATTTTAATTGTTGATAGATTTTTAGCCAAAACTAGAAACTATTTGAAACACATAAACACTTTGGAATTTTCTTTCAATGGATATACCCATGCATGCCTAGAAAAATTATCAATGAAATTTAGAAAGTAAAGATAGTTCCCAAAAGAAGGTCTTTGCATAGGACCACAAACATCATTATGAGCAAGCTACAATTTATGAGTAGCTCGTATTGAACCACCTTTTGGAAAGGAGGAATGCTGCATTTTCCCAAAATATAGCCTTCATAGACATGCTTACTAGGTGCCTCAAGTTTGGGCAGAGAAGACACCATTTCAAATTTCTACAGGTTGTAGAAATTTGAAATGGTATCCTCTCTACCCAAACTTGAACTACACATGCTGAGTCATTCATAGATTTTTCATAATTTATGAGCTTATACAACCCATGACATAAAATGTCACAAGCAATTATGATGTTGCTATTCGATAGATCATGAAATGTACACATGCCATCAACAAATTTCACAACCAAGCCCATCTTGGCTTATGTTGAAACTAATAATAGATTTTTCTTGATCCTTGGCACAAATAAAGCATCTGACAATGTAAAAGAACTACCATCGCTAGTAGTCAGAATAATCTTACCAACTCCCATGATAGGATAAGAGGAGTTGTAGGTGTATGTGACAATATTCCTTGTAGGGGAAGGTTCAAGTGAAATTAAGAAACTGCACTACAAGCTAATATGTTTGGTCGCCCCACTATCAAAGTACCAAGCATCTGAGTGTATTGCAAACATACACTATTCATGAGAAGATGGGTCATAACTACAAATAGTAGCGAATTCCCATTCTTCATTTTGCACAAGATTAGCAGACTTTGTTTTGGGTGTAGAGGCCTATGCAACAACCATTCAAGCCTCCTTTTTCTTTGCCTCCTTTTTCTTTGCCTCCTTTGCAGCCAGTTTTGGATAACTCTTCATGACATGATCATTTCCTTTACAATATTTGTAAAACAATTTTTGCTTTTCTATTTTCTTCTTGTCTTTGTCATCCTTCTTTGATTGTGCAGAATTAGTAGATTTTTGCTTACTAGTAGATGAGCTCCATTTACCTTTGCCCTTCTAACTAGCCAGGAAAACTTGATGTGCAACGCATAATGGACATGTTCTACCTAGACTGATCTTCTTGCAACAGAATAGAGACTAACTCTTGAATGTTAAGGCATTTGGATTGCCTTTAATCATCAATCCAAGAAGAGAAACAAAACTCTGATATGAATTTGGAAGACCATTCAGAATAGTTTGCACAAGTGAACTGTCTGACTTCATCAGCAAAAATCAACTGCTCCTTCAAATCTTTGTTCTTTCTCAAAAAACTATCCATAGAATCTCCTTCATTCATGTGCTCACTCTCCAAGTGTTTTTAGAGGTAAGCAACACGAGCCTCATTCCTTGCTTGGTATAAAGTGGTAAGTGTATCCCAAACATCCTTCGCTGTTTTATAAGAGAAAATGTGAGGAATAATGGTATGTTTGATAGAAAAGGCCATCAATGCATGTGCTTGAGCATCTTTGCCATCCCAACAAAGTTTCTCTACATAAGGTTAAGCAAGAACCTCACCACAAACAGGAACCTGAAGAATATCACCATCTTCAATGCCATCTGCATCAGCTTCAGTAATTGTATTTGCAGGTGTAATAGGATGTTTTTCAATAGATTGCACAATATTCTGTAGTCCTTTTGCAACCAATGTGTGATGCATCATATAAGCCCATAATGGGTAATTGGTACCATCAAACCTATCTTCAATAGCCAACATACAGAATACATCACTACTTTCAGCCATGGCCACTGACTAAAGTACCTTGCTGCAAAAAAATGATTGTATATCAAAAATTTGAATAGAACTACCCTATCAAAAACTATAGTAGAGTTTGAGGTGTTTATATTGGTGAACCAAAAAGTGTATATATCTTTGGCACAAAAAGATGAAATTGTCTGCATAGGCACTATTTTGAACCCCTAATCATCCTAAGTATGCCCACCAATTTTCATGTGATTTTGAGATTGTGATCAAAGGGATGTGGATGACACCGTAGATGAAGCGATGACCTACTCTCATACCAATTTTTGGAGTTTGAGGTCTAGGAAGCACGTGATGAACAACACAAGGAAGAAGAAGAAGCTTGGAGAACAACACAAAATATAGAATGTATTACCAAGAGAATGTACAAATATAATTGACTCGTTAGGGTTATAGGTGTATATACATGTAGGGGGGAAAACCTCAGAAAGAGGGAGAAAAAGTGCCTCGATGGTCCTAGTGTGTTCACACAAATCACTACCTAAATATGTCAACAAAAACCTCTATATGCTTGATCACTAAGTTTGAGTGCAGTGATGAATGTGATAAAGCTTTTGAAACCCTAAAAACTTGTCTAGTCACCTCACCAATATTGAAAACACCTTAATGGGATATAGTATTCCATGTACATGTGAATGCTTCAAATTTTGCATTAGGATGTGTTTTGGCACAACCTATAGAAGGAAGCAAAGTGGATTTTCCCATACCCTATGCAAGTAGAAAATTAAATCAGGCTGAGAAAAACTACACCACAATTGAAAGAGAAGGATTGGGAATGGTGTTTGCAATAAAGAAATATAGGCACTATATGTTGGCTAACAAGTTTAATTTTTTTGTGGATCATCAAGCTTTATTGTATCTGGTAAATAAACCTTGTCAAACTAGAAGAATATTGAGATGGTTCTTACTTCTAATGGAGTTTGATTTTGAAGTTATAGTGAGACAAGGAAAAGCACATTTGAGAGCTGATCATTTATCCAGAATCTTGGTGGGAGAAAAATTACACCACATAGATAATGATCTACATGATGATTATCTATTCAACAAAGAAAACCTACCAAGTTGGGAAAATTCTTTGGTACCAATATTATCAATTGGACCAAGGAATACCAACTTGAGTCCTACTCATTTAATTTTGCTAAGTAGAAATTTTATTCTATTATCAGGATGCTTGTATCATTTGAATAAAATAGGAGTTTTATAATAGTGTACTAGAAGAAGAGCAAAAGAATTATTTAGAAAAGGCATCTTTGGGGATCATGTTCTAATAGTTTGGAAAGAATGGGAGCTCATTGGCCAACAAAAGAGAAAGATGCAGATTCATATGTATTTCAGTGTGGAAAATGTAAGAATGAATAGAGAAATGAACTTATAACGTTGTTCTAGTTCCAAGAAAATCCTAAATGGAGTACTCATATTATGGAACAATAGAAACAGGATTCTGACAAGGAAATAATGAAAGTGAATCTAGGCACAAGAAACATGCAAGCGATGAGTAAGGATTTTGTACTCATAAATGATCAATTATAAAAGAGAGGAGTGGAGGGATATCTAAGAATTTGTGTTCTTGAGGAAAGATACTTAGAAATGTTGGAATTGGCTCACTCAGTAGCATGAGGCCACTTCTCAAGTGCGAGAAAGCTGCTAAATTAATCCTATATTTAAGATTTGATGGCCTAGTTTATTTCATGATGCTAAATTGTATGCAAAAGATGTGATATTTGCCAATGAACTAAAACACCTATTAGATTTCATTGGACCTATACACCCACCACCTAAAAGCTCTCATGTAGAATATATAGTAGTGGCAACAAACTATTTAAAAAAATGGGCTGAAGTAAAAGCCATATTGAAAAATGATGCTTAAACAACATCTAAGTTCTTGTATGAAAATGTAATCACTAGATATGAACTACCAATAGAATTGGCAAGTGATAGAAGAATTCATTTTTTGAATCAATTCATTGAGACATTGACAGATCAATAAATGATAATATGTAGGAAATCTACATCTATCATCCAGAAGCCAATGGTCTTGTAGAAAGTACCAATAAAGTGTTATGCATTGTACTTTCTAAACTAGTGAATACTAAAAGAATAGATTGGGATATGAGGCTATATCATGTCCTTTGGGCATATAGAATGGCATATAAAACTTCAATTGAAACTACTCCATTCAATTTAGTCTATGGACTAAATGCACTTCTACCCATGGAATTCCTTGTACCAACTCTGAGGATAGGGAATCAATTGCAATGGATAGGATATGAGCAATCTAGCAGAATTATGGAGTTAGAACAATTGGGAGCATCCAAATTACGAGTTGTTATGGGTATCTATGCAGATAAGAGAAGATAGAAGAAACATCATGATCTACACATGAAAGACAAGGATCTACACATGAAAGACAAGGATCTACAAGAAGGAGATCTAGTTGTATCATACACACGAAAGGAACATAGCAAAATTAGAGAAAAGGGGGCATGGTCCTTACATTCTTCATAAGATCATTCCTGGTGGACATGTTCAATTGCCAAATGTAGATGGAGAAGTGATGTTAAATTATGTGAGTGGATGTAGAATAAAAAGATACCTAGAACCCTTAAGAGCACGTATGGAGAAGATCACAAGAACCACAAAGAAGAAAAGAAGAGGAAATACAAACAAGATAGGAATCTCAGAAAGAATCAGGAGAAACAAAGAGATAAGAGATATGATACTTTGTGAAAATGATGAGAAGGGAACTAGAATTCATCTACCAATTATTGAAATATATTATCAAGGAACTCAAATTAGGGTTTTATTGAACACTGGCTCTCAAGTAAACCTATTAAGTTTAAAACTTCTAAATGAACTTCAAGGGAGGGAACAAGTGAATCACACTCTAATCAAAGAAATAATTGGGCAAACACTTCCATCATTATCAAGAGTGACAATTTTGAAAATAGGATAGGAAGAAATTTTAGTGGAGTGTGAATTATGGCCTGAGAAATTAATGCCTTGAAAGCTTAATCTTGAGTCAAGACTGAATGAAACAATACAAAGTATCTATTGCTTTTGATAAAAATTTGGTGAAAGTAAAAGTGAGAGAGAAAACTATGAGAATTTTGTTTGTAAAGGATGATGTGCAGGAACTAGACAAAGATATATACAAGTTGGATATGGAAACATATACATTCTCAACAGAAGAAAGTTCAAAATACCAAGAAGAATCTATGAAGGAGAAAAAATACCATCTCATCCAAAGAGACCTTGGCAGTACAAAGCACATGGAGACTAGAATCCTGCAACAACCTAAGGATTACGGCCACCACATGCTAGAGAGATGACTCTCCTCCCAACCAAATGCCTCTATATATAGCTCTCTCTAGGGGACAGCCTTCTTGGGCAAGTGGATACTAACCATCCATGTGTCAGCCATGTAACTGCATGTGCTCCAAGTGTCCCAGTTAACTCGAGTTAACTCAAGTGGATGCTTTTAGAAGGCTCTAGATCTCTTTGGCAAAATACTCTCCCCATGTCCCCCATGGGGATTGAACCCAAGACTTCCTCCTTCACATCCTTGAGACTTAACCACTAAGCTAAGTGGATCACTTGTTCACAAGAGCACAAGACCTCCTAGTAAGTCTAAACTTGAGATCTTTGGTCATACACATGGATGACCAAATGGTGTTTGATTTCAGATCTGTCTGAACCGGTCGGACCCCTAGATCATAAACTTACTTTATTACATTCTTCTCCCCTTGGAAAATATTTTTGTCCTCGAAAATAGAGCTATATACATACTGTAGGCAACCCCTGAGCCTCATGTTCTAGAACTGGAAGAACATGGTCATGTTCTAAAACTAGAAGAACATGTCTCATCTCTGTGGTAGCATCCCTGTCGAAAAAATTCAAAACACTGTCTCACTTCGCACTTTGATAAAATGATCAAAGTTCAAAGTAGTGAGTGAATAATAAGAGTGGATCTAAAAACATCCCTGGCCAATTCATAGTTTCTCGATGTGCGATCTAGGCACAAACATGTGGACTGGGTGGATTCAAATTACTAGTCCATTTCTAGGCATGATTGTGCATGGACTTAGTAACGAAGGTGGGATTCTTATCCATCAAAACACTTTGAGAACCCTTGATTCACTTGAATTTGTTTTGGAGAACTTGAATTTTGGTTTTCCCAAACATCTAACTTAGATGTTTGTACAATGGTTTACTCTGATCCAACAGTTACTTGATTTTTTAACCCGACCAAAGGACTACTTTGTCCTAATGAGCTTAAAAAATCCTATATAAACTGTAGGAGAAAGTTTACCATTTTCTTTGAGTCAACTGTACTATAACTTGTCCAACTCAAGTTCAAGATGAAAATTGTCCAACTTAGGACACTTTTCTCAAAGACTTTAGCTGAAATTTCTTGGGAATCGTCAATCTGATGAACAATTCCTAACTTGTCTATTCTCGATATACTGGACTCTATGGAATCAGTTGTGCTATAACTTGAAGCAAACTCAAATAAATAAGTCCACTTAGACTTATTATCTTTTGAAGATTGAAAAGATTCTTGTACATAACATCTATCTAGGATGTTCAATATAGTTATCTAATCTAACCGGTTAACCCTGGTCTTTTACAAAGGAATCAGATACCATATTTGAGCCAATTCCAAAAGATTTTGGAAAGCAGAAAGAAATAACTAAAACTATGTACAACTAATTCATACTTCGAAGACACGTAAACTTGCTATGAGTCAAAGTCTACATGACCCAGGACGTTAACTTATCAATGATGGTGCAGCAGAACCGCAGCACGAACAGGAATATGCAGAATATCATCATCTTCGATACCTTCTGCATCAGCTTCAGTACCTACAGTTGTAACAGTTGCTGGTGTGATAGGACATTTTTCGACACCCTGCACAATGTTCCCCAGTCCTTTTGCAACCAACACATGTCGCATCATATAAGCCCATAACGGGTAGTTGGTACCATCCAACTTATCCTCAACAGCCAACATGCGGAATACATCATTGCTTTCAGCAGAAAGCAATGATGACTAAAATACCTTGATGCAGAAAATTGATTGTATCTCAAAAAGTTGAACAGAACTACCTAGACGAATTCCACTAGACCTGTAGCAGACTTCGAGATGCTTATACTGGCGAACAGAAACTGGTATATACCCTTGGCACAAAAAGACAAAATAGCCTGCACAAGTGTTGCGATAGTGCGTTCGGAGGCCGAAACGAGCTCAGATCGCGAAAACACGCTGAGTATGCTCACCAAAATTTATGCGATTCTGAGACTGCAAATGGATGAGTGTCGACGGCACCCTAGATGAAGCGATGACCTGCTCTGATACCAATTGTTGGAGATAGACGTCTTCGGAAGCACGCGAACAGCACAAGGAAGAAGAAGAAGCTTGGAGCACAACACACAATACTGAATGTATTACTAGAGAATGTACAAAAGATAAGTAGCCCATTAGGGCAATAGGTGTATATACAAGCCGGGGAAAAAAAACCTCATAAAGAGGGAAAAAAGTGCCCTGGCGGTCCTAGAGTGTTCACACACATCACTACCTAAATATATCAACAATTGCTTCATTGTGATGATCACAAAAAGAGTTATTGAGAAATAGAGTGATGAGAGCATGTGATGAGTGGTGTAAAAATTCTATTTTTTCTTATGATGATGCAATTATTTGTATTTTGTGGAGTCTTTATTAATTGGTGTGGACTATTGGTGATTTTTTTAGTAAAATGACTAAAGGGCTTCCAATTGCAAACTTGGAAGTGCATTCAATGTCCCTATCTAGAAGTCATTGGTTTTTACATAGTGAAGTAGCAGAGGAATTTGTAGAGTTGGAATTAGATGAAGAAGAATTCCCAAAGAAGGGGTAGATAGAGAACAAACTAAAGGACTACATTAAAATTGTGGCTAAAAATATCTTTACTGTGAAGAAATCCAAATACAAGTATACAATGCTATGTCAGGAGTTCCATAACATTCTGAGATCCACAATGGTGTATAAAAGGGGGAAAGTAGTAGGTCTTCACAAATTACTGGAAGAACCTATGTTTTTCATAGACTTTGAAAGATGTGAGCAGGTGATGGCTGATTGCAAGAGTTAAGGAGGAATAATGAGCCTTACTTTATCTGCCACGTGAATAACTCGGAAAAGGAGTTGGTGGAGATCACTATTAAACTAGAGCATGTCAAACAACATTAAACTTCTATTCTATGGGTACCAAAGTAGATGTCAGTTTTGTGAAAAACAAGGCAGCTACATATGAAGGATACACCAAGTTCTAGGGATTCAAAGAAAAGCCTAACAAGGAACTAGCAATTAGGACTTTTTTACAACTCTTATGCTTTCCCAGACTTCCAAGGTACACCATGCCTCACAAGCGAGTGACATTGGTGATATTGAACAACAAAGACAAAACCAAACCATTTGGGGTGGTAGATATGTCTTCATACACCCATGAGAAATTGAAAGAAGCAACAAAGCACTAGAAATATAAAAAGTTCATGAATGGATCTTAGTTGCTGAACAAGGTTATATATCATGTACTAGGAATTGAAGTCAAGATCTTACTAGCTCCAGAATCAAAGGTGTCTAGAGAAGCAATGACAAGAGTAAAGAGTCAAGGAAAGAAGACATATGTAAAGGAGGCATGTAAGAAAAGACAAGAAATAGTTATGGAAGTTCAAGAACTTCCTAAGAAGAGGAAAATGGATCCTAGAAGGTTGGAACTAGAAGTAGAACTTCAACCTGACAAAGAGCCTTATCCACAATAGACAAGCACAGAAAAAGTATATTCATATCTAATGCAAGATAATGATAAGAGAGCTGCTTATGAAGCTCAATACCAGAAGATGTTGGAAGACTACTCTAATAAAGAAATTGACTAGACACAAGCTAAAATGGAGAATTATGAAGATCTCCATGAGGAGATGATGAATGAAAAAATAGAGGTTGAAGAGGTTGCACTTCTATCATACTTCAAAGAACTCTAGGGACCTCCAGAAAAGAGAACCACAATAGAAGTAGTGGTGAGAAAGAGAAGAAAAGAGCCAAAGTTAAAAAGAAAGGTGAAAGGATCTAAGAAAAAGTGGAAGCTAAAGAGGGTACATCAAAAATAGAATCAATAGGAGGATCCACTTCGATCCATACGATAGAAGCATCTGAAAAAGAAGAAAAGGTGGTAGAATCTATCCACGTAGTTGCATCTAAAAAAAGTTTTGACATAGAAACAGATACTAATGTGGAGGATTTTCTTCTAAGAAGTTTAAATCTATCAAAGCCAAACACTCCTAGCAAAGAAATAGGAGTTCAAATCAAGGATACAAAAGGAATGGCAAGAGTAGTGGAATCCAAGAAGGAAAGTGTATGCTTGGAAGACACAATGAAAATTAAAGAGTCAGAAGGACTCACGTTAGTGACATATCAAGACGAGAAGGAAGAAGACACTAAGAAAGGAACAAAGTGCATGATCAAGCTAGTGGAAACAAAAGTAAAAGTTGTGGAGGAAGAAAAAGAAAATCAACAAAGCATAGTAGAAGAGATCTAGAACATTTTGGATAACATTCAACATGAAGATGGAATTAATGACATAGAGATGGACATGACAAATCAAGAAGAAGAACAAGAAAGAAAAGACATAGCAGATGAGGAAGAGCATCAGAATAAGGGCGAAGAGACTCAAGAGAGCAATCATGAAGACTATGAAGATAAAAAAGAGGATCATGAACACGAGAAGACTAACAAGAAGAAGAACACTCATTAGAATCAGAAAAGGACAATGAAGAAGAAGTGGAAGATGGAGGTGAAAAAATAGGAACAGTTAGTAGGATTGACTCGGATTTCTAGAGACATTAGAGGAACCTGTGAAATTATAATGAATCAAATTGAGATTTTTAGACAATCAAGCAAGAATATTATCATGTTGTGTTTTTGGCGTGCTTCCACATACCTTAATATTTAACCATCGGTATCAGAGTAGGACGACACTTCATCTAGGGCATCATCGACATCCCTCGAGTCACAGTCTCAAAATCGCATGAAATTTGGTGACCATACTTAGGGTGATTAAGAGTTCAAAACAGCTTCATTTTGTGGTGTCAAAATTTGGATTTGAGCTTGTTTCAGCCGCTGAGTACACTATCATAGTGCCTATGCAGGCAATTTCATCTTTTTAGGCCAAACATATATACAAGTTTTAGTTCACTATTACAAACATCTCAAAGTCTGTTCAACTTTTTGAGATACAGGCATTTTTCTGCATCAAGGTGTTTTAGTGAGTGGCCATGGCTGAAAGAAATGATGTATTCCGTATGTTGGCTATTGAGGATAAGTTGGATGACACCAATTAACCATTATGGCAATATATGATGCATCATGTATTGGTCACAAAAGGATTGTGGAATATTATGCAGGGTGTTGAAAAATTCTACTACACTTGCCAATAGAAGTATTGAAGGTGATGTAGATGGTGTCGAAGATGACAATCTTCAAATTCATGTTCATGTTGTGGTTCTTACTGCACCTACTGTAGAGAAACTTCGTTGGGATGGCAAAGATGCTCAAGCAAATGCATTGATACCTTTGTCTATCAAACATTCCATTAACCCTCATATTCGCTCTTGCAAAATAGCAAACGATGTTTTGGATACACTTTGTACCAGGCAAGAAATGAGGCTCGTGTTGCTTACCTCCAAAAATAGTTGGAGATTGAGCATATGAATGAAGGAGATTCTATGCATAGTTTTTTGACAAAGATAAAAGATTTGAAGGGGCAATTGATTTCTATAGATGAAATCTTTCCAGATAGTTCACTTGTGCAGATCATTCTTAATGGTCTTTGAAATTCATATGAGAGTTTTGCTTCTATTCTTTGGTTGATGATGAAAGGCAATCCAAATGCCTTAGCATTTGAGGAGTTAGTCTCTATTTTGTTGTAGGAAGACCAATCTAGGTAGAACAGGTACATTATGCATGTTGCAGATCAAGCTTTCTTAGCTACTCAAAAGGGCAAAGGTAAATGGAGCTCATCTACTAGTAAGCAAAAATCTGTTAATTTTGCACAATCGAAAAAGGAAGACAGAGATGAGAAGAAATCAAAAAATCAAAAATTGTTCTACAAATACATTAAAGGAAATGATCATGTCATAAAGAGTTGTCCAAAACTCATTGCAAAAGAGGCAAAGAAAAAATAGTATGGAATGGTTGTTGTATAGGCCTCCACACCCAAAACAGAGTCTGCTAATCCTATGCAAAATGAAGAATGGGAATTTTCTATTCTTTGCAATTATGAACAATCTTTGCATGAATAGTGTATGTCTATAGTGGACTCAGATGTCTACTACTTTGACAGTGGGACAACCAAACATATCACCTCGTAGCATAGTTCCTTTATTTCACTTGAGCATACCCCTATAGGGAATACTATCACATGTGCCAACAACTCCTCTTATCCAATCATGGGAGTTGGTAAGATCATTCTGACTACTACTTATGGTAATTATTTTACATTGTTAGATGCTTTCTTTGTGCCAAGGATCAAGAAATTTCTACTTTGAGTCTCAGCATTAGCCAATATCAGCTTGGTTGTCAAATTTGTTGATGATAGATGTACAGTTCATGATTTGTCAAATGGTGATGATATTATTGCTTCTGGCATTTTATGTCATGGGTTGTATAAGCTCATAGACTATGCAAAAGCTATCAATGATTCAACATGTGTAGTTCAAGAATCTCACGCTATCTCAGATGCGAATCTTTGGCATGCATGCTTTGGTCATCTGAATTTTGCTAGTTTGTTACAACTATAGAAATCTGAAATGGTGTCCTCTCTACCCAAACTTGAGGCACGTGGTAAACATGTCTGAGAAGGCTATATTTTGGGCAAAATGAAGCATTCATCCTTCCCAAAAGATGGTTTAGTTTGAGCTACTCAAAAATTGTAGCTTGTTCATAGTAATGTTTGTGGTCCTATGCAGACACCTTCTTTTGGGGACTACCTTTACTTCGTGACTTTTATTGATGATTTTTCTAGGCACGAATGGGTGTATCCATTGAAAGCAAAGTCTAAAGTTTTTATGTAATTCAAATAGATTATGGTTCTGTTTAAAAATTTATCAACATGTAAAATGAGAACCCTCTATTCTGATCCGGGGGGGAGGGAATACATGTCTTTTGATTTTAATGCATTTTTGGCTATGTGGGATAAAACATAAGTGTACAGCGTCGTATACACCTCAAAAAAATGGCATTGCTAAAAGAAAGAACAGGTCTCTCATGGAGATGGCAAGGTGTATGGTCAAAAGTCAAGATTTAATACATTGTTTTTGGCTTGAGGATACTGTGTGCAACATATATACTTAGTACGTAATTTGACATATGCATTAGTTCCTAAACAACAACACGAGAAATTTAATGATAAAGCTATGAAATATATTTTTGTTGCGTAGAGCTTTGAAAGCAAAGGCTATCCTCTATATCATCCATAGATTAAATGCATTTTGGTTAGTCATGGTGTTATTTTTGCGGAAGATGCAATTCAGCCATTACTTTCATGTACTAGGAGACATTAGTTAGCTCCAAAGGTCTGTATGACACTTTGCTGCCTCTTTTTACACATGGAGAATTAGTTGTTGGTCCAAATGAGGCAATTTCTCAACCTTTACAGATTTCACATGATGATGTAGATCATTCCATTTATGATGCAAATTTACATGATGCCTTTGTTGATGAAAGGGATGATATAGAGGAGGCAAAAACTATGCCTAAATGGCTGGTGCAGACTTTGAGATAGCAAACTAGAGGCACCTTTGTCATATCATACTTGTTCAAGCTCTCGTAGTGCTTTTTGCATCAAATTTCTATGCTATGGCTACCTCTACTCTCTATGATGAGAATGAGCCTTTTTCTTTTTATGATGCACCAAAATTAAAATATGATGTTATTATGAAGAATGTTGTTCTTTTCTCTGTATATATATTGATTTAATAACGAACTCCCAATGTTCCCCCGCCAAATTGTAAGACAGAATCGTCCCCAAAAATTTCGGTTAGGGCGGGCATATGCCATACGTGAATACCCCCTTGCCTGGTTTTTATGCAATCAGAATATGATGCTATTATGAAGAATGGTGCTTGGCCTTTATGTGATTTTCCTCCTAGGAAAAAGGTCATTCACACTAAATGGATATACAAGCTCAAACATGAACCTAATGGAAAAGTTGATAGGTAAAAAGCCAAGCTTGTTGCAAAAGTTTATGCTCAAGAAAGAGGCATTGATTTTGATGAGACCTTTGCACCCACGTGCTGTTTGGTTAAAGGACACATAGCCATCAAACATTTGGCGACCATGATGGGATGGCGTTGGTTTTGAGATGCAGTTCTATTTGAATTGATGTCGTTGCAGAGCGATAAAGAGTACCTCAAAAGTGATCAACATCATGAGTACTTGGACAAATTCATTAAGTAGACTTTAGCAACATTACATCTCAAAGATATCTCAATTGCGGAAGCAGCAAATATCCCAGAAGTTTTGTTGCAATGGGTGGAGAATGGAGTGCTACCTCAGACCATCTTGGAAGATTGGATATTTGAGTGGAGGAATCAAAAATTAGCTAAAGCATCATGGCAAGGGGAATTGAGTAGAGCCAACCACCAAAGCCAGCAGCAAGAAGAAGAGTGCCCTATGGACTTAGGCCAAAGTGGTGGCAGCGAACCCCAATCAGAGTTTGTTTTAGCACTAGTACCTTTCACTCAAGTCAGAATCTTAGAAGAGTTTGAAGAAAAGATGGCACACAAAAATCCACTTATGGGGCTGAACTACATCCATTTCTATGGACAAACACATGAGGATCCTGATGTGCATGTGCAAACCTTCGAGAATCAGTATGTTTGCAACCATAGATGACTACAGAATGATGACCACAAATTGCACGTATTCCAAGCTACTCTTGTTGGAGATGTGGTCAATGTGTGAAAAGTTAAAAGAGGCATGTTTGGAAAGATTTTGGACTGTGAAAACCATTTCGGAATTATACGCCACCTTACATTACATGATTCAAAAAGGTATGGTGGATCAGTATGCTTTGGATTTTAGATCTACAATGAGACGGTTTCCGGAGAACGGATATCCTTCAGAAGAATTGTTGCAGGAATTTTGTGTGGATGGACTACAACCAGCCATAAATGAGAAAATTTAGATGTACAAATCAGAACAAGCTCGAACATTAGATCAACTAATTGAGCTAGCAAAAAGAGTGGATAGAAAAATACAGTTGGCTAATCTGGGTTCCAAAAAAATAATTCCAATCACAAAGAGAAGTGTTAACCTAGCCCAGTACTTGTATTGTCTATGATGTTGAAATGTGGGCCATATTAGAGCAGACTGTGCACTCAATTAGGTATACTACCCCATTTGCAATAAAAATAACCACAATTTGGAAGAATGTATGTTCAATGGTTGCAACAGCACAAGTTGAAGCCCCTTCGTGGAAAGGCAATTCTACAGGTTATAAACCTCTAGACCAGTCCGAACCATGGACAAAGAGTCAAGATGCGAGTGTCTAGACAATCGTAGTTCTGTGGCTCTCAACAATTTCAGGATCAGTGAAGATTTTATCGGTCTAATTTTGAGGATTATGGAAGAGGCTGCAATTTTTGGCAACCAGGACCCTGAAATTTTGGGAATCGACCAATTTAGTGCCAATTCTATTTGCAATACGGACATAGACTATTTGAATGTGAAGAAGCTAAGGAGTATGATCAGAGGAAACAAGAATCCAAATTGAAGGCTCCCATGGCAAATGTGGTGACACTAGAATGTTTAGAACTTTCAGCAACAATTATCACTAGCTCTCAGAAAGAATACCAGAATCTGTGACAACCGGAGCACTACTCGCCAGCAGAGCAAAAGCAACAATTGAAGAAAGTGGTTCAGTGGGCTCAGGAATATCCACCATATTATGTTGACCCCAAACTTGTTCCAGCCAATAAAAGTAAAGGTGGGCTAGGTAAATTGAATAAAAGAAGTTTACAAAGGGTACCAACTCAGGAGGATAGAGTAGTTGTAAAAGAAGGAGAACGTTTGGAACACTCAACCGAGCTATTAACCTCTAAAACATAGCACTTAATTTCTAGTGGCCAAGGGCTCAGTATAGATTTGCAAAACCAAATGTTTGCTGAAGAACAGAACCAGAATGTCACAAATTTGGTAGTGTCTAAGGAAAGTGCACCCTGGCACTTATTGTCATGGACAAAGGAAACTCTCAGATTCCATGTGAATCCTGTATCTCATGATTGGTTCCGAATTTGGGGAAACTAATTCTTCCATTGCGTCCCGAACGTGCAAAACCCTAAGATCGATTGTCTTCTTGCTTGATTCTGACATCGAGAGACCATGCTATGAATTGATGACATCATCGATGACATCAATTTGTAACAGCCCTAGAACCGCCCTTGGAAAACCTACATAAGGAGGGGTTGGCCACATTCATAATCAGTCATGCCAATACCAGTCTTGGGAGCTCAAGGATTCGTGACCGCCAAGTAAGTACTCTCCAAGTTCCAGTTCCAATTCCTGTCTTGTTTCTTGTTCTAGTCCTGTCTAGTCTAGTTCTTGGACATCCTGTCTTGTCCTCTTGTAATCTCATAGTACGAGATCTTGTCAAGTCCTTTCTTGTATTCAGTTCATCTCCCAGAAGGGAGTTCTTGTAATCCAGACATCTTGTCTCATACTTACGATCCCGGGTTGTGGGATCTCCTGTATCATCTCTAGTCCAGTTTTCCATACCTATTGGTCCCGGGTTGTGGGACGTCTTGTATCAAATCCATCTTCTTGTATTATTTTCCCTACGTGGGTGTCCTTGTAATCATAAGTGTATTTTCGTAATCTTGTCTAGTGAAGTCAGAGAGCACAATCTAGTGCTCCCCTGACATTTTGGCAAGACTATCTTCTATCCAAGACCAGGCATCATGGAGAACGCTTATGAACAGATCGTAGCATCACTTCAGAGTCTCCAACAACAAGTCGAAGACCTAAGTCATCGACAGACACAAGTCGAGATGGGACATCCAGTGCATGTAGGTGCACTCCTCCAAGAATTACAAGAACGAATCGGGAGTCTTCAAACAAATCAAGGGAGTATTCAAGTGAATTAACGGCCTAGTACATCATTTATGAAGGAACCCAAGATTTGCATGCCAAAAAAGTTCAATGGGGATCGCACAAAGTTTCATGGATTTCTCCAGCAAGTTAAATTGTACATCCGTATGCAACCTAATAGATACCTTGACAAGGCATCCAAGGTCGGGTTTATTGGAGCCTTGCTCTGTGGCCAAGCATTATCATGGTTTGCGCCAATCTTGGAGAAGAACATGGAAGTACTTCAGGACTATGAGGGGTTTCTTCGAGAACTCTCTGCCACATTTGGAGATGCAGATACAAGTCGAGTAGCAGAAACAAAACTTCGGAAGCTACGTCAAGGTAATCGCCTTGCCTCTACCTATGTGTCTGAATTTAGGCAGTTGATATGTGATCTCAGTTGGCATGAAGATTATTTCATAAGCCAAATCAGATGGGGTTTAAGAGATGATGTGAAGGACCTGTTGCTCACGATGCCAGAGGTTAAAACATTGAATGAATATATCATGCAAGCTATTCAATGTGAAGACCGACTTTTTGAAAGGAAAAAAGAAAAACAAGTAGAAGGAAGACCTCGCCAGTGGAAACCTTTCCAACCGACTACTAAAGATGGGTCCATGCCTGGACCTATGCAAATAGATGTAACTAGGTTTCAGCCTTTAACACTAGAAGAGAAACAGAGAAGGAGAGTTAATAAGTTATGTCTCTACTGTGGAAACCCTGGACATATTGCAATTAATTGTCCAAACAAGAGAACAAACTCTAGAGTCGCAGCCACCCTTGTAGAGTAGGGAAACGAGGAAGTCCAGTTGTAAAAGAGACCCTACAGCCGGACCATGATATAAGAAAGGGTCTCATAATTCAAGCTACACCCATAGAAACATGTCTTGCACCTGTCAAGTTAATCATGCCCAAGAAGACCCTTTCCCTTACAGCCCTAGTAGATTCAGAAGCCTCCTCATGTTTCATCGATGAAGGATTGGTTAAGAAACATGGAATTCCTGTACTTCGAAAGAACAAACCAGTAGTAGCTGAAGTAGTAGATGGACAACCTCTAGCATCTGGGAATATAACCATGGAAACCACACCATTAAGATTACACCTTGGTGACCATGAATCCCATATATGTTTCAATGTAATATCGAGCCCAGTACATCTAGTTATCATTGGAATGCCCTGGTTAAAGAAGCATAATCCAGATATTAATTGGGAAAAGAATAAAATCACCCGTCAAGATATCCAGAAGAACCCAACATATGTTGGAGCCAAAGCCTTCATACATGCAGTAAGGAAGGAACCTACCTATATGATCTATGCCATACCAGCTCAAGAATCCAAGAAAGATGATCTAGTACAGCTACCCAATCAGTACAAAGGCTTTGAAGATGTTTTTGAAAAGAAGAATGTAGATATCCTCCCAGAGCATAGACCTTACGATTGCCCCATAGATCTTCAAGAGGGAGCACAACCACCCTTTGGACCAATCTACAGACTATCCCCAGAAGAACTTACAGAACTACGCAAGAACATTGATGAGAATCTAGCAAAGGGGTTTATCAAACACTCGAAGTCTCCAGCAGGAGCTCCTATTCTATTTGTAAAGAAGAAGGATGGGACTCTCCGGATGTGTGTAGACTATCGTGGATTGAACAAAGTCACTATAAAAAACAAATACCCTCTACCACTCATATCAGAGCTCTTGGAACGCCTTGGAAAAGCAAAATTCTTCACGAAAATTGATCTTCCAGGAGCTTACAATCTTGTCAAGATCAGAGAGGGAGATGAATGGAAGACAGCATTTCAAACAAGGTATGGGCATTTTGAATATGTAGTTATGCCATTCGGTCTTACAAATGCTCCAACTATCTTCCAACATATGATGAATGATATCTTTCGAGAATATTTAGATGATTTTGTTGTAATATACCTTGATGATATCTTGATATTCTCCAAAAATCTTGAGGATCATGAATGTCATGTAAAGATAGTCCTAGAGAAACTAAGAGAAAAAGGATTATATGTGAAATTGGAGAAGTGCTCTTTCCATAAGACAGAACTGGAATTTCTAGGGTACAGTGTATCAGATAAAGGAATTTTTATGGACCCTAAGAAGATTCAGACAATCCTTGATTGGCAACCACCTTCATGTGTTCAAGATGTACAATGTTTTCTGGGTTTTGCCAACTTCTATAGGATATTCATCAAAGATTACTCCAAGATAGTGACACCTCTTACCAAGCTTACAGGGAACTCCAAATTCTCATGGACCAAAGAAGCAGAAAAAGCATTTCAGACCTTGAAATCAGCATTCACTACTGCTCCAATTCTAGTTCATCCTGATTCTACCAAGCCCTTCTTCCTAGAGACAGATGCATCAGACTTTGCGCTAGGGGCCATTCTCTCACAATATGGAGATGATGGACACCTACATCCAGTTGCATATAATTCAAGGAAATTTTCTCCTCCAGAAATTAATTATGAAATTCATGATAAAGAACTTCTTGCCATAGTGGATGCATTTGATACTTGGCATCACCATCTAGAAGGAGAAGCTCATAAAGTTATCGTGTATACAGATCACAAGAACCTAGAGTATTTTATGACCATTCGCATCCTCAACAGAAGGCAATCTCAATGGAGTAACTTTTTATCCAGGTTCGACTTTGTCATCACATATCGTCCAGGACGGCAATAGTGTCAGTCAGATGCCTTGTCAAGAAGATCTTACCTTGCACCAAAGAAGGGTGAAGAGGCCTTTGATCAACAAGAGAGTGTATTACTCAAGCCTGAGCATCTCCAGTTAGCAGCTATCTCTTCAACCCATTCTAAAGATTCAGCCTTGAATCATTTGATCCGTGAGAATCTACCACAAGATGAATTATTTTGTAATGTTAAGCAAAAAACTCAAGAAGGAAAAGTCCAAGAAGTAAATGAATTCCAGGAAAGGGACGGATTACTATTCTATAAGAACCTATTATATGTCCCTCCAGGAAAGCCCAGGATCCAAGTACTTCAACAACGTCATGACAACCGTGCAGCACGACATTTTGGAGTAAATAAAACAATAGAACCCATATCTAGGGATTTTTGGTGGCCTCAAATGTGGAAGGAATTCAAAGAGTACATCCGAACTTGTGACACTTGCAATAGATCTAAGGTACCACGACATAAGCCTCATGGCCTCTTGCAACTTTTACCTATTCCAAAAAGTCCATGGGCTTCATTATCTATGGATTTCATCACAGATCTACCAAAGTCAGATAAGTATGATGCCATTCTTGTTATTGTGGATAGATTCATAAAGATGGCACACTTCATTCCAACTACAAAGGCAATCACAGGTGCAGCCACTGCTAGACTCTTTCTCAGATACATCTTTAGGCTTCATGGATTGCCTCATGATATTGTCAATGATCGATGTCCACAGTTCATATCCAGCTTTTGGAACAGTCTTTGCAAGCTCCTTGGTGTTCAACTTAAACTATCTACAGCAAATCATCCACAGACTGATGGACAAACAGAACGGGTGAATCAAGTCCTAGAGCAATATCTCCGTTGCACTAGCAACTATCACCAAAATGATTGGTTTGAGTTGTTACCCTTTGCAGAGCTTGCCTATAACAATAGTGTTCGTGCATCTACTAAGCAAACTCCCTTCTTTGCAAACTATGGACAACATCCAAGGATGGATATATAACTCTCAAATCATGTCAAGAACTTAGCTGCCAGAGACAAGGCCCAGTACCTGATGGACATTCACAAAGAACTCAAGGAAGAGATCCATAAAGCTCAACAACAATATAAGTACTATGCACATCAACATCGTGTCCAAAATCCATCGTATCAAATTGGGGATAAAGTATGGTTACTCAGAAACAATTTGCAAACTTCAAGGCCTTGTGCAAAGTTAGAGCATCAAAGGTTTGGTCCATTTACCATCTTGGCCAAGATTAATCCAGTCACCTTCAAGCTCCAGCTACCAAGTACCATGAGAATACATCCAGTTTTCCATGTATCCATGTTGGAACCATATCAGATTTCACCATTGAGGGGGGAGAGACCTAGTCACCTATCGAAGATTGATGATCATGAAGAATTTGAAGTCGAGCATGTCCTAGATTTGAGAATATCTCGAGGAAGATTAGAGTACCTTATTCATTGGAAAGGGTATGACATCAGTGATCGTACTTGGGAACCTGCAGAAAACCTTCAAAGAGCACCAATCAAGGTTCGAGAATTCCATAAGAAAAATCCAATGAAGCCGAGACCAGAGAACATGACCGCTCCTCATGGAACTCGTCACTTGAGGGGGAGGTAATGTCATGGACAAAGGAAACTCTCAGATTCCATGTGAATCCTGTATCTCATGATTTGTTCAGAATTTGGGTAAACTAATGCTTCCATTGCGTCCCGAACGTGCCAAAACCCTAAGATCGACTATCTTCTTACTTGATTCTGATATCTAGAGACCATGCTACGAATTGATGACATCATCGATGACATCATCAATTCGTAACCGCCCTAGAACCGCCCTTGGAAAACCTATATAAGGAGGGGTTGGCCACATTCATAATCAGTCTTGCCAATACCAGTCTTGCGAGCTCAAGGAGTCGTGACCGCCAAGTAAGTACTCTCCAAGTTCCAGTTCGAGTTCTTGTCTTGTTTCTTGTTCTAGTCCTGTCTAGTCTAGTTCTTAGACATCCTGTTTTGTCCTCTTGCAATCTCGTAGTACGAGATCTTGTCAAGTCCTTTCTTGTATTCAGTTCATCTCCCAGAAGGGAGTTCTTATAAATCCAGGCATCTTGTCTCATACTTACGATCCCGGGTTGTGGGATCTCCTGTATCATCTCTAGTCCAATTTTCCATACCTATTGGTCCAGGGTTGTGGGACATCTTGTATCAAATCCGTCTTCTTGTATTATTTTCCCTACGTGGGTGTCCTTGTAATCATAAGTGTATTTCCGTAATCTTGTCTAGTGAAGTCAGAGAGCACAATCTAGTGCTCCCCTGACACTTATTACATAATTCACATATTCAACTGCCCTTAGGGGCCTTGCTTGAATTAGTTTCAACCTTCAAAGAAAAGCTATTGAAGCATTTGCAAAACAAACAATTTCTGGACTCAACTCCGAAATCCATGATCAGTATGGTTAGAGATGTTCCAAAACTATGCGGTCCCTACTATTATTGTATGGTATAAAAAGAAAGCTATCCCAAAAGTTGTGATTGACAGTGGATCGAGCATCAACATTGCTTTTACGACTACTTGTAGGCACATGGGCTAGAATAGCATCAAACCAGCTCCATTCTTTGTGCGGATGGTTGACCAATCTCGAGTGCAGCCAGTGGGACTTATTAAAGACATTATCCAAATTTTGTGCAGCAGGTTAAGCATGAATTGGACTGCTTAATTAAACTAGGGTACATTGTTCCTATCAAAAATCTAGAGTGGCTATCATCGATAGTAATTGTACCAAAGAAAAATAAGTAGTTATAGATTTATGTGGATTATCAAAAGTTGAATGCAACTACAATCCCAGATCCCTTCCCGCTACCATTCATGGATAGTATGTTAGACAAAGTTGTAGGTAGAGAGATGTACTCATTCCTGAATGGCTTCAACGATTACAATCAAGTTCACACAATGGATGATGATATAGCAAAGACAATATTTATTGCCAATTGGGGAGTCTTTGCATGCATAATAATGTGGTTCCGACTGAGGAACGCACCAAGTACATTTCAATGATGCATGTAGCAGATATTCGCCCCCTATCTTACCTCCTTCATGTGCATATTTTTGGATGATCTTTTTGTTTTCGGACAAATGGTTGCGCACTTGGAGCATCTTAGAGCATGTTTTGATGCATGTTGGAAGGTACACCTCTGTCTAAACCCAAATAAATCAGCTTTTTGCAGCCAAGTGCGGCAAGCTAGTGGGACATATCATTTCTTGGGATGGTATTTCAATTGATCTAGATAAAGTAAAGGTCATTCCAGAGACCCAAGCTCCAAGGAATCGGAAAGACATCCTGTAGTTTCTAGGTCAAGTATGGTGTCATGGAAGACATTTGAGAGGACTGGCTCATATTGTGATACCTCTCAACAAGTTAGCATATGTTCGACCAGTTGAATTCTAGTGGATAGATAAAGCTCAATTAGCTTTTGAAAGATTATGGAAGATGCTCACTATAGTACCTATCTTAAAAGCTCTAAATTGGAAGGAACCTTCTCATGTGTTTTAGATGCTTTCGACAAAGCAATTGGCAGTGTCCTGATGCAAAAAGAAGGCCGTAATTGGTTTTGACCTGTCTACTATGCAAGCCGACGATTAACTTCTACGGAACAGAATTATTCAACTACCAAACGTGAGTGTTTGGGTTTAATTTACTCCATTAAGAAATTCTGGCACTATTTACTGGGTAAGTCTTTCACTTTTCATGTGGACCACAGTGCACTCCTTTATTTGGTCGGTGGGTCGACTATCCAAATGGGATCTGTTACTCCACGAGTTCAAAAATGACATTGTACATCGGCCACGAGCAAGCCGCTGTGGTTGTGATTCGAAGCCAAGGCCCCATCATGGGAGGTAACTTTGTTGTTGTGGGAAAATCAAATTGTCTCCTTTTCCACCCATTGCAGTTGCGAATGGGTCATACTTTATGTGTTGCGATGAGACCTTCAAATGCGAGGAAGTGGATCCATCAAGAATTAAGGGTAGTTCTGGCTCGTGGCAAAGGAAGAAGGATTCACGGAATAGAAGGACGCATGTTTTTTCTATTGAGGGGAAGAGATCTCCATCAGATGAACAAGGGGGATGGCATTAAAAGAAAAGAAAGTTTAAGGAATCAAAAAAGAAAGTCATTTTTGGGGGTAGAAAGGGAAACGGGCTTCGATTCCTTTTAGGCAGTGACATGACAGTTGCGAGAGAATGTTTCAGAAATTCACGAGGAAGGAGACTCGAGGAATGAACACGCAGTAGATAGGGAATGCTTATCAGAGAAGAAGGAGCCGAGGAATGGGCCTCAGCTACCCCGCTTATGCTTCTGCAAGCTATTTCAACATTGATGAAGATTTGGAGGGAATCGGAGCTGCTCGATCGGTTGATCGATAAGGCTTTATGGCCTTGGTCACCTCAGCGAAAAATCTTGAAGGATAATACAGGGAAATTGGAGCATTTCTGCGGGCATGAAGATACCGATTAACATCTGTGCTAAAAAGTGGGGAATAACAGAGGACGGAGAAGCTTCGCTTGGAGGGGAAAGGAGCATACGCAAAGAATCAATCGGTCATTGATCTTAGCATGGTTTTTCATCCATCAAACAAAGATTGGATTGCCAGTTGTGGGATGGATACCTCTGTAAAGATTTGGAGCTTGAAAGATTTCCAGTATATGTCGAACAATCTCTTGACTGGAAGGATGCTTCCTCCAAGTTTCCTACAAAATACGTGGAGTTGTCAATATTTACAACAAACGTCCATTTCAATTATGTCAATTATTCCATATGGGTTCTTGACTTTTCCTGAAAGAAGTTGCTAATGGACAACAAGACAAGAACATGTGTATAGTGGAGTTATATGTAAAGAGTCACTGCAACGCCTGCATATCTCTTGTTTCCGAATACGAGGAAATTTAATAAGTTCGAATAGTTTGCTGCGATAAAAGCTAAATGTATGATTAAATACATTCTAAAGTCAAATGGAACAGTGAACAAACTTATCAAAAAAATGAAAGCGAATATAGGTCTTACGAACATACATTTGCTTGCATATTCTCTTGTTATCTTGTGAGACCCTCAATTTACTTATGATGAGGGAAAAACATGAGAAGATTCGTGTCTATGGCATTATGCAAATAACATCCCTCCAATGAGACAAGAAGAATAGACCAAAGACATGAGGAGAGAGTTTGTTTGATTATGGCATCATGTTTTGAAACTTGTGTTCACGATTATCTTCTTACTGTCACGTATTGTGTAACTATTCCGTCTTAATTCAGAAGCATGTATGAACTAATCGACTTTAATCTATCCATGAATGACCATACAAATATCCAAAGTCGAGGTCAATCATTCTTTCACCCTCCTTACTAAGAACTCCGCGACACCGCGCAATTTCCAACTTTTTTTCATGCATTAATCATGGGGAACCACCAATGGGAGTAGACGAAAATCTTTCGGATGCGGATGTTTTTGCAATTGTGGAAATTGAAGACATTCTTACCTCCTTAGAAAATCGAGTAGCACCTTCACATTTGCGGCTAGCAGTGCGAAAAAAACTTGGACTTTGGAGCCGACAATTTACCATCATCATGGGGCAACTTTATCACAAGGACTCGACCGGTATATGGCCACGATGTGTGCCCCCCATGAAGTGGTGATGGTCATTCAGGAAGCTCATGTGGGTAAAGCGAGCGGCCATTTTAATCATTTAATCATAGTGAAAAAAATCCAGTAGGCAGGTCTTTGGTGGCCCACGATGTATGCAGATGTTCAAAATGCAATAAGAAATTGTGATACCTATCAGCACACGGGTGAACCATGGGACAGTCACCACTTTCCGCTACAGCCAATCCTTCTGCGAGAACCATTCCAGAAGTGGGGTCTGGACTTCATTGGGCATATTAAACCACCTACAGCTAGAACCAGAGCCCTCTACATTCTAACATGTACCAACTATTGCACTACATGGGTTGAGGCTTGGGCTACCAAAAATTATATAGCATGGATAGTTGCCAAGAGACTTCAAAATGAAATTTTTCCACATTTTGGGTTACCTCTTTTATTAGTGTCTGAAAGGGGCCACATTTTTGGAGTCAGCTAATTATGGAGATTACTGCCACGTACCAAATCAAGCATAAATTTAGCTCACCTTATTATCCATGGGCCAATGGATTAGCAGAGAGCACTAACAAAGTTCTCCTGTACATGTTGCAAAAAATGTTGCTTGATTCTACGAACCAATGGGAGATCATTCTTCCCATGGTGCTTTGGGTGTACTGTACTTTATATAAAGTTTGAGTGCGAAGTACTCTGTTTAAACTTCTATATGGTCAAGAAGCTATCCCTCCATTTGAATTTGTTGTTCGCAGTCTCTGGATTGCAATACAGAAGCATCTATTACCAGAAGACTCTTTCGTGTACCGGATGGATAAGCTGCCCTAGCTAGACGAACAAAGGTATACAAGTTTCCTATTAATGCAGGAAGTGCAGAACAAAAAAAGGAAATGGCATGGCAGGAATTTGCAGACAAAGATTTTTTGACCTCGCAATTTGGTGCTCTATTTTCATTC